>CP141137.1:35766308-36966308 GCA_035236585.1 Warburgia ugandensis
TTTATCTCTTTTTTTTCTAATTTTTCTCTTTCTCATTCATTGTAATAATTATCTAATTGAAAATTTTATGAAAAGTATATACTAGTTAGCATAGTTTTTAGAGTGGTTCTTTTCTTTAGTTATGATTAGTTTAATTAATTTATGTAAATTAGAATTTATATTAAGCTACTTTATTTTTTCTATGATTAGAATGATCCTAGCATAACACTAGGGGACACTACCCATTAATTCTTAATATTTTAAATGTCTTAGAAAATTAAATTTAAAATTTATCTCAAATAAGAAAACATAGAATTGCCCTTAGTATAATTCTTTGATTCAATGTCATTACCTTTTATAATGAATACTTGAAATTAATCCTTAATTAATTATAGTTAAGTTATACCTATAATACTTAAGATCTGGTAATCTATCTATTTGCTAATCATCAATAATTTTTAAGTTAAACTTTCAAAGCAACCACGTTTCAAGAAAATGATCATAGTTTCTATCTACTTTTCAAGTTATAAAAAGGAATAACTAGTGGTGAATCCTAATGCTAGTCTAGATGATCTCTAATCCTAACTATCAATCATATTTAATTTTTTAAAATCAATCCTATCCATTGATCATTTTATCACCTCATCTTGTAATCTTTCTAGTGTAAATTTCTTAGGTTCATGATAGTAGAATAATTTGGAGCTTTAAATTCACACTATATGCTCCTTATAGATTCAATGCTAAACACTACAATTGACTAACTGTGCATTTGTAAGAAAACTCTCAACAAGTTTTTGACACCATTGCTAATGAGGTGATCGTGTGGCCAAAGCATCATCATATTAAGTTTTGGTTAATTGAATTAGTTTATTTTTCTTTTGAGTGGAATTGTAACAAGGTTAAGTTGTCTTTTATTTTAAATTGAAAATTCAATTAAGGGGTTGTAATAATATAAGTCAAGGGAAAACCATCTTTGCTTGGAAGTGGAGGTGGTTTGCAAATGGTTCACCCTTGCACGAGAAGATTTAATTCTAGGACCCCACTGTAAGATCTACTCAATCTTTTTATTTTTTTTCCTAAATTTAGGATTTGCATTATAAAAGTAGTTTTGCATAATCGTTTGGTAGTGTTTTAAGTGTTGCATATTTTCTAAGTTGTTGCATTAATTTCTTATTCTTCTTACATTTTTAGAGCATGTTTATCGGCCTTATACCATGCCATTATGAATGAAAATTGATTAGTAAGAGCATCATACTCACACAATTAAGGGTGGATTTCATCACCACCTCTTGGCCCACCTAGGGTAATCATCATTTATTGTGCACCCTAGGCTTCCATCTTAATTTAAAAGTCAATAAAAAAGGACCTATAGAAGCCTTCAAGCTCATAAGATGCTCATAGAGGTCAGCGAACTACTATCATTCTAGTGGCCCTGAGCTAAATCATCGTGTTAGTATTTAAATGACCAGGTATGAAATGCATCCTATGACTCACATTACCTATGATTAATAGAAGAGAGTGTGAATTAGTTGTTTTAGCAAAGATCTAATTGGTAAATAGTAGGGCACGTCTAAAAGAGAGGCGGAGGTGTCTAGATTAGGTTAATCCAAAAGCTACTCCCCTTGCAAAAAATTATGATCATCAAAACATCTTTTAGCTTGTTAACAATGAGTTTGTTTATTGTGTCCTTTGTTTATACATCATCTTAAGTTGTTTTATTTAGTTTATTCTTAAAATAAAAAATAAAAATCCTTTGTTGTATGCATAAGATATGCAATGAGCCATAAGTTAGTCAAACCAATATAACATAACATAATACCATAGCCGACAATGGCTTATCAAGCAAATCAAGGGAAAAATCCATCCCCCAAAAATAACAAAGATGAAATTGATCCTCAAATTTGATTTAATGCTAGATCTTTCACCATGAAGGAAAAATCCACCATCATACAAAGATTTGAGAAGGAATCAACAAAGGGAGAGAGACTTAAATAGTCAACATGAGGACAATTTGAATGACCAACATCCTCACGGGAGAACATTATGAGATTACCTTCATCCTACTTGTACCAGCACACCATCATGTTTCATTCTACATCATAATGCTAGTGCAATTGATTTAAAGATGGAAGGAATTAATTACTTCCTAAATTTCATGGTTTAGACAATGAGAGTCTTTACCTACAACTAAAAGAATTCAATTAATTGTGCACTACACAATGTACACAAAACATCAAATTAGATACCATAAGGAAGCTATTTTCTTTTTCGTTAAAGGAAAAAGCTAAAATGTGGTTCAATGTGCTGCCAGTAGGTTCAATATAAACCTGCCAAAACATGGCAAGGGAGTTCTTGAAAAAGTTCTTCCCGACCCATAGAATGAACACTCTTCGCCTAAAGATCATGAACCATACCTAAAAGGCCTTCTACTAATGCTAGGAAAGATTTAAGGATATCTTCTTGACGTGTCCACATCATAGATACAAACCTTGACATATTATCAGCTTGTTTTATGAAGGACTCAATTTTGAAATATGACAATTTATAAAAATGATATGCAATAATAACTTTTTGAACAAACAACCAAAGGAGACATAAGAGTACTTAGAATAGCTAGCTAAAAGTGCTCAAACTTGGATAGATTCAGACAAAGTGGATTACGTAAATAGGACAAAGCCCACCACATTTTCTAAGGGAGGCATCTATTCCATGAATAAAAAAGATGACATGAATGTGAAGATAGCTTCCCTAGCTAGAAAAGTACAGGCCATAGAAATGGGGAAAGATGCCTCTAAAATGGTTGAACATATATGTGGCATTTGTGAAAGTATTGCACACCCTACTCAAGAATTCCCCATGTTCCCAGCATTCTAAGATGTGCTTCATGAATAGGTGAATGCCTTAAATTCATATAAACAACCATTTTTGCCATATTCTTAGACATACAACCTCAACTGGAGGAATCATCCCAATTTCAATAGAAGAAATGGACCAAATGCTAATGTCTCACACCAAGCCCCCTCCAACCCCACTAAGGGCCACTTGCACTTCAACCATATATGTCTCCACCTAAGAGGTCAATGGAGGATAATCTTCAGCAATTCATTCAAAGTCAGGAAAGGAAAAATTCCCAACTTGAAGCATCTATGAGTGACATGAAAAACATGCTCACACAATTCACCCAAACCCAAAAGAGGAAAAAGTTTTGCCCAACCATAAGAAAACCTTAAGGTGCACATGTCCAGGACAAAGGGTTCTTCGAGCTTGAGCATATAACAAACTAATTTAGTCACCACTCTCTATAATGGAAAGGTGCATCAAATGAATGCTCCCACTAAGTCCGGTAAAACAAGGAGACTCCTTAGGCTAATAAAAAGCCTATCATTGAGGATACTATAGAAAAACCTCACCCTCCCACTGACTCGTCTCATCCCATTTCCATTTCCACAATAGATGTGTCAAGTTATGGAAGCTTCTAGTGGTGAGATCTTAGATATTTTTAAACAAATCAAGATCAAAATTTCAATATGAGATGCTATCAAATAGATATCATCATATGCTAAGTTTTTGAAAGACCTTTGCACTATCAAACAAATGTTGAATATGCACAAGAAGGCTTTCTTGACTAAACAATTTAGTTTAAGCTATCAGTTTCAAACTATCTAAATGTAAAGATCCAAGTTGCCCAACTCTCACTTGTAAAATTGGCAACTACAAGATAAATCAAGCTTTGCTTGATTTGGGATCCAATGTGAATTCACTGTTGTATTCAGTATACAAGCATCTAAGTGTAGGAGAAATTAAACCAACTACCACTACCCTCCAACTAGTTAATAGATCTATCAAACTACCAAGTGAGATAATAAAAGATATACTTGTCTAGGTGGAATAGGTCTACTTTCTAGTATACTTTTTAGTTCTAGATACAAAGATGGTGTTGAATGAAAGGAACGAAATACTAACAGCTCTTGGGTGGACACAACAAAATGGCAACCTCAGTTTAAGGAATTGCCAACTAGGGAATCCACACCCGTTCCATCATCAATAGAAATCTTAAACTATAGTTTTTTAACTTTAAGAGATGATCATGTATAGCTTTACCTGTGACTAACACAAAACACTTTGAGTTGAAACCTAGAGTTATTCAACTCCTACCAACATTTTATGGGTTGGATAAAGAGGACTTGTACCATTATGTTAAGGAATTCCTTGGCATTTGTTCTACTTTCACATACCAAACTTCTCTAATGACTCTATTAGGTTGAAATTGTTCCTAATTCCTCTTAAAGATAGATCTAAGGCATGGCTCAATTTTCTTGCAGTAGAGTCCATCACCACATGGAATCAAATTTCCAGAAAATTCTTGAATAAGTTTTCCCCCATCCATAAGACCAATGCCCTCAATGTGAAATTATAAGTTTTCAAAAAGAGGGAGAGCATTTTTATGAATTCTAAGAATGTTGGAAGAACTTGCTTTTGAAAAATCCCTACCACAGTTTGAAAAATGGCAATAGATTCGATATTTTTTCAAAGGTCTAACACCACTGAACTGACGTATAATAGATGCCACTACTGGGGAGTTTACATGAGAAAAAGCAATGTAGAAGCTTGGAATTTCTTTGAGATACTTGTTAAGAATTTTCTGCAATGGGATTACTCCACTAGAATGAGAAGAAATTCACAACCACAAAGAAAAAGCGGGCTATATATAATACGGTTCACTCCAAATCTTTATAACAAAATAGACATGCCAACCAATAAAGTAGACAAGGTAGATATTCTAACCCAATGGGTAGATGCTTTCATGATGAACAAATCTAGTATGCAACCTTAGTATATGATTTTGCTCAATCTGTTCCAATCTTAATAACCCCACTCTGTCATGTTCATCAAGCTCTGGTTTTCCTGAGTTCTTTTCAAAGCAAGCGAATGTTATGAATGCATAACGAAGTGCTAGCAATAATCCTTATTTTAAGACCTACAACCATGGATGGACCAGGCATTCAAAATTTTCATCATCCAAGAATAATAATCAAGGGGGTCCCTCGAGGAATCCCCCTCAACAACCTTTTTCTAAAAATCTAATGCCTCAATAGCAGCAACTTCCTCCACAATTTCACAACATCAAAGGAAACAATCAGTGGAGGATACACCAAATATACTTATGCATGGGTCTATATAGTTATAGAATGATACAAGAAGACCTTGCATGCCAATTCATAGTCCATTGTGAAGTTGGAGTACCAAATGAGTCATCTATTTGCTACTCTATAAGAAAAGGAAAATGGAAAGTTCCTTAGTCATCCAATGCCCAACCCTATGGGTTAGTATGAGGTTAGTTCAGCATTATCAGATTAGACCACGTGAATCACAACACTTAAGAGTGGAAAACAAGTAGACAACCATGTAGGCTAGATTAGGACAACCCCACATACTGAGGGGAAAAAAAAGGCTACCCAATCTCAAAAGGAAAAAGAAAAAAGTTCAATCATCCCTCTCTTCATCTAAACCCTTTCTTAGTGATCCTTATATTCCTTAGGCTCCTTATCCTCATCGATTGAATGTGGGAAAGAAGGAGAACAACTATATTGAGATAATGGACACTTTCAAATAAGTAAATATCAATATTCCATTACTCAGTGATATTAAAAAGTTCTCTTCTTATGCCAAATTTTTGAAGAACATATGCACATAAAAGCATAAGCATAATGTGCAGAAAAAGGCCTTTCTTGCAGGACAAGCTAGATCCATTCTGCAACACACAACCCCCCCAAGTACAAAGATCTTGAATGCCCTACAATCTCATGTGTTACTAGGAAACATAGATTTTATAAGGCACTCTTAGATTCAAGGTGTCAGTGTTAACCTTAACCTATTGTCATATTCTATCTATGAGGAACTAAGGTTATGCAATTTGAAACCTACCCCTACCACCCTCCAACTAGTAGATCATTTTATATTGATCAATTACTCTTTCCAATCGATTTTTTGGTCCTAAATACACGACATGTATCCAATCTAGATAATGAGATTCCTATAATCTTGGGCCGACCATTCTTAGCCACATCTAACACCATCATTGACTATTGGACTAGTATTATGAAACTATCATCAAGCAATATGAGACTAGAGTTCAACATTTTTAATGTAGTAAAATAGATGGACTCTACAGAATCTTTTGTTGTCAATGTCATAAAAAGCTTAGTTCATGACATTTTCCTTTGATCCTCATATTCTAATCCAAATATGGATCAAGTCAAGTTTATGGAGAAAGTAAACCCATTACTTGAAGCTACAATAGTAATGGACACTCCAAAATGAAAACGAAAAGTAGAACCCTTGACACCACCTTCCACTGCTCATAACTCAGCTAAGAAAACATCCACTTTAGACCTAAAACCATTTCCATAAAGTTTAAAGTATGCATTCTTAAGTCCATCTAAAACTTACATGTTATCATAGTAGTAGATCTCAATCAAGAATATGACTGTAAACTGCTTAATGTTCTTCAGAGACATAAGACAACAATAGGGTGGCCCATCTCATACATGAAGCCAATTAACCCAACCATTTGCATGCACCAAATTCATTTAAAAGATAATGAAAAAGAATCTTGAGAATTTCAAAGAAGGCTAAAGCCTCACATAAAGGAGGTAGTTAGGATAGAGGCACTTAAGCTGTTGGATGGAGGCATCATCTACCCAATTTCTGATAATGCTTGGGCAAGTCCTATTTAGGTTGTCCTTAAGAAATTGGGAGTCACAGTAGTTAGGAATGAGGACAATGAGTTAGTTCTCACTCACATAACCACTAGGTGCTCATCCATATCGACTATCGTAAGGTGAACTCAGTCATGAGGAAAGATCACTTTCCTCTACCTTTCATTGACCAAATGCTGGAAAGGTTAGCCAGACATTATTACTATTTCCCTGATGGTTATTCTGATTACAAATAGATTCCTATGTCACCAAAGAATCAAGAGAAGATTACCTTGTCCTTCTAGGATGCTCGCTTATAGACACATGCCTTTGCTATGCAATGCATCAACGACTTTTCAATGGTTTATGGTGAGTATCATTTTCGATATGGTGGAAAGGTTCCTTAAGGTATTTATGGATGATGACCTAGGCTTTTCTAATGTCATTCTATAATTATTTTCGAAAGGTGGAATCCCTATTTTTAAATATCTTTTATAAAACAAATAGTGAAAAGACTTTTCTTCGAAAAGACTTTTTCAAAGACCCTGAGTGTCATATTTGTTGATCCAAAACATCATTCATGAGTTGTCAAATCAAAAAAATTTGTACTTATGACATGCCAATTCATAGTTTATCATGTCCTAGAACTCTATCCAATCACAACTTACAGTCCAATATGTATTAAACATATTTATACATGCTTAAACTAATGTTCACAGTCAATTAAACATATAGTCATTTTACAATGTCTATAACATGAATAGAAATGCATTACACAAACATACATCATTAATACTGTCCTAAGCTGGTCATGGCATCTTGCCTTAATGCTCTTATCTTATCCTTCTTCAAGTTTATCTCTAGGGTTAGTGATGTGAGTATATGGAGATGTACTTAGTAGATAAAACTAAGATCACAAATATTAAATCAATATAAATTTGCATCCATGAACTCAGGCACACTATGAAACATTCTTAGCTATTTCTCCCAAATTTTTTCAATAATAATAATAATATATGCTTGTCTTTATGTAATTCACAATGTATCATTTGCATACCTTTCAAGTACTTCATCATATATTTCAGTTCAACCAATTACAACATTAGTACAAGAGTAATATAATATGTCAATATCAAATGAATCTATGTCAAACATGTGCACTAATTGATAATAAAATAGTTAAGCACTGAAATATCAATTTAAATCATTTATAGAAAAATCCTTGTCAATTTATGTCGAGCATATCAGTTCTCAACACACCCACACACATATTAACTCTTAAATCATCCAAGGCTTGTCATGACTAATGGCCCACGGCATTTATGACCCTATCATGACTGTGGTGCCACAAAAAATTCAACCTTGACAAGTGCCCAATAATGGGACACCACAGTACTCTAGCAATTGTCCAATCATTGAACATTGTACTAAAAAGAACACATGGATCACTATGTTGTGGCCACTGCCTAACATGAGACTTATTGTCGTCTTGCATGGGAGGAGAATGGATCATGTAGTATGGCCTTCCCATGATTCCACACTTGAAGTTTAGCCTCTTGGGCTTGGTGTCAAAATATCAACTTTCAAAAGGTGGGTGGCCAACCCTATAACCCCCCTATCACAGTGTCCACAAGATGAAAGCACTTGTCTAAAACAAATCCTCAGCAAATTAGTGCATGAAAATCTAAGTAAAAGTGTACCCTCTGTGACATATTAGTCACCTGTTGATAACATAATTAGATTTTGATCATAATTTAAAATATAGATTTTTCATTTAAGTACAAATGAGATATAAATGCAAGTCATGCATGAAATCCAATTAGGAAGTCAAATCCAAGTCATGCCTTTTAGAATTTCAACTATAACCATAAAATCCCCAAATCTTACCAAAATCCAACTAAGTTTTCCCTATTTATAAGATAATGCACATTTAACACATGTGATGAGATTCATCTAATAAACCATGATTCCATATTCAGATAATTCAGGTTAAAAGAATGTTATTTATCACTTTTAATAAGATTCATCAACCATATTTAGATGTAGTAATCACGTGCATTTAACATAATAATGCACAACTTCAATTACTCTAAAGACTTAGCAACCCTAGTATCACTACCTCAATTTGACAATTTGGATTCACCAAGATCAATCATGAATCAATTAGTATGTTGATCGATGATCAGGGATCATCAATCAAAGCTTTTATCATCAATAAAGCACTTATATCTTATAATTTAATGTCCACCAATTATAATCCTCCAGTTTCCCATATTTATTTTTTTATTCTAATTCACTGTGTAAGATAATTTCTAACTCATTGTTGACCTCAATAATTCCTCAATTGTCATCATATGCTCCAAAATTGATCAAAAAATTCCATGCAAATAAAAAGCTCAAAGGCCAATCAACCTCAATAGTTCCTTGATTGTCATCATATGCTCCAACCTTGATCAAACAATTCCACATAGATAAAAAGCTCAAAGGCCAATCAAACTCATAATTAAGCTTGTCAATTTGAATCCACATCATTTCATGAACTAGATTCCAAATCTTTTAATAAATTCTCTAAGTTCCTAATTTAGAGTGAAATAAGCATCATAGATCAAACACTTTCATCTAGAATAGCATTAGGATCTTCCATTAGTGACATTTTTCATAAAATCCTTTTACTATGATAAGAAATCACTCAAATTTACTTAATACATTATTTGTATTTAAGTTATAGTTCTTTACTTATCTAATGATAGTCATTGCTATTTTTGAACTACTTTTACAGAATAGTTGTTATGTCCTCGTAACACTGCACATATAAATTAGAGCTAGAACTCTCAAAGAATCAAGTAAATAATTCTCTTCAAGAATTTGCTGAAACATATGATATCTCTATCAAATAAATTTGATCTTGAAAACTAATGGAGTTTGACTATGATTTTTAGCATAGAGTTTGGCAACTGATTTAGTATTATTAGGAAAAAAAGAAAAGAGGAAGAAGAAAACTCCAAAATGTTCAACTTTTGATCAGCCTATTTATCGTTACCAATTATATATATATATATATGTTCATGATGGTTGAGCAAAAAAAAAAAATTATTCAAAAGGTCAAAAACTCAAAGTAATGATTTTTGTTGTTGAATAGAGGAATAAATAAGATTTTGAAATTTAAGATGATGATATTAGAGAATAAAGGAAAGCATCCACATGTGATTGATATGGATATTAGGGTGAAGAACTACAGTATGAATATCCCTAAGTGATAACTTTGTACTGTTATGAAAGATTTATTGACATGGAGAACTACTTGAGAGTTAAAATCTTAACTTTGACAGTGGTTATATAGAGTTTTGAGAAGCTAGACAACTATTGTACAACTATAATATGAGAATAATGAGAAAGGATAAGAAGATAATCATTGTAAAGGACTGTGATGAAAATTAAGAGAATTACATCAATGGTTAGATTATATGGCGGATACTTTCTACTAGTAATTTTGTTGTGTATTATGGAAAATTCAATGGAAATTTTGATATCACAAATCATCAACACAAGGAAGTGGGTACTTTTTCTTCACTGTTACCCTGTTCAGCGCCCTATAGTCCATACACAACCTCAATGAGCCATTGTTCTTCTAGACAAATAGGATTGCCTTTCCCCATGGGGAGACAATTGGGCAGATGAAACCCTAATCTAGTAGCTCCTATAGTTGCACTTTCATCTCCTTAAGAATGAATTCATGGAATATGAGGGACTGAAGGAAACTATGGATAGGTGCCAATTATTGTTCACCCAATCAAAATTGCCGATTCTCCCTCTATAGGAGCCATGCGGTAAGGAGCCTTGGAGATAGGAGTTGCTCAAGGCAACAACTCAATGGTGAGCACCATCTCCCTCCTGGGCGGCAACCCAGATAACTCATCTATGTATACATCCCTAAAATCACACACCACATCAATCTCCTCAATGTGAGGCATCTGCACCTCCTGTGCGTCCACATAAGCTAAATAAGCTTGATAGCCGTTAGACAGAAGATGTGCTGCTCTACTCACCAAGATGATACTTGCACCTGAGGTATCCAACCTCCCCTGGAAACATAGTGGATCACTACCTAGAGTATATAGCATCATCTACTTCTTCCTACAGTCCACAAAAGCTCCATGATCAACCAACCAGTCCATACTTAATATAACATCAAAGTCCATCATACCCAAAATGATCTTGTTGCACTAAATCTCTCCCCTAAGACAATCATCCGTACATCTTGAACAAACTCTCACACTATCACTGGTTCACCTAGTGGCGTGCTAACCACTGACAGAAACCCCACTCTACTCAAAGAAACATCCAAGCATATAGCAAAACTAGTAGATATAAAGAAATGAGTAGATCCTAGATCAATAAGTGCATGAATATGTTTATCAACAACCAAAAGAGTACCTTCCATGATGGCACTGGATGTGCGAGCCTAGTCGGTAGTCAATGTAAACCTTGAGCCCTAACTTATGGGCGCCCGATCCTCTCAAGGTGCTTGATCTTGTCTAGGTGCTTGGTCTCGTTGAGATGGTCCCATTCTACTGGCCCTGAGACACTTGTATAAAGTGGCCTGGTTGGCCACACAAAAAAAAACATACACGTCCTGGCCCTGTGCAAGGTTGACTTGGATGACATTCCTTATTTCACATCTTATTTTTACTCCATACAATTAACTATCAACAAAACAAGCCAATTGAATTATGTTTTAAAGTGCATGGTGAAATGATGGATGGCTAAGAATGAAATATCACATTGGTGGAAATACAAATTGATTGACAAATGGATCGTATCGTACGAGTTCCACCAATAAAATTTCATTTTTATAAAAACTTTTTTTCATTTATTGATGATCATGGATAAAAGAGACACCCTAGATAGTGTTCTAATCATGCCAAACTGGTGCATCAATCAAGAAGATGAAGAATTGATTGAATTAGTGGTGTAAGGAACGGTGGAGCACAAGGAAATCCACCATTGGATGAACTAGAAGTGGGCCATCATGTAGAATTACAAGCATGGAAAACTAAATCCAATCGTACCTTAGTCATTAGATGGTGGTACAGTAACTCAATTTGAATCCAATTAGGAGGTGGTTGGCATGGGTATAAGTGTAAAGTTACAAATCAGAGGGTGAAATTGAGAATAGCATTGCCTTAAAAGAAAATGGGCCATGCATTCAGGAGATGCCAAATTGTTTAAAAGGGAACCAGCCACCATGTGTAATGCTTGTGGGAATGGCAGCTAGTTCCATGGAACATGACACCTGGCTATTTAAACAATCATTACAATCTACCTCTAAAATAGAGCAAGGTCTGGAAAAGTTTCAATTACCATGCGTAGAATACTCCACTGCAACCAAAAAGCAAGAGGGAGAGCAGTACGCAGGAAGGAATTTGGGGGACCTGCTGGACGAAGCCATGGAGATCAGAGGGAGGAGATAGGGGAGGTGAGAACGAAGGCCGAAAAGAGGAGGCAAGTGGGGAAATTGCAGAGGATTACACCCTTGGCAGTGAAGAGGTCCTATTGTTTGGGAGTTGGAACTGCAAACAGGCCAAGGGAGCACGATCTGGAGTTGCAGCTGAGAAACTCAACTCCCAGCCTTGAAGGCAACAAATTTGGGAGCTAAATTCCTGGTAAAGATGGAATGGTCCTAATGCTTTCCACGTCCAATCCGTTTATGTTCAATAGCTATCTGGTGGGAAGATTGCAATGAAACTCTGGATAAATTTCATGACTGCTTGTACCAGATTTCTGAGTGAAATCCATCCTGACAATTCTAGATTATCCTTGTTTTAGATCACGATGCATGTTATGGATTTTGTATTCCATTAAGGAGGAAAATCCATAGCTATGTTTTCAACACTTTTAGCATGTCTTTGTCAAACACGCAAGGTGATTTCACCTGATGCAGACTACACTACGCGTCTGCTTCAGGAATGAAATCAACCCAGTGTTTTTGACAAATTTCGGTTTAATAAGTTAATGCATGATGTGTATGTCGTGTAGCAGTAAGTGTGATGAATGCACTTGTTGCAGACTGCTCTATGCATCTGCTTCTAGGAATGAAATCCATAATGTAGTGCAATGCCTATGTGTTGCATATTTGATGTATGTTGGTTGATGATGGATACCAGTGCTTAGTGTGATGTAAATTTGCTACAAATTTGGTACAATGAATTTCATATCAAACCTGCATGTCGATTTGATAATAAGTAGGTATATTATTGTTGAACTGTCGTAGTGTAAAAACTTGTAACCAGTAGTAAATGAATCTTGAGGTTATTTCATGCCTGCAACCTAGTTCTTGATGAAAATCTAAATTTGAATTGATGATCGAAAAATTCTATAAGGACTTAAGTTCAACTCAATGTAGAATGGATTCCAAGCATTTGAATTCTATGCTAAATTAAGCATTACCAGAAAATACCAAATTCATATGGTTAATTTGTATGTGCAGGATCATGCACCACACTTCTTTATGTACTCTTTTAGGTAAATATAGGGATGACACATGTCCTAATATACACTTTAGTGGATCTATTAAATGTTTAGTAACTGCAGACCTATAGTGCATCAATTAAGACCCACACTTAACTTCAAAAAAAAAAGAAGAAGAAGAAAAAAATAAAATAAAAAAGTTTGATCTCATTTACTATAGGCGAACAGCACTGTAGTATACTGCAGTGAGGCGCCATTTACTTAGAGGATTGACCCTTAGTGAAGGTTTTGCAGCGATGGAATAGTTTAAGATTGTGTTAAACACCAAAAATATATGGTAGTAAAATGGCATGCACCTTACGGCTGAAACTCGGATGTGTTTAGGAGTGGAAACCTCGCACCCAGTACATGCAATGTAGTGTACTGTTTTCTAACCTGTGGATGCTTGATCTATCCTGTTGGTAAACTAGAAGATCATGTAACTAAGATCATGAGATGTTTTTGGTTAAGGAGGTAGTACAAACTCCCTTCATAGTACTAATTGTTATTACTACAGGAAAACTTAAAAACGTAATGCGAAAGAATAGGCTTATTTTGAAGAGTGTTTATGGGCTAATGTCTTCAAAAGATTCAACATATTTGTGAAACTTTGAAAAATGGAAACTACTTAATAATCTTGGAACTGCTAGTCAGTAACTGGTAGAATTTTACAAGTAATAAGCTATAAGTTCATTCAACCAGGTTGAGAACCACCTTAAGCAAAAGAATGAAATAGAAGGTAATTCACTGGAACCCCTAAGCTTAAGGATGGCATAAAAGGATTTTATGAACAAAAGTTAAGTGCATAAAAAACATGGAATGGTAGCTGAGATTCAAGTATATGTGATAACAAGACAAAAGGATCAACAACAAGTGGTGAGACCATATAGAAACCTATATGCAAACTTGGTTAAAATTTACAATAGCTCGGGCTAGAACTGCAAATATACGTTGTATAAGGACCAAATATGGAAATGGGAATAACCCATATCCAAGGTGGCAACGTTAGGAAAGAGCTTGTTAAGTCAAGAAAGAAAATGAAAGCAGGAAGAAGAACAAAGTTAGACAAAGCTTAAGGTTAATGAAATCACTTCAAACTGACAGCATTACAAACAACTATTTAATAACCTTATATTAGTTGTAGATCACAAAAGAAATGAAAACCCTAAGTCGCATAGTCCTTAATCTTGGAGCCTAAACTTAAGAGTGGTAGTAATAGGACAATTTGAAGTATTCGACCTATGACGATAATTTGATTTTAGACCACGAATTTGGAAATAATAGTGAATAAGTTTTTAAGATAGGGAGCTATATCATACAAATAATAAATTGTGAATGAATAAGTTCAATGGATTTTTTGAATTATTAAAAAGATCGAAAGAAAATCTAGACATTGAAAGATTCTGATGTTGTTCATGACGGAAGTATGTAGCTTGCGATGTTAAATTGACTTCAAATCATGGACTTGGAAATTAAATGTCTATATTATGCAGTGACATGAAGTATAAATGGGTACGTCAAATTATTGAATTAGATTAACTTCTAAACTTAAGTTCATTTAGAAATTTTTTTGAACATTATTTTATAATGTTCATAACAGACCTGTAAAAATGCTTTCTAATTAGGATTCTACACACTACTTTATATCTTATAATTTTGTATTGTTGTGGATAGTCCTGATCACAATATGGGTTTCTGTCTAGAAGCAATGACTCTATTGAATGAGTCCATGTGTGCATAAAAATACTTTATGTGCCAAAATTATATCTATGCTTGTTGTTCTATTTTTTCTTTATCTTTATGCATCTGGGGCTCACAGTTATATTCTTATGTCTTTTCAGATACTTGCCTTCAGAATGCTATGACATAAGCAAGGCCGCTCTTACATCTTCTAACGTAAGAAATTGTGAAAATTCTGTTTTTGTTTTTGTGCATTCAGTATGTCGTGCAGCTATACAGATGTAGCCATTTACCATCCAAAGAACATTTGATCCTGCTGGTCTTTAGTACATGTTACAGGAGATTCATGAATATGAACTATGCTTGTCTAGATTTACTAGTGTCAAAACAATATAAAGACTTTCCTTTGTAACACAATTCAGACTGAAAAAGATGTAGTTCCCCCCATTAATCTTATAGGGCTTCTCAAGAGTAGCATCGTCAACAGTGCCATAAAGATCTACTATCAAAGCTTCTAGAGCATTCAGTTTCTTTGCAGCTGTATCTGTGGCTGATCAGTATGTCCTCCTGGGAAGTTACGCAAGCGGTGAATATGTATTATTAATCTCTTGAGGTGCTTTTTGGCATGGATGAAAAACGCTCTTTCTCATGGCATTTTATTTTTTTATTCTACAAGTTGGCTATCTACATCCATAGCTTTGGCTTATCAGTCTTCAGATTTCATTTTTATGGGTCAGCTGAATGAATCTTAACTAAGCATGTGTTAACATATAAGGTTAACCTGAATTCCGTAAAGCCATGAACAACACAAAGAACTTCAAAATTCTCAATACAGCATGAGATTTTCCAGAAAATAAAAGAAAGGGAAGGAAAACTCAAGTTTCTAGTTGAATCAAAATAGACTGTCATGCAGTTGCTTCCACGTTTGTTGCGCTTTAGGTTTTCCTTTGTCAATGAGGCAACTGCTTTCTGATTGAAGTATTGCATAGGTCTTCAATTATAGATCCTACAAGGAGATAACTCGTAAGCTAATCATGGACAAAGGAAAGTAGGCCCACCAAACTCTATCTGTGAGTGGGTAGTAGTGCCCTCTTGTTACGGCTGAAATATGACTTGCGCTTCGGACAGAGCTGCAGTTCAATTTACAAAATTCAGATTATGGTGATTGCGATGGTAACAACTTGATAACTTAGTTATACTGCATGGACTGCTCTTAACTTGTTACCTAAATATCCTTATTCAAACACATTTAGTCTAAATCTCATATTTGAAGAAATTCTGGAATCGAGTTAATTCAATTTGCACATGGTTTTAGTTAAGGGGATACCTGTTTTCTCTTTGCTGGCCTCAAGGAAACGACATTGCTTAGTTAAAACATTAGACTGGCGCTGTAGTGATTGAGGTGCTAATGTGCATCTATATTGAGCTTGGGTGTAACAGCCCGGGTTTAATAGTCACGATATTGTCTACTTTGGCCACCCATATGGCCTTATGGCTTTGCTCTTCTCCATGAGGAAAATGCGTCGTAACCATTAGAGTTTTACTAACTCTTATAACTAGCCAAGTTCCCCCTCCCGGATGAAGTGGGACTAACCCTCATGGTCACCCATAGCAGACACCCCTTGAGCAACGTCCCCTTGTGGACCACTCAACAAGGCTAATAGGCCCCCTCTTCCCCCCTTAGAGAACACGCATCCTTGCACATTCAAACGCCCACATGCGGCTAGCAACCACATCACAAGGGGAATTGGCTATAGTACCAACTGTAATAGTCGAGGTCCAATAGTCACGATATTGTCTGCTATGGCTAACTACATGGCCTTACAATTTTGCCTTGCCCACAGGGAAAATGTCATGACCATTGGAGTTTCACGAACTCTTATAAGTGGCCCAATTCCCTCTCCCCGGGCAATGTGGAACTAACTCTCAAGGTCACCTATAATAGACACCCTTGAGTGATGCCCCTAGTAGACCACTTAGCAAGGTTGAAAGGCCCGCTTGGTATCACAGTATGCCATTTGGCCATGGCCACCTAAGTCTTAGACTATACCAAAGACTCATAAGCCCTTGAACCATACATCATTTCCTTTGGTCTTTTTAGTTAGGACTTAAAAAGTTTCATAAACTAACTACTAATGTTATAAGGCATTACAACTTAGACATATTATAGAAGATTATCTATAGTAAAAATGATGGACATCCCTCCCTAAGCTAAGACTTGTATGATGTGATCATTTTACTTTTACTCTTGCCAACCTATGTTCAATTGAAATATAGTTTTAGGTAACTAGCATCTTTGCCATAGTTTTCCAAACTCAAGATATTCATACCTTTAGAAACTAGCATTAGTTTGCATACTTGACAGCCTTAGCTCTAGAAAATCAACATCATTAGGACACTAAAATGGCAGTTAAGAGACTACCCAGTTGTACCACTGAACCAAATATGAGATAATCATCATTAATAACAATAGAAAAATGGATAATTGGTAAGATGGTTCTCAAATGTGATAAACTCATAACTAGAACTATTAGATAGAGGTGAAATAATAAAAACATCAAGACCAAAAATATAAGTACTCACATGTTCGCATAAGAAAGTCATGTGGTTCATGAACTTCATAAATAAGACAAGATCATTTAAGTTGTAACAATGTGTTAATAGCGGATTTAACAAAATAATTCACATTACCAGACAAAAGATGACAGTGCATGACACTCCCACCTTCATGATTTAGAGGTTTGCATGATTTGAACCGATGGGTTCAAGGATTGGGCCAAGGGTCAGAAAATTTGTTTACAACGACACTCGGCAAATATTAAGTGTTCAATTTTGGCCAAACTACCATTAGTTTAGCATTTAATTAGATAATCTAACTAATTAATTTGGTAATTTTTAGAAAAATTATGAATTTTAGCTCAAATTGACCATCTAACCATAATTTGTCAAAATTAACAGTCAGATGATTATCAGAGCTTATCAGATGCTTAATATATAGTTTAGATGATTCTAATATGGTCTTTTATTTTGTAGATCAACCAGATTATGACTTGAATAGTTCAGATCAAAATTAACGGTGTCAGATCATCCTAAAAAACATTGATGGCTTGGATCGAATTAATGGATGAGATTACTCATCAAGGAACAACAGGCAAGATGGAATGGATACCTAAAAGAGAATTGATTCTCATGAAGTAGATTTTTTTAATAGGATATCACTTGAGAATGGAAAGCCTTCAAAATAAAAAATAAATAAATAATAGAATTATAATAAGTTTCCAAAACTTCTTAACTATACTAAGGAATGAAAAAAGGAAAGAGGGGAAGAAGAGAGAATGAAACTATGGGAGTCTTGAAAAATTTTAGTTTTGCTTTTAGTTTCTTCTGCTTGCTCTCCTTGTTTTTTTTCTTAGTTTTATAGTCGTTCATTCCATACCTCCATTAGTTCACCTTCAATCCCCTTCTTTTCCGTTTTGTTTTTCGTTTTACTTCATCATTTTTTTTCTGGGTCTCACACGCACAGCCAGCTCCCGTATCTCTTCTCTTCCATCATCGCTCCGCCCGAACCAACCATCACCGGTCCAGCAGTCCACGATGCACCCAACTTTTATGCCCAGCCCAACTCCTCTGCTCGCACCCTTTTGATTTCCCGGTCCTCCCTCTATTTTCCACCTCTCCTCAACTGCTGCCTAAGCAACGCCCTTTCCAGCTTTGTTCTCCTTCTCAGCCCAGGTTGTCTTCTCCTTCCCACGCACCGACCTCTATCCCCAATTCCTTTCCGTCAACCCCATCGATCACTCCGTCTTCTCTTCCCTGTGCTCTATTTCCCTTCCACTGCATCGCACCCCATCTCTCTCTTTCCTTTTTCGGTTGCCAATAGTCTATTTCTTCCCTGTTCTCTCCATCTCTAGTAGCCCACTACGCAGTTCCCATCGCGCAGCCCGAGTCGTTGTCTGCCCCCATCTGAACCAGACTAGTTAAGCACCCTTCACGGTCCAGACCGAAGTAGCCACTCCCCACTACCCAGATCGGCATTACCGTGCACCACACCATCCAACTCCTCTGGCATTGTTCTCAGCGCACCAACCAGCACCGGTCTTCCACGGGTCGCCTGCCTACAATCGTCATCGTCCAGCCCATCTTTGTTCCACTCGAGTAGCAACATACCGGCCTTGGCTTCATCATCTTGGTCGGCATCATTGTCGTTCTCCATCATCCTCTTCCTCTTTTCTGTTGAAATTCTGTGTTATGGGAAAAAGAGGGAACTTTTAGGAAAATTCCAAATTTGTAATTAATATAAAAAATTTAATTATATTTTTTTGTCCTGTTACTGTTCTTATCTACATTCTGTTCTATTCATGTTTTATTGTCTATGTTCTGTATTGTTCTCAATTAATCTAAAAACTGTTTAATCTAAATCCATCTTATTCAACTTAATCAAATCAATGATTCTTCTTTAGCAAACAAGATCGCTTTATTTCTTTAACTGTTTCATATTAGAATTTTAATTCCTCTTTAGATCTTGTTCTTAAGACACTTCCTAGCATGTTTATCATTCTTGGTCTTCAATCTGAGAATCAAAAATTAGATATAAGCCATTAAAACTCAAATTTCTTATCTAGACCAGATCTTTGCAATTATTGAGAATCTGCACAACCCTCCAATGGATCATCAATCAGAAGCACCAAAAAGAGACTAATGAAGCCTAATCAAAGTTTATGAGGTCAAATTTGAAGAATTTGACATTGCCCAAGCTAAAGAAGTAGATTTTTCTTATTTTTTAGTTAAATTTCTGTCTTTTTGAGCTGGACCTCTGTAATTTTATTGATTAAATATATATATAAAGTCTAATTGCACTTTCTAGTAATTTTGTCATTTAATTTAATTTTTTAATAATTAAATTTTATTAAAACTCCAAATTCTTAAAGCAAGTCCGACCCATACTTGCACACGCTACACTATAATAACTCATGTACTTGCAAAAAAACTCAACAAGTTTTTAACATCATTTTCATAAACTCACAATGAAGTTTTCATAAACTTTAATTAAAAATAAAAAATCCAAATTTTTTTTAGGAATTGCATACTTTTAGCATTTTAGTCATTTTTAGGTTCATATTTCAATTTTTTTAGTATATAATCACCTTATTTCCTAAATTTGGTACTTATTTCCATCTTTCTTTTTCAAGAAATAAGAAAGTGGAGAAAATTAATAACTGGATTTTCATCAAATAAATAAAAAAATTCTTACTTTTCTATAATAGGATTTTCCTTTTCTTTTGAGTGAATCTTATAGTGAGGCCCCTTTGTAATTTGCAATTTTTATTTTAATTTTAAAAGGGTTTTATAATACACAACAAGTGTGGGATAGGGTGACCCACACTTGATCTTCATAAAAAGGCCAACTGTAAGTATCCTTCGCTCCTTTTATTTCTTAGATTAGGATTTACATTTAAAATAGTCTTGAATTGTTTAGTAGAATAATTGCATATAGAAAGCATATTTGATAATTGCTGCATTTTTAGGGTTTTGTATTAGTTTACTATTTTAATTGCATTCGTATGACAAGTTTAGTGCTTTAAGGTGATATATATATATATATATATATATATATTGATCGATCTGCTATGGAGAATGAAAATTAATTAGTAATGGCACCCAACCCCACAAGATCAATGGTGAATTTCATTATTACTCATTTCCCCACTTAGGATAATCAGCACAAGCACATAACCCTACCTTTCAAATTAATCTAAAATCAAATAGAAGAGACCCATAAGGCCATTACATGCTTATATAACCCTCTTACCAAGATGCGATCTATTGTCACTCCAATAGCTTCTAAGCAATATGTTTATAGTAGGTGTCTTAAAATTCATGTGATTTTTTCACGCGTTCTATTGACATTTATTGATGGTTAAATCCCTCCTTACATGACAATTGTATTAACCACCTTGCACAAAACTTAATTGGCAAACAATAGTCAAATTTAAAAGAGAGGAGGAGCGTTAGATTTGGCTAATCTAAAAGCATTGTTCTTAAATAAATTCAAGAAAGTTAAAATATTATTGCTTATTAGTCTAACAATTATTTGATTGTGCCCTTTATTTGTGCATCATTCTAGAAAATTAGGTTGCATTATATAAGTTAGTTTTTCTAAAAACATGTTGAGTTTTTTGCAAGTGCAGGGCTATTGTAGTGTAGTATGTGCAAGTATGGGTCAATCCCACAGGGACTCACTTTAAGAATTTAGAATTTTAATAAAATTTAATTTTTCAAATATTAAAATTAATAGAAAGTGCAATCAAACTTTAGATGTATTTAATCAATGAAATTATATAGTTCCAATTCAAAAAGGCATAAATTTAACTAAAAAATAAGAAAAATCTACTTCTCTAGCTTAGGCAATGTCAAATTCTTCAAATCTGGTCTCATAAACTTTGATCATCCTTTATCAGTCTCTTTCTAGTGTTTCTGATTGATGATCCACCAAAGGGATTAGGTATATTCTCAATAATTGCAAAGATCTAGTCTATATAAGAAATTTGAGTTTTAACCGTTTAGATCTGATTTCTGACTCTCAGATTGATGATAAGGAATTATAAACATGCTAGGAAGTGTCATAAGAACAAGATTTAGAGAGGAATTGAAATTATGATGTGAAATAGGTGATGAAAAAAGAGATCATATTTGTTAAAGAAGAAGTGTTAATCTAATTAAGCTTGAATAAGACAAATTCAGATTAAACAGTTCCTAAATTAAGCGAGAATAACACAAAATGCAAATAATAAAACATGAAGACAACAAAATACAAATAAGAGCATTAACAGGACAAAAAATTGTAATTAAAATTTTTATAGTAAGGGCAAAAATGAATTTTTTCCTTGAAAGTTCCCACTTTTTCCCATAATAAATAAATTCAATAGAAAAGAGAGAGGATGATGGAGAACGACAATGATGCAAGCCGAGATGATGAAGCCAAGGCTGGTACGTTACTACTCGAATTGAACAAAGATGGGCTGGATGATGATGATCGTAGCCAGGCGAACCATGAAAGACCGGTGCTGTTTGGTGCGCTGAGAACAACGCCAGGGGTGCTGGTTGGTGTGCTGAGAACGACGCCAGAGGTGCTGGATGGCGCGGTGCACAGCGATGCTGGTCTAGGCAATGGGGAGTAGCTGGTTCGGCGTGGACAGTGGAGGGTGCTTGGCCGGTCTGGTTCAGATGGGGGCAGACGACTACCCGGACTGCACGATGGGGACTGTGTAGTAGACCGCTAGAGAAGGAGAGAACAGGGAAGAACTAGAATTCGGTTCCCTGTTGGAAAGCAAAAAAGGAAAGAGAGAGAAATGGGGTGCAATGCAGTGGAAGGAAAATAAAGCAGAGGGAAGAGAAGAGGCTGTGATCAATGGGGTTGACGGAAAGGAATTGGGGATAGAGGTCGGTGCGTGGGAAGGCCAAGATGACCTGGGCTGAGAAGGAGAACAAAGCCGGGAAGGGTGTCGCTTGGACAATAGCTGAGGAGAGGTGGAAAACAGAGGGAGGGCCAGGAAATCAAGAGGGTGCGAGCAGAGTTGGGCTGGGCATAGGAGCTGGGTGCGTCGTGGACTACTAGACTGGTGATGGATGGTTCGGTGGAGCGATGATGGAAGAGGAGATGAGGAAGCTGGCTGTGCGTGAGAGACCAGGAGAAGGGGATTGATAGGGAATTAATAGAGTTATGGAAAGAACGACTATATAACGAAGAAAAAAAATGACGACAAGAGGGAGAGGCAAGCGAAGGAAACTAAAAGCAAAACTAAAATTTTCCAACACTCATGGTTTCCTTCTTATAAACCTTTTCCTTCTAATTATCTTCTTCCCCTATTTCCTTTTTCATTCCTCACTATGTTTAAGAAGTTTTGGAAACTTCTTATAATTTTATTTTTTCTATTTTGAAGGCTTTCCGTTCCCAAGTGATATCCTATTAAAAAAATCTGCTCCATGAAAATCAATTCTCTTTTAGGTACCCATTCTATCTTGCCTATTGTTTGTTAATGAGTAATCTCATCCATTAATTCGATCCAAGCCATTCAATGCTCTTGAGGAAGATCTAGTATCGTTATTTTTTATCTAAGCTATCCAAGCCATAATCTGTTTGATCTGCAAAATAAAATACCATATTAGAATCATCTAAACCATATATTAAGCATCTAATATGCTTTGATGATCATCTGACCATTATTTTTGACAAATTACAATTGGATGGTTAAATTAAGCTAAAATTTATAATTTTTTCAAAAATTACCAAATTTATTAATTAGATGGTCTACCTAAATGCTAAACTATGGGTATTTTAGCCAAAATTGAATACTTAACACACCCCCAACCAGCATTTTGCTAATCCCAAGCAAAATATGAGAAAAATCATTTTATACAAACTAATACAAGGTACCACTTTCGTAAGTACTCATGATTGCATTTAGTATGTACAACAAGTCCTTGAACTCCTAGGTTAACCCTAGTAGACAAGTTATACCTTGTGAGGGTTTGCAATGAAAATACCCATAAAATTCAATAAGGTTAAGTTTCCTATTTTATCTCAGAGAATCTTCATTTGTTATCATTATACTGGTTTTTCATAACTTAATAGAGAAGATTTGGCAATTTTACACATCATACACATATTAAAGACATTTTATTTGAGCTATTTCTCACAGTGCATGTGTGTGTACATCCACATAATTCTTGACTTCTAATCGAATATGCTTACATTCCATTGAAAATATGTCTTAACCTCAAATCCTCACAGGTATACTCTCATATAAGGGTTTAAATATATTTCTCTTATTATGTGACCGAATTCAACAAGCTAGTGGTTCATAAAAAAAAAATTTAAATGCTCATGAGACAAAGGAAAGTGATTCCTAAGAGTCGATGTTATCACCAAGAATATTAGTGATAATTTACCTTAATTCCTTCTTTTTATCTCCTCTTGTGGGCTATGTTCCACCTAAGATTAATGGGTCTTTAACTAGGAAGAAACGTAAGTTTAAGACATGTTCAGAAAAGAAGAGTATACGGTTTTCAATGGTTTAAAATTGAGTAGAAATCTTCAATGAATATCTGTTAGGACAACTCTTCTTCTAGGTTGTACTTGAAGTGAATATCTCCTTAATCTTTATCTTTCAATTTTTTTTATTCTTTTTCTTTGACTTCTTTGGAAGAAAGATGGCTAATTTTCATACTTCTTTGACTTTTTGTCCTCTTTATGAACTTTTTCTACTAACTCTACTTATTTTGACAATGGGTAATGGATATTTATGTTACTGGCTTATTCTGGGTTAAGGTAAATGGGGCTAAGAAAGCAAAGGCTTAATAATAGGCTCAAAGGGCTAACTAGTGTTAAGATATACTAGGAAGGCTTTATATCTCTAGGCTCAGCCAGGATGGCCTATATCATTTTGTAAGTTTTATAAAGCCTATCAAATTCAATAAATTTTCTAGAAATAAAGCTATTACTCCTATTTATTATTGACGTTTAAGCAAAATAAGGATAAAAGGATCACACTAAGTTATATACACTGAAGAAATTATGAAATTAGTTATAACTCTATGAAAGAAGATAGTCTCAAAATCTCACTAGGTTATAGATCTCTACTGATCTTCCTCTTGGTCTCTAAGTCATACATTTCTATTAGTCTTGACTATGTGCTGTGTGTAAATGGTTCCCAAGAATTAATTTTCATAAAATACTTCAACACATGAATAATATGCAAAACTAATCGTATGCATTCCCATTAAGAGGTGAAAATAGTGGAATTACTGAATTCTGAACATATAGTTCTCATCACTGTAAGGTAACTCTACCTTAAAAGTTTTTTTTTATAACTTTTTTCTTTTTTGAAAAAGCTCAAGCAAATTTAAAATCCCTATATGCATCTACACCTCTCAACCTGAATGAAACATTGACCTCAATGTTGGAAAACATATGATATTTATGATAATGGATGTAGAAGATGGAGATTTGAAAAACATTTGGGTTGCCTCTCAGGAAGCTCTAAATTATTACGTTTTGAGTCAAACATGGCCTAACCTAACTTTCTAAAGCTTGAGCTAACTGGGTCAGCTTATTTGTCCTAATCCTAACCCTAAGATGAAATAGTGAGATTTCTCATGCCACTTCAGAATCTTGTTGTAAGCTATATATTGCCTCCACCCTAAAATTTTTAGTGGTGATAACATTAAAACAACGAAGATCGTCATGATTTTTAATTGTGGGGAATCATATTGATGATCCCCCATCTTCAAAAATTTTGTGGTAGTCAATATGATTACTCCGCCTCAAAAATTGAGGTGATGGTAACACGATGACTTTGTGTACTACTATGTATTTTTTTGGACAATTTAGAGATGAATGGCCCTTTTCTTGACCAAATTGAGGTATAATAATAACTATTATATTCAAGTTAACTTCTTCCTTTGTTTCCCTGACTTTGTCCTAAAATAGGGTTATAAGCGAACTCTGCCTTTCACAAAAAGGTTCTTCATGTATTATTAAAGACAGGGACATAGTTTGGTTTAAACCCTTATTCTCTTCTCATATGTACCCTAAAGTAGGTTGATGTACATCAATTAAAATTTTTTCTTCTTGTTTTGTGGGCACATGTAAGGTGTCAAATAGCCCTAAATAACTATCTTGTGATTGTTCAAATAAGGTCGATAAGTCCCAATCAGGTACATCTTCTACATTGCAATGTTTAATATGAATTTCAATCTCCAGAGGGGATCTGCCCTAGCTTGCCATTGAGAAGTGTCTTTTAAATGCACAATATCCAATAGCTTATTCACCTCATTAATGGATGTGCCTTCATCAAATTCATAAAAATTAGTAGGACATGATTCAAGAGGATATGGGTTGGATGTTTCTATGGTTTCATTTTCTTCATCAATTAAAGTCTCTTCATCATAATCATAACAAAGAGAATGACATGGCTTAAGTATATATGAGTTGGAGGTTTCTAAGGATGATTGTGGACTTTGGGGCCCATAAGAAATTTCCATCCTATTATCAGTAATAAATGTCTCTTCATTATCCCTAATTTGTTTCATTTTCTTAGTCCTTTTCATAATTTCAACAATGTTTCTATCAGTATATTCTCTTATTGGTCTCATTTTCTCTTCCCATTCCTCCCATTCTCATCTCATTTCCTAAATTACCTTTTTAAAGGAAGCCATAGTTTGATCCATTTTCTCACAAAATTGTTGCATGTTATCTTCTAATAGTTGTTCTTTAATTTTTTAGAAGAAATAACTCATAGGGTTGATATTGTTGTTGCATTGGGGTACAAAAAAAAAGATGAGGAGGTTGAACCCACGATGGTTGTCCTTAACAATCTGAATAATCATAGTATTGTTGACCAAGGTGTGACCATTGTGGTTCTTCATGATATCGATAATCCTAAAACTATGGTTGTTCATGATGCCTAGCTCATCCATTATAGTCTTGGTAATTTGTCTCAGGATAAAAATTACTAGGGTATGTGAAAGTACTAGGTGCATCCACTAGCTCCTAATAGTATTCATTATATGCGGAGCTTGATGACTACCATGAAGAAGTGGGATAGGGATGCTCAAAATAGGTATTATTATGGTATTGAGGTTGTGGCGCAGCTTGCCTAGAAGCTAATATCCTAAGCAATTGGCTCTCCATAACATATAGCCTATCCATCAATATATCTAATCGATGAAATCTATCTCCTTCTAAATAGGAAATTGTTCTCAAATTCGTATACATCGAAAAAAATCATTGTATACAACAAATGAGGTTTTTTTTTTCTTTTTTTTAATAGGATAAGCTAACCTGTATGATGCAACCTAACTTTCTAGAATGATGCACAAATAAAGGGAACAATCAAATAATCCTTAGACTAATAAGCAGTAATATTTTGACTTTCTTAAATTTGTGTGGAGACAATGCTTTTAGATTAGTATAATCTAGCACTCCTCCTCTCTCTCAGATTTGGCTATTGCTTATCAATTAGGTTCTGTTCAAGGTAGTTATACAATCCTCATGTAAAGAGGCATTTAGACCTCAACAAACATCAATAGAAGGTGTTAAAATTTTACTTGAATTTTAAGATACCCACTATAACAACTGTGCTCAGAAGCTACTGGAGTGACAATAGATCGTGTCTTAGTAAGAGGGTCATATGAGCATGTGATGGCCCTATAAGTCTCTTTTCTAATTAATTTTAGATTAATTTAAAAGGTAAGGTTGCACACTTTTGGTGAATATCCTAAGTGAGCCAAGGAATGGTGATAAAATCCACCCTTGATCTTGTGAGGTTGGGTGCCCTTAATAATTATTTTTACTCTCCATGGTAGTTCGATCAACATATATATCACCTTAAAGTAATAAATGTGCCCTAAGAATGCAATTAAAATAGTAAACTAATGCAAAACCATAAAAATGTAAAAATTATCAAATGAACTTTCTATATGCAATTATTCTACCAAACAATGCAAAATTATTTTAAATGCAAGCCCTAATCTAGGAAATAAAAGGAGTGAGAGATACTTATTGGTTTCTGATGAAGATCAAGTGTGGGCCACCTTATCCCATACTTGCCCTGTTTTATACAACCATTTTACAATTAAAATTATAAATTACAAAGAGACCTCACTACAAGATTCACTCAAAAGAAAATGAAAATCCTATTCTAGAAAAGTAGGAAATTTTTTATTTATTTGATGAAAATCCACTTGCCAATTTCCTCTACTTTCCTATTTCCTTAAAAAGAAAGATAGAAATAAGTACCAAATTCAGGAAACAGGGTGACTATGAACTAAGAAAATTAAAAAATGCAACTAAAAATGGCTAAAATAATGTAATTCTTAAAAAAAAAATATTTTTAAAATTTTTGAATTTTTTATTTTTTAATTAAATTTTGTGAAAACTATGTTGAGGGTCCCTATAAATGGTGCCAAAAACTTGTTAAGTTTTGTGCAAGTGCATGGGCTATTGTAGTATAGCGTGTGAAAGTACGAATAGATCCAATAGGGACTCGCTTTAAGAATTTGGAGTTTTAATAAAATTTAATTATTCAAAATTAAAATTAAATGATAAAAATTAATAGAAAGTGTAATTAGACTTTAGATGTAGTGAATAAAAATTATAGTGGTCCAATTCAAAAAGATAGAAATTCAACTGCAAAATATGAAAAATCTACTTTTCTAGCTTAGGCAATGTCAAATTCTTCAAATTTAGTCTCATAAACTTTGATCAACCTTCATTACTCTTTTTTTGGTGCTTTTGATTGATGGTCCATCTAAGGGATTAGGCAAATTCTCAATAATTACAAAGATCTGGTCTAGATAAGAAATTTAAGTTTTAACGGCTTAGATCTGATTTTTTATTCTCAGATTGAAGAACAATGACAATAAACATGCTAGGAAGTGTTCTAAGAACAAGATCTAAAAAGAATTGAAATTCTGATATTAAATAGTTGAAGAAATAAAAAGATCTTATTTGTCAAAGAAGAACTGTTGATCTAATTAAGCTTGAATAAGACAGATTCGAATTAAACAGTTCTTGGATTAAGTGAGAACAACATAGAATGCAGATAACAGAACATGAATAAAATAGAATGCATATAAGAATAGTAACGAGACAAACAAATGTAATTAAAAAATTTATACTAAGGGCAAAAATGGAAATTTTCCTAAAAGTTCCCTCTTTTTCCCATAATGTAGAAATTCAATAGAAACGAGGAAGAGGATGAGGGAGAATGACAATGATGTTGACCGAGATGATAAAGCCAAGGCCAATATGTTACTGTTTGAGTCGAACGAAGATGGGCTGGACAATGATGATCATAGGCAAGCGACCAATGGAAGACCAATGCTGGTTGGTGCATTGAGAATGATGCCAGAGGAGTTGGATGGTGCAGTGCATGATTATGCTAGTCTGGGTAATGGGGAGTGGCTACTTCAATCCGGATTCACCAGAGTGATTTAGATGGGAGCAGACGAGACCCGGGCTATGCGATGGGGACTGCGTAGTGGACTGCTAGAGATGGAGAGAACAGGGAATAACTAGAATTCAGTTCCCTATTGGAAACCAAAAAAGGAAAGAGAGAGAAATAGGGTGTGATGTAATGGAAGGGAAATAAAGTAGAGGGAAGAGAAGAGGGAGTGATCAATGGGGTTGACGGAAAAGAATTGGGGATAGAGATTGGTGCGTGGGAAGGCGAAGATGACCTGGGCTGAGAAGGAGAACAAAGCTGGAGAGGGTGTCACCTGGGCAGTAGCTAAGGAGAGGGGGGAAAGAGAGGGAGGACCGGGAAATTAAGAGGATGCGAGCAGAGGAGTTGCGCTGGGATAGGAGTTGGGTGCGTCGTGGACTACTGATTACTGGACCAGTGATAGATTGGTTCGGGTGGAGCAATGATGGATGAGAAAAGAGACGAGGGAGCTGGGTGCATGAGAAACTTAGAAAAAAAAAACTAATGAAGTAAAACGAAAAACATAAGAGAAGGGGATTGACGGGGATCTAATGGAGGTATGGAAAGAAATACTATAAAACTAAGAAAAAAAAACCAACATGGAGAAGGAGAGGCAAGCAGAGGAAACTAAAAGCAAAACTAAAACTTTCCAAGACTCCCATGATTTCCTTCTTATAAACCTTTTCCTTCTAATTTTCTTCTCCCCCTCTTTCCTTTTTCATTACTCACTATGGTTAAGAAGTTTTGAAAACTTCTTATAATTCCATTTTTTCTACTTTGAAGGTTTTCCATTCCTAAGTGATATCGTATTCAAAACATCTGCTCCATGAAAATCAATTCTCTTTGAGGTAACCATTCCATCTTGTCTATTGTTCCTTGATGAGTAATCTCGTCCATTAATTCGATCCAAGCCATTTAATGTTCTTTAAGAAGATCTAGCACCTTTAATTTTGATCTCAGTTATCCAAGCCATAATCTGGTTGATCTGCAAAACAAAAGACCATATTAGAATCATCTAAACATACATTAAGCATTTGATAAGCTCTGATGATCATCTGACAGTTAATTTTGACAATTCCCTGTTGGATGGTCAAATTGAGCTAAAATTCATAAATTTTTCCAAAAATTACCAATTAATTAGTTAGATGATCTAATTAAATGCCAAAGTACGAGTACTTTGGCCAATTTTGAATACTTAACACACCTCCCAACCAGCATTTTGCTAGTCTTGAGCAAAACATGGGAAAAATAATTTTACACAAACTAATATAAGGTACCACTTTCATAGGTACTCACAATTGCATTTAGCATATGCAACAAACCCTTGTACCCTTAGGTTACCCCTAGTGGATAAGTTAGGCCTTATGGGAGTTTGCAGTGAATATACCCACAAAATTCAATAAGGTTGAGTCCCCTATTTTATCTTAGAGAATCTTCATTCATTAACATTGTACTAGTTTTTCACAACTTTACACATATTTGACAATTTTACACATCATACACATATTAAAGATATTTTATTTGAGTTATTTTTCGAAGTGCATGTGTGTGTACAGCCACATAATTCTTGACTTCTAACTGGATATGCTTAAATTTCATTGAAAATGCGTATTGACCTCAAATCCTCACAGGTACATTCTTAGAAATAAAAATCTCATATATTTCTCTCATTATGTGACCGAATCCAACAAGATAATGGTTCACATGAATTTTTTAAATGCTCATGAGATAAAGGAAAGTGATCCCTAATAGTGGATGTTATCACCAAGAATATTAGGGGTAATTTACCTTAATTCCTTCTTTTTATCTCCTCTTTCAAGCTATGTTCCACCTGTGATCAATAGGTCTTTAACTAGGATGAAATGTATGCTTAGGACATATTCAGAAAAGAAGGGTATAAGGATTTCAAAGTTTCAAAATTGAGTAGAGATCTTTAATGAATGTCTGTTAGGACAACTTTTAGTTTGAGTTGTACCTGAAGTGAATATCTCTTTTGTCTTTCTCTTTCAATTTATTTTTTTATTCTTTTTCTTTGGTTTCTTTGGAAGAAAGGTGGCTAATTTTCACATTTCTTTGACTTTTTGTCCTCTTTTTGAACTTTTCTACTAACTATACTTATTTTGACATTGGGTAATGGATATTTATTTTGCTAGCTTATTCTAGGTTAAGGTAAATGGGATTAAGAAAGAAAAGGCTTAATAATAGGCTCAAAGTGCTAACTAGTGGTAAGATATACTTGGTAGGCTTTATATCTCTAGGCTGAGCAAGGATGACCTATATCTTTTCCTAGGTTTCCAAAAGCCTATTAGATTCAATAAATTTTCTAGAAATAAAGCTATTACTCCTATTTATTCTTGATGTTTAACCAAAACAAGGATAACGAGATCACATTTAAGTTATATAAATTGAAGAAATTGTGGAATTACTTATTACTCTTTGAAAGAAGATAATCTCAAAATCTCACTAGGTTATAGGTCTCCACTGATCTTCCTCTAGGTCTCTAAGTCATACCTCTCTATTAATCTTGACATGTGCTATGAGTAAATGGTTCCCAAGAATTAACTTTCATAGAATGCTTCAGCACATGAATAATGTGCAAAACTAATCATATGCATTCCCATTAAGAAGTGAAAATAGTGGAATCATGAAATTCTGAACACCCAGTTCTCGTCACAGTAAGGGAACTCTACCTTAAAAGTCTTTTTTTTTCACTTTTTTTTTTGAAAAAGCTCCAGGAAATTTAAAATCCTTGTATGCATCTACGAACACCACTAGTGTGTTGCTGAGCCATGAGAGTTTATATTTGTTTTATGAGCCACTGGTTTTAGTTTTGTTGATATTTAGGTAAGCACTCTATGAGCAGTTGTAAGCCTTGATGATTTTGGATTTCATCAATGCTTATGGTAGGCACTCTACAAGTGGCTGTAAGTCCTGCTGGATGCAGTTTTGTTAATATTTAGGCAGATGCTCTACAGGTAGCTGTATGTCGTTGTGGATATAGATTTCATCAATGTTTTCGAGAGGCACTTTGGGAGTATCCTAAGTCATGGATTACTCAGCAAGTGGACTGAGTCAGTGTACTGTAAGTCTTGAGACCCTATGTTAGGAGCTTTGGTCACTGACCTATGAGATGATATTGATAATAACCCTACAATTGAGATGGCAGGCATAGGAGTACCTTCTCACGGGGAAGTGCTCTAAGAGGTAGCCGAGTAGCCCCTATGAGGTCTGGTGATTCATAGTTCATGTAGGTGTCCAAGAGCATACGTAGAGGCCAAAGTAGTCACCAATGGGTGATGGTAGGTCCCTACGAGTACAACTGTCTATGTGTTGTTAGCATGCTGAGCATGTCGGTCATTCTCGAGAGTTCAGACCATTGGTCTCGGTGGTAGGACAATATGCCACTAATGGTCCTAGTGGTAGGATGATATGCCACAATGGTCCCAATTTTAGGGCAATATGCCCCCAATGGTCTCGGTGGTAGAACAATATGCTACTAAATGGTCCAGGCGATAGGATGATATGCCACTAATGGTCCCTATGGTAGGACAATATATCACTGATGGTCCCTAGTCGTAGGACTATATACCACTGTGATATGGAGCAATTAGCTTTCCAAGATGATGTGCACATGGATTTGTGCATTTCAAATTGAGGGCTATGCGCCTCAGTTCAACATGATTTGATTTGAACACACTGATTTGATAGATTTGTCAGTTACTTTCAAACCTTAAGAGTCGTTTGAAATCATCAATTTTTGTGTATCTTTATTGCATATATGTTTATCATGTTTTCTTTCAAAAACTATATATGTACTTATGTCAAGGTAGACATATGCTAATGTTATTGCATTCTCTATTTTAGGTGCTTCGACTTGTATTAGTTTTATTAGTACTAGATCATATCTATTAAGATGTGTGAGTGCATGAGCTTATTAAACAATTTTGTCTCATGCTTTATTCCTTATTATATGTGCATGTCTTTTAATAATTCAAGTCACCATGAGTATTTTGGTCATTTTCAAAATTTCATTGGATGGGCATTGTATATATTCTGGACTGATTTGCTTGAGTAAAACAGTGCAATAGAGTTAATACTTAATGCCTAATGACTTGTTCTCTCCATAGTCTCTCTTTCCCTGTTCTCCTTTCAACAAGAACATAAAAATTAGCAAATTGTGGTTTGCTTGATTAGTAGAGAAGTATTGATCTCCTATTATGCAAGAGTAATGTCAATTTTATTCAAAAACACCTATAGCTCTCATCATGGAACACTTAGTGTAACTGGCTAGGCTACCATTGCTAGGTACTGTTGTATTACACTTGTACAGGAAGTGCCTTAAATTCAATGGAAGGAGGTTCCAAGTATTTGGAATCTTGGATGCCTTACCATGCTTTTGTATTCTTGATGATGCATCACACTATAAACCAATTTGGTCCAATGAGGACTTCTGTCATGTAATGCTATACGTGGCTTTTCTTTGAAAAAATACATTGGGATCCACACTTTACATGTTCTCAATGATCTAGGTTATTCATCTTATTTGTCCTGTCCCATATGGCCTAGGTACCATAAATTTCATCTATTGGATACCTCTATGACCATGCCTTTTGGACATTTTAGGGTTGCAAAATAGATGGTTTTGAGCATTTGTTATGTTACACCATCTATTTTACAACCCTAAAACTCCAAGTAGCAAGGCATATATCCAATAGATGAGATTTTTAGCACCTAGACCATCCAAGACAAGACAAATTAGATGAATGCATTGGATCATTGAAACAATAAATACATTGGGGCCTAGGATGCATATCTTTCTTTTTTTCATGGAAAGCCATGTAAAGCTTTCAATGATAGAAATCCTCTTGGTCCAACAACCATTTTGTTGATTAGAACCTTCTACATATATCTACCATCGTTGTGTCGTCAACTTTCTTTATATGATTTCATCAAATAAATTTGTAATAAAATTAACATTTTTGTTCATTTATTAGAAACATTTATTGGAAATGAAGAAGGTTATTGATAGGCATCGAAAATCATTGAAGAAAAGGCACACTGGTAAGTTCAGTTCCTTACATAATGCTTTTTGTCATTTTTCTAGTATTTGGAGCTCAGATGATTAAGGTTTCAATTAAGGAGATCTTACTGGTGGTCAGAAATCACTGAGTTAGCTATGAAATGGATGACTTACCAATCCAAATATTTGCAATGAAATGTTTCAGAAAAAAATATCTTGGTAATAGTAATTGTCTTTGATACACAGAGCTCCCATTGAATGGAATTTTATGTTTGGCTTTTAGTGTTTATTCTACTGTTATACTACTAGTTCTTATTTAGGACTTCATCTTTCATAAGAAACTTAAGGCAATTCTAATCATCATCATCATCATCATCATCAAGCCTTATTCGAAATAAGGGTCAGCTACATGAATCTTGTTCTTCCATTCTCCTCTATCAAGGATCATAACTTCATTTAGTCCAAAGGTTCTTCAATCTTTTCTCACCACTTATTACCACATTCTTTTGGGCCTTTCCCTTACCATTTTAGATCTTTTGACTTGGATCGATCACTTCTTCTAACTGGTGATGTTTTCAGTCTCTATTGGACATGTCCATATCATCCAAGTCTACGCTCTCTTATCTTGATACCTACTAGGGTTACTCCTAAGTTTTCTCTAAGATTTTCATTTCTAATTCTATCCTTTCTTGTCTTGTCACTTGTCTATCTCAACATCATCGTTTTGGATATGCGTATCCTGTGTACACAATGTTCCTTAGCTACCCAACATTCTGATCCATATAGCATGTCTAGCCTTATAGCCATCTTATAGAATTTTCCTTTTAGTTTAAGAGACACCTGTCGATCACACAAAACTCCATAGGCACATCTCCTTCTGTTCCAACCCACTAGGATTCTCTAGCTAACATCCCTCTCAATCCTTTCACTCATGAATTATCAATCCCAAGTATCGAAAGTGGTCTTTTTGGAGGACTTCTTGGTTATCAATCTTTACTAGTGCTTCATTCTCACTCATCTCCTTGCTAAAATTGCATTTAATATATTTTGCCTTAGTTCATCTAATTTTATTTCCTTTAGAATCTATAGCATCTCTCAACAACTCTATCTTTGTGGTCACACCCTCTCTTGTCTTATCAATCAAAACTATGTCATCTGCAAATAACATGCACCGTGAAATCTCCTTATGCAAATGTTTTATCAACTCATCTATAACTAATTTGAAAAGGCATAGGCTCATTGCTGATCTTTGGTGCAATCATATGATGATAGGGAAATCATCAGTTTGTCTATTAGTGATCCTAACATTTGTTAGTGCTTCCTCATGTATATCCTGGTTATGTCTATTTACCTCCGTGAAACCCCTTTTTTACTCAACACCCACTTATTAACTTTTTAGGGACCCTATCATAAGCTCTCTTTTTTAAGTCAATAAAGACCAGGTGAAGGCCCTTCCTCTCTCCCTATGTTTGTTTATCAATTGTCCAAGCAACAAAATAGCTTACGCGGTATACCTCCAAGGCAGGAAACCAAATTAGCTTCCAATACACTTGTCTCGTGTGTTAGCTCTTCTCAATCACTCTTTCCCAAAGTTTCATGGTACGGCTCGTATGTTTGATTCTATGATAATTAGTGCAGCCTGCATGTCTCCTTTATTCTTGTAAACTGATATGATAGAGCTTTTCCTCTATTCATTTGACATTTTCTTCAATTCTACAATCTTGTTAAACAACTTTGTTAGCCAAACTATTCCAGTATCTCCCACATACTTCCATACCTCTATCAGTATTCCATTTCACCCTGGGGCCTTCTCTAATTTCATCTTTTTCAAGGCCTCTTTTAATGTCATGTATCTTGATCCTATGGTAATATACATATAGTCTAATATTTGGATTTACAATTATTTCAATCTTTATATTCTCAGCACATTTGTTATTTTGCATTTTTTTAAAGTAATTTTCTCACTTTTAATTGATCTTATCATTTCGACACATCTTTCTCACTTTCTCTTGATCCTAATCAATTATAGAGATCATAATACGCTTTGAGTTTAGCCTCACTCATTTCTTTCTTAGCAACCTTTTTAGCATTCTTATATTGGTCAAAGATTTTGTTATTTCGTTTCCTTTGTCATGCTTTAAAACACACCCATTTCTCTTTAATACTTTTTGTACTTTTTCACTTCAAAACTAAGTTTCCTTTACTAGTTGCATTTTACCTTTTAGATATTCCCAGAATATCTTTTTGCACTTTCTTAATTGACTCAACCATATCAATACACATGGTGTTTACTTTTGTTTTATTGTTCCACTTTACTTATACCATCAAGTTGTTTATGAATGTTGTTATCTTCTCTTCTTTTAAGTTCTACCACTTAGTTTTTTTATATCTGTTATGTTCATTTTCTTTCTTCCATCTCTTACTATAAATATCCATAACCATTAACCAATATTGTGTGGCTAATTCTCACAAAGTATCATCTTAAAATCCTTACACATTGATCTTTTGATTTTTCTAAGTAGAAAAAGTCTATTTGGCTTTTATATGATCTACTTTTAAAGGTTTGTGTTCATCCCTCTTCTTAAAGTATGTTTTTGCTAGAGCTAATTTATATGTCAAAGAAAAATAGAGGATATCTTTTCTCATCTCATTTTTTCTCCAATACTATACCCTCCATGTACCCAATCATGTCTTTCCTTTTCTTTTTCTTACATGGTCATTTAATTATGCTCTAATAAGTATCTCCTCTATGTTGGAAATTTATTGCATTACTCCCTCCATATCTTCCCTACCCTAAACTGTCACTTAATTCCATCTTATAACCATACTTGCGAGGCATATGCACTTATAATATATATGATCTTCTCTACTAGAATAAGTTTTATTAGTAGAATTTTGTCACTGGTTCTTTCAATGCCTAAAACTTCATCTTTTAGTTCTTTATTCACCACTCTCCCTACACTATTTGTATTATTATCCTTTCCTACATACCAGAGCTTACACCCTTCAATTTTATCTAGCTTTAGCCCCTTTCTACTTGGTTTCTTTAACACAAGCTAGATTGACTCTCTTACATTTCGTTGTATCTACTAACTCCATACTCTTACTTGTCAATATGCCTCCATTCTATGTGGCTGTGCGAATCTTATTTTCCTGAGCTAGTTTTTTTACCCACGCACATCTAAAACACTACCTACTTTTCACTGCATCTAGGATTTGATGCAGCCGGTCACTTACAGGGAAACGCCCTAATAGCATTTGCCTATTTTTCATTGCATCTAGGACCTTATATAGTGCATAGCTTACAGGGAATGCCCTAGTAGCCCTTGCCCATTTCCCACTATATCCAGGCACTGATGTAGCTTGTCACTTATATGGAATGTCCTAGCCTAAAAAAATGCTCGTCGTTAGATTCATGTTAAGGATTTTTCAAAAGATTTTATGCCAACTAGCAATTTGATGCAATACTCCTCTTTTATCTAGGCTTGGGACTAACTACAATATCATAACACCACATAGGCAGAGTTACTTAAGGCAATTCTAATGCATCTAAGAAAACTCTGTGCACAAAATTAATAAATGCAAGAATGTAAGATTCATCTTGAGACATCTTAGTACAATTGTAGAAATGGTGCTCAACAATAATACCTAAAGTCAACTCTCAGTATGTAGGACCCACTTAAAATTACTTGAACATAGTTGCTATAGTGGGAAGCAAAGAACACAAGAACAAAATAGGAAGAAATCAGAAATATAATTTTATATCATTCAATTATATATACACTTAATTATGTACATATATTATAGATAACTAGAAGAACTATAGTGGTCATATATTCTATAATTCCATTATTTGTTATTATCTAGATAATTTTGGTTTCTTAAAATAGCCATTCTCCAGTCTTTTCAGGTACTTGCCTCCAGAATGTTCGAGATAAGCAAGACCCCTCTTATATCTTCTAAGGTTTGGAACTTGCAAAGGTTTTGTTCTTGTTTTTGTGGCATTCATGATGTCGTGCAACTATACAAATGTAGCCATTTTCCATCCAAAGAACATTTGGTCTTGGTAGTCTTTAGTATCTATTACACTAGATACATGAATATGAACTATCCTTGTACGGATTTACTAATGTCAAAACATTATAAATACTTTTCTTCATAACACAAAATTCAGACTGGAAAAGATGTAATGCCCCCTATTGATCTTATAGGGCTTCTCCAGAGTAACATCGTCAATAGTGCAACTATATTTGTGGCTGATCAGTATGTCCTCCTGGGCTGTTATGTAAGTTGTGAATGTGGATTATCAATCTCTCGAGGTGCCTTTTGGCATGGAAGAAAAATGCTCTTTCTCGTGGCATTTCAATTGTTGTATTCTACTATTTGGCTATCTACACAGCTTTGGCTTATCAATCTCCAGCTTTCTTTTGCCGGGTCAGCTTAATGAATCTTAATTAAGCATGTGTTAACATATAAGGTTAACCTGTATAAGGTTAATCTGAATTCTGTAAAGCCTAACTGAACTTGGTTGAACAACACAAAGAACTTCAAAATTCTCAATACAGCATGAGATTTTTCAGAAAATAAAAGAAAGGGAATGAAAACTCAAGTTTCTCGTTGTATCAAAATAGGCTGTCATGCAGTTGCTTCCAAGTTTGTTGCGCTTTAGACTTTCAGTCAGATTTGTCAATGAGACAACTGCTTTTTGATTAAAGTCTTGCATAGGTCTTCACTTATAGATCCTACAAGGACATAGCTTTTAAGTTAATCATGGACAAAGGACAGTAGACCAACCAAACTGTATCTGTGAATGGGTAGTGCCCTCTTGATACTGCTGAAATATGACTTGCTTTTTGGACAGAGCTACAGTTCAAGTTACAAACTCCAGATTATGGTGATTGAGATGATAATACCTTGATAATTTAGTTGTAGTGTATGGACTGCTCTTAACTTCTTAACTAAATCTCCTTATTCAAACACATTTAGTCTAAATCTCATATTTGAAGAACTTTTGCACATGGTTTTAGTTAAGGGGATACCTGTTTTTACTTTGCTGGCCTCAAGGAAACAACATTGCTTAGTGCAAAACCTTAGACTGGGCTGTAGCGTTTGAGGTGCTAATGTGCATCTATATTGAGCTTGGGAAACTCAACAAACATTCTCCCTAGTTCAAGTTGACTTGGCTGTTGGCCTCACAGAGCTCAAATTATTTGTTCTGGAACTGGAGTTAATGATATTTCCAGCTCTTCTGACATGCTTCTGCTTTCGGAATGGGTTGATGTCTGGTCAGCTGGTATTTTGCTGTACCAAATGCTCTTTGGCAAACGCCCTTTTGGGCCTGACCAGTCTCAAGAACGGATACTTCGTGACGACACAATTATCAAGGCATGCAAGGTGGAGTTTCCTTCACGGCTTTCCATCTCAAATGAAGCTAAGGTGATTTTGTTTCCATCTTTAAGTGTTAAATATTTGTCTGCTTCCTAAAAAGCAGCATTTGCAACTTCCAGACTGTGCACCTATACAGCCCTATGATGTTGAATTGGATTCTGAGGGTGCATTATCATTCAACATACCATTAGGAAAAGTTGCAGCTCTTGGCTTAATAATAGCACCATATGAACCTAACTAGCTCAATTTATTTTTTTATTTACTGTTTGACTCTTGTAATTCGATTTTCATTTTGTAAGAAACTCTATATTGTCCAACTTGAACATTGTGATTCACTTGGATGTGGAATGCCATAGTGCTTCATCTACTGTGTTTTTTGAAGTTGTTTCTTAGCACTGTGTCATAGAGACGGGTTTAATGATCAGACTGTTGCTAGTAGGCCATGCTAAAGCAATTGTCGATTGGCATAGAGCATTAATGGAAGTCTCTTGGCAACAACCTTGATCAAGAGTCAGGATCTTCTGTTTGGTTGGAGCAAGCATCAAAATGGGCCTCACTTGTGCTGGTCAACTGCATCGTTTGACTCGGTCGCTGTACATGTGGATAGTGTTCCATGCAGTTATCGTTCTCGTTCATGAAATGGCACCAGTTGTTATTTTTCCTTTCCTCAAAGCAATGCTTTAAATTATCATAGACACGAGTTCTCGGTATCTATTTCAGAATTCACAATTCCATTTTCATGGATTGCTTTTATTATATAGGTTTTTTTTATTTCAGTTCCAATCCTAAACCTAATACAATTTGCTTTGCATGGGCCTTATCTGTTAAACAGACTTTGGGTTATGTGCTCCCACTTTCATAAACCGAAGTGGGAAAAGAAAAGCATGTACGTCATATTTTATGATAAGTTCTCATATTCTTTCTCTTGAAATTGCAGGATTTTATACGCAGATGCTTGACATACAACCAAGAAGAGAGACCAGATGGTTTCAACCATTGCTGAAGACCCATATGTCTAGTACACAAAGTGATAGCAGAGAAACAAATGGACATCTCAAGAACGAAGTTAGTACAATTACGTAACGTTCCTTGGAGGATTTTGTATATTGTTGTAAAGCTTTTGTTTTTTTTTGTTTTTTCTATGTTTCCTTTTCTTTGTTTTGTTCTCTATTCTCCATTTATGTAGCTTCATTCTCCCTCTAATGAAATTCATATCATTCCATTCATAGATCTATTATCTGATCATGTTTACAATGGTCAGATTTGTAGATCTAGTACTTTCACTCGCGCACCTTTTAGATCAAAATTTTAATAGTCGGATGATCTCCAATTGAATTTTCCTTGACAGGATTGCGTAGATCAGGCAACAAGGATTCTATTGATGTAAATTTTAATTTTCGTCATTGCCGAAATCCAATCACCATCGCCAAAGAAGATAACCAGAAAATGGTCAACATCCGCAACTGTTACACATTGCCTAAAATGTAGAAAAATAAAAAACAACTTGGGGAAACATAGATTGGGGATCTATCTTCATTCCTACTGAATTTGGAAGAGTTTCATCATTGTTTTGGCCAGAAAAACTGCCAAAAATAAAAAACTGTTTTTCGTCCAAATCTTCTGCAAATCTCTTCGATCTTCACTTTTGGAGGTAAATCTGATCTAGGTTTTCTCCGGTCTATCTGCTAAACATATTTTCTACACACTAGTTGAGGAGAGATGGGGGAGACAAAGCAGGTGATTTTCCCCCTCTCTAGTTTCCTCCTTGTATGACAAGTGGTCGAGAGTGGAGTTCCACGTATTGAGCCACTCCCCATTGGCTATTGCACGGGGCCCTTTGTTGTGAGAGGGGAGGTTGTTATCAATATAGCCCCCCTTTGTCAATTAGTAAAATTTTGGGGTTTAATGTTCCCCATATTTATTTTGTGCAAATTTAGTATCATTGAAAAGGTCTTGTTGCATACATTCTGAATTTTGAGGTTTCAAAGTCAAATTTGGAGTTTTTAGTGAATTTACTTATGCAAATTTTGATTTAGCAGAATTCAATTCCTTACCCCATCATTAAATCAAAACTACTATAAAATACATGAAATGGAATTAAAATTTGAGTTGTTACATCCTTTCTCCCTTAGAGAAATTTCATCCTCAATATTCTTTCTATGTTGTCTCTCAAACAATTTTAGATGTGTTATTTTGATCTCTTTAGAGATTCCAATTTCTGGTTACTTCCTTCACTAAATGATTTTTTATTTTTTATTTTACAAGAGAACTTAACTGAAGAAGTTGCTTTCTTCTTTCATTTTATTCTGAATTTTATAGCTTCTTATATCAAGAAATTGCTTAATGGTGTCTCTCATAGTCAATCCTTTTGAAGAGTGCTTGGCCCAGCTAGCTCTAGTATTAATGGGTCCCTAGAAACAATTTTAGTACTTAATTAGGAGAAATGTCATTTCATGGTGAAAAGTGGCATAATACTAGGGCATATTATTTGACAAAATGGCATAGAGGTAGAGAAGGCCAAAGTGGACCTCATCTCTAAACTTTCCCTTTCTATGACAATGAAGGAGATCCACTTGTTCTTGGGCCATGTTGGGTCTCATTGTCACTTCATTAAAGATTTTACCAAATTTCTAGGTCCCAATATGCTATCAAAGGAGGCAATGTTTAAGTTTGATGAATAATGCATGAAGGCCTTTGAATGGCTAAAAGTCGAGCTCACCTCCACACCCATCTTATGACCACCAAATTGGGATGTACCATTGAAGATCATGTGTGCTACTTCCGATTATGTGATTGGTGTTATTTTAGGATAGCAAATTGCCAAGCTTTCCTATGTGATCTATTATGCCAGACTCTCAATGACGCCCAACTCAAGTACTCCACTATGAAGAAAGAGTCATTGGATGTAGTATTCACCTTGGACAAATTTACAACCTGTCTATTTGGATTACATTGTTTTCAAGTACCTTCTTTCCAAAAAGGATGCTGAACCACAACTTATCCAATGGATTCTCCTACTACAAGAGTTGACATAAAAATCTATGACAAGAAAGGTTTCAAGAATATACTAGTGGATCACCTTTCAAGGCAGATAGTCTAGTCTTCTAGTGAACCTATACCTATCAAAGAAACTTTCCAGATGAGCAACTTCTGTAGGTTTTATAATTACCTTGGCATGTTGACATAGTCAACTATTTTGTAATAGATCAACGGCCAGCATATTGGTCTAAACAAGATGTATCTAACTTTTTATCCAAGGATGACCCATACTTATTGAAATACTATCTTGATTAGATAATAAGGAGATGTGTCCCTGACAATGAACACAATAAAATCATCTCCTTCTAACACAACCATGCTTGGGGGGCCATTACAATGCTAAGAATGTCGTTGCAAAGATTTTATGGTGCAGATTTTATTAGCTCACAAGTTTAAAAATTCTCGAATATAATGCAAAGTATGTGATTGCTACCAAAATTTAAGGGACGTTAGCTGTAAGGACATGCTAGTACTTAACCCTATTTTAATCATTGAATTTTTTTATGTTTGGGGTATTGATTTCATAGGCCTATTCGCTAATTCTTTTAGTAACTTATACATCCTAGTGGGAGTGGACCATTTGTCCAAGTCAACAAAGGCAGTAGCATGTAAGATCATCGACCACAAAGGTGGTGGTCTAATTTTTTAAGAGATAATATATTTTGAAGCTCTGCACCCCATGTGCCATTATGAACAATGAAGAAAGCATTTTTGCAACCATGTGTCTGAGGCTTTAATGAAAAAATATGGAGTTATCCATAAAGTTGCAACACCCAACCATCCTCAGATTAATAAGTAAGTTGATATATCAAATAGGGAAATTAAGTGCATACTGGAGAAAACGGTGAAGTCCAGTGGGAAAGATTGGTATCTTTGACTAAATGATGCGCTCTAGGCTTGTAGAACAACGTACAAAATCCCTATTAGTATGGGTCCCTATTGCCTAGCTTTTGGAAAGGCTTGTCATCCACCTATTTAAATAGAACACAAGGACTATTGGATGATCAAACTGCTCAATTTTGATCATCACAAAATTGGGACTGATAAGAAACTCCAACTCCAAGAGTTGGAAAAACTTAAGAGAGATGCAAACAATAGTGCCAAAAGGTACAAGGATGTATGAGGATGGTTCATGACAAAACCATATTGTAAAAAATGTTTGAACCAAGTCAAAAGGTCCTTGTTTATAATTTTTGTCTACATCTCTTTCCAAGAAAGTTATGCTCTCTATGGATAAACCCTTATACAGTAAGAACTATCTATCCTCATGGGGTCATTGAGATTGAGAAAGATGGCAACTTTTCAAAGTTTTATGGCTAGTGATTGAAACCATATTTTGAGGTGAGAAACCCTAATGAAGAGGAGGAACTCCTTCTAGAGGAGCCTATTTATTAGAACTAATACCACAATAGGTCACTTGTACCATAATATAGATATTGCATAAGTTTAAGTAATTTGCATTTGCATCTTGCATTCTAACCTTTCTTTCTTTACTTATTTTCTCATTTGTCCATACTTTTATTGTAAAGCATTGGGGACAATATTTATTTTAAGTCTAGGGGTAGGGTATTTAAAATTTGATGTGCATAAAGTTTTTCTTAGTTATTTTCAGTAAATTATTTTGAATTTAATTTTTTTAAATTATAAATTTTGAAAATTTTATGATAAGTTCCTTTACAAGGATGAGAATCAAATATTTAGAATTTCAGTATAATTTTGAACTTTTAACTTATTGATAGATTTGTTAATTAGTTCACTACTTTATCCTTTTTTAAAGTTTTCCATGAAAGGTTGAACTTGGAATATTATTACACAAAATACTCATATATGTATATAGTTTAAGTTGAAGAGAAAATATAACTTAGAAATCTTAAAGAAAAATCTTAGAGACTTATAACCCATGTGAGTTTAGAACCAATCTTTCTTTGAGAGGGTTATACATAAATTCTAAGTCTTCTTCAATGGACATAAGTTCCTAGTTAGTCTCATTATTCTTGCTTTAGTCAATTGTTAAGAGAAATCGCAATAAAAGGTTAAACCATTTATTTCTTGAGTGTATGGTCATTTTTAAGTTGTATGAAGCCTAGGAGATGATGGAGGCCATGTATGTTTAACTTAAATCCTTTAGCCTTCCTATGTTAATTCACCACTAGTTAACCCCTTGAGCCTTTACATTAACCTCATCCATGTGTACCCATATTTAACCCCTATTATATATCCGTTACCCAATTGTTTTGAAAATATGTGAAAATGATAATAAAAAAAATATCTTGAGAAAAGTATGAACAATACAAGTCAAGAGATGAACACAAAAAAGGGTTGAAAAGAGAAAATTTCAAAAAAAGGTTATATTCAAAAGACAAAGAGAAAGATGGAAAAGATAGCCAATGAAAAAGAAATGTTCATTCTCATGAGTAGAAAAGAAAGTTGTGAATACACTAATTGAAGACATTTACATATTTTCAAAACAATCTTCACTTATCATTATACACATTCTTTTGATAACCCTATCATAAGCCCATGTTTTGTTCTATTATGTCTTGGTTAATCTTAAGAGAAGTAGGGAGATGATTACAGATGAGTAGGGATTCTAGTAGAGTGTAACATTCCTAATAGTTGATATCTTTCATGAGACCATTATCAAATTTTTCTTAGTTATTATTCTTTAATATAAAATACTTGAGAATTTGGCCTTGATGAATATTATTCTTCTCACATATTGAAGAGAAATTCAACCTTTTCTTAGTGACTTCATTCTAAGTGTTAAGAATATCCTATGAGATTTAAAATCAAAGCATACTTTTAAATGATAATTTAGGTTATAATTTTTTTAAATTGATAATTATAAAAATTGGCTATATTCACACATCACAATTCGAGGCTTGATGAAAAAATGAAATATCTTTAGTATAAGTGTAGATTTTTGAACTGTCACTCATTTTTATGAGCATATTAAAGTTAGGAATTTAATGAATGCTAAATGGAAGAAAATTCTCTTAGAGAAATAAAAAAAAATTCATAAACATTTTTGAAAATGTTTATGGGTGTCATTTCTAAAAACCCTTATGAGATTACAACTTATCCACCTAGGGTAACTTAGGGGTTTAATGGCTTTCTGCATATGCTAAACACAGACGATAGTGCCTGCAAAAGTGGTTAAGATTTTTTTTAGATTTCTTATTTTTAATTTTGTAGTTTTACTCAAGGACTAGAAAAATCTAAGTATGGGGTTATTTAATATATTTATTTATTTACATATACCTATATATTTAGTAGGTTTTAGTCCGAAATAACTTAAAAATCACTAATTAGTGTTAATTTTATATTTTGTAGGTCTAGAGTACAAATGATAAAAAATGCACAAATATTGAAATTGTAACCCTAAAAAGAGCATGACTACTTTCCAAGCTATATCATGGGGCCACACATGCAAAAAATGAAGTTTGAGAGTTCAAAATGAGAAGAAATGAGTATCATTATCAAAGTTAGAGCAATCAGAAAACCCCATGCACAATTCCCATTCAAAAGAGGGTGTTTTTATCAAAAGCAAGGTGATAAAACTTCCCATACATACAAGCTATCCAATACTTTGGGAGGCTTATAGGGAAAGCTTAAACCACATACATTGGAATCACGTATAATGGGAGCTCTTCTAAAATAAAATAAGTCAAAAAATCAGGACCTACATGAGATACATTCCTTACACTCTCTCTCCTACTCAACCACTTAAGGGAGTGGACGACGTTGTCATATAAGCAAGTATATTCCCACTCAATTCCACATTTTCAATAAAGAAGAAAAAAGGGATAATGATGCAGAAAATAAGGGAGAAGAAGAGAGAGATAATGTATGAGAAATATATGATTAGAAAGCATCCCTATTTTTCAAACACTTAAAGGGTAAGATTTATCCTTGTTGAAGCATATCTTGAGTAACTAATGAAAACTTACTCAAATAAGGATAGACCTATAAGAAGATAGACTATAACGAAAACCAAACTCAAGTCCCATTGCTGGAAATCTTTTTAGTGGATTGCCCACCTACAATTTAGGAGAAAGTAATTGTGGGCTAGGAGAAAAAGAAGGAGAAACCAAGAGAGGATAATAAAAAATTCACAGGAATCTAGGCCATCCACTCTAAGGCATTCCAATCCAATAGTGGAGAGAAAAAGAGTCCTTAAAAAAGATATTTTTTGGATGAGAAAACTTCAACTGAATCTCATCCACTTAAGATAGGACAAAGATTGTCTAAAGGCCAGGATGAAGTAGAGAAAGCCACAAACTCTAGCCACCACTCATTCCACGAGAATTCAAGGAAAAGCCTAAGGAGTAAAGTTCTTCATCAATCATTCTCATCCAATGGTCCAAATGTATTTCAAGCTATTTGAACTTCAAACACACACACCCAAAGATTTCTGTGCTCCTCCCCCTTTATCCTTTCATTTTCTACATCACTTCCTTGATTTTCTCCCTCTCCCTTCTATGTCTTTCCCTCCTAGCCTATCTTCCTTCATATCCACCCATACCTTCTTCCCTTCCACCCTTGTCTCTTTGCACTCTACTTCATCTTTATTTTCACTCTCCATTCCAAGCCCAACAACTTACACTTAAGAATTCCATGCCTATCTCTACCACTCATTCAAGCATGATCTACACCTTCCATTCCCCAGGGCTTCCACTCCAAAGACTTATAAATAAGGGTGCTTGACAAGGAGTTCTGTCTTTCAACTTTTCCTAGAGCTCAAAACCTAAGTTAGGATAAATAGAGAGAGGAAGATCACTTTTTTCTTCTATCCCACAAGCTTCACACTTCCAAATCCTTGGAAAAGGATGCAAGAGTTCTCAACTATCCCTTATCCCTCCTTTTTCCATGTTTTTCCCTTTCTCTCATTCTTATTCTTTTCTCCTTTGCATACTTGGGATTGCACACACAACCCTTTTATCCATCATCCTTGCACACACTAATACACTCATCTTAGACTTCCACCCATCTATCTTGCATGTCCCTTAATGCACGCATGCAAGCAGACCTTAGGCATCCACACACATCAACCCCTTTGCATACACTACCTTCTTTCCCCTTAGTCATTCCACACTCCCTTAGACATTCACATGCAACAACCCCTTTGCATAAACCACCTTCTTTCCCCTTAGTCATTTCACACTCAAGCATCATCCATACCTAAGCCTTATATTCTGTTGCTTCCTTGCTTTTTCATGCACAACCCTTCCACATCTCTTCCATCTTGATTACACACATCCCTACAAGCATGCATGAGATTTACTTTATTTTACACACATCCCCTTGCATGTTCTTTCCCTACACCATCTCCAATCTTACACACATACATCAATCCCCTCTCTTTTCCATGCACCCAATCTTGCACACCCTCCTTCTCCCACCTTTGTATTACACACACCCCACCGCCCACCTTCATTCCTTTACTACATACACATCCCTTTCTCCCTGGCTTTACATGCAGCTTCTTTCAATCACTCTCACTTCCACACACATGCCCTTCCTTCCATAACCCAACAAGCACTAATCTTCTTTCACTTTTCATCTTTTCTTTTCTTTTGGGATTTGGGAATAGCAAAGGAAAAGGAAGAAAGCCTTGTGCTCTTCTATGTCAGCCAAGGATTCTTCCAATGCTAAAGTATGGTTGAGGAGAACCAAATCCATCCATAAAGCCACCCATCATTACCAGCAAAAGTCATCATGCTAAAGAGTAGGAAGACTTCAAGGTAAATACCTAGTTCCTTTGTCATCTCTTAAGGCTAGAATTAGTGAGTCCTAAACTAAGGTCCACTGTCTCCAATGTCTTTTTCTTTTCTTCTAGTTCTTCCTTAAGGTAAGGATGTCTCTTTCTATGGCTAACCCTTCCTTAGGAAGAATAAACTTCTAATCTCCTCTTTCCTTTCTCCTTAAAAAGCTAGCCTCTTTTATAGAGTATCTAGCTAAGGAGAAGAACACATTTATTTTGTTTTCCACTTCATCTCTTCTTATTCTTTCATACAAGTTGGTGGCCTTTGAGGAAAAGCATTGTGGACTCTTTTCTTTGGTTGTCCTAGTACTACATTCTTAACGATCATGGGAATGGGATTTAACCTTTGGGTTAGTCTCATATTCAGGTAAAGTTGAGAATAGCTTGGTGGTAGCTTAGTATATTATGGATTGAACAGAAGTGTACAAGCTCCTGTTGAGTGACATAACAAGAGAGCCCTACAGTGAAATCCAAGCTTGATTGAAGAAGCTTCACTTTCCTTTGTTTTTATTGCTTATGTATTTTTTTTGTTTATTTATATATCAATTCCTTGTAAAATTCCATTAATGAAATAGTTGTTTTACTCCCTTGCTGTACTTTTTTAGTTAATTTCCTTCCTTTCTTTTCTTACTTAGTCTACTTATTTTAGTTTACTTGTTTAGCTTTAAAGCTTAAAGTTCTTTATATTACTTGAATGATTGGCTAGGTTAGAGTTGTAAAAACCCCAATTTTTCTAGAATTATTTGAAATTAATTGGAATTTTTACAAAGATCGAGGTGAAAAATTATATTCAATATAATATTATTATTTTGAAAAAGAGTCAAATCTTGAAGCATAGATATTTGGAATCATACTAAAAAAATGGGTCAGAATGACTGTAAGCACACTGAAATTTGGGCTCGAGTAAAAAATCCCTATTTTTCTTAATTTTTGTAATTTTACATTTACCTAAGGGGTAAAATGGTCAATTCACTTTTGTATGGAGTCCACAAAAGTTAGGTGAGCTAGAGGATAGTTAGATCAGGGAATATCAATGCTGAAGAATAAACATGATGAGAAATCTCTTTTGATTTTAATAAGAAAAGAATAAAAATAATATTTTAAAAAGAAATAATAGAAATTTAAATTAAAATAATACACAATTAACCCAATAAATAGCCCTTCAATAGGCTGCACAAAATTGCACAAACCCCCTAGACTCTCCCTCTTTCCTTCTCTTTCTCTCTCTTCTTTCCTTTTTCCTTTTTTTTTTTTTCTTTTCTTTTCTCTCTCTTCTATTTCTAGCCATAGCGACAGTCCCCACAAGTGACCAGCACAAGAACCAGCCTATGCCAAGTTAGAAATCCAAGGGATGCGCCTTCCACTCAACACACCGCTCGATCTAGCCAGCTAGGGTTTTTCCCTAGCCCAACAATGCCTCCACGAATCTCCCTTCTCTAGCATTGGAGACAGGACTGAACTCGGAATCCAATTCCCCTCGTTCCCTTCTCCATTTCCCCTATCCTATTTCTCTTCCTCAGCACTGCAAGCACCCCAACAACAGGAATTATAGAAACCCTAGGAGGGCTTCAAAATCCAGTAAAAAACCGTGGTCTCTGGCTTTTCTCTCTACTTCAGATGGGATCCAGGTAGGTCTCCCTCAACTCCCCTAAAAAAACCCCATGATTTTTTGCCTAGATTCAACCTAGATTTGGTTCACCGACCGGTGACTTAACAATGAACCAGATCTGGCAATCTCATAGAGGAACACCTCCAAATCAACCTTAAATTGAAATTTTGAACCGTTAGATCAATTTAGAGGGTCCTATAACCCCCATGTATGATTTATAGAAAAATTTTGGGGTCATCTAGACGTTGATCTAGGATGCTATTACTTAGATGGTCCAAATCGGACCGTCTCAAGAGATCTCTGCAGATCTACTCCAAAGATGCACTAAGCAGATACACACAGAGATGCTCCACGTGGGTGCATCTCCACGTGCACGCCATGGTGCAGAGCAGTCGTCGCCATGAGATGATGCGCACGGCATTCCTATGATAGTGAAGCTTGCTACCCCATTTTTTCACGTCCTTGCCATCCAGATGAAATATGGATCGTTTATTGTGATTTGAAACTTAAAACTTTAATTTAAAGCTCATTTTAACTCCAAATCAAGATCGAGAAGAATATCTGGTTCCTGGTGAAGATTAGAATCTAATGAAAACATAAAATTTAGGTTTTATTCATTGTAAAATTCTATAAATTACAAAAAGTGGTACTAATTCCTAAGATCAGTCAAATTTGACATGATCAAACCTTGGATTTATGATCCATTAGTAATCTAGTGATGAGAAAACATAGAATCAAGAGTTAGATGTGACTGATCTAGATGAATTAAGAAATTTAACCTTAATAGAAGAGAAATCTTAAAAATGATCATGGATCTACTTGATCTGAGTAATCAAGCATGATCAGACAATGAAAATTAGTTTAAATGATGATATAAAGTTAAGATCATATGAATTGATGAGCTTGATAAGGCTAATTTGGGATAAATTAAGATCTATGCCCTTGATTTGATAAAATGGCTTAAGATCTTCTTGATCAGTTAGATTAAGAAAGATCAGATCATATGATGAGATGCATCAATGATCTAGTGATGACATCACATTAAGAGAATGTGATAGATCTGAATAAAATTGAAAGATCAATATCTAAACGAGATAAAAAAAAATATCAAAATATGATCATGGGATCAAAATGGACAAATAAAATATATTCAAATGAGCATGTGAGCTATTATATTCTATTGTAAATGTTCTTTATTTTTTTTATTAGATTTAATTGTTAAATTTATTTATTTATGCTTTAATGTTCATGTTATGTAAATTAGATTGAAAATATTATTAAATAAAATAGATATTGATGAACATTTATAAAGAATATGGACATGAACTTAATGATAGTAAGGGCTATATTTAGTAAGACAATATAAGGAATATCATTTCCTTAGCCCAAATTAGGAGAATAATAAACCCTATGAATGACATTTTAAATGTTCATGGATTTAATTAAAATCAAATAGCTGCAATACTGAGGGTTTAATGCTCATAGGAACCTTATGAAGGTTGAGTTAAGGTCACCCCAATAAATGCTGAACATGGTGGTTAAGGGGGTTCTTGCTAAGTGTTCACTTTTCTTCAAAATACCCCTAATTTAGTGTTCAATTAGAGCATCTCTGCTATTAATTTCAAGATTTTGCATAAAATATTTTATTTTAGCTTTAATTGGCCATCCAACCGTTGAATTGCAAAATTAATGGTCAAATCATCATCAAAGCTAATCAGAGGAATAATGAATAGTTCAGATGATTCTAATTGGGTCTTGTGCATTGCAGATCAATCAACAAAGCTTGGATGATCCAGATGATCCAAATCAAATCAAGGAGATCAAATGAGGATGATGAAGCTTCTTGAAAAGAGAAGACTTTGAAGACTCCTAGGACAGAACAATCTTGAAGAATTATAGAGTTATAGCAAGATTGGGACGTTGGTGGACCCCACCCCTCCTATCTCTCTTACCCTCTCTCTCTGTATCTCTCTTACCTCATCTCTCTTACTCTCACACATTTCTTTCTCTTATCTCTCTTCTCACTTTCTCTTTCTCATGTCACTTTCTATCTTACGATTCTCTCTCTTATCTCTCACTCTCTCACGTCTCTCTCTTTCGTTTTCTTCATATACCCCTCTCTTCTCTCTACGATTTTTGGACTTCTTCACCTCCTTACGCCAGTGGATTCTCTCCCTTCTTCTCTCCACTCTCTCCTCTCTACTCTCTCATTTCCCTCTTGGGGGACGACTCTCTCAATTTTCCCTCTCGTTGGGCCTGCTCACTTTTCCCTCCTTCCCTTTCTCTCCCTCGTTCCCAACTCACACTCCTCCCTCCATTCCCACGCATTCTCTTCTCTTCCTCCTCCAGGTCTCATCCCTCTCTTGGCATGCTCACTCTCTTTTCTCCATTCCATCTTGCCTTCCTCCTCTTGGCTAGATGTCTCCTTCATCTTGCTCTATATCTCTCTCTCATTCTCTATTCTTCCTCTCTCATCGCACAATTCCCCCTTCTCCTTCTTTCCCCACTTTCTCCACTCTCCCTCTCCCTCTCATTCTCCATTCTTCCCAAATCACCGGTCAACCCAACACAGATATCCCTCTTTGCACAGGACGGACTGGATCGCTCTTCTCTACTCACCTCTTCTTCACTTATATCCAGCCATTGGCCAGCCATAGGTATGTGACACACCAGGCAGGGCTGGCACCATCCCCAACTCCCACTCTTCCCTTCTTCTGCGTCTCGCTCTCATATCTCTCTTTATCTCCCTCTTGTTCTCTCTTTACTCTCTTTGCTTCCACCACCCGAGCCGCACAAGTGACGTCTTCTTCTCCACCGGCAACGTCTTTTTCCAACATCTCCAATTCACCCGACTAGGCCATAATTGTCTCCAAATCTCTCTCCAGCTCAGGCTCCTTCACCAGTTCCTCCTCTACTCCGGCTTTCTTCTCTCTCCATCACAGCCCAAACCAATCCGAGCGGCCTAAACTAGCACCGCCATCTCTGACCGAGCTTCACCAGATCAGAACTAGAGCTCTCTCTCGTTCCTCTGCCCAGCGGCACCACATCATCACTAGTCCAGGGATTAAAATCTGAACCAGGTCTCCTTTCACTAGTTCTCCAGTCACCACTGCCCAGGCCACTGGCCTCTCCTCTACCTTTCCCTCTTCTCCTCCGAACTCCTTCGACCTATTCTTCCCAATCTCCAGCCAGATCACATTTTTCTTTTCCTCTGGCATCTCTTTCCATTGTTGGCCAGCCCAAACAGTTCCTCGAAGGAAACCCAATCTGGGTTTTTCTTCTCCTCCCCATTCTCCTTCTCCCTCCTTCTCTCCTTCTTCCCCACCTCCTCCTTTGGTCTTCTTCTTCGTAGGGTTTCTTTCCTAGTTTTCATTTAAAACCAAAAAATTGGAAGAATTCCAAAAATGCCCTTAGTAAAATAATTGCAATTCCATTCATATCCCTATTTTGTCTTTTCCTCTATCCTTGTTTTACTTTATTCAGGTTCTGTTATCCATGTTCTATATTATTCTGACAATAATCCAAGGACAATGCTTATCTAGGGACAGTGCTCTCCACGGACAATACAATTTAGAAATGTGTAATTAGTTTTATTTTATGTTTTCTAGACTTAAAATTTATGTAAATTGCATCATTTGAATAAAGCTAAATAGTTAGTTTAATTATGTTATTTTTTTAATTTTAGATAATTAAATTTTGTTTAAACTCCTTATTTTGAAAGCAAGTCCTTATGGGATCGACCCTATTTGCATAACTATACTATAATAGCCCATGCACTTGTGGTTAAACATCAACAGTTCTCTAATAGAGCCTCGCTCTTCTCCCACCTTCTAGCGATGTTTGTGAGGTCAAAATAGGTCCTTACATGTGGATTGAATTAATTACTTTGTGAACAACTTTTATTTAGTAAACCTTAGTCAATTGACCTGTCTAGAATTATGAGTGCATAAATTATCTTCAATCAGTAAAACATTAATTGGTTGAATAATAATAAGATCATAAAAGGATAGTAAAATATCTAATCCTAATAAATATAGTAATTAAGATAATCAAAGATCAAACAAGATCCATAAGGAGATCTTGAATGATGAAGAATAATAAGAATCATAATATTGTGTTAGTATGTATGTTTTTTAATTAGTGTAAATGTTATATTTAAATATAGATCTATAGATTAGACCTTGATTAATATGATCCAAGGAAAAAGATCCAAATCATCCTATGTAAGGATGATCAAAAGAACAACTAGGAAGTATAAATGAGTTGAGGAATGACTATATATATATATATATATGATTTGACAGATACACGAAAGATATGATGATCAAGATCAATGGTATGATTGATTGTTGAAAGTAAAGCTAGGTGGACCTTAAGAATAAATTCAATATAGAAGATACATGTATTTAACACATGATCTTATCCTGATAACTATAGATTGATTATACTTGCCTTAAAATTATTTATGAATCAACAAATGATGTTGAAATGAATATAAGTGATTGATTAAGTAATTATGAAATTACTTAAAGCAACAAATGATGTTGAAATGAATACAAATGATTGATTAAGTAATTATGAAATTACTTAATGGGTAGAATGAGAAAATTTGAACTACATAAAGTTGGACCCCTGAATCTTAAAGAAAGAAGTCATAAGCATGTCCTATTATAACCACGCACACAGTTTATAAGTATGAATTATTATTTTTCATATATGCATGGAGGCTTGTGATTTTGTTTTAAGATAGGCTTATGCCTAGGGATGCCAATGCTAGGAGAGTTATGAGGGTCTGGCCACCCGCTCTTTGAAATTGATTATAATGATGATACCATGCCTAAAGAGAGGCAAAATGTTGGATGGGGCAATTATGGGAAGGCCGCCACTATGACAGCCATGGTTCTCCCATACGAACATGGATCTGTATTTTCCACCGTGGTATCAGTGGAGTATTAAGCAGTTATCCGAGAGCTCTTGTACGTATTGAGACTGCAAGCATGGTAGTCTGTAAGATTATTTTGTATTATGATGCAATTGATTATGGCATGATGAGATGCATTATGATATAGCATAATGAGATACCTTATGTTATGGCATGATGAGACATCTTATATTATGGCATGATGAGATGCTCAATAAAAGTTATTACCGATGTTGTATTGGAGCATGATTCCCAATACGGTATGATTATATATTAACACCTAGTGTTAATATTGAAATCAGTTTGGAAATGAGATATTATTGATGATATTGACTATATTCAAAATTTTCAGTGGTTTTATTTATATCTAATATATACATATAATTCATATGATGAGTGAAGGAAAAAATGGTTATCCAATTATAAAAATTGATTTATATCATGGATACTAAGAACTGTTGATTTTGAGATATATTGATTATATTTCTTAAATCCCCTACCAAGCATAACTTGCTGAGATATTGTAAATGTTTGAATGTTTATAATAGCTCAGATACAGTTAAGGAAGATTGAATGCTCAAGACTTGAGGATAATCATCATCGAACTACTACTCAGGGTTTTTACTTTGAGGAAGATTGAAAGCTCAAGACTTGAGAATAATCATCACCAAACTACTACTTAAGGTTTTTACTTTGAGGAAGATTGTATTGATTGTTTTGTAATTTGGATTGTAATAATTGGACAAGGTATGTAATGACTATCAGGGCTATGTATGTGAACCACTAGATTGATCTTGATTTTAATAAAAGTATTTCTATTGATATTCAATAGAAATTTTATTTTATACAAAAATCAATGTATGATAAGTAATTTGAGGTGATACTTGAGTTTTTGACAAATTAATTTAAAAAAAATATGTTTCATCTATTTGAATTTTAAAAATTTTCAAAATTAGGGCCCTACCTTTGCAAATATTTATGAAAATGTGTTTTAAAAACTCAGGTCGTCACAAGAGTAATATGAATTGAATGTTAGTTAGATGTCCTTAAAGAGTCCTCATCAAATCTGCTCATATTTATTGATCTATGCACTTATGGTTATAATTAAATCACATTAGCTCTCATCACAAGCTCCAACTCAATGAGTTGGAGGAGATCTTACAAGAAGCTTATGAGAATGATAGTATATATGAGACAAAGATGAAAGCGTTTCATGATCAAAATATTTTAAGAAAATCCTTTACCCCCTCTTAAAAGGTAGTCCTTTATAACTCTAAGCTTCATCTCTTCTAAGGGAAGCTTAGAACTTGATGGACTGGTCATTATATTATTAAAGAGGTATTTCCGTATAGGGCCATTAAGATTGAAAAACTAGGGCTGGCTACATTTTCAAAGTTAATGGACAATGTGTAAAGCTATACATGGAGTTGATTAATCCAAAAAATTTGTCCACACCTCTGGAGGATCTTGTCTACTAAGATATGGGATTGATTGCCCTATCCTTGTTATGAGACTATAGATTAACCTTAGGGATCAAGATGTGCTAGGTGGACTTCCACATGATCCTTAGACAACTGTCGTAAAATATGTAGAAATTTTTAACTAAATAATATTAATCAATGAAGAGGACCTAATTTATTATAATAAAAAAATAAACATATATATAAGTACCTGTTCCATTGGTATGCCAAAAGGTGATGGTGCAACGGGCGAGTGACCTTGATGGCACATGTTGTTGCTAATTAATTGTATAAAGCTAATAAACAATTAAATTGAGATCTTTAACTAAAAATTATTGATGAGAAAGGTAGTATGATAAGATACATATCGTGTACTATATAGGAATGACTAGTGCCTCTAGCCAAGTGACGTGATATGCAACTGTCTGCCCAATGGTTATAATATTTTTCATTTCTAAAGAGAATGATATATTAACATTCATATCCAAAGCCATGATAATGAACACTTGCTTTGTACGTGGCAACATACTAATTTCCTGCAAAATGGTTGATTCATGCTCATAGCATAAACCAACTGCCACAATGTTTTGACGGCAATCAAGGACCAATAGGCAGTGACCCACCCGTAAATCAAATATACAATATAGAGGTTGAGAAAGAGAATTATTACATAAGGACTGAAAATTTTAGTCTTTCCTATATCTATATACCTCCTTAGCTAGAATTTCTTTTTCGAGGGGTGCCAATTGCCCTTCATGAAGTTCTTCAGTTGGAGAATTGCAACTAACATTTGATAGAGGCACAAGGGCACTGTGAGAATTATATGAAAAGGATTGAGAAACTATTACAAAACCTCCTTCACACAATTGTTTAAATATATCTGTTTTTATTTTCTCAACAAATTTATTATAGGCCTCCATCAACAACACCAAACACCCTCATTACGTCCACCAACTTGAAGCTTTTAGATTAGAAGAAGCTAAAGATGATTGTACATGTTTCTCATATAATTTTATTGAGTTCTTGTTTAGAAATTGATGTATGAACAATTTCATGATAAGATTTCCGTTGAAGAACAATTTTGATATTTTTATCTGGTTTCAATTCTAACACATAGTTTCAATGAGATATTTATGAAATGGTCTTTAATATCTGAGTGAATGCTTTCTTGGATGGGTTATGCTAAGATTAGATGAGTCATGCTGATAGTTTGCAGATAATTCGTGCTAATTTAGATAGGTTATGTCATTAGAATATTTGTTCCTTCTTTAGAAGAAGTTTTAACTTGTAGCCAAGGCTTTTAATTCATACATGTTTGAAAGTAATGAGAAACATTTTCATGATTCTTTTGATGAATTCACAATTCCTACATTATTCTCTATCATCTTAGATTTTTTTTATTTTTTTTTAAACCCTTAGATTTGGTGGAAAGTTATTCCATCCATGTAGTTTGACAACTCTTTATACTTAGCCTACAATAGATCTTGTATAGTGCTAAGAGTTTTGGTTTAAAATAACAAACATCAGGACATAGTTTGAAACACAGAGAGAGAGAGAGAGAGAGAGAGAGAGAGAGAGAGAGAGAGAGAGAGAGAGAGAGAGAGAGAGAGAGAGAGAGAGAGAGAAGAACCTCTTATATGGGTGACTAAGGTTGGAGGTTGCTCATAAGTTGTGTCCAACATTAGAAAAAGGAGACTCCAACACATGGCTTGAGAATTAAATCCATTCTCAAATGTTTTGAATTAGTGACTAGTCAAAAAATGAATATAGCTAATAAAAAATCTTGGTATAAATACTTATTCACATATTCTTGATAGTGTTGCAACCAATCTTAATTGCAAGGTGGTACAACTCTTATTCACTAATTTAGGTCTGCCTATCTCCTCCAGCAAATCCAAAGTAGAATTCTAGGATCCTTTGCCAAAAAAAAAACAAAAAAAGCTCTCATCTAGGAAGAGAGTTTATCTCTCTAAGGGTGGTAGAGTCACATGTTAAATCATCTCTATCAAACATGCAACTTTACTAAATGTCTATTTTGAAGAGTCCAACTACTATCATCTCAAAAATCAATCAAATTCGAAGAAGATTCTTATGAAAAGGTGTAGATGATTCCAACAAATTACATCTAGTTGCATGGAAAAAAAGTATGCACACCAAAGAAGAAAGTGGGTTGAGCATAAGAAGGTTAGAGAAAATGAATAGAGCTCTTTTACACTAGTAATTATGGAAATTTTTTGGGAATAATGAAGGTCTTCAGCAAACTCTTATCATAAAGACATATAATCACCATAAAGTTCGGTAGGCAAAAGTAGTTGGGTGTTCCATAAGATCAAGCATATGGAAGAAGATCACCAAAAATATTTATTTTTTTAAGGCTCACAACAAATTTAAATTATATAGTGGAGACAAAATTAGCTTATAATTGGATCCCTAGCTGTAAGGGACTTTAAAAGTTCTAGACTCTTAAATAAGATATTCACTTCAAGTATAACCAAAGAAGAAAGTGTCTAAATATACATTGAAGACCTTTAATCATATTTGAAATTTTGAATCCTTGTGCACCTTCTTTTTAGAACCCTACCTAAGACTACGTTTTGTTCTATCTAAAGACTTATTGATTTAAAGTAGAAGATAGCCTTAAGGAGGATATAAATAAGAAGGAATTAAAGTGAAATACCTTTACTGGTCTTGGTAATGATATCTATTCTTAGATATCACATTTCTTTGTCTCAATTGTGGTTATAAGGTTATGTGAACCATTAGTATATTTTGATTGGGTTACATAGTGAGAGGATTTTGTTTGATCCTATTTCTTTGGGAGCTTTATTTTTTAGTGTATACCAGTGAGAATTTGTGGTTAAGATGTCCTTGTAAGTAGTGGAGCAATAAGCATTACTATTTAGAAGTCTTCATTAGCATTACTATTTAAAAGCCCTATTTTATGTAGCCAGTATGCACACACATGCACTTTGAGATATAAACTGTAACAAAATGACTTTGCTATGTGGATAACTTGTAGAATCTTGCATTCATTTTTCCCAAGTTATTAAAGTCAGCATAGTGCTAATGGACGATAACTCTCTAAGATAAATAAAAGATTTCACCTTATGAAATTTTGTAGGTATATTCACTACACCCTCATAAGGATTAACTCGTCCACTAGGGGTAACTTAGGGGTTTAAGAGCTTGTTGCACATGCTAAATGAAATCATGAGTACCTATGAAAATGGCATTCATTTTTATTTTCATGATTTTTTGCATGTTTGATTAAGACCAGTAAAATGTTGGTTAGGGTGTGATAAGCATTCAATTTTGTATAAAAAGTACCTAATTAGTAGCCCATGTATTATCAAGCATAGTGTTATTTCTAAGGTTTTTCCATAAATTTGTAACACATGCATCTTTGATCTAATAATTCAAAAGTTTTATATTTTGTAGGCTTAGAAGCTAATCTAGAGTAAGCATATGAATCATCATAAATTTTTAGGACTTAATTAGGGATTTTAATCTTTTATAGGTGCTAAGAAGATCATCTAAGGACCAAGATTGATAGAGATGAAAATTGAAAATCAAGATCAAAATATCAAACCAAAGCCTAAATGGCATCATTTCAAAGTGTGATCAAGGTTCAAAATAATCCTAAGGCAAGCAAGAAGGTAATGGGAAGCATAAAAAATGATCCAACCAAAAATCCATGCAATTTCACCACTTAGTATGAGAATTGGAGCCATACATGAGGTTTTCTAGTCTAACTAGGAAACCTAAGGAAGCCAAGCCATTTAAGTTTTAAAGCCAAGGGAGTTAGTCATTCAAGCATCAAAGAATGAGCCGTCAAGCTACATGGGGTCACACAATTTGAGAAAGCAATTATTTCATACTAAAAGTGTTATTTTCATGGGATAATTGGAAGGTTATGATAGATATTTGTAAAAGATAAGATCTCATGCATAGGTGGACTAATCAAGAGAGAAATCCCACTTTAAAAGTCCCCCATTTTTAAAGTCGCTTGTTGTAAATGACTTTAAAAGTCCCCTACTTTTGAAGTTGTTTACAACAAACGACGTCAAAAGTCCTTTCCCCCATAAAATCCTTATTCGTGACAAAATAAAGTGTATGCTTTTAAAGTTATTTGGCTCAAATGACTTTAAAAGTTTACACTTTGAATTCTTTTAGGTTTAAATGACTTCAAAAGTCAATCACTTTTAAAGTCTTTTAGAAATAAAAAACTTTAAAAGTATACGTTTTCGAAGTAGTTTGAGTCAAACAACTTTAAAAGTCATTTCCCATGAAAATATTCCTATTCTTGCCAGACTATAGAAGTCATTTTTGATTAAATAACTTCTTAAGTCTTTATTTTTAAAGTTGTTTTTAGGTAAGTGACCTGTAAAATATTTACGAAGTTAGTAGTCAAAATAACAACTTCTTTATACCAACTTTAAAAGCCTCATGTGTAGTAGTGGTAAGAAGTTAAATCCATAAATTTGATAGAGAGGAAGCTAGACAGTCTTCCCCCAAATGTTTTCCACTAAGGGAGAGCAAAAAAGCATGGTGAAATCTAAGTTTTTCACCCTTGTTCAACTACTGTTATCCCTATAAGTGTGCTATAATAGAGCCTCAGATTTCTCCCTTGAACAACTTTGATTTGTGTTGATCCATGATTTAAATTATTAATAATTCTCTCATGTCTTTCAAGAAGAAGTTGAGTCAAGTATTCCTGAGTAGAAGCAATTGTAGAACAAGAAAACCTCATCTCAATCTCATCTTTCTACTAGTACTGCAGGAGAAAACAAATTGATGAATTTCCCATCTTTTAGTCATGTTTTTATTTTTATTTAATGATCTAAACCATTGTGAATGTTCTCCTAAGTCTTAGGAAGAATTTTATATGGTTTTCTAGCAATTTAGTGGAGTTTTGGGGGAAATTTCTTGAAGAAAATAGTAACATGTAATGTTACTGTCTATGATGAACCTACCATATTTTGTATCAAATATCTCCATTTATGTTGATCTTCTTCAAAATCTAACTATATTGATGGATTCTTTGACATCCTATTAGATTTTATAAGAAATTTCACTAAAAAATTCAATTTGAAAGTTGGGAAATTTAATGGCTAAAGTGAACAACATCATCATGCACTCACTAGTGCACCTAATAACAAGGAATGTTAATATACGTGATGAATCCGTCATCTTTCTTGGATTGAATATCTCCATATTTGTAGGTTTTAATCAAAATCTAACCAAGTCATTGGATTCTTTGACATCTTGTTAGATACAAAATTTCGCAAAATAAAAAAATAAAAAATTCAATCTCTAAGGTGGTGAAATTATTGGTGAAAGTACTCCTGTTCATCGCACTAATTGGGTGTATACATGCAATTTCCTATAACTCTCAATTGCTATTAACAATCACTTGTGGTCTTTGTACTTTTCTGTCTCATTTGATTCTCATTCAATTTTTAGTTTATAATATCTTGTTGTGAAGGTAATTAAGTAAGTAACAATTTGGTGCATAAATAGATAGCTATGATCATTGGTCTCAAAAGTTTATTTTCTTCATATAATGCTAGAGACGCCATCCAAAGTTATAGTCACACTAATTATAGGTGCAGGTTTCTCTTTGATTTCTTATTGAATTTGAGTGAAATTTGCGACGCTCATCGAGTGTATACATGAAATTTCCTATAACTCTCGATTGCTATTGACAATCACTTGGGATCTTTGTACTTTTCTATCTCATTTGATTTTTAGTTTATAATATCTTGTTGTGAAGGTAATTAAGTAACAATTTGGTGCATAAATATATAGCTATAATCACTGGTTTCAAAAGTTTATTTTCTTCATAAAATGCTAGAGACACCAACAAAAGTTACAATCACACTAATTACATGTGTAGGTTTCTCTTTGATTTCTTATTGAATTTGAGTGCAATTTGCGATGGAAGTAATAGTCACACTAATTACAGGGGTAGATTTTTCAAGGAAATTTTGAAATAACTTCTTAGAACTTAGAAATATTTAATGTTATTTCTTTTCTTTAAATCTTTATTCTTTCCTTTAGTTATAGATTAGTTTAATTCATTTAAGTTTTCATTACTTTAATATAGATTTAATTAATATATGTAAATTAGAAATTATGAAGGAGAGCCTTGGTGCAACTGTAAAAGTTGTCATCATGTGACTTTGAGGTCATAGGTTCAAGGCGTGAAAACAGCCTCTTGTAAAAATGCAAGGTAAGGTTGCGTACTTTAGACCTTTATGGTTCGCCCCTTCCTTGAACCCCGCATATGCGAGAGCTTCGTACACTAGGGCTGCCCTTTTTTTGTAAATTAGAAATTATGTTAGGCTATTTTATTTTTGCCTATGAATAGAATGATCTTAGCATAACACTAGGAGACACCAGTAATTAATTCTTAATATCTTAAATATCTTAAATTTTTTAATTTAAATTTATCTCAAAAGAAAAGATGAATTTTCCTTAGTATAATTCTATGATTCAACGTCATTACCTTTCATTATGAACACTTGGAATTAATTCTTGATTCATTAATGTTTTACATGAAATACTTATGATTTGGTAATCTATCTAGTTTCTTATGATCAATGATTTTTAAGTTAACTTTTCAAAGAAGCCACATTCTGAGAAAATGATTGTAGTTTCAATATACTTCTTGAGTTTTAAAGAGGAATAAATAGTGGTCGACCCTAATGCTAGTTGAGGTGATCTCTAATCCTAACCTTCAATCATAGTTGATTCTCTAAAATAAATTTCATCCATTTGATCATTTATCACCTCATCTTATAATCTTTCAAGTGTAAATCCCTTAGGATCATGATAGTACAATAATTAGGTGCTTTAAATTCATACTATATTCTCCCTATGGATTCAACCCTGCAACACTACCATTGACTAACTATGCACTTACCAGAAAACTCTCAATAAAGGTTGTTAAGGGAAGGAGGGAGCTTGGCTTCTCTCCTTCCCCTCCATTCTAGAAATGAACAGATATATGAGACCCCACTAAAATTAATTTTAAAAAAAATTTATATACATAGACATTGTTATAAATAGACCCCACTCAAAATTATTATTTTTTGAATTATATATGTATTCATTGTCATAACCCCCTAAATTGTTTATAAATTTTCATTTGTACTATATTACTCTCTTGTGTGGCATGGTTAGATTTAAACTAGTCATTCTTTGCTTTTAACGTATAAGAAAAAAGTAATTCGCCTTTCTTAATTTTACCTAGCTGATTTTTTTATGATAAATCTAATGAGATGACAATTAACTTGAAACCTACATTCTCAATATGAGATTGGTGGTGAGTTCTTGGAAGTGACATGAATTAATGGTTGGTTTAGACAAAAAGGGATATTGTGTATTCATTGATATATATTCTTATTATCTTTGATATTACCCAATGCAATTAGTTCAGTCAAAGGAGTGTCTTTGGGTTATATCGACGCAGAGAGAGCGCACTCTCCTATCTTTTTTTCTCAGTTTCTTTGGTCTTGTGGGGAACAGAAGGAGAATGTTTTAGCAGAGAATTTGAAGAGTCACCAGTGGCTACCTCTACACGCTCATATACTTCTTTGGGCCTAAGAATGATGCTTTGAGCACATCCGTTACCGATACTTTTCCCTGATGTTGCCTGAACACTTGTTTGTTACTTATCTGTTTTGGTTCATGTTTGTTAGTTTCAGGTATTTGGGGTTATACTTTTGATAACATTTGAATCTTGAGGTGCTAAAACCAATATGTTATTCATTCTGTATTCCTAGTTTAAAACATAATTTAGTTTTAAGCGAACTTTATGCTTCTCTTTTCTCGTTTTGTGGTTACACGGATAATTCTGGTTCCAATTCTGTCAGCCCCCTGAAAGCCCATTCGATCCATATTACTGCCCAGGATCTTCTATCAACATGACCATAGGTCTTCTGTTTTGGAAATGATATGTTATTCAGTAAGCTTCTTCTACCTTAAAGAAGAGCATCTAGATTCATAAATCCTCTGACTTGTAGAATTGGTACAGTGTTTGACATAAAGTGGTTTAAATTTCTAATACATGACATAATGAGCGTCATCCATTCAGAGTCTGATGATAGGAGCTCATATGGGTTAGTGTTATGTCCTTACGCCTATGATTTTGGAGAATTGGAATTGTGGTGAGGATGAGGTGCATCTTTTGCAACTAAAGATGCTTTGCAGTATTCTTTCCTCTCCATCATTATGGCTATTATTGTTTATTTTCTTGTGGTTGTATCCAACATTTTTGTCAGACGTACCCTAGCTTCAACAACACTCCATATAAGTTCACAAAATATTTGGAGGCATAAGTGCTTGTATATATGTGTCAAAGTGACAAGGACAAAATTATCTGTAATATGGATGAGAAGGATATTACTGAAACTGTTACGGGATTGCTCATTCCAGTGGATGCCTTTGGATATTTTAACATGTTGAGATGGCTGTGAGAGCACATCAATTAACTGAGGTTGTTCTATATATTACTTCAGATGAGCTTAATCAAAGAACAAGATGAAAGGGAGCACGAGGAAATATCAAATGGACACCTCTACAGAATTATAAAGGTCCAGTGCTCCATCTTTCTTCTGTTTCCCTTGCTAGTTGTCAGTTAATGTATTTTCATTTATTCCCTAGTCTTTTTACAAATTGATTCAATAATCTAGGTTGCTCGAGATGAGGATCTCACAGAACAGATTGGAAGAGAGATATATTTTGACCTTGTCGATCATGATAAAGTTCGGAGTTTCCGTATACAGAAACGAATGCCTTTCAAACGTTTCAAGGTACCGTCATTTTGTTTATGCAAGTACTTATCTCTAATTCATTCAGTTGTGGTCATCCACTGTAGATCATAATTGCATCAACTCCTTTTCATACTGTACATTCAGCTGTACTCCTAACTATTATATTAAATGTATTTGATCGAATTTCTTGTTTGAAATGGTAAGAACAGAATATATTCTAAACTACTGAAAAAATGGAAGGATGCAACCAAGATGGTATAGACTAAATGTACAAACTTGTAAAAGAAAACCTAAGCTCCAACATTGCACTGTTGTAAATCCATCTCCTACCAATAATTCCTCGTGCCTATGCCTTTCTTTTCAGTTTTCAAGGAATAATCCTCTGTCTGCAGCTTCCTATATACAGGTGAATGGTACATAAAGACACTTTGCTGACATCAATAATCTTCTTAATTTGGATCAGTGAATCTCCAAAGAAAGATCTACCCCTTGATACTTCTCTACTTAATATACAGCCTTCTCTTGCTTGGCCTACATTAACAAGGTGAGCCATGAAAATTAAAGTTGATATCGCCCGCACAGAGATACTTCCACATTGCTGGCTTCTTCTCATGGCTCATCACTCTCTCTTGTAAATGCATCTTTGGAACTCTCATGTTTAAAATCTTGATTCTCTTCTTTCTCTTGCAAAAAGTAATGAGGGCTTCATTCTTACTATGACATTATTTGTAAATACTCTCTTGTTTCTTTACCTCCATATTGACCACATAGTGGTAACAAACTTAACCTCCTGATGCTGCATTTGTAAAAAACTTGAATGAAGAAGATCAGCAACTAAACAAGTTCTCCAGGGGTGGAAAATGTGAGCCTTGAGGATGTGATGTATAGATCTCAAACCTAGTCTCTCTCTAATACATCGACTTCTACTTTTACTCAAAACCAGCAATTGGAAACCTTGGATGAAACCTGGACACGAGGAAGAAACTCGAATGTTCCTTTGATCAATCAACTTAAAACTAATGACCTTACTTGAATAGGATCTGTTCTATAGGCTTGTACTTCTGTCTCCTTGTGTTCTAAGGATACAGTAAAGGCATCAAACAGGCTGGTTGTTATAGATTGTGGATCAAACGGGTACCGGTATAATTACCTGTTTCTTAAGCAGGTGAAAAAATGCCTATGGTTATCCAAATTGTAACATCCTAAGGTTAGCTCTGCTGCATTGTTTAGTGTTTTATACCACCAATTTATTCTTGATACATTTGCCCCTTACATGCACTGTGGTTGTCCAAGAAGCTAATGCATTTTGCAGGAATATATTGCAGAAACTAATCTGTCGAACTCCTACACCTAAAATACTGTGTTACATTTTGACCAGACATACACTATCTGCCCACTTACAACTAAACCCAGAACTATTCACTATTACTTTTGAGAATGAACAAGAAAGTATACATTGCTTAACAATATCTGTAACTGATGCACATGATCAAATTTTGAAGCACCAACATGCAAAGATATCACATCACAGCTTGTAGATATCCGTGTCACCATCTGTACTTCCTAAAATATATTGCACCTGACTAAATAGCTCCAACTCCTGAAAGTAATTCCCTACCAAAACAAAAGAATCATAAGCCAGAAATCTCATTATGCCTGCTAAATTTCATGTTGATTTAAACACCTTCAAAGCGTATGTAGGTGATGTAGTAGCATTGAGAAACTAATTTCCCTCAAGCACGGAGGAAATGGGGCAGTTGATATCATTCTTGAATCATTAATCCAAGATAGCCAATTGTTGCAACAAAGTCCCTTTCATCTGACACTTAAATGTTTCAACCCACAGCATATGAAGAGTCAAATAATATAAGCAGAATATAATACAGGAGATCTTAACCCATGTTCTAATTGGCAAAAACCCACTACCAATTCGTTAATCTAAATCCGAGTTTTTATCCTACATCATGTCTTCTGCACTCCTTGCCATTCTAATGCATGCAGAAGTTCATAGACTGGAAGAAGTAATGGTATAAACACAGAAAGAGCACGTGAAAAAGAGATGAGATAGAGAGAGATGGGTTGACTGATTCATGAAATCAGAAAGAGTAAGTACCTATTTTTTTTTTCTTCTGTTTATACTCTTCTGGTTTTCTAGCAAGAAGAGGTGGAGCACATCGCCTTCAAGCAGTGATCCAGCCAGAAAGGCTAGTAAATGGTGCAAATGCCGTGATGGAGATAGAGATCAGAGAGAGTAAGCAGAAAGGCTGAGTGGAGTTTCTATTTTCTGCTTTTGTGCTTTTAGGGTTTTGGCACTGTATAACTCTATCTATAAATAGGTAAACCTGCGGACCCGTGGATACGAGCTGAACCACCCACAAGTTAAATGGACGGGATGGGTACAGGTGGTTTTTAAGCAGGTTATGAAACCGCAGCCTGTAATTTGGGATATACAGGTGTGGGTCACGGGTCTGGTGGATGAACAATGGCATTGTGATCAGAGCGTAATTGATGACTCAGATTCCTCTTGGATGTATGAGTATTAGAGGATTGTTCTCAGTCAGTGTTGACTGGCTACGCCCTGAGGCATTCACATGGCTGTCTAACAGACCCAATAAAACATTCTGCACCAGGAAAAAAAAAAAAACATCAAAGTAGGAAAGACATCCGTTACATATGTATGTATAAGCATAAGCAAAGCTCTTGAACTAATTCCACTTTCTAGATTAAAGTAACTGATGTTCTAACTAAACTAAATTAGAGATCTACTAGACTTTAAATTTACTGAAATAGAACTTTTTAACAACTTAATTCCTATATGTGAGCTAATTTCTAAATTAACAAATCAATCCCAAAATGTTCATGTGTTCTCTTGGCTTAGAAACTGATTGTGTTTTTCTTGTTTTGTATTTTTTTTTTTTTCACTTGGGATTGATGCCGGGGGATTACTATTTGTTAGTTCATAATTTCTAATCTGAGGCATCTTTTTGGAAGATGCTCCTGTGTCACCTCTTCAATAGTCTTCTCATTAAGGTGAAATATTAAAGAACTACAAGCCAAAGGTTGTACACTAGATGCCAAAATAGCAAAAATTCTTCTTCTGATTGCAATGCATTATTCGTCTTTTAGGACTCCTTCATTGCCTTTGAGTAAGATGGTCCTTACTAAATCTGTAGTTGCAATTCAAACGAAATTTGGAACACTGGGAAGACATTAGAACATAATGTCCTAGCTAACAATAGAGCTCCTTTCCCATGCAAGGGAAAGAGTGTGAGGCACTTTCTAGTGTGAGGGAAGGACTAGTTAAGGGGATGAAGTGGCCTTTTCAAAGGATGTGCAAGGATAGATAGAAGCAGACGGGGATGGCCGACATGGGTCTTGGTCTGGTACTTAACTTGGAAGGTTCATTGGCATAATGGATATCCATGTGTGCTCTTGATATGAAGATACCTAGTGACTGGGGACGGCAATGGGGTGGGTTTTCACCTGCCCTGCCAATGATTTGCTTTTCCTTGCCCCGTCCCACCCCATCATGGGTCACTAGGATTTGCAACCCACTGCAAGGCGGGGCAGGGCTGATTGTACAAAGCCCACATTGACCAGCCCTGGCCCATCCACTGTTATAGGTTGCGCAAGGTGAGGTGTAGCGGGCTGTTTACCTTTGAGATGATCTGCATCTGGGGTTAATCTCATTGGGCTAGAATGTTTATTTTGAGTAAAAATCCCTCTCCCCCCCCCGGTCTTTCCCTTTTTTGGGTTTTTGTGGGTTTTTCTTTTTTGTGTTCCTGAGGTTTGATCTCATATCCATGAAGACTAAGGGAAAGTAATAAGAAGGAAAGAAAAGGCAGAGATAAAAAGGACATGATACGGAGAAAAGATAAAGAAATCAAAGGTGTCCAACAACATTAGTGGGCACGCTTAGAGTCTTAGTTTGATGAGTTCTCCAAGGCCACGAGGCAGCATCTCTTGATTGATTAAATGTGCAAAAATTAGAGGATAATAACCAAGATCCTTCTGTTTCAGATGTTGCTGTTGTTCCAAGATCAATAAAAGCAATTTATCACATGGGTCACCAGAATAATGGCTATCAAACACTTGTGCCCTATCGATGAGGTAAAATCATAGTTTAATCAAGACAAAATCACAATTTAATGAGACAAAATCACAGTTAATGAAGAAGAAATCAAGTTTTTACAATTTAAAAAGAAAAAACTGCTGAACAAACTCACCTAGGTTTAAGTAAGCTCCAATGAGTTTGATATGAGATTTTGCGCTGGCCTAACTTTAAGCTTTCTTCCTCAAAGGAATGTAGAAAGCAGAAAATGAGAAGAAGAAGAAGTGCAACTAGGGATCTAACCCTTCTTATATTTACAAGAACATTCTTTCATTATAACTAAAATATAATAATAAACTAGGGGCATTTTTGGTATATGAATAGTATGTGTGACCTATAGATCAACCCACAGAATTTTCTCAATTACCTGCCCAACCCGAACCTACCTCGGGTCACAATGCTTTGCCCCATAGCTGATGTGGGTCACTGATTCCCTACCCCAAGCAGGTGCTGGATGGGATGGGCCCATATTTAACTGGCCCCATTGCCATACCTACTAGAGATCCACATAATTGATCAATGATTGTGAATTTGAAGCTCTCTATGTAAAGTAGTAGCCGAAGAAGCAAATTTCTAGGCTAAAACACAGAAACACATGCCATTTCTAGTTAGGAAAAGCATAGATTCTTTGAATGTGCAATTAGTGGATAAAATTTATTACACTGCAGAGAGCTTCATGCATTGGACTGCCCTTTTTCTATTTCTAGATACTGTGAAGGTATAGTAAGTGGATAAACTTTGATGTCGTGGAATTCTTGTGATCTCTGGACCTTATAACTTGGTAAACTTGTCACTTCATTGTCTAGGAATATCCATTTCATTAGACAATGTCATTGTGGTTTAAAAGAGCAAAGAGCTGAAAATATACATTAATGGTTAAAGAAAGAAGAGAAACTCATGGTTTAAAAGTTATTAAAATAAGTATTATATGCAAACTTAACTCATTTTTACTCGTTTATGCAAGAAAATATGAGTTTTTTGTTGACTTTTGTTTTCAACTTATTTATTATTTTTTCTTCAAACTTTGAGGCTTGTTAAACTTAGTTGAGTTGCTTTGCACTCAACCTACTTGAGTTACTGTAGTGCTCAATGATTCTTTTTTCCTCCAATACTGTAAGGAAGAAATGAAAATCATCTTCAGCTTTTAAAAAATACGCAACCCAAATATGACATGAATCGAAAACAAACATTCCCTCAAGCTAGGGCGTTCCCCATAAGCGACAAGCTGCATCAGATCCCGGGTGCGGTGAAAAATAGGCAAGGGCTGGTAGGGCGTTCTCCTAGAAGTGACGCGCCGCATCGGATCCCGGGTGCGGTGAAAAATAGCAAGGGCTGCTAGGGCGTTCTCCCAGAAGCGACGCGCTGCATCGGATCCCGGGTGTGGTGAAAAATAGGCAAGGGCTGCTAGGGCGTTCTCCTGGAAGCGTCGCGCTACATCGGATCCTGGGTGTAGTGAAAAATGGGCAAGGGCTGTTAAAGTGTCCCCTCGGAAGCGACGCGCTGCATCAAAACCCAGTTGCAATGAAAAGTGGACATGGGTTCATACCATGGAGGTCGAGAAAGGCAATAGTAAATAGGGTATCACCAGAACATAAGATTCGTATCGCCACATGGAATATAGGGACAATAACTGGCAAGAGTTTGGAGTTAGTAGACGCAATGAAACGTAGGAGAGTCAACATCACTTGTATCCAAGAAACCAAGTGGAAATGGGCCAAAGCAAGAGAAATAGATGGGTATAAATTATGGTACGTAGGAAAGGAAAATAACAGAAATGACATAAGAATAATAGTGGATAAGGAATTAAAGGATAAAGTTGTGGATGTTAAAAGAATCAGCGATAGAATTATAATAATAAAAATTGTTCTAGAAGAGTAGATTATAAATGTTATAAGTGCATACGCACTACAAGTAGGGTTACAAGAGGTAATCAAGAAACAATTTTGGGAAGATATGGAGGGCGTCATGCAAGAAATTCCCAACACTGAGCGGATATTTATAGGTGCAGACTTAAATGGCCTTGTAGGAAAAGATAAGGAAGGATATGATAGAATACACAGTGGATATGGTATAGGTGAACGAAATGAGATGGGGGAAAATATCCTCGATTTTGCTTTGTCATATAACCTATCCATTACAAATACACTCTTTAAGAAGGGGGATGAACATTTAATAACCTTTAAAAGTGGACTTCATAAAAGCTAAATAGACTTTTTTCTACTTAGAAATAATGAACAATCTACATGTAAGGATTGTAAGGTGATACCTAGTGAGAGTTTGACCTCACAACATAGGTTAATGGTTATGGATATCCATATCAAAAGATGGAGTAAAAGAACTAAACTTAATACACACCCAAAAACTAAGTGGTGGAACTTAAAAGGAGAGAAAATAACCTCCTTCAAAAATAAGTTGATGGTAGAAGGAAAGTGGAACTATGAAACAGAAGCAAATACTATGTGGACTAATATGGCTGAGTGCATTAAGAAAGTGGCAAAAGATGTCTTAGGAGTATCTAAAGGTAAAAGGGTATTAGCAAAGGAAACATGGTGGTGGAGTGAAACAGTTCAAAAAGTTATTAAAGAAAAACAGATGCGTTTTAAAGCATGGCAAAAGATTAGAAATAATGAAAACTATGAGCAATATAAGAATGCTAAAAACGTTGCTAAGAGAATAGTAAGTGAGGCTAAACTTAAAGCATATGATGAGCTTTACAATAGACTAGGAATAAGAGAAGGTGAGAAAGATGTGTTTAAATTTGCAAAAATAAGAGAACAGAAGGGTAAGGACTTAGATCATGTTAGGTATATTAGAAGCGATGATCAAAGGGTATTAGTCAAAGATGATGAGATCAAACAAACGTGGGAAATATACTTTCAAAAATTATTAAATGACAATGGCCCTGAGAATATAAGGATTGAAAATACTATTAATCAAAATAACATTGGATATTATAGGTATGAACGTAGGATTAGAATACTTGAAGTAAAAGAGGCCTTGAAAAAGATGAAATCAGGAAAGGCCATGGGGCCTGATGGTATACCAATAGAGGTTTGGAAGCATATGGGAGACATTGCGGTAGTTTGGTTGACCAAGTTGTTTAACAAGATTATAAAATCAAAGAAAATGCCGGATGAGTGGAGGAAAAGCTCTATAAGAATAAAGGAGACGTACATAGTTGCACTAATTATCAGGAGATAAAACTTATGAGCCACAATATGAAACTTTTTGAAAGAGTGATTAAGAAGAAGCTACGACATGAAACAAGTGTATCGGAGAATCAGTTTGGTTTCATGCCTGAGAGGTCTACCATAGAAGCTATTTTCTTACTAAGACAATTAGTAGAGAAATATAGGGAGAGGAGGAAAGACCTGCACATGGTCTTTATCAACTTAGAGAAAGCTTATGATAGAGTCCCTAGAGAGTTAATATGGAGGGTGTTGGGTGGTAAAGGGGTTTCTCAAGGATATATAGACATAATTAAAGATATGTATGAGGGAGCAGTAACAAATGTTAAGACCACTAGTGGCATGACTAGTGATTTTCCTGTCACTATAGAATTGCACCAAGGATCGGCATTAAGTCCATAACTTTTCACATTGGTTATGGATGAGTTAACAAAACATCTGACGAGGAGATCCCTTGGTGCATGCTATTTGCAGATGATATAGTCTTACTTGATGAGACAATGGAGGGTGTAAACATAAAGCTAGAGTTATGGAGAGAAGCATTAGAATCTGAAGGATTTAAAATTAATCAAACTAAGACAGAATATGTGAAAAGTAATTTTAGCAAGAAGAGTAGGAGTAGAACAAGTCAAGATTGATAACCAAGAAGTCCCCGATAAAGACCACTTTCGATACTTAGGATCAATGATTCATGAGAGTAGAAAGATTGAGAGGGAGGTTGTCCAGAGAATTCAAGCGAGTTGGAACAAATGGAGATGCGCATCTGGAGTTTTGTGTGATCGACGGGTGCCACTCAAACTAAAAGGAAAATTCTATAGGATGGCCATAAGGCCGGCCATGCTCTATAGATCAGAATGTTGGGCAGTTAAGGAACATCATACTCATAGGATGAGCGTCGCAGAAATGAGGATGTTGAGATGGATGAGTGGTAAGACAAGGAAAGATAGAATTCGAAATGAAAATATTCGAGGAAATTTAGGCATAGCACCAATAGGTAATAAGATGAGGGAGACTAGACTTAGATGGTTTGGACATGTTCAAAGGACATGTTCAAAGTGAGGCAATACAAGTAGAAAGCTTTAAAAGGGCAAGGGGAAGGCCCAAAAGAACGTGGATAGAAGTGGTGAGGAAAGATTTAAAAACTTTGGGACTAAATGAAGACATGGTATTTAATAGAGTGGAATGGAGGAATAAGATTCATGTGGCCGACTCCTAATTGGGATAAGGTCTTGATGATGATGATGATGACTGCGTCTAATTGTAATTCTTGCTACAATTAATTTTTTTATAGTCAACAATGTATGTCTTTTATCAGGAAGGAATCGTGATCATCTTCTCATATGTTTGCCTTCCCATAATTGGTATGGATTTGTTCTGGATCTGTGTAGTCATTTATACTTCACTTCCTACCTTTTGTAAGGGTGGTCCACTAGTGAATTATGTTCAACATTGATGTGTTACGAGGTTTATCCAACTGCTATTTTGTTGGGTTGATTGTAGATGAATAATGGGATTTCAGAGGTATTTTATGGTTATTGTGATGACCCATCCCTTGGGAGGGCCGTTTCCCAAATACGGATCATACTTTACCTGTTATCTATGTCATCTATATGATATGCACCTGCCCACATGACATAATTTATTCAACATTCAGTTAGAGGCATACATTCAATTATGAGATTCTTATACATCAACAACCAAATGCTTTAGCTCCATTTTCCTAAGAATGAACAATCACTATTATAATTTTGTTTAGAAAGAGAAGATCAATCATATGACTACTTTCCAGACCCTGCCTAGGTGGGAGCTTCGTGCACTGGGCTGCCCTTTTTAATCATATGACTACTTTAAGAATGTTTACGCAATTCATTTCCTCACATATGTCAAGCCCAACTTATTGTTTTCAAGTACAAACAACTTCCAAATCCAAATCAAAATGCCATATGCTCCCAATGCGTAAAGTGATGCAGTATCGATAGAGGATGAAGGACCCACGTGGTCACTCTAGTAAACATTGGGCTCTGGGAAGCTTGTAGGAGCGAGACCGAATAACTCCGACTACCTGAAGATTACAATTTAATGAAGGGTGGGCTACAAGCTCCACAAGATTCCCTTTCATCATGACAACTTTAGAACTAAAGAAAAGATATGAAAGTGCAATTTCGACTAGAGTACTCACAAGCATGTCCATTTCATTATCTTTACCATTCCAAATTTAAGAAAACCTTCAGACATTCAATGCCAACTTACAGAATAGCTGATCTATGCCTTAGATTGGTTAGTTAAACTTGTGAAATAAAACCAGTTGCATAGGTAATCCTTCAATTTTACTATCAATGTAATAGGATTTAAGCATTCAATCAGAACTACAATCAGGAATCTTATAAAACCGGGTCAACTACTTTTCCCAATAGACAACACATGGCTTATATATCTGTCTAAGTGAGACAAGTTGCTGTTTCCAGTAGACATACACATAGTTCATCATTTTAGTTTGCCTGATTCAAACTATTGTTCCCAGGAGACATACACATAGCTCATCATTTCAGTCTACATGAGTCAATGTGGGAGACGTACTTATAAATCATCATTTATGTCTAACAGAGTCATACAACTGTTCCCTGTAGACATACACATAGCTCATCATTTCAGTCTACCCGAGTCAAACTACTGTTCCCAGGAAACATACTCATAATTTGTCATTTCCATTTGAGTCAAATTGCTGTTCTCAATAGACACACATAGTCCACCATTTCAGTCTGCTTGAGTCAAACTGCTGTTCCCAGGAGACATACACATACTTCATCATTTCCATCTAACTGAGTCAAACTACTGTTCCCAGTAGACGTACTTGTATCTCTTTCTTTATCAGTCCATCTGTCTAAACATATATGAATATTTATATGTAAACCCACCTGTATGTGCATGGGTTATTCATTCTGTAAATTTGACAACTGATACAATGATATTCATTTTCCTGTAGCACAGTGGAAATACCCTTTTTACAACATTTTCAAAAGTCTTTCCACTAATACCATTATAGGAATGATTATATCAATCAGATTCCGACGATCTTCTTTATTTCATGATGGAAAGAAAAAGAAATAGAATACTAGCATTACTTTCATGGTGACATACAGTTTTCACAGTCCTCTGCCAATTAAAGTACCTTCATATTCATTCATAAAGGAATGATGCTAGAGTTTTCACCTTTATCCATGTCAAGGTAAATTAGACTGTCCATAATCTAGTTTCCATGATATTAAGTATTTTTGTTCAATCAAATTTATCAACCAATAGCAAAATCTCTTTTTGATTCTTTTCAATAAACACTTAAGTTTCTGCCCTGCCAATTGAATGAATCCAAATCAGATTTGATCAAGGTTCAAAACCCGGAATCAATAGTCCAAAAATCTGTGTGTTAACCACTTTGAAGCCACCAGAAAAATTGACCATCACTATGGAGTTGACTGTCAAAACATGCCAGGAACTCAGGTCATTAGGCATCAGATATGGCCAGGGGAATTCTCTTCTCTTGAACAGAAAAATTAAGAGTTCGTGGTATTTTCGTGGCTGATTTTATGGATTAAACTCATCCCATAGTGGAATGAAAACCCAGTCAAAATGTCTCTTGAGAATGGCATTACCAGCAGGGGATTTACATATAAATACTAAGAATCTCTGAGATTTCAAACCTAGGATGCAATATCTTGCCCCACTCATAAAGAGTATGAATAGCCTGCCAAAACCCACATTTATACATGTTTGTAAAACTCTTAATCTATCAAGAATGAATATATCTTACCTCAGTTTCTTCCAAATCTGTGAGCTTTCTTCAAAATCTCCTTTCTATCTTGGTGATTACTCCTCAATTCTCAGCAACCAGTGAAATTGAGGTTTTGGTGAGCTTCTCAGGGAGATCCTAGGCAGAGCTGTTGAAATCAAAGAAAAAGAATGTAAGAGAAGGGGAGTTTGGTCTTTTCCCTTCATCTCCCCTTTCGACCTCCCCCCTTCCCCTTGCTGTGTGTGTGCGTGTGTGTGTATCTATAAACATTAGGGTAGGGGTGGCCAAATTGCCTTTCCCATCAGGGACAAATGGTTGGGGTGTCAAGTGAAGTTTATTGGTTGCCGTTTAATTTTCTCTAAACCCCCTCTCAAAAATTGAAATTTCTCCACAAGTAAAATAAATTGTTTTAACATTTCACCAAATCAAAGACTAGGAAAAATTAACCTTTTTCCAAAAATAATGAGTCTTACAGTCACAGTCAGTTTGTGAGAACATGCTAATTTTTTCTGCTTCACAAAGCAAGGAGTTTTGGCATCCCCTGGGAGAGGATCTTTAGATAGCACGAGTCACTATCCAAAGTGAAAGTCAAAAGTATTTTAGAATGCAGGATTCCCTTTGTGGATGGTTCCTTAGCTAAGGTCCTTAGTAGCCTAGATGCAGTGTAGTAAGAAACTTTATCAAGCATGAGCAGGTTAAGAATGCTTATGTCATATTCTCATTGGACACTGAGAGCAAGGTGGACTCTCTTGCTTGCAAGAACTTGATATTCTTGTGATCTCATTTTATGGTTATATAGGACGACTTATGTGCTATAACTTGTCTGTCTTGCTTTTCTCCTACTCAAGATAGCCTTACTGTTGTCTTAAAACTTGGAGCTTGAAAACTTGGTCATGATAACTACTTGTTTAAGCATATGTTGCTACCATAATTTTGGTTTAACGTGCACTTAAACAAACTCTGAAAATGTAAATCCTGGCTGACTTCGAGTGAGTGGAATTTTGAAATAGTGATTATCAATTGAGAGAAGAACTAGTAGTATTTAGTAATTGTAAATCGTACTCAGTAACTTTATGAGAAACGTTGCTACCATAATTTTCCATACTATATTATTTTCATTATTTTGCGTTAGATCCATTAACCCCTTCAGTTTCGTGTCATGAGAAGCGTAGGGATTTGTCCTCATTTCTCAATGTATGTGGAAGCTATACACACATGTGCACACATGGATGTGCATGCTCTCTCTCTCTCTCTCTCTCTCTCTCTCTCTCTCTAAGAAGAGGTGGTCCAAGGGAAGAAAAGTGGTTGAATATATCAACACTATAGACACACACACACACACACACCAAGCACGCTCGGCAGAGAGAGAGGGTAATACAAGACTCTTAAATTGAATCTTCCACAAATTCTAGGTTTTCTTTTCTTCTTCTTCTCCCCCCCCCCCCCCCCCCCCCCCCCCAATCCCCATCTAGCCATTTGTCTTGTTTGTTCAGATTAAACCTATGTGGTGGAGGGATGGAGAACAACTTTCAAGAGAAGAAAGTTGTTTTGTTAGTGGAAAACACAGTAAAAGTGAAGGCTATGCTGATATTACTATTCAAGAGCCTTCAAACTTCACTAAATTGGCTTGTAGAAAATGAAGTTTCAAGCTGCAATTTATAAGTTACACCTCTAACCTGAATTTTGCACGACTTTGTTTACATTTTCATTTTCTAAGCAACCACTTACACACTACCAAATGTAAACACATGAAAAGGCTAAAAGATCTCTTCAAATACAATGCATAATAATACTAACAATAGAATACAAAAAGAATCCAAGACATCCTTTGGATGTTCCAAGATTCATTCATCTTCAGAACATGCATCTTTCAAAATGTGGTGGTATCTTCCAAAAACCTCTTTGAGAATGCCAAGATATGGTCCACCAAGCTCCCTTCAGCTAGACCACCATTATATGGATCTAGCTTAAACTTTAGTACCCTCATAAGCTAGATCTGCATCATCATACCAAGCTTCCCTTTAATTTTGTAGAACTATCAACCTTCATTGTGTGACCTTGAGGTCATTGGTTCAAGGCATGGAAACAGCCTCTTGCTAAAATGCTAGGGAAGGCTGCATGCTATAGACATCCTGTGGTTTCCCCCTTCCCCAGACCCCGCATATGCGGGAGCATTGTGCACCGGGGCTGCCCTTTTTTATCAACCTTCAATGTCTTTGTAAAGGTTAATCTTGAATATTGCAAAATTGAATTTTCATTTCTCCTTCTTCGACCAAGACTCTAATGAAATGATATTTGATCCTTATATGTTTGCTTGTGCCATGAAAACCTGGATTCCTTGTGAGAGCGATAACTGAGCTGTTGTCATGAAATATTTCTGTTCTTGACCATTGAGAGATGCATGAGTGCTTCTAACATTCTCCTCAACCAAGGTGCAGCATTCTAGCTCCTTGAAGCTATCAAATATAATCTATTTCCGTGATAGAGAGAACAATTAATAGCTTCTTTGATGATTGTGAAATAGCACCAAAAGAAATGTTGAACACATAGGTGGAAATGATTTTCCCATATCATGAATTGTTATTAAATTCTATCTTACAGAATAAAATGTGAGCTTTCTAGCTTCTCCATATGTATCAAGTATTGACTAACCCTTCAACTCCTTTTGCTAGTTGCCTAAGAGAGTTAAAAGCCAATAAATCCACTAAGCACCACTCCTAAGTTTTCCCTTAAATTCAATTGCAATTAGGTATCTAGCTTGTTGACAGTCTTCTATAGTTTCGAGAAGTCCAATTTACATGTTGTGCACTTGTCTGATGTTCAATTTTGTTAGTGCTGCCAGATAGAGAGGGTTAGAAGTACTCTCTGGTGATGTCGTTTAAGCAGATAATTGGACCAATAGTCACCCAAAATCAAAGAAGATAGATGAATGAGTTTGATCACCCATAGGTGGGGTTGATCATGTAAAAGTAGGACCTAGTCAATATATCCAACCAATCTTGAATCTTGCTTTATCCTATAATGAATGCCATGGATAATGGTTCCACTTGCATGGTTTAAAATTCTTTTACCAGCTTCCCAAATGGCTTCATCTTGGAGATTCTATGAACTAACTACACATTCTAAAGGAAATTGTAAGATATGATCTTGTAACCATTAAGTACATAAGGTTATCAACAAGGCTTCTATAATGAGTTGTGTCAACTCCTTTCTTATCATCATGCTTTGATGATTCCAAGGCAACTTCCGTTATAGTGCTTATAAAGTTGGCACCTTTCCTTCTAAATCTTCGACAAGTCCTCATACTTTTCTAAGGAATAGAAATATCATCTCCACTTTGCTTTACATAATTGCCAAGAAAGAAAATGGAGTAGATCCATACCACTCATCTCAAATTCATGCATTATAGCCTTTTTAAATTTGTCCTTGCACTTGAAGAATTGATGGGAAAGAATAATCAAGCACATAATGAACTACTGTGAATGGCAAATTTCATTGCATGACATAGCATAAATAATAACAATCACAATGAAGGATTGAAGACAGATTTCTTCTAGAGAAGGGATTTAATTATATTATATGAAGTGATATGAGCATATTCCTCCAGCTTCAATGGCTGTTAGTTGCACTCCCTTTGGATAAAAGAAAAACTACCTTTGATTATAGGTCACTATATGCAATAATCATAATATAAATCAAAACTCTTTAAGGTTTAGTTATAATGACTTGATGAATATTTCCTATAACTTAGGGTCAACAACCTGATTTGGTTTCTAGCTCTGTTTTACAACATGAGCTGGTTGATCATATGAACATTTCTCTTGAGTGGTACTTAGCCATAGTAAGGAGCATAACATTTTAGTCCTATGAGTAAAGTATGGAATTTATGTGTTCCTTTGAATTTTTAGGCAAAAGGTAACTTTATCAAAGCCTTTAGTAAGTAGAAATATCATTTTAGGAGATGCCTAGTACTCATGGTGGGTGAGCTTTAGCAGCCTTTTGCATTTGAAGGAAATCATATAATGCCATTTGACGAAATATCTTTCACAAAGGACAAGTAAAGCCCGCAAGTTAGTTTAGGATCTTAACATTTTTTTGACTAACTCAAATGCCTAAATTAATGAATTTTAGGCTCTATGAAATAGTTAGCCTTGAAGACAATTAAGTTGATAATGTGTAATAAGCCAACGTACTAGTTTAAGATATCATGATGAGATCCAAAATATTGCATATTAAGATAGGTGGGCCCATCTTTATTTCATTGCCTTGTGGTGTTTATAGGCAGCTGCATCTATTGAGACTAAATACTTATCAAAACAAGACAAGTTTAGAGCTGAAATTCTATTTCATAGGAAAACTACGCTCCCTAGAAGTGAATGGTGTTCATAAAAAGTGATAAATTGGAGTCTAAATCTTGCTCATGGAACAATCGTATTTCATTGGAAAGGTGTGGTGCTTATAGAGAAGGAGAAGATAAAGTCCATGGTTCTTTCTATGAGCCAACAACTCTTAGCTAGAAGTAGATGGTGCTTGCAGGAAAGGGACAAAAAATAAGTTTATCGTTCCTTCTTTGAGCAATATCACTTATTGAAAACAAATGGTGCTAGTAGAAGAGGATGAATGCATCCATGATTCTCTCCTTGAGCATCAACACCAGTTGGAAGCCGATGGTGCTCGCAAGAGGAGACAAAATAGAAGAAAAGAGTGAATACAAAGAAGAGAGGAGAGACTTTCCACCTTTCATTATAGCAAACTCTTGCTTTGTTCTTGTAGAAGAAGACAAAGTAGTACTTTTATGCACTCAGAAAGGTAGTACAGCGATAGATAGAGACTTAGACTTGTAGGGATTGATTTGCTCTTTTATATTTTAGCTTTCATTTGTTAGGGATGGACTAAAGCATAAATTTCTATAGGAAGGGAGGTAGATACTTGATAATTGTCTCCCCTTAATGTGACAAGTTCTCCTGTCTTGCAACAGCTCACTAGGTAGGAGGTAGTGGAGAAATCATGGAACCTTTGGATGTGTTGCAACTTAAGTGCAGTGGCAAAAGTTCATGGGAGAGGAAGTGGAGCGTTCTCATTTGTGTTGCACATAGGTGAAAGGGAAGGAATAGGCAGTGGAGAAGAGAAGGGAGTAGGGCCAAACTTGTCTACTGTGCAAAAGAGAGAAAAGAAGGATGAGGTCGTGATGCAGTTAAGAGAGAGGGGTCCATCCCCTTGCAAGTTGAGGTGGTTAAGAGAGAGAATGGGCCCACTGCTATGCATTGAGCATAAGAGAGAGAGTTGGTGATAAATAAAGGGGCCCACTTTCTATCTGTTACACAAAAGAGAGAAAGGTAAGAGGGGGTGAGGAGATTAAGAAAAGAGGGTCTCACCCGTGCATTGCACATAAGAGAGAGCATAGCAACAAAGAGACTTGGAGAAAAGGGGGTAGAGTCCACCCTTGCATTGCATAAGAGAGAAAGTAAGAGAGGTGTGGAGACGAAGGGGCACACTCTTGTGTTGCATAAAAGAGAAGGTAAGAGAGAGGGAAGAGAGAGACAATGGGTTCTTTTCTCCCTCAAATAGATATCCTTTCATAATTTAATCAAGTTTTCCTCTTTATGGATAACTTGGTAAATTTTGAGTTCTAGGTAAATGAGGAATTTGTATAAACTCTTCAATCCCTTTTAGTTTCTACTTTTACTTCTCTTACTCTCCTTATTTCCTTTCCTCTTCCTCTTCCATTCCATTCCATTCCTTCCTCCTTTGCTTTCTTTTATAATGCCATTTAGTCATGATTTTGGTCCTTTTAAGACTACTTTCAAAGCTGTTTGAGGCTCTTGTACTATTTGAGTTGCTTTGCCAGATCCGGAGTTGGTTTTTTGCTCTTAGGACTCTGCAGGCCCTTATGAGCTCTTTTCCCATGATTTTTCAAGGGAAATCTGAGAAAATTTTTGGTAGGAAAATGGAATAGTCTAAGTGGGAGGAGGACCTTTGTAAGTCCTTACAAGCACACGTGGTCAAGGGGCTTGCTTCTTTTCATGGTATGTTATTCTTAGAAGCGATCCGAGTGCATGGTGATACTCTTGGTGGTTAGACTAGAGGTCTTGACCCATCATCAACTCACAGCCCAAATTTTCTAGAAAGCATCTCCGATATCCAAGCATATAGGCATTAATACTTTTGCTGAAAACACTGGGCATTATCGATGAGACATGGGAAGGGATGTCTAGGGCTATATATATCTGAAATTGTGGCAAATGTTGAGAATATGCACCCGGATGAAGAGCCGTGAGCAAAATCAATCATATTTTATCCTTGGTCATTGGATATTCATTGGGAAGCATTTTGGGGCTCCAAGTCCATATTATGGATGGTTTTACTGCAATTAGAGGTCAGGAATTGTGGAAAGTGATAATTATGACAAGGTTTCAAGAACCATTGAGATCTACTAAGATTTTCTCCACAATCTATGCCATTAAAGACACTTGTAAGCCTAACTGCAATGAGCTTTGTGGTGGTGGTAGAGAGAGAGAGAGAGAGAGAGAGAGAGAGAGAGAGAGAGAGAGAGAGAGAGAGAGAGAGAGAGAGAGAGAGAGAGAGAGAGAGAGAGAGCATATTTGGCACTTTCTTTGGTTTTTTTGCTTGTAGCCATACACTATTCACTAAGTTTTGTACTTGAGAACTTCACCTTCTTTATTTAATTTTGCTTGGTGAAACCTATTTCACACCGATAGTTTATTCCCTTCTGGAAGCTCCATTAGCTCCCATGTCTTGTTCAGTTAAATAGAACAAATTTCTTGATCCTTTGTTTCCTTCTCGTCTTCTTGAGAAGCTACTTAAAGAAATAGGATTGTCATCAATAAACAAGGCAAAATCAGCCAGAATTTCTTCTCAACTTTGTATAAATAACTCTTGTGCATTTTATCTTTGTAGGAGGTGAACAGAAAGTACTTAGATGAAGAAATCAGGGAAGATGGAGTGATAGGTCAATTCTACTCTCATCTTAATTTGCATTGACATTTGCCAAACTAACTTTTTCCTTTCATTGTGACTCCTGTCCAAGATTCCACTTCATTAAACTTCAAGTCCCTAATTATGACAAAAGTTTTCGTATTTAGATTGTAGAACTTGTCACCTTTTTAGCTTTCACTACACTGAATCTTGATACCTTTTTCATATTTATAGTCCAGTTTGCACCTTTCATCTGGCAAATGTGAATAAGCAATACTAGCAAAGATGCTTAAGGGTGCAACACAAAGCTTTTAACCACTCCAAGCTTCTTGAGGAGTGATACCTTGAATACTTCAATTGATGCAAGGTTCAATAGATAGATGGCATTAGGGTTGTCAATGTGGGAAGCAAGTGAAATTTTATTTATTTATTTATTTTTAAGGATGCAGGCAAAATTAAAAATATATAAGATGCAAAAAATTATAATTTTTTAAAAATATAGAAAAATAGACTATCAAAATTTTCCTGATATAAGCACTTTTGAAGCATAAATATGCTACAAATAGAAAGACATCACAAATTTCATAATAACTACAATTCTAAATCCATCACAAGAAGTAGCAAATAACATAGTTGAAACATATCCTATTTGTAGCTTGTTCTTGCTCTTCCCCATCATATTGGAATGCCCTACCATTTATTTCATTTGAAAATTAGAAATTTTATCTTGATCACATTTTTGAAGCATAAATATGCTACAAGTAGAAAGACATCAAAATTTCATAGTAGCTACAATTCTAAATCCATCACAAGGAGCAAATAATAACATAGTTGAAACATATCCAGTAATTTCCCAATCGAAAGATTCAAAACTAAAAAATGTGAGTGATATTAATGTTGTGCGAGTAGAAGGCATCCAATAAACCACAACCCCCTAGATCAATCCAATTTATAGCTTGTTCTTGCTCTTGCCCATCATATTGGAAATCCCTACCATTTATTTCATTTGAAAATTAGAAATTTTATCTTGATAATAAAATTATCTTTTTGATTCAATTATCGAGGCATGCCTTCCCATCTTTTTCCTTTGAACGTCGTGTAAAAGTAGCCAAAGTAGCTAAGGCATGCCTGCTCTTCTTCATCTCCCAAGTCTACTAATCATCGAAGATGAACAATGTAGGTTGAGGAGGATCATTAGAGGTAGGGGGAGTTGGAACTTCATTTTCATCATTAAGATCTTGCCATATCATACCTTCCAACTCAATCGGATCCTCATCAATTAGAGGGTGTCTGGGATTAATGTGCCATTTCTTATGGGAACCGTTCTTATACTCTTCTTTCGACCTAAAATATTCAAAAATACATATTAACATATCACTCAATCTCCATATTTGTAGGTATCCAAAGCAAATCAAGTCTATGAATCAAATTGAATTTACTACTTAAAGATAAGCCTAAGGTTGAAAATAGCCTCTTGCAAAGATGTAAGGTAAGGCTGCATACTATAGACCCTTGTGGTCTGCCCCTTCCACGGAGCACACATAAGTGGGAGCTTCGTGCACCGGGGCTGTCCTTTTAGATAAGCCTAAGGTTGGAATGGATGTACACCAACTTATCAATGTGGGTGACAATCAATCTATTGCATTTTACACTATGTACAAAGCTATATGTACTCCACACCCTTTCGGCAATGATGTACTATTAGTTTTAGTAAGAACCCTCTTGGCTACCACCTGCGGCTCTTCAGTCTTCAACCATTCAAACCCCACCATTCAATGACATTCATGTTCCTAGCATCCATTCTTGATCCTTTTCAACCGAACCTTCCACCCTTAAATGTAAATTTCTTCTTTTGCTTTTTAGCGTTGCACCAATGATGCATTTTATGCTATCTATAGAAGTGCAACTTGGGCCATCTTCCTTACCATTTTTGTTTTTCTTCACAAAATATAAAATGTTCAAACCATAAAGTCATAAGAAATAAAATAAATAAATGTAAGTCAATTGAATATTGAGAAATGACATGCATAGCATGAATTGGGACATTCATCTTCTGCCATCTCTTAGCAACAATGGATCTGGCCATTTCCATTGTAAATTTATCATCCTTCAAAATGCCTTTAATCTCCCCTAATATAGTGCCCATCCCCTCACTCTTTTTTTGTTCAAAAGGCACTCTTGTTAGTACACCTGATCATCTTGCATATGGGATTATTACGCCCACTCGCTTGTTTACGCTCTTCTAAAAATCCTCATCTAGGATAATTTCCTCACCATTTCACAATCGTCCTTCTTTTCCATGTTCGAAAGCATCCATCTTGTTTTTCTCATGACATGTAATACATGTAGACCTAGAGTTCCCTCTTCACATCAAGCATCCTCTTTAGCATGCAATAGTGGGTTGCAAACCTTGTATTAAACTTTTAGCAACTCCAACTTTGACTTGGTTTTGAATATGGAAAGAAACTTGGAGTCGTCACATATATATTTTACCTCATTTTTATGTTTGATGTGTCTCCTTCATCCAATCAAAGATCTTAGCAAAGTCCTTGAAAATGAGATTATATAAATGCACGACATAAGGAGACCAAAAGATGTGCTTGTGCTTCAATGTTACTTATTCAAATGCACTTTTGCAAACATTTGCATTGCCTATGCATTTTTGGACAACTTTCCAGGATGAATATGCTCCGCTTTCATAAAACCTTTCTAACATTCTTGCAATTCTAAACCACTTCGAATTATCAGAGCCATATAGAAAGACTGACGCATGCATGTTGGACATAAAGCACTCAACAAATGTTGGTTCTTCACATTTATTTACCTATCAAATATAATGGATACTCCATTCTTATCCCAATTATTTGTAAATACACTAAACTCTTGTCTCATCTCTTTTGTCTTCTTGTCAAGCAACTCTGCCCTAGCCTTCCCATAACTTGGACCTTTGTATCCAAGGGCCTTGGTTACACCCTCCATCATCTCTTTCCGGCTTGGACTTTGTAAGACATTGAACAGAATCCTATCTGCTGCAAGAAACTTAAAAACTAACCTTTTGAGGCCTGCTCCCCGCGCCCCCGCCACCCCCCCAGTAAGAGAGGATCTTGATTTGAATCCCTACTTTGTACTAGATACAACCTTGTCCTCTTATTGGGCCTTTGACAAGACATGTCATCTCCCTAGCATTTCTTTCAACCTTGTCTTCCTTGGGCTTATTGTCCTTTAGCTTTGGACAATATGCCACCCAACGTTCTTAGGCTTACAAAGGCAGCACGAATGTTTTGTGCCTTCAATTGTAGTACATTCCTCCCGAAATGATGACTGGGCTTCATAAAGGGAATGGAGTCTTCTGTTGATCAAGATCAATCACATCCAAGGGATCAACTCCATCACTATCACCATCATCCCCTTTCCCATTTTCCTCTTGAGCACCCATGGTACTTTGAAGATGACACCCATGTAATTGTAGGCGCAAGGGGTGCGACTTGTGCCTAGAGGGATTAGGCGTGCCTAGTTGCGCGACTAGGCATCAAGGGGCAAAATTAAGTATTTCAAATTTTTAAAAAAGAAATAAATCCAAAAAATTATAATAAAAAAATCCAAAAAATAAGAAAATATAGAAATATAAATATATGAACAAATGGTTGTCAACAATAACAACATAAGGACCTAAGGTTAAATCAAACAATCAATCATACAGTTATACACAAAAAAGTAAGTTGAGACTTGAGGAACATACAAATACAATAAACAATCAAACAAGGAATAGCATCCTAGTAGGGAGGGATTACTCCCTCAAAATGTTGTAGTCTCGTCATCATTGCCATCATCTTCTTGTAAATCCAGAAATAATAAACAATCAAACAACGGTTTTATAAATGAAGTAAAGCAAATGTTAGAGTTAACTATTAAGACTTAAGAGTCATTCTCTTGTACCTCTTCCTCATTAGGAATATCAAGACCGTCATCAGAATCATCTCCTTGAGAGATGTACACATCCTCCTTCTCAGTCTCCTCATTGCCTTGCTCTTCTCCAACATTCTCATCTAGTTCTTGATGAGCATGAGCTTGAGACTGAGAAATGTGGCTCCCCCTCTGCCCCTTCCCTCGCCTTTGGTATTGCCTAGTAGATGGAGCATCATGTTCACTTGATTCTTTGGCAAGCTCAACATCTAACCAGGTGAGGTCATCACCTTGATGCACTAGATCATCTCTAGAATCTTTTTAAACAATCCACTCATCACTTTCGTTAACCTCTGTATATGTTTGCATTTTCAAACGATCTTCATGTCAACGATGAAGACGCTGATTGTATTGAACGTATACTAGATCGTTCAATGTCTTAGTGTGCAGCCTATTCCTCTTCTTAGTGTGGATCTGAAAACAAATATATACATAAATTTAGAATACAATGAATGTTATACTAAATTACTAATAACTAGTAAATATTAATATCTAAGTAGCTTACGTTTTCGAAGACACTCCCATTGCGCTCGTAGGAGATGCACTGCATATCTGGGAAAGGACCTTAATGGCAAATGTTTGAAGATGTGGGGCTTCAGCCCCAAAGGTCATTCACCACTCACCTAAAAAAGTTGAAGAAAATTAAAGTTAGAAAAATAAATAAAATTTTGAAGTTAAAACTTAAAACATAGAATAACATAAAATACTTACAAGGGGCTAGGGTTTTTCTTTTGTGTATTGCTATGTCATTACTAAACAAGCCTTTAGCATGTCTGTAGATGGATATCTTGTCTATCATCATGTCTGCCTCATCTCTATCATATAACCTACTGATGGCATGCATTAGACCATTCTTGATATCACTATTGCGCTCAATTTCAATGTCATGGTCATAGTAGAAGGATGGGTTGAGGTAATATCCTGCTGCATGCAAAGGCCGGTGAAGCGAAGAACTCCATCTACTGTTTATAATCCCCTAAACATTAGTGGCCTGGTGCTCATCTCCTGCTAGATTGGCTTGAATCTTGTCTTTGGCCTTGACTATAGCCTCAAAGATGTATCCCATTGCTGGCTTATCCTCACTATCCACTACCCTCAAAACCTCTACGAGTGGAGTCATAATTTTCAAACAAAAAAGGATGTGGTTTCAGAAGTTGGTGTGATATAATCTTTTTAGCTCTTTTACCTTTAAGCCTTTTCACCTATTTACTATTCATCCACTATGAATAGTGGAACATTGCCTTCAACTTGGTCTTCAAATTGTGGATGCTTTCTAGGCCTAAGAAGTTGGTGGCAAAGCGCGTTACTTTAGGTTTGACCAAATCTCTCTCAGTTTTTTTTAATATAAATCTTCTCATAAGATGAAGGACGTGTGTGGCTATATATAAAAATTGTCATCGCCCTAGCTTCTGCCATAGTTTTTTTGCAATTGGTAATTTACCTATGTCCTCTAACATTAGATCAATGCAATGAAGGGATTGTTAGTTATGACCTAAAATACAAGAAAAGATTAAATTATATAGGATGAACTTGCATCATATGCTTATAAACAATATAAAATATTTAACAGCTTATAGATATAAAATTAACCACATTGTTTTCTCCAATTTCATCAGTCATCTTCTCTAGCATATAAAGTATTAGGCTTGCACTCTTGACATGTGCAGGCCCATCAATAGATTTCAAAAAAATTGTCCTAGTTGGACAATTCACTAAAAAGTTGACAAGGGTGCAACCCTTGTTGTTGGTCCACCAATATGACATGATGGAGCACCCAATACCTATAAAAGCATAATGCCATGGAGCACTCTTGTTGTTAATGTCAGTGTCACCTTGAGACTTGAAAGGAATATATAATAATACAAGGATGCGAAAAAGGATACTGAATACATACCTAATCCAATCACCTCGATACTGATCTATATACTCTTTTGTTGTCTCTACTTGCTTTTGAAGAAGATTCACCCTTAACTTGTGATATGAGGGTGCCTTGAAACCTTAGTCACATAAGATTATACGATGTAAGATTGGATAAAAGGTTAAAATAAATATATAATTATATTCATTATAAAAAATATAAGATATATACCTAGACCATGTTGCGCAACTGCCTCTAACATGGTTTGGAATGAACGACTATGAGTAGCATTGAATGCAATGCTATGTTCATAGAACCAAGAAGTGATGTAATCGCACGCTCTTGTCCTAAACTCCTTATATGTTCTATTCATCGTCGTCTATTGCATAGGTGCCTTCCCCTTAGCCTGGGCCTCAAGGTTGGGAGCAAAGAGATAATCAATAGGCCTCTTTGTTTGTTGTGTGGGCATCTTACACCTCTTACCCTCAATGGAAATACCAGCAACCCTAGTACTGTCAATCTCCTGCACTTTGGCCTCATCATCATCATGCAAGCTAAACAAATTTTTTGGCTGTTCCATCTCCCTTATTATTCTCTCTCTAGTCTCTTTCTTCTTCATTATTTCATTCATATAATCTAAAATTTTCTTAGATATCTCAGGAGTGACTAGAGAGCATTTTTTGGCATTCTTATGCCCACCTGTCAAATGTTGCTTTAATCTGAATATTCCACCACTATATCTATTCACACAAAGCTTGCACCGTACCAAATTTTTGTCATATGGATTCCGTGCCTCTCCATATTCTCACCCTGGATCCATTAATCTAGAAGAAGCATTGTTGAAGCCCCTTTCTGATTGTAGTATCAATAAGAATATAGGAAACTATTAGAATGGAATGGAAACAAATGAAGCAATCAGAGAGGAACCCTGTAAACAAATAGAACAAAAATAAAATAAATCATAGTACAAAAGTAAGAAATATAGAAAAAGTAAGAAGGTTATGGAAATAAAATTTAAGAAAAATGAAAAAGACGCAAAATATGAAAACAAAGTTATGGATCAGTTGTTTTAAGCATTATAATGGGTCTCATTTACACATTTGTTACAAAAATAAATTAATAACAAAAAAATTACTATTTTTAACTTGTTTTTAGTGAAAAAAAAATAAAAAAATTAGGAGTAAAAATATCTAAGGAGTTAGTCAATGAATGAGTTGTTTTATTATTATAATGGTGATATTTACACATTTACTGCAAAAACAAATTACTAAATTAAAAAAAATTACTATTTTTAGTAAAAAACAAAAAAAGAAAAAACATCAAAAGATTCTATTGATAAGTTGTTTTTAGCATTCTTATGGTGACATTTATACATTTGCTACAAAAACCCCCCAAAAAATAAAAAACCTTATTGTTTTTCATTGTTTTTTGTCAAAAATAACTAAAAAAAATGACAGTAACAAAAGCAGTCAATGAAGCTCATGGGTCAGTTGTTTTTAGCATTATAATGGTGAGAATGTACATATTTTCTTTAAAAAAACAAAAAAAATACAAATTACTAATGTATTTTACAATTTCAATAAAAAATACGGAAAACTACAAATATAGTGCATAATACTCTAAATCCGTGAAAATAGATGGAAAGAATGAAATGAAGTTTTTGTTTTTAGCTTTAAAGTATAGATATGTTGAGTTTTCAAAGAAAAATGAAGCATTATGCATAAAAAATTAAAAAACGACTGTTTTTACCGTATTACTACAGAAAAGGAAAAAAAAAAAAAGTTACAATCTTACCTCAATTTCTTGAAATGGGTTTTAAACAAGGATGGAAGATCACCCGTTTAGAAAGGAAGCATTGGAATGGAGCAGAAGAATGAAAGAACGAAAAAAAAAGAGAAGTAAGGTTTTAAGTGACTATTGCTGAGCCTGGAATCGGGGGTGCATGAGGTGCAAGGTGCATCTAGGTGCACGACTAGTCACAGTGCGACTTATGTTGCTGCGCCTACTTGAGGTCAAGTCACATAGCCTGTGCCTTTTTGTACCTAGTGACTAGTCGCACCTGTGACTACATTGGATGACACTATTAACAAACTTATCAACCTTATCCACCAAAATCAGTACACTTCTATAAAACTACAGTAAACAGCAATGCACAAATTAACTAAGCATTCAAACAACTAAATGATTCATTCATTAATCAGTTGCAAAACTAGGACTAAATCAGCAGTTAGGCATTCATATGAACCTTATCCAAGATATTTGTTAATCAATACAAAATCAGTAAAAATTGAGTGCAAAAGTATGGCCACCAATATCATTAATGCACATTCATCCACATTCCATCACCATCACAATCATACAACCACCAAACAAAAACCATCCAACCATTATAACTAGAAATAAATTACTATAAAAGAAGAGCAATTGAACTTTGAGGGTTAACAGAGAGTGAATTCTGCAATGATTCAATCTGGTAACAATAAGTCATTAACAGAGAGAGAGAGAGAGAGAGAGAGAGAGAGAGAGAGAGAGAGAGAGAGAGAGAGAGAGAGAGAGAGAGAGAGAGAGAGAGAGAGAGAGAGAGATTTATGCTGGAGTAGCATAGGAGCCAGGTTTCGGAAGAGAGTTTAATGGAGAGAGCAAGTCGATTTTGGGGGGAAATGAAAGGATTCTAAACAACTCACCCCCCACCAAAAAGATACCAACTGTAATTGTAAAAGGGGCTTCGACATTGTATTATTTATGATCAAACCACAAAGGGTTTTTCATAAATAGTTGGAAAACCATGCCTCATTTATATACTAAATAGAAGTTGTAAAATAGAACAACTCGAATATGATCCACTAGAAGTGTCGAATCCTTTAATTGGAGGCATTGAATATGAGATCAGACTTCTCGAATTGGGTATTCCTGGAAGCATCCTCTTCTTGAATCGGAAATAGAGTATATAGAAGCTCACTTCTGCCCTGTGATAGGTGCATCTTACAACCTTGGATGGCACATACAATGGCTTCAGCCCCAAATGTTCTAGGCAGTCCTTTGACATTCAACAAACTTCTAACCAATTTCACAAAAGTTATTTTCTTTCTGTCAACAACATCATTTTACTGATTTTTGTACTAAGTAGCTAATTGATGTCGAATCCTATGTAGTCGCAGGTGTGACTAGTTGCTAAGCGCAGCCTTGCGACTCAACTAAGGCCAGGCACAGTGCAACTAGGCATGCCTAGTCGTGCGACTTTCTGCGCCCCTGACTCCAGGCACATCGTAAGTTATATAAAACCCTTATTTTTTCAATTCTTCTTCTTCTTTTTCTTCCTAGACTTCCTTTCTTCTTCTTGCGACCATCCTCATATTCCAGTGGCGATTGAAGCTTTCTTAAAGGTTAAAGGTAAAAAGTTATAGATTTTCTTTGGGTATTTATCTATTAGTTGTATTCTAACAAAATCAGTAAAAATAATGCCATTTTTTCATTTTTAATGATCAATGCTTGATTTTTATCTAAAATGTCAACATATCTACACTCTAATGCTAAAAAAGAAAACTCCATTTCATGATTTTCATTTCTTTGCGTAGATTTAATGTAGTATTTATTGTTTTTTCAGTTTCTTGTATTTTTTACCTAAAATTGCAATACATATTAGTATTTTTTTCTCTAATTTTTTGTGGAATGAATCCATAGGTTTGCATTATGTAGCTAAAATCGACATTTCCATGGTCTTGTTTCATTTCTGTTTTACCTCTTTTTTCTTTTCTTTTTTCATTATTTTCATTGAAAACCGTAAAACAGAGTATACAATATGGGTTTTTCTGTTTGTGTTCGTTTTTGTAATAAATGTCTAAATGTTTCCATTATAATAATAAAATCGACAATCCTATATCAATGTTTTCATATTTTGCATATTTTATTTACTATTTTTTTGCTTTACTTTCTTCTAAAAAATATGAAATACATCACTGTTTATTTGTTAATTCCAGTACTAATGCTAAAAAAATCAATCTAATACTAAAAAATGACAATTCCACATCATCCTTTTCATAATTTATATGTTTCTTTTACTGTTTTTTGTTTGTTTTTGTTACTTTCTTCTGAAAAAATATGAAATACATCACTATTTTTTGTTACTTATATTTTTTTAGATTTTTTTTGTAAATTTTGGGATTTATTTTTAATTTTTAATTTTTCAAAGTTTAAAATACTTAATTTTGCGCCTTGACACCTAGGCACGTGACTAGGCCCTCCTACATAGATTGAATCCCATTTTCTTCCAAAAATCTTATTGAATAGTTAATTGGTGTCAAATGCTGTTTCTGACAACAATGTGTTCAACATGAAACCAGTTTGCTTTTCAACCAAGTATTGAAAGCTATCTAAACATGATTTTTCTTTTGAGTAAATTGATGTCTTTCTACTAGAGTCATCAATGATAGGAGAGAAAACAACAATTACCTCCAAGAGAAGATGTTTTCATCAGCCCGCATATATTGAGTATAAAAGCTCAAGAGCTTTTGCTGCTCTCTAAGCTTTTCTAGTGGGAAAAGACTCTTTGATGCTTTTCAATTGTGCATCCTTCACAAACTTGATCTTGATGGTCAAAATTTGGTTTGTCTCTTACCATATGCTCCTTGCATATTTGTGACAAATTGTTAGATCTGAAGTTCCTGTGGCATAGATGTTGTAGTTGTGATATCTCTTTGATAGTAATATTGAAACAAAGAAGAGCATCACTTTGAAGAATGAAAGGAACTTCTTTTTTGGACTCGTTCTCAACCTTAGATCTAAGAAATTGATTCTTATCTTTCATTTCACATGCATCTTCCTTGAAATGAACATCGTACCCTTTCAATATGAGTTGTACAACACTTGAGATTTATTAGTTATGTGGCTTTCACCAAAATGAAGTCTGACATTTTTGAGGCCTCGAACATAGAAAACATTGGAGATGTGCTTGCTCCTTTTCTCTTTTTGAACAAGGATATCACCACTTCCCTCTAGGAAGAGTCTCTTTTCATCACCTCTATAACTTCACTTTAGAGGAGATTCATTCAAGTTCATAAATACGCCTTTTGGTTTTGGTGATATGGTCACTTCAACCACTATCAAGATAGCAAACTTCATTAAAAGCAACTTCTTGTACATTACAAGCAAGAAGGACAGTACTACCTCATTTAATTTCTCCTTTCTCAGCATGAAAGAAAAAATTATTTCCTCTGCTACATTAGTTTATGCTATGACCAAATTCTTTTACTATGATGACATTGAATTTTGAATAAAAGTATTCCTCACTCTCTCCCTCTTGAAGAGAAGAAGACTCATTTTCTTCTTTCTTGTTTCCCTGCATCCATTTTCCACAATGGAAAGAATAAGTTCCTTACCTTGGTCTCTAGAACCTCCCTTGTTAGATACTTGGGAAGGTTGCTTTATAGGGGGAGAGTCAAATTGCTTATTTGAAGTTCATGGGATTGGAAAGATCTAAACAAACTTTCTATGGATAGTGTAGTTAAATCCTTAGATTATTTAATTCCACAACAATGTACTCAAAATTTCTAGTGAAATTTCAAATATTTTTTCCATATCTCTTTATCTTCTACTTTATCATCATATATCTTCAATTGATTTAACAAGAGAAATATCTTGTTGGAAAAGTTGTCTAGGATTCTGAATCTTTCATTCCTAGGGCATCAAATTTTCATCTAAGAGTTTGTAGTGTTATCAAATTCACCCTTTCTTCTCTTTTGTAGAATGTGTAGTGTGTCTTCCATGCTTGCTTTCCCTATGTCACTAATGAAATCCTCTTAAAGATTACTTCATGCCCTGCTTGAGAGTGAAGAACTCCTTGTCCTACTTGCCGTTTTCTTTCAACTCTTGTAATTATTGCGAAGTAATAGTTGATAGATTGTCCAGCTCCATGTACCCACGCTCAACTAGACCCCAAGATTTTGATACCCATAGAGCATGCTCATTCAAATGCTCATCAATTGTAGTTCTTCCCATAGAATGAGAAAAGTTGCACTGCAATATGTTATTGTTGGAAGTGATGGTCATATTTATGAACAAGCTTTGATACCACTTTGTTGGGAGTAAGGCAACTTGGTGGAGGGACGAGGAAGAGGTTTCAAGAGAAGAAAGTTGTTGTCCTACTGTAAAATACACTAAAAAGTGAAGTCTATAATGGTATACTACTTAAGAGGTTTCAAATTTCACTGAATTTGGCTTGAGGAATAAGAAGTTTGAAGGCCCAATTTATAGGCTGTAGCTCCAATCCAAATTTAGTTTGACTTAAGTACATGTTCATCTACTAAGCAACAACCACCTGCATGTAAATATATGAAAAAGCTAAAGAAAATTTTCCAGTGCAATACATAAAAACACTAACTAAAAGAAACTTAAGGATCCAAGACAGTCTTTGAGTGTTCTGCATTTGGAGGTTCATTGGCCTTTAAATCATGCATCTTCTAGAGGGGGATAGATTCTTCTAAAAAACTGATTTTAAAAATGCTAAAAATCAAGCCAAAAATTGGACAGGTAGTATTAAAAAAATCCAGCCAATCATGTGATTCTAGCCAATAGATTTTTTATTTTTAAGAAGCAATGGTTGTAGGATTTAACCCAAAGCAACATAGCCTAAGATCACCCAATTGTTGTACTTTTTTGTAGCCTATCTAAGAAACACCAAACAACACGAATAGCTTTGATCTTCCAAAAATCACGCCTAGATCATGACAAAGGGTGTCTCCCTTGAAGGCTCATAGGCATGTGGAATTTACATGGGTTCACTCATTTATCTATCTATCATCCATCTATCCATCTATAAACTCCCCAGGTGGACCAACTTAAGGGATTAATATATCATTATTAAATGATTTTTTAATATCACAATGGTTTCAATGTGTCTTGTTACCTATATTATATTTCTAACTACATTTATCCACTCTTCATAATGAAGCTATTAATATCATTTTTGGGAAAAGAAGTCTATGTCTCTCTGTCTCTCTCATCCAAATGCATTTGCACGTGGCAATTACTAGTATACATGCGTGTGCTCACGAGTGTGTAAAGAATTCCTCTCTCTTTCTTTTCATGCATGATTAATTTTTTTATATAGATCTAAGCAGTTCATCATATTCCTAGTACTAAAAAAAATGTAACCCTATAAATCAATGCATTTGTGTGGTCCTAACTACTTGTTTTGGGCCTTTGAAAAAATTAATAAAAATGTATGCTCATTATGTTCTACTTATTGAAACAAAGACTAAAAGCATCCAATGGGCGTGAAATTTGATCTTTACCTATCTAAGTATTCTGAACATGATGAACAACTTAGATCTGGAGCAAAAGTTTTCACTGATGCATGAGAACAAGGGGCAGGGACTTCTTCACATTCACACACCCACACCCACCCACCCACCCACCCACACATCACACCCACCCACCCATGCACACATATGAGCATGTGAAGAAGTCCACACCTTTTAATCATCATAATCAAAGCCTTATCTTGTTTATGGGTCGGCCACACGAATCTTGTTCCTCCATTAACCTCTCTCAAGTGGCATTGTTTCATTAAGTCTAAGAGTTTTTAATTCTTTTCTCGCCACTTCTAACCATATCCTTTTAGGCCTTCCCCTTACCCTTTTAGAGCCTTCAACTTGAGTCAACTTGCTCCTTCTAACCGGTGCTGTTTACAATCTCCATTAGACATTTCTAAACCATCTAACTCTACCCTCCCCCATCTTGTTACCTATTAGTGCTACTCAGTTTCCTCTAATATTTTCATTTCTAATTCTATCTTTTCTTGTCTTGGCACACATCCATCTCATCATCCTCATTTCGGCTATGCTCATCCTATGTACATATTGTTCCTTAATAGCTCCAAACTCTGATCCATAGAGCATGATCAGCCTTACAACTATCCTATAGAATTTTTCTTTTAGTTTGAGTAGCATTTGCTGGTCACACAAAACTCTAGAGGCACATCTCCATTTGTTTTAACCTGCCTGGATTCTTTGGGTAACATCCCTCTCAATCTGTCTGCTTTCATGAATTATCAATCCTAAATATCAAAAGTGGTCTTTTTGGGGTACTTAGTTATCAATCTTTATTGGTGCTTTCCTCGCACTCTCTTTGCTAAAATTGTATTTCATATACTTTGTCTCAGTTCAGCTGATTTTAAATTGTATAAACTCTTTAGTATCTCTCCACATCTCTAACTTTGTGCTAAAGGCCTCCCTTGTCTTATCTATTAAAACTATGCCATCTGCAAATTAACCTGTACCATGGAATCTCCTCATGCAGGTGTTTTGTTAACTCATCCGTAATCAACATGAAGAGTTATGGGCTTAATGCCAATCCTTGGTGCAATCCCATAGTGATAGGGAAATAATCAATTTCTCTGCTAGTGGTCCTAACATTTGTTACCGCTCCCTCATACATATCATTGATTATGTCTATGTATCCCCGTGAAAGCCCTTTCTTGCCCAACACCCACCATATTAACTCTTTAGTACCCTATTATAAGCTTTTTCTAAGTCAATAAAGAGCATGTGAAAGACCGTCCTCCTGTCCCATTTCTCCATCAATTGTCTAAGAAGGAAAAATAGATTTTATGATAGACCTCCCAGGCATGAAACCAAATTGGCGTTCTAATGCACTTGTATCATGTTGTAGCCTCTTCTCAATCACTCTTTCCCAAAGTTTCATTGTATGGCTCAAAAGTTTGATCCCACAGTAATTGGTGCAACTCTATGTCTTCTTTATTCTTATAAATGGGTACAGTAGAGCTTTTCCTCCATTCATTTGGCATTTTCTTCTATTTTAAAATCTTGTTAAACAACGTTGTCAACCAAACTACATCTCCCATGTATTTCCAAACCTCTATTGGTATACCATCGTGCCCCAAGGCCTTTCCTGATTTCATCTTTTTCAAGGCTTTTACTTTAGGTATCCTAATCTTATGGTAGTATCTATATAGTCCAACATTTTTTGGGTCTAAGGTTCTTTCAATCTTTATATTCTCAGGGCCATTGTCATTTAGTAATTTTTGAAAGTAACTTTCCCAACTTTGATTGATCTGGTCGTCTTTGACTAGTACACTGTTCATCACTTTTATATGTACTAGTTTTTGTTGTTGCAAGATCTAAGTTGTTCATCATGTTTTCCACACCAAAAATAGGTAGCCCAGTGGAAATAACTGCATTTGGATGATCCAAACTGCTTGTTTTGGGTTTTCAAAAAAATTAATAAAAAAAATTAAACAAGGCTAAAAGCATCCATTAGGAGTGAAATTTTCTCTCTAACCTATCTAAGACATTCCAAACATAATGAATGGCATAGATCTAAAAGGAGTTTCACCATGCATAGAGAATGGGCCTGGACTTCTTCTCGCACCTGATTTTCAATCTCTATTTCATTATATCAATTTTCCTGTTATCAATAATTTATTGGTTATCTAACTTTGAACTCGTTAACAGGAAGAAGTAGCTAAAGTATTTGGCATCCCTGTGCAATTTCAGCGTTTTTGGCTTTGGTCGAAGCGAGTAAACCTTACATATCGTCCCTTCAGGCCATTGACACCTCAAGAGGAAACAGAACCTGTAAGTACTTCGGGCCAGTGTCATTGTTCACATCTTATGCAGATTGGGTTTCTCGTTGTCATGCTAGTGGAGCATGTTGATATGGGATATGGTGCCATGTCTTTATTAAATAGTATTGGCATTTTATATGCTTAGGTTGTTTTCACAAAAATGTGCAAGTAGGAAATGAGCCATCTGTAAGAAAACTTACAATGTGCTAGAGACCTTAGATTCTAATGAAGCTTGTGCAAATAGGAAGCATCATAAAGTCCCCACAACAATTTTTCTAACAATTGTTGCGGATCATAAAGTCCCAGAAGCAAGGAAGACTGGACAGAGAATGCTAACAATTTTTCTTTCTGCTGCTCATGTGATTTTACATGAATCAGTCTATAGTTAGTTTCTGGATGTCTTGTAAACTCTTTTTTTTTTTCACAAATTTTATTATTTGTCTTCCTGTTGATTAACGATTCTCTCATTCTACAGTGGTCTTACCAAGTGATGCCAATTTCACCGACACAAGTATTTTGGTTATTTGTAGCTTAATCATCCTTCTCGTTGCATATTTCTTGTGGAGACGAATGGTCTTTTGAGTATTTCTGATAGACATTCCTGTGGAAGTTGGACTGCCAAGCTAATAATCACCTTTTGATGCATCGTAGGTTGGACAATTGAGGGATGTGTCAAATAAGGGAAACAATGCAGAATTGAAGTTATTTCTGGAAGTAGAGGTGCATGTCTATATATGTTTGCCCTTCAAATCTAACTTTTTCTGTGTTGATCCTGCAGGATTTATGTCCTACGCTTCCACCTGACAAGACTGAACAAAATATACTGCTTTTCTTCAAGCTTTATGATCCTGAGAAAGGAAATCTACGGTATTCATTGATTTTTTGCATTTATGCTATCAGATTCTTGAGGTTAATGTTACATACAATAGTATTTTTGGTTTTCTGATCTAGGTACGTGGGGAGGCTTTTCGTTGAAGTTGGAGGTAAACCGGCTGAAATCCTAACCAAGTTAAATGTAATGGCTGGTTTCCCTCCAAATGAAGAAATAAAACTTTATGAGGTGGTTCTTCTATCTAATTTTAGTTCTGAGGTCTTGCTCTCTCCATTTTTTGTTTTGAGACAAACTATTAGTGCTTTATATGGAGTAGTATGCAACTTGTCTTTTCCATAACTAGAAACCTTTGGTAATTTTTTTTTCTGAACTTCTATTCATACGTGATGATTAGGAAATAAAGTTTGAGCCAAATGTCATGTGTGAACAAATTGACAAGAATCTCACATTTCGAGCTGGCCAGGTGATACATATAATATAATAAATGACCCTCCAGTCTTCCTATATGGTATAACAAATTGGAGAAAATGCCTGAATCCTGGTTTCTTACATGCAGCTTGAAAATGGGGATATCATCTGGTTTCAGAAAACTCATCCAGACGTTCCTCAGTTTTTGGAATACCTGCATACTCAACTGGTTTGTCCTCTTTTTATCCTTTTTTATATAATTTGATAATCTACAAGCATAGTTGCATTGTTATGATTCGGCTCAAACTCGACTCATCTTAATGCACTCTGGCTGGTAGAGATTTCAAATCTTTATTTTTTATTTTTAAAACCTATATGAAATATAAAAAGGACGGCCCGGTGCACGAAACTCAGGCATATGCAGGGTTCCGAGAAGGGGCAGACCATCAAGGGTATATAGTACTCAACCTTACCTTTCATTTTGTAATACCTTTCATTTTGTAAGAGGCTGTTTTCATGCCTCAAACCCTGATCTCTTGGTCACACAAGGACAACTCTACCATTGCACCAAGGCTTCCCTTAAAAACCCATTTGTAAATAAACAATGTAAATCTAAACTGATGAATGAATAGCCTGGTAAAATATGTATAGTGGGAAAACGTTTTATCATTTAAAAGTTGGTTGTTAGGTTTTTCCCTGTTGAGGGGGTTATTCCTTCTTGTTAATCTCGAAGCACAATGTACATTTTCCAGTTTCTCAAAATTTTGGTCTTAATGACATTCCTCTAGAAGATGGAGGACATCATCTGTTTCCAAAGAACCCCCAGTGACAGTAAAAACCATTACTGCTATCCAGACGTTCCACAGTTTTTGGAATATGTGAATTATGAACAGTTTTTTTCTGTCATGTTCTTTGAAGTGCCTTCAAGATTGATTACTTTCTCCCTTTGCAGAAGCTTGGCAGATATAAGAGGTCAAGGAAAATTTACTAGGCAGTGGCAACAAATCCTCTGTAATGGCATTGATCGAATCTGATGCAGTTGGTCATTGCCTCTCCAGCAAATGTCAAATGGAAAGGGCCAAGTCAGGTAAATAGAAGCTTGAGGTAGTTGCCCACTCGGGTTATTGATATGTTGCTATCAATGCATTCTTTCTAGTGTGGGGTTGTGACTGAAACAGATACGTTTGCGTGTTTTCCATTACTGGTAGCCCCTTCTCATTCTGTTCTTTTAATTCGTGCTCCTTCAGCTACTACTTTCCTTTCTACTGTACTTTGTACGTAAGAACAGTTTGGACTAGGGTATGTATGCCCGGGGTATGGAGAGTTGAGAGTCGTTGACATTTTCTGCATTTGGATTTTACCCCTCTTCCTTCTCTTTTGTTGCTTCCTCTTAGCTTTATGCTTAGGGATTGGGGGTCATATAATGGTTGGTGAAACTGATTCTGAGACGTATGATACTGTTAGCCAGGGTTGTAAAATGGTTGGTAAAAATGATTCTGAGACTTATGGGCAATTGTAATGGTCTTAACCTGTACTAGTACAGGGTATTTTCTTCTCTGCATTCTTATTTATGCATTAGTGTTGCAGTAGTTTCGTGTTATTAAGTTGGGGAAGGAATGCAGACGTAGATTTCGAGTTCCCACTGAGTTGAGGGAAGTGAAACCATGATTCCGGGGTTTTTGAGTTTTTTTTATACAGGACTTCTCTGTCGGCAGTTGATGCTTTTTTGAGGATTTATAACAACTTTTAGTAGCTAACTATTAAGTTCAAGATTTGGCAGTACAATGGAGTGTGTTCATATCTTTGTGCAAGTTCTCACTAAAATTGATGTGGATGAGACAACTTTTGCATGGCCATAGAAACGGGTGACTCGAGGCATGTCAGTAACGAGCAAAGCCCACCTACACTGTTATTGATTGGAATCCTGAAAGAAGCTTACTTGTACATTTCGCGAGAAGAAGTTAGAACCAACTACAAAAAACAGTAAGAGAAAGGAGGAATGCCAATGACTGCAAATTGATTTTTGGGTCCTATCAATAACAAACCCACCCAGTAGTGGTATAGATCGGAATAAGGGATGGTAATGGGGCGGGGCGGGGCAGGTGAAAAGGACCTGTCAACAACAAAGCAAAGCCCACCTACGTAGTGGTATAGATCAGAACAAGTGATGGTAATGGAGCATGTAAAAAGGGCCTATCAATAACAAGCAAAGCCCATCTATGCAGTGCTATAGATCGGAATAAAGGAGGGAGGCTGTTGTTGCAGGTTTTCACTAAGATTTGCAATCGATTGCAAGGTGGGGTAGATTGTGAAAAACCAACCTTGACCCGCCCCACCCGATCAATTCTTATGGTAGAGTAGTGTGGCCTGGGTTGGTCAATTCACCTTATGTACGTGAGAATTGAGACTTTTTTCTCTTAATTCTTTCATTTTTGAAATGTGCAAAAAAAATTCTGATTGCTGGTGTCGTTAAGAGGACTACTAAATTTAAAAGACTAACAAAAGGCACGTTTGGAAGGCAGGGAGTGTGACAACGCACATGCTTTTCCGGTCCTTCTCATCAGTTGCAGGGTATGGTGGGCCAAAAGTGACTTGACTTCGCTAAAAGGCCTCATCTCTAGAAGCCTGGCTCACGAGGCGTCCCTCTCGCAGTAGGGAATCTCCCTCTCGCCTCGCTCTTGTGACATGCTATCTTTCCCCTCTCCATTCTCAATCTAAGGCGCTCAATTAGGTCAAAGGTACAATTGAAACTTTCTCGATGGTCAGTTTTTGTTTCTAATTTTATAAAGATGCCTTTCTTTTATAATAAAGTATAATAATAAACTATGAACACTTTTGGTATATGAATATATGTAAATAATGCGGATCGACCCATAGAACTTGAGTCATGGGTTTAACCTGTGCTACTGCCATCCCTATTTGGAATCTTGAAAGAAGCTTGCGAGTTCCATTTTGCTTAAAGAAGCTAGAACAACTACAAAAAGCAAAAAGAGATAGGGATGCTAAACTAATCACAATATTGAGGTGTACTAAAATGACCACGTTTTTGGAGCTTACTTTTGCATATTTTAACTCATCCATCTCATTTCTCCAGCATTAGATGCCTAGTAGATTAAGAACTTATATGCTTAGAAATAGAAAGGTTAGAACTTTAAAAAGAAAGCAAATTTTAAGATGCTAGGAACATCCAAACCACTTACTTTTTCATCTACTTACACTTTAAATCTGAGCAATGAGATGAACTAGTCAAATCTTGCAAAAGTTGGGCATTTAAACCTGCAAACGAGCTTATTTAGGAGAGATCCTTAGTTATTTGTATTAAACTGCATTAGACATTTCTGGGACAAAATGAGTGTTTGACTACAGCTTACATGCTCTCAATTTGGCGTTTGTTGAATTTTGATTCTTCAACAAAAAGATGCAGCAAACGGGAGAGCGATATATTTAGCCAGATCTGAACCCACTAGAAAAACAGAAAGTTGAGATTTGTTTTCTAGCTTTCCAGGGTTTCCGTTGTTTTGTTTGACATTAAGCAGCTATGCACTTTACATTCATTGCCTGTTAGATAAAGTAATACATAGAAATTAAATTTTCAATAAAGCTACGTATAAATTCAACCAAATTGGTTAACTTTTCAGGAAATTTCAAGGGCACGGCCTTGAGATTCTAATTTCAAATGTTACTTTCATCCTGCTTAGGTAATGAATGCAAAGTGGACGGTCACCTCCTAAAACTTTAATATGAAAATCTAGTTCACAATGGTTGTCTTTGAGCTCTTAACCTATGGTTCCTCTGTTATCCATCAGAAAATTGTGCATACACATCTTTTGACTGCATCACTGTAGTCCCGCCCATTATTTTGGCACACACACTCTTTCTAGGGAGATGTTATTCTGCTTGGAGACGGGATGAAATATATTTAGCGAGAGATGGAAAGGTTAGAGTTGATGGCATGGTCTTCTAACATGTTTTATTTTGAGAAGGGAAAATTGGATTAGACTCGTATACTTTTTGCGTTTTGAATCTACCCTAAATTAAAAATTCATTCAAATATATGATGTATTTAAAATCAAATCTAAAAGTGTAGCGCCATCGCAACTCTTTGATGTGTGCTTTCCTATGTGGATTTTGCCACCACTGAGGTGGACATTGACTTTCTTATGTATTATTAAAGGAGAAGGAGATCACTATCTGTGGATAATCTTATCTACATTTTCCAAAGTTTAAAAAAAATAAAGAAGAAAAAAGATCATTATTTTTCTCTTCTTCTTCTCCTTCTATGTTACCTTCCCTACTCCAGACCATCGCGGGTGATGAGATTTTCTGACTACTGGAACCAGAAGTCATACAAATTTTAAGCCATAAAAAATTATCCTTCCTTGCACCCTTCCCTTAAAACCTTGGAAATCTTGGGTTAAATCTTCTGCTGCACAATTCATCAAACAAGTGGGGGGATTCTCGATTTTACCTTTGGAATAAAGATCATCAACCATGTCACCATAACTAGCCAAACTAGGAACTCCATGTCAAGAGAGGTTCTAATCAGTGCAAGTGCGAACTATACTAAGATCGCCATAGAAAGGCAACAAGGGCATATTAAAGTCAACAGCAACTTGAGTGAAACCTTGAAACCAAATCAATCAAAATTCTATAACCAAAAATCAAAACCCACTGTTAGGACCTCCGATCTTGCCTTCCCTACTTGTGAAAAATAGTGAACGGGGAAAGTATAGTTGGTGTTTGTTTAAGACCTCCCACTTTCAATAACCAAAAATCAAAACCAACTTTCCTGAGATTTGAAAGAAGTCTTGGGTTTCATTTTTTTCTCTTGAATTGGTGCTCTATTTTTGCTTAAATTCGAGATATTTGTCAAAGATCAGCTCTTTCACTTTTTAAAGATGTTTGTTAGGACTACCAATGGACTTGGATTGTCTGCTAGACAGTCACGATCTAATGAGATTTGGATGTGACATGGACATATAAAACAATCCAATGGGCTATATTTGGTCTTTCACTTTTGAATCTGAAGTTTGAATTGACTTGCTAGAGATCTATTGGAGAGTCCCAAGTTTGGTTTTTTTGTTTTGTTTTAGAATACTAAAGTATTATACATGTAGAAGCTTTTTACATTTGTCAAAATAAGAAAGATCATTTGCTCTTTTTGTAAACTTCAAACACTTCCTAAGAGAATCTTTAACTTTTCCCTTAGTTTAGTTGATATATCGAAATTACTTAGAATAAATCTAGTTCAAGTCAAACAATACTTGTTTCATCTACTTCAATGTCTTTTATAGCTTTTTGCATAACTTCAGCTACTTAGATTACATAGAAATTCAAATCAGAAAATGCCCCTATATTTGTAATAATAATAGTGAATAGTTTGGTTTTGTGATTGGATCCTAGACAATCCAAAGAACAGTTTGAAAATGAAAGAATATGAATCGAGACATGGAAGTTATGATCTTGAGAATTATCCAAATGGAACTTCGACTAATTCAAGTGTAAGTGGATAATAAACATAACATGGCTGGATCCAATCTATATTTGGTCGGTTGATGGCCACAATGTTTGTTTATATTCTTCATGTGACTTACTCATACTTTAACTCTTTCTGCCTTGATTTGTTAGCTCTTCAAAATTGAAACACGAAGATTGCTTCCCCTTTAGCTTCCATTTGGTGTTTTCCTTGTAGTTTCTCAACAATGTAGAGGCAGACCTTATTGAGGTTTTTGAAAGATCTAGTAATTAGTTGACTTTATTGAGATTGATTTATGGCAAACTTGCTTGCTTCGAGCAATAAGTTCATCTTCTTTCTTGTCACTTTTTTTAAGCAAGTGAGATATCTATTATGTGATTAGTGGTTTATAGGCATAGAGCATTTTGTTTTTTCCTGTTGGGTGCTACTAAACTATGTAGGTTGGCTCTTGCACTAGCAAGAGTCAATCAGTTTAACTTGAGGGATTGCAAAAGTAATAGTCAAAAAATCAAATATTGATATGACCCTAGGGTTTAGGTTGTTTGGTGCTCCTTGAAATAAGTGAGATCTTTGTTTATAATCTCCATTACTAAATATCTAAATTTGAAATTATCTTTTATAAAAAAAATAATTATTCTTAAAATAGAGTTCTTTGGGTCATTTTAGATAACTGACACATTAGCACATCATTAGTCATCTCAGTGGGTCAAAATTCAAGTAGGAAAGCCATGCAAAAAAAGTGCTACGGCACTAAGAGCCATCACACTTTTAGGTATGCATTGTTAATGATTTATGAATACAGGATATAATTGATTAAACTTTTAATTTAGGGCAGATTTAAAAAATAAAAAGTTACAGGGTTTTAAGTTCAAATTTTCTTTTCAAGAAATTCTGCAAAAACAACACCCATATGAGGTCCAAAGTTGTCAAACTTTAAGCACCATTAACCTCCAATAACTGAGAGATTAGAAATGACTCAATGAAGCTATTCTTGCGATTTTTTGACCCAATTATGATTTAAGAAATAATATCAACTGAGAGCAAATCACAAGTATAGAAAGGGAAAAGACTAAGTCTCCTCCATTCATTATGAGTCTGACATGGGAGGATTAATAGAAAGAAAGAAAATTTGATTTCGCCTCAATAACTAAATAAAGGAATTATAAGTTGAGGCATGCCTCAATGTGAGGCAATGAGATTCTACTTATACCATCAGCCTAAAGTAGGTTTAGAGAGTCTCTTTTCCTATTACACATACACACGTGCACTCACAAGGATTTGTCCCTTGATCTACATGGTCCTTCATCAATTTACTAAGACTATCCATTAGAAGATAAGCCTTTAGTGGTTCAAGCATCTCTCCTATAACAAGATAACGTGAGAACCAATATGGATTTTATGAAACTAGGCCAACTTGTACTATTAGCCATTGTTGGTGCCCGATCCAAGATGGCCTGGAGTAAGTGTCAAAGGCCATGAGCCTCCTTGAATGACTAGGTCATAGGCTGCATGTTCTTGTACCTTAGAAGGTTAGGGTAAATCCAATGATTTTTCCTCTTACTTGATGTCTCCACCTAGAGAAAAGGCTCTATGACTTACAAATATATAAAGATCAGGTATGTATCTTAGTTATGGGGTTGGAAGGTTTTATGCACTAACCCCACTCTATTTATATATTGGTCGCTGCTAAATACGTCGATTAAGCTATCGTGGGTTGGAAAGATATAATATGGCTATCCTCTGGCTACCTGGAGTTTTTTTTTTTTAAATACCATAAATAGAAAAAATTAAATAAGCTACAAAGACTGGGATCCCAGATAAAAACGTCAACAAAACATAAGTTTTTTTTTTTTTTTTGAAACAATGACAGTAATGATGATAACCAATATCCATGTGAAAATAGAAAAATTCATAAATGAAAACGTAGAGCACGTTTGGACCCCATACACAAAATCATGAATGATAAAAATACATCCCAAGGCCTATTTGTCACAATTCTACATACATAAATCAAACATAATTATCTATTATAAGTGGGCTACATTCATCATGAGTTCATAATAGATACGAGTCTGAAATTAAAATGAAAGACTAGGTGAGATATCTTCTCACTTTCTCCAATTTCTCATCTTAAGTATTCCGACTCACTCCTCGACCTTGGCTTTCACTCGAGGATTTAAAAAATTTGTAGGTTGAGTATTTCTACAAATACTGAGCAAATAAACCTGAACTGCTCAAAACATGACAACCAACACACATATGATTTGAATTATAATATTAGTTTGAAATCCTGACTCTTTACTTGGGTCATTCTCTTACCTTATGTAGTCATGGATATAACATGATGTATATCAAAATATCATCTCAACATCATATAAATCAATCATATTAATAACATATGAACTATCATATCATCAGCATGTGAATATCTCACATCATCAAAATGATACATCAATCGAATAAAGCATGTATTCATACCTCTATGGTAATACTCACACCAATAAATCATCATCCATATACTCATATAGATCTAAATTGCACCATCAACTCATATGGTAAAATCACTAAACCATACATTGGGTTCATACATAATAGCAACTATGATAACACAAAATATGGGACATGTCATGCTCGTGATTAGATCACTACTTCATGTGCTTTCCTATATCCTAGAAAGATTTTCAATCGCATCCTCACGGAGACTATGGCCTATCTCGAAAGGGCATTATGAGTCTCCAAATGCAATCCAACTACCAGTCAATAATATGCCCCCTTTGGGATGGTGGATATCATGCCACCCTTAGGTAGTTGAAGGTTGTGTGGCCAACCCCGCACAACCTCCAGCAATAGCCATAATCACAATGATATGTCAAATCAACACACACACACACACACACACACACACACACACACACACACACACACACACACACACACACACACACACAGTGAATCATATCACATCTCAAAACTATTAGACGATACTCATCATCAAGGTCATAAGTACTACCTACTTTATTCAAATTAACATATTTTGTTTTCAACCGATCTTGATCCAAATGTTAATTTTTCGCTTGACCTTGATCGAGGTCAATCCATAATTTCTATGGTCGATCTTCTCAATTTCAAGTCATAAATCATTCATTTGGCCTTACCTAGAACTTATTAATCTTCTTAGTAAATTCCAACCTAAATCTGATGGTCAGATTTCAAGAAACAAGTTCTTTCTATCTAGCACATGATCCAATGTCGAGATCACTTTTGATATGATTGGTGATCATATTTCCAATCTAGGTGTCAAACACATTTCTTATGTATTATATGATCAAGTTACTATCAAGTCATCCAATCTAACCATAGATCAGATGTGATCCAACTGTTGAATTTTGGTTGATCATTTTAGATCACAATGGATTAACGGTTGATCTTAAGGCCTCTAAAAACCTTAGATTTTTAAAACTATTTTCTAGAAATTAAAACATCTAACTCATAGTATACTTATACTATAACTATACTATCAGATTTGATGATCCAATTGCAATCAGGCTATCAATTTATTGGCCAATCCGATGTGATCATACTATCCATTGAATGGACGGTTGAGATCAAAATGGCACAGGTCCTCACCGCTCATAATTCTTGGCATTATATACTGATACAATCTTAGACAGATCAAACTATGAAATCCATTGTTGATCCATCCACAATCGGATCATTGATTGGAAGTTTATGCAAACCATCTTAATTGTTGATTTTTTAGGTCTTTAGATCTTAGATTAAAACCTCAACTTCCATGATCACTTAGCATAGATTAACACATTATCTATTTAATAGAATCATTACATGGACATGCAACTAAACCATGATCTTGTCATCCTAAAATCTGATCGAGCATGGGTTGATCGGGTTGTCTAAACAATGGACGATTTGGATTGATCCATGCTCACCATCTATTTTTAAATCCATTCGTAATCTTATGGCTGAAAGATGCAAAATCATATTCCCTAAGATCTGGTCTGATTCTCACTAGATTAGACTGTGTAGTCATAATCCAATCAAGGCTTGATCACACCATCCAATCATAGGTCACATGAAGCTTGATGGATCGTCCTTATACAGTTGATCAAGGCATAATTACTTATTAAGGTTTATCCTTGATTAGTGGTTTTTAATGAATAGTTTCATTCGAAATGTTGGGAATATGAAACAAACTCAAACAACACCATCCATGTCTAAGATTTTTGTGTATAATAATCAAACAAAAGTTGCCTGGAATCATGGGTAAGCTATTTAATCAAACCAACAAGGTCTTCTCTCTCTCTCTCTCTCTCTCTCTCTCTCTCTCTCTCTCTCTCTCTCTCTCTCTCTCTCTCTCTCTCTCTCTCTTAGAAGGCTCACGAATTCCTCCTATTATGGATCAAGAGTCTCCTCTATCTTTCATTCTTTTATTTCTCAGAATCAATTATTAATTATAACAGATGAGAATTCCCTCAAACAAAATAGGAATCATCCTTATCTTTAGTTATATCTCCCTCTTAGATTCAAAGTATCTGGACATTTTTTTTTTGAAACTATCCTAACCATACTAGTATTCCTTGCTAGGGTTTCCCATGTCATTTTTTATCTTATTTTTAAATTAAATCAACATTCAAATGCGGTCCACATAGCATGATTATAAAAAATTGCATTTTTGATAAAAAAAAAAAAAAAAAGGACCATCATTATCAATTTGAAACACTATTTTGGTCATAACTTTCATCTTAGACATTGAATTTTTATGATCCTATAGTTGTTGGATTCACATTTTTGCGCTCTGTCCATGGGTATATGTTTTAAGATCAGATTCATAGAATCTTGAGACTGTACATTTTGGACCATTGGATTAACTTCTAACTTCATTAAAATCTCATAAATTATTACAAAATTTTGGGACATTACATATCCTAACTTTCTCCTACTTTTACATATCCTACGACGCATGGATAAAAAATATTATAATGCAAAGATGAAATAATATGCTTGAAATATATAGGACAGAGGCTAACTATGGATTAGAGATCTCTTTAAGCAAGAAGTTGTAGGTGTAAAGTGCAGGTGACATTTGATTGGATGGGGAAAAGTTTCTAATTGCCATTTTCTTTAACTTTTTCTATTTTTAACTTTTTTCCATCCAATCAAATGTCACCTACTCCTTGCACCTGCATGAAACATATGAAATTATATATATATATATATATATATAGACACACATATATAGCCCTAAAAGAGCCTTCCTTGATATATAGGGCAATATGCCTTCTTATATGGGCCTCATTGGCTAACTACGAACTAGAGACCCCTTGAAGCTCTATGTTGGAAGGTCCCTCTTATTACATAATAGGGAGAGATTCCGACCAAGCTTAGAGGATCTTGTGAGGACGGGAGGGAGCCAGCTCCTCTCCAAAAAGACTATTATGCTATACTAAGAAACGAGAAGAAAACTAAATTCCTACTTTATACGAACTATCTTAAACGCTAATAAATTAGAAAAGAAATTATATATGACTCTACAAAAGAAATAAGAAGACTAGAATACCAAAAAACTAATGTATAGAACTTTTGCTCTAGATTACTCCTGGAGAGAGTTCTCCATAGAAAGAAATTGAATTTAGCTCCTCTCTAGTATTACTTAAGCAAGATAATCACTCTTTTACTTTCTAGCAGACTTTTCTTATACTTTCAAGGGCCATGAAAATCTAGAGAAGGATTTTCAAGCATGAAGCACCTTGCTAGTGAGGAATTCACTATGGCCTCTCTTTGCTCTTGGATAAAATCCCTTTTATAGTCTTCCTAGGGATACCTTCAACCAATTAGAGGTCATGAGATTGCATGAAACTCTATCGTATAGCATGACTTCTAACATGTTGCATGACTCTAGTTTTGCGATCTCATAAACACATCATCATATGAATGCTTCCATAAACTTCTATAAGGGAACGTGTGTAGAGGATCCTTGTATTGTACAGTCCCATGATTATTTTTGAGGTCATGTGGTCACATCTAGAAGAGGCACCTATCCAAAATGATGTGCAGCCAAATGGACATGTTATCACCAAGATGGTTCCATCATCTTTAAAAGCAGGTACATGTTTATGACTCCAAGGTTGTGCAAGCACATGTCTACTTTTAATACACGATTGTTCCAAAGGGACATGTGTTGAGGTAATGCATTTTGCAAGATGTGGGTCATGCAATCATATGAGGTTGTCATGTGGCCACATGCCATTCCTTTATCAACCTGAAATCTTTCATGCTCTTGATATTGCAAGGCCTTTTGCTCGTGTTTCCTTTAAAACCCCACATAAATGGGACCGTTCTGGAGCAACTGCAAATCATCATCGCAAATATAAAAATTCAAGTGTTCATGGTCAAGGTGAGTCAAAATCTGGTGTTTACAACCATCAAAAGATGCAACACGATAGTAATTAGCGACTGTAACACAATTCTACTTCCCTTGAACTCAAGAAAGAGTAGGTCCTATAATCTCACACAAATCCTTATCTGCAATTCAATCATTTATTAGAAGATTTGCTATCGTGGCTTTTGTTATTAAGGGAAAAAAAGGGTTCATTCTTTAACCTTTTAGGGAACCAAGGACAATTTCCACATGAATTTTACGAAGTTGCATCGATCAAGGATAGAAATCCTTTGCAGAAAATGATTGTTCAACATAATTTAAAGATTGAGAAAAACCTGCAAATGAAAATTTCCCTAAAAAAAATATAACTTAGCATTAGAAGTAGTATGAAGATATCAACCCCCACTCGTAATTGATAATGTAAATAACTTCTTCTTTTGTACATATAATTAGGGTGGACCATCATGTGGTCCATACCCATGTGAGTAAGAATGCTATATATATATATATATATATATGTATAATGTTAGGGCTTAAGTGTGAGCGAGTGAGAGATTGAACATAGAGAGGGTTGGAGGAGGCTTTGAGCCTCCTCTTCCATATAATATGATTAGATAGTAGTTATTCTTCTCCTGTGGACATAGGCTGAGTTTGGCTGAACCACATAATCTTTGTCTCTCCTTCTATGTATGCTTATTACTACATATCTATCAATCTTAATCGTTAGATCTCTAATCTGTGCTAGATTTGACTACAACAAGTGGTATTAGAGCATAGGATGAATAATCTATCATCCCTTACATGAATTGTTGAAAGGAATATGGCAAATAGTAAGATCACTTGAGAGGCATGTGCAGGTGGTATTTGGTTCAATAGAACTTTTAGCACACAAAGATGTCATCAATGAAGGAAGTAGTTGTTGGCTCTCATTGTGGGCCAGATTAGAGAGAGTGTTTGTGTGTGTAATGCTTAAAGTCTCAATTCATGTAGAGAACATGATCAGCTTCCTAGAGAATTTTGTGCCATGTCGAATTTAGAAAGTCAACAACCAGATGACATCATCTCTACTAGTTGGGTGTTATTGACAAATATATGATTGAAAGGTTCAAGAATAAAGCTATTGAGATGAACAAAAGATCATTTAAGTACGCCTGGGTCCTTGACAAGCTCAAGGCTGAATGTGAATGGGGTATCACCATTGGTATTGCTCTCTAGAAGTTTGAGACCCCCTAGTGTTGGAAAGTACAAAGATTGCTAAGAATAGGGTCATCTCCAATAGCAACAAAGTGCACCCATTTGTCCTAACACCTTTATAAAATAACCCCAACAGAGATTGACCGGCTAGAGGATCCTTCTAAAGGTGAGGCAATGGGTGAACTTGCTACTATGTCAATGAAAAACTATAGGGAGATTTGGAGAAGAGAAGTGATTGGCTGACTAGGCAGCTTTACCCATTGTAGATTTAAGCTTCTCATCATCTTGCTATAGCTGAGTCCATGGAACTCTTGTAGTGCCGTGCTTTGAAATGATGGATTTGGAAAGAAAGTTTTGGGACTTGATGGAATCGTGCCAGAGAATTTAGTTCTTGTTGACGTGGAAGAAGAAGGTTGTTGGTGGAAGGAGATAGGGGTTGGATGAGGTGGAGTGATAGACAATGCCGGACCAAGTAAGGGGGAGACGTCAGTTGAGGAAGGGGTGTCAATCAAAACTCGTACAAGCTAAAGATCACTAGGCAAGGCAACAACACGCCAATAAGAGAAATCAGTGATCATCTAGTTGGTGGCCCAATGCGGAAGGAGCGATGAGGTGGAAAGTTGGACTATTTGCACCCACAAGTTAACAACATAGCCTACAAATGCCTATGGAGTGAAGAAAGGAAAGAAGAAAGAGAAAGGAAATAAAGGAGAAAAGGAAAGGAAAGGAGAGAGTGTTGAGTAGGGGAAGCAGCAACCCTTCTAGGAGAAATTATAGATTCGCACAGACAATTAATGGAGGGTAGCTAGATCAAACATATGCTTATAATTTGGGAGAATTGAATCAAGCTAAAAGGATTTAGAAATAGCCTCTCCTTGTGGGCATGGAGGGGCAGATTGTTAGGGTAGACTTACATGTGGTTCATACCCTTGTGACTGAGAATCGTAAATATATGTATACTATTAGGACTTGATTGTGAGCGAGTGAGAGATTGAACATATAGAGGGTTGGAGGACTTCCTCCTTTTTCGTGTAATTTGATAAAAAAAAGTAGTTACTCCTCTCTCATGGACATGGGCAAATTTTGGCTGAACCATGTAACTATGTCTCTCCTTATGTGTATGCTTATTAGTTAAAGATCTATCGATCCTGACCATCAAACCTCTAATCTAAATGAGATTTGACTGCAACACATATTACCTAGTCTATGCAGTAACTGAAGAACATCTAGGAAACAATTAACAGAGCAAATCAATTGAAAGGTCCATTGGATTATTGGGAAGGTTACAAAAGGTCTATTTATTTCTATTACTGTAACCAGTGGGCTACACAATAGTACTATCTCTAAAGTGTTAGTGCATAACACCCTTCCTTTCATATATTGCTATCGTTTGTGTATTGGATTGCTTCGGTAATCCAAATTATAACATACCTTTCACACATTGCTATTATTTGTACATTGGATTACTAAAATTATATTCATAAAAATAAATGATAGTACAAGTCATGGTCAAAGAGCCCCACGTCAAAGCAAAATGTGGTTGCATCAAATGGTTTGGGGTGAGTTTGGCCAAACTATGTAATCTATGTCTCTCCTTGTCTGTATGCTTATTAGTTATAGATTGATAAGTGTCTAATTTTTCATAAAAATCACCTAGTTAGTTATCCATGAGTTACAAATTATAAGGGTAAATTAGGGTTTTTAGACCAGAATTCATAACACATGTATTTTTTACCTAATGACTCAAAATTTTGATATTTTGCAGGTCTAGAGGCTAAGCCAAGGTAAGTATGTGATTAAACATATTTTTTTTAGGATTTTAATTAATCATATTTTTCTAGGATTTTATTAGAGTTTTTACTTTTTGTAGGAAAAGAGATGGTGATCCGACGGCTGAGATCAATTAGGATGAAATTGAAGATTAAGATAAAAGATTGATTCAAAGCTTAAAAGTTATGAAACTAATGGTCAATATTATCTTTTGGATAAGTAATGAATGTAATTAAAGGAGATAAAGGTTGCCAAAGTAAGCCCATGAAGTAAGCCATACACTTTCACCACCTTTTACATGGATTGTATGTAAACCCCCAAGCCATATTTAAGCCATGGACAAGGTGAAAAGTTAAGGAGCCAAGCCAAGCCATTCAAGATACACAATCCAAGGAATTGAACCATAAATCTAATATAAAAAAGCCATCTAAGCCAGCCACGAAGCCTGGCTAATGAAGCCCTCAAAGTTAGACATTAAAGCCATTAAGCTTAAGCTAAATGGACGGTTAGGATTGGAGGAAAATCAAGAAGATTATCCATGAGATTCTAAGGAATATTTTGAAGAGAATTAAGAGAAAATTCATTAGGATAAGTTGGCATGTGAACCACTAGGTTGAGACCCTTATATTTTTTTTTTATGATTTTTCATGTTTTTCGAACCTTTTTATCACTTTCCACCCCATCACCAAGTAGCACCACGAATTTATCTTTTTGTTTAAGAGTCCTACCATTCCAAGACTCCTTTACCTTCATAAACTCCCATCCCAACCACCCAACTAATCTCCATTTCTTAGAAAATCCCTTAGCCAATCAAAATTTTCCATCTCCCTTATATTTCCTAAGTTTTTCCTACACATCACTTTTCTCACACCTTCTTTCCTTCTTCCTATCTCATTCCTACCTCAACCAACCACCCAACTTCCTATTTTGAAGGGCATTTAGTGATTTTGAAAAGGGGGATGCCCCTTCCTAAAAAGGTGGTGTCTCCCTCCTACTTCACCTCTAAAGGCAACCACCCTCTCACCTTGTTTCCTTTTTTGAAACCCTAGATTCCCACCATCTTAGCCATCCTTATTGAGATGTTTTCATCCACACCATGCCTTATTCTTAGGCCATCCTAGAAAATATAGGAGACAAAATACAAAAGCCCACAAAAATCTTAGGAGAAGCATCTTTTCATTAAAAGGAAAACGTCGCCTCCTCCACTTGGAGGAGGGCGTCCTCTTCCTCCCCAACTCTCCTTTCACTTTTTCTTGAATTTTCTTCTCCTTTTGGGTGATTGATACTCTATCCAAGGTGGTCTACTACTCATCCATATGTTCCACACCTACTTTTGGACTAGTAATCTGTTTTGAAAGGCTGGTTGATTTCCCTCGACCTTTTATCTCTTAGCGTGTTCATTGTTATCTTGTTTGCTTTTAATTCCACGCTTAGTTGTTAGTTTGATTTTCTTGCTTGTTAGCTTTGAGTTTAGTTTTATAATCCATTTTTTTAAAAGCTATAACTCTTTTGTAGTGACAACCAAAAGAGTTAACTATTAGATCAAAGCTCTTTTTCCTTGAACTTTCTTGTTTTCTTTATTGACTATTCCTTATTTTCCTTGTTGTTTACCTTATTGATTTGCCTTCAATTTCTAAGTTTTCCTTGCATATTCCTCAAAGAAACAAGTTCATTCTTCCCTGGTAGTGACAGGTAAGAGAAGAAATGACGTGAGTATTTGATTTTCCTCTTTGCATGCCATGCTTTCTTCTTAGAGATAGACATAGTTTTAGGTGTTTCTTTCCTTAAGTTCCTTCATTAGTCCAGCCATTTTTTCTTTTGTTTCTCTCTTGAAAACCACTTGTATATTAGAGGAGATCAATTTGAAGGTTTTGGAAGGTGTTTTAGAATTGTTTTGAATCAAGTTTCATGTCCTGAATTGAACACAATTTCTAGCATTACGTATATGCTTTATGCGTTCAACTTTTTAGAAGTAATTGGTATTGTTTCAGTGAAATCACTTGAAGTTCTTGCTTACACTTGTTTCCAGTAGTGAAGAACTATTGAATTGAATGTTTTAATGCATATGAAGTCATGCTTTAATGTGTTGATTACTTGAAAATTGGAAACAACATGGTGCTGGAATTTTTAGCAACATAAAAATATCACCTTGTTTATGCTTAATTCTTCACATTATTTACTATTATTCTAAGTTATTCTTTAGGAAATTATTTAAGCTTTTAAGTTATGTATTTAGTTCTTAGATTAGATTGCGTGATAGTTGGTTAGAGGTCCATTGATTTCAGTCTAAGTTTGCCCCATAAATCATGTGCTTAAACCCAAGGTTCATGTGCATGTTTTCAAGGTGTTTTCCCTTAGAAAAATTGCTTAATTTAGATTAGATTCTCATGCTCAAATTCTAGTTCTATTCATGCATTCCATGTTAGATTAGTTTTGCATTATAGTTCATGCATATTGTCATAATCACCCTTGCATCTTATGCTTTGTTTCATACATTCTTTCTAGTTTGATTAACGTATACCACTTGTTTAGTTATTTCTATAAATATTACATGTTTTGATTTCTTAGTTAGATCATTGTTTAGGTTTAATTTTCATGTTAAGTCAGTTAATAAAGTATCCATGTTTATGTTTAGAAAGTTTCTAATTTCATACATTTTTTTTTCCATCATTAGTTTAGATTAAAATCTCATTATCTTGGATAGGTTAAGTAGTTTAAGTTAAGGACTACTATTATTACAATCATTCAATTCCTCGTGGAATCTACCTCCTCGCTTGAGAATATTACAACTAATTCTTGCTCTTTCCAGTTAACTTTAAAATCACAACACAGATCTATCGATCTTGACCGTCAAATCTCTAATTTGTGTAAGATTTGACTGCAACAAATATTACCTTGTCTATGTAGTAACTAAAGGATGTTATGAAACAATTAACAAGACAAATGGATTGAAAGGACCATTGGTTTATTGGGAAGGTTACAAAATGAATACTAATTATTTCTATTACTGTAACAAGAGAGGTACACAATAGTACTATCTCCAAAGTATTAATGCAAAACACCCTTTCACATATTGCTATCTTTTGTATACTAGATTACTGTAAAATAAATTGGTAATACAAATTATAACGTATTTTTCACACATTGTCATTACTTGTACATCAGATTACTGAAATTACATTCATGAAATAAATGATAGTACAAGTCATGGTATCTATCAAAGAGCTCTGCGTCAAAGCAAAATGTGGCTTCATCAAGTGGTTTGGGGCAAGTTTGGCCAAACCACGTAATCTATGTTTCTCCTTGTGTGTATGCTTATTAGTTACAGATTTATCAATCTTGACCGTAAGATCTCTAATCCGTGTGAAACTGACCGTAACACATGCTACATCATCTATGTAGTAAATGAAGGACATTTAAAAACTAACTAACAAAACAAATGAATTGAAACGTCCATTGGATTATTGAGAAGGTTACAAAATATACACTACTTATTTCTATTGCTGTAACCAGTGAGGTACACAATAGTACTATCTCCAAAGTGTTAGTGCAAAACACCCTTTCACGTATTGCTATCATTTGTGTATAGGATTATTGTAAAGTACATCCGTGATACGGATTATAATAACATACTTTTCACACATTGCCATTAGTTGTACATCGGATTATTGAAATTATATTCATGAAATAAATGATAGTACAAGCCATAGTATCTATCAAAGAGCCCCGTGTCAAAGCAAAATGTGGTTGCATCAAGTGGTTTGGGGTAGGTCCACCTGTTACACACCGAAGCTGCTTTATTTATTGAGCTGTGATGTAAGCCTAGATTTAATCATGGTCCAGACCATTCAACTTATCATGCACCTTTAGATAGCTTACAATCCAAAATTGACATCTACAAGTCCACATAAAAATGCAAATTTGACCCTTTTATACAAACTAAATCATCAAGTCTGCATCTGAATCTGTTAGATTCACAAAATGGCTAATTGTTGTACCCATTCCCCTATGTGGGATGTCCTCTTTTGACACCAAAATGTTAAAGCTATAACTTATACAAAAATGCCCTTTTACTACTAATGTCACACCCTCTTGGGATTTTATGGTAAAAGTACATGTGTGATCCACCTATTTTAGTAATCATACCATTCATCTTAAGCATCTTGCTATAGATGGGGCATATCTCAAAAATAACATATTTTAAATGATCCAAATATTGAATTTTTTTGCTGTCATTAGAATTGTTAATATTTCTACCAATGATTTTAGAATTCAAATAAATGCAATGTTACGATCATACAATGTATGCAATTTTTAGATCAGACTACATCTATTAAAAAACAACTAAGATGAACTGTTGAGATTATCATGAAAATAAGCCCCTTAAATAAAATTATAATAAAAATCATAAAGAATGTTATCTTAGTGCCAAAGGGGTGTAGGAATATCGACTCCCTATATTTATATATAGACATACCAGTAGTTTGTTATGAAATCAATAAAATTCAATTTTTAAATGACTAGCGGCATTATTCATGTTAAGCTACATTTTTTGTTCGTCTCAATTGAATCAACTCCTTTTGGAAAAATCAGCATTGTATCCGGATTGATTTTTAAACCTTGGTATGAAACTACAAACAAAACAAGCTCATTGTTTTTTAGCAGAAAAAAGGAAAAGATCACAAAATGGACATATAAACTTCCCAATTAGAACATCTGTGGGGCTCATCTGTGGGGCTCACAATAGGAGATACTTCCTTGTAAAACTCGTCTCGGGGATTATATAACACAAGAAGCATATTCCTTCTTGCCTTCCCATAAGAAAAAGGGAAAGCACAAAATTTTGAATATACATACATGTGTTTTCTGATTCACCCCCCTTCTTTTATTACCTATTGTCTCAAGTGAGTTCTCCTGTGACAGTCGCAGCAGCTTTTTGGATGGCTCTGGCAACCACCCTCCATATCTCATCTTGGACGGCTAACTGCCCTTCTAGCCTTTTGATTTTCTTAGCCTGATTGATGGAATCTGTTATTCCAGAAAAGAAAGCAAGCTTGCTTTCATAGTCATTAGGAGGCCCGTATATCTGCCATGAAAACATGTTAAAACTGGCTGCCCACTATAGATAAATATACCATATCGAACATGGCAATGTCCACTACTTAAAGAAAAGAAAGAGAAAAAAAAACAGGCAATATTAGTTGAAAAAAGAGCACCAACATTGGAGCACCTAACAATATAAATACTTGTTGAAAGGAATAATATAAATGCGACAGTAACACGTAAAAGGCTTTAAAATATTTGTGCCAAACTGCAAATACCTCATTTAGGTAAATCAAACGCTGGATGGCTTTGAGGTTTTGAAGTAGATCTTCTTATCTAGTAACTTGGTCTAACTGGATTGGTATATACTTGCTATAAAACTAGCATCCCTAAGTGCCAAAGACAACTAATATATTTTTAAGTCCTGGAAGAGAAGAATATTCTGTCTCAGCCATGGTACATTTAGGTTCTTCTTTTCTAAGATAATCTAAAGGCTGTTGTTTTAACTAAACAATAATGAAAGTTAAAATAAAGGAAAAAGTGGCTTAAAAACCAAAAAATTGTAGAAAACTAAGCAATTAAAAAAGAATCGAACCTTGTGGATCCTCCTTTTTAGCCTGGGAAGTTTTTAATACTTTTTTAACTGTTACTGCATGCGCATGAAGTCCTCTATATCAACTGCATCAAAAGATTTTCCTAGTTATTTGTTGCACCCATTTCAGTCATCCTTGTCTTGTATTGCGTTTCCAGTCGAACCATTTGATAGCTCTTCCCTGAAATTAACTAAACTGAAAAGCAGAAATGATGATTATTGTTATTTTGTTCAGCATTGGGTAAGGACGTGTTGTATGGCCGTCCATTAGATCAGCAATTGTGCTCCCCATATATATTGCATGTATATCTTAATTGAAAACCTCAGGGATCAAAACAGTTGAAGATATCATAGCCATGTCTCATCTCATACATGTAGGTAAGACTATTCTTCAATAATCCTCTCTCTACTCTATTAGTAGTAGGTCCATATAGAAAATCCAAACTGTAGGTTCCTGTGTTTGCAGTAGGCAGTTTATGAGTTAGGTTGTGTATGAATCCCACAAATTGAGCTTTTTGCAGTTATCACTTGTGATATGTTCTCACACTTTTGTTTTTAAATTTTGGTTTCATGTAATGTCCATAATGAAAGGAGTAAAATAGAAGCTTGAGTTATATGAGATATTTGTTCATTTTTTCCCCTGTATGATTAGTTCTTCCATCAAGTCAATAAGTTGAAAAATCTATTTTGGATGAATAAGATTGACAAGAAGTGTCCATCTACTCTATTGATGAAAGCTGAATCATTTACTGGGTTCCATCTTGCTCTTGATATACTGAAGTATCTTAATTTTGGGATGTACAGACAGCTTCCAAAACATCCAGACATGGAATTAACCACCTTGGTTTAGGAAAAGCCATCTGATGAAAAATTATCTCAATTTAGCAATGGTCTTAAAATTTACTATCAGCAGATTAGTTACGTTGTTAGGACAAGAAGATAACTATATCCTGGGCCTGAAAAGAGGAAGTACAACAAAACTTAAAGAAACTAATGAGCTTTATAGCAAATGATGGTTCAGGGGAAAATAGGGACCAGGCATTTGCAACTTCTATGGAAATGATTGGCAATCATAAGACATGCTTCTTGTCTGATTAATGATGTCTGATCTAAGTAAAGCAGATGAAAAGACATGATCACCATGTCATGTATAGGGCCCAAAATTTCAAAAGATATGATCAACATGTCATGTATAGGACCCAAAATCTCATCAATGAACAATCTCTCTCCAAACACGAGATGGCACACATGCAGTAAAGGTAGTGCTTATAGTATGGGCTCAGAACATTGAGCACTATCGGTTATCTCTATAACATTCATGATTTCTTTTAGCTTTCTATCAATTATTGCAAAAGATGTAACCATGTCAAAGCTCACCAGATGCTTGAACCACTGTCTTCCTTTAATACCTTCTGGCTCCAAGAAGCCCCTCTCTGCAAGCATCAAGCGATCATTAAATGCACATGACCTAAGCTCCAGCAGCTCCTCCACGTTCTGTTGCTCCCCCAATCTCTGCATTTACATGCATTTTATATCTAAAAGTTCAAATAAACAAGTAGAAGTCAGAAGATGGGTTTCCCAAAAAAAATTTCACCTTTGCTTTCTCTTTGGCACTATTTGCGGCAGTAATTAATTCCTGAATAGATGAGTTTATGGGATGCACAGATATACCACTGTCTAATAAGAAAGTCAATGCCTCCATATGTTTCTAAAGAAAATAAAGCAGCATTTCAAAAATGGAATCAACTCCAAAATCAGTCTTCTGAAATCTGTACTCAATTTACCTATCTGTAAGAGAGAGGGAAACTTGGATAACTGGAAGATTAATGTTTAATATCAGAGTTTAGGGCTTTGAAGAGAAGAAACTTAGGGAGATTAAATGTCTGGTACTTCAGAAATTATATCAGAACAACAAACAAGATCCACAAATAACATTGAGGATAATATCTAAACTGGGTACTCTACTACTGTAAAATGCCTAACAATAGCTCATCATTTTCTAAGTAAAATAACCAATTTTTTTTATATAGTTTGTTGGTACCCTGGAATTTCTTGATTTGTATGGGAATTGGTTACCTGTAATTGAGTTGCATAAGAGAGATAGTCAAAAGGTAAGATTGGATCATCAGCCAGGTGTAGTGTCAAAAGCCCCCATAGTCCTGCAACTGAGACAACATAAGGCCAACTAAATTAGTCAAAGGGGTTAGATTAAGATATGAATCAACATATGTTACCCAACAATGCAAATTTTCATGTTGAACAGCTGTATCAAATGAACACAGAATCATCATCTTGATAATGTAATGTGAAAATTTTCCAGTCCAGTGGACTTAAACAATGTTGGACTCCGACATTGATATCATTCGGTTATAAGTTGTTAGGTTCTGCATCACGAGCTTCAAATTATTCAAGAATATGGTTGTATTATTCTAAGTACTGACTATGAGTTCAAGATACTGTGGAACTCATGCAGGGAAAACCCCGTTCTTTAGAAAGAAATCCCACCTAACCTGTTGGTCATTTTTATCAGCAGAGCCAATTTCTTTCCCTGCTCCCACCTCTCTTGTTGCTCTGATTATTCCTAATCACACCATGACTTCCTCAAACTTGCAAAGCGCCATCCCTTTCCTTCCCTTCTTAAAACCCTCCTTTCTCCTTCAAATGTCCTCTAGTATACATCACCCAATCTCTCCGACATCATCCCATTCAGGTTTCTTCTAGTGACCAACCTAACTAGCAAGGAAAATTGGTGTGTTTTTCCAAAGTGAATCCAAGTTGTTAGAATAAAAAGGTTTGCTGAGCACATGATCCTCACTCCTATTCTCACGGGGCATTGGTGTCTAAATAAAGGGTTTTTTGCAGATTTGTCATTATTTTATGATATTTTTGCAGGAAAACCAAAAAATTTCACCTTTTTGCAAATTTGCCATCAAAATTTTCAAAAACTTAGCAAAATTTCCCTTCTGTTAAGTTTCCATCCCTTTTACCATTAGTTTTTACAAACTTCCGATATTGCCCTTATCAAACACACGTACAGTCGTCGAAAAAGGCATAGAAAAACAGAGACATGGCGGGCGTCAGAAATTGGGGGCATGGTCGCAGTCGATCCAGGGGCGAAACCGAGGTGCTAGCACTGGGCGGGGATTTGGGTGGAACCGGGGTGGGGTGGGGGTTCTGGCTAATGCCAGTCAGCGGCGTTCTAGGCAGCACAGGATGGGGTGGGAGTAGGGGATGAGTAGCGCCAGCCTCGGGGATGGTTTGGATAGCGTCACCCGGTGGTGGGATGTGGGGGGGGGGGGGTAGGGGAAGGTGGAGGGGCTGGCCGCGTGGGTGATGGGGAGGTTGGAGCTGGTACCGGGGGAGGCAGGGGGAGGGTGGCTGGTACCACCGAGCTGGGAGGGGGGAAGGCCGTGGGATGAGGTGGGTGTTGGTCGGGTCCGTGGTAGAGGCAGCAGGGGGGAAAGGGTGGGTTGGGGTACGGGGGAGGAGAGGAAAGAGGGGCAGGAGCTATTCGGGTGCCGGGGAGCTGGTCAGCTGGAGGTTCGGGTGCCGGTGGGAGCCGATGTCATAGCATCGGTCGGTGGAAAGGCGGTGTGATCTGTTAGCGTCAGTCGGAGGGTGGGGAGAGGGCTGGAGGTGGTCTGGGTAGCGTTAGCTGGGAAAGCAGTATGGTGGTGCCAGAAAATGTGCCAAAAACAGTGGCTGCCGCGAGGGACTATGATGATATTGGTATTTAGTAACAAATAAATAGAAAAAATGGAAGAAAATTTCATGAATAGCAAATTTGTAAAGTTTTTAAAAAATTAATGGCAAAAATGTAAAAATATTAGATTTTTCCGCAAAAATACTATAAAGTAATGAAAAATCTGCAAAAATCTTTTAAATAAAGGGCAGCTCTAATGCACGAAGTTTCCGTGTATATGGGGTCTGGAGAAGGGGCATTGGTGTTTAAATGTTATGTAAAAATCCTTTACTTGTGGGATAAATTAATCACAATTAACCATGAAAAACAGAGATCAGATGGTACAATGCAAGGTCTTAAGGTTAGACAAACATATAACAAGCATTATTGATTTTTCGTGGGGATTGAAAGAGAAGATTCATTCAAAACAGCAATTTAAGACTAAAATATTCCCACAAAAGTAGATACTATTCCATCAATCTTAGACATGCAAAATGTTTTCTTAATCATTTGCCAGAACTGTAGGGCAAAAGAAAACTTCTGATTTAATCAATCAATTCTAATTTCAAAGAATATATTGGTATTGTCTCTCAATTTCAGCTCTGCGGTACATTTTACTTTTAGGTCATTAAATTTTCTAAAATTTTCACTATGCGGGAACCTTCACAATAAGAAACTAGAAAATGAACTGTGCAAGTTGCTACTATCGAACACCCAAGAAAAAGAAACATAAATACTTCTTAGCTACTCATGTTGACTGGAAAGATACCAACCATGAGATTTTATAGCAGATAACAAGCAAAACCATTATCAGAACAAAGTGCCACAGAATCAGCATAATAGTAACACGGAAATACACATCCCACTTGTCAAAGCCTTATGAAGCAAAATATATACAGGCGGTTGGTCAAAGTATTTCTATTCAATACAAATCTCTATCAAATACTTGTATAACTGTCAAGGATTATTCAAAGCATTCCTTTTTCAATTTTTCTGTCATTAATAATCATATCCAATGAGGCCTCCAAAACGAGTTAAACTCCCACCACAATATCCTAGACCAAATATCCAAATTTGCAACCATCAAACAAACTAAACCTTATCAAAAAGTATAGAGATGCACTTTATAATACTCATTTTGCTAACGGCCTAATAAAATTGGTGTTCTTATAAGTGGGAAAATTTACCTATCACATAATGGTGGAAAAATGGATCTCCATATTTCTTGATCCACTCATAAGAATCAAAAGCAATATGATAGACAGGAAAATTTGAAATAGGATATTCCGTTATTATTTTGAAGAAACAAATAGGAGTATTTTTCCAACTATAGCCACTATATTTAAATACCACTACATAGATCTTCGTAACAACATAACCATGTTCAAATACCACAACATAAATAAGGATAAGCTACAGGCTAATCAAATGCCTCAAACTCATGTAAATAGCAATAAACAATAACTTATTTACTAGAGTGCACATGTAAATAGCTATCACTTATTCATGACAAGTTATGAAAGTGACATCTTTTTTTGCAACTCAAGGGGCATAACTGAAAGGTGCACTTGTACATCTTTAGATGATTTTTGTTCCCAGACTAGTGCACATCACATGCACTATGTGATACTAAATCTTTAGGGTTATAATATCCTAGTTAATTGCATCAAGATTTAATTTAGTTTCCTGAATTGCAGTTCTTTTTTACCTACTTCCCCAATTTACTTGCTTCCGAAGTTAATGTAGTTTCTCAAATAAGGTAGTTTTCTTCTTGAGAATTTCCCTTATACAATAGGTTCCTGAGCTAAAGAGTATCCCTCTTTTCACGTGTTAAATCCAAGTCTTTATAGCTGTGACGACTTGGGTTTTTATAACATATTTTATAATACATTTTGTCAAGACATGGTCTAAATACACAACCCAAATTACAAAGCTCTAAATACAATACAAGCTCTCAATATAATACTAGCTCTCAATATAATATTAGCTCTCAATACAATGTTTCAAGGGATATACCCTAATTACTTATTCTTCAATAGTTCTTCAAGTCTTGAGCTCCTAAGTTTCCTTTTCTGTATTTGAGATATTGTAAACATTAAAAAATTTATAATATCTCAGCAAGCTATGCTTGGTAGGGGATAAAAATATAATATATTGACAGTATAATCTCAATATTCAATTATCCCATGACTCATTCTATCATTAACACATTTATAGACTAATATTATTTATATGGACATCTCATTACTCTTTATGCATACATACTGTATACGGACGTAATAACCCCAAATTTTGTTAATTAATAGAGAAAATCAATTTAGTTTGAATTTTCAAAAAATTTGGGCTGGAATATTAGGTTATTGGAAATTCTCTGTTTATAGAGATTTAAACATAATTTAAAACTCAAAAATTATGAATATACTCAAAAAATCGATCGAACACTAAGTACGTTCAATTCTGAGTTAAAATGAAAAATCCCTAATTTTCTTTATTTTTATGAATGAAAGGGCAAAATGGTAATTTTACCTATAACCGAAACCTAATACATTAATATTTAGAATGCACTTAGAAATACAAATTCAATGCTACTATGTGCACTTAATTTCGAGTTTGGGAGAATATAAAAGGGCAAAATAGTCCTTTCACAGCCCCATAGGACCCACAAGGGGCCCACAAACGAATCCAACAACTAGAAAACATGTAATGAGTGGGCAAAATACTACCAAATGCTAGTGGAGAAGGAGGTGGTAGTGGAGGATCCAATGTTAATTTAATATTTAAAAGAATTAAAACATGATTATTACAAGTAATTATAAAAAAATCCAAAACAAGCATAAATACCCCTTCAAAAATGTTCATTAAAATTCCCATGATATCATCTTGCTTACTTTGAAAAACTAGATCTAGATTCTTTCCCAAATTTCCAAAACTCCTAAAAATCTCCCATCTTGCACTTTTTCTCTAATTGGAATAAGGGACCAAAATTCAATTAGGCATTTTGTTCCAAATTGAATCTCACAAATCCCACTATTCAAATTGTCCTAGACTAGCTAATCTACAAAATCCCCAAATCAATTTCAAGATCCAATGGTACAATCAACTGCAAATCCAAAAAAAAACGACCATCGAGCTATCTTATCATCAAAGGGCATTTATTTCAAATTGGGTTTAAAATCTACATTTTTTCTCCAATCAGGTAGGTGGAACCACTTCTTATACTTATTTCATGTTGCTTTGTATAATTTTTGTTTTTCTATAATTAGTTTTAGGTTAAAATTTATAAAAATAAAGTAGGGACCAGAACCCTTCAATTATGGATGATGGAGGGATCAAATGGAAAATCTAAGCAATCCGATCGATCCAGAAGGGTCCAAAACCCTTAGGGTAGAAATTTCAAGAATTTTTATTAAGTTTTGAGCCCTTAATTGTAAAGGGATTGATTGGACGGTCCAAAACGGACCGTTTGATCTCTCAAATTGAATCGACTCCAAGGACATACTATGAAATGTTGCACGAGAACAGCCACGAGGGAGCATTTCCGTGCGCACGCTACGTGCGATGTCGTCTAGACGGAGCTACCGCCCGATAGTGCCGGTCTCATGGGGAGTGCATCACGTGTGCGTCCCGGCAACGGGCAGGCGGCGAGCGATCCGCTTAGCCCGATCAATCTGAGCCATTCGTTCCACTGGGTCCAGATCAAATCTAGACCTTTAGAATAACTATAAACTTCACAATTCAATTGTGGAATCATCTAAACTCCAAATTGAGATTGGAAAGAAGCTATGGAAAGCTTATAACGTCTATTTTCGTTTGAAATCATAATATTGATAAAAACATTCCAGAATCTTTCTATTTCCAAGAATTAAGTTTCTAATTTTCATGATCTTCAAGATCTGAGATGATTAGATCCTAGGGATCGGTTTACTAATGATATAATATTGAAATCAAGTGATATCCATGATTTATTTGGACAGATCTGAGATAAATTAAGTGATCTACCCTTTTTGGTAGAAAAGCCCAAAAAATACAAAGGGACCCACTTGATCAATGAGATTAAGTATGATCATATCGTTGGGATGGATTGAATGAATGATATTATGATGGAATCCATTGAAATCATGGATTGAATATGACCAAAACAAAGGAATATGATCTTAGACCTTAATGGAGTAAAAGCCCTAAAATTAATTAAAATCCTAGATTTACAAGGAAAAAACCTAAGATCTAATGGTTGGATCATAAGTAAAAGTTTAATAATGAGAAATTGGTTAGCTTGAGTTATGCATTGTTTTCATTTGATTTATTTCATGAATATAGGATTCATGATAGATTACTTTAGTATAACTTCATTTCAAATGTCCATAAAATTATTCATGAATGATGAATTGTAACTTAGGACCATGTTGGTATGATTTCATGCAATTGTAACTTGGGACCATGCTAGGATTTCATGTTAGATTAGACTATGGTATGAGATGGTTCCATAGGTCCATGGTAGTTTAATTTGAGTTTATTAGATAAGGTATATTAGATAGAAATCATACTAGTATAATCTTAAGTACCTTGTACCATTATCATTAGGTTGTTCAATTATGTAGTTTTATGCTTTAAAATTATAATTCATTTATGGTTAAATTTTATTGGTAGATTTAATTGTTAAAGTAGTTATGAGACTAAGAGCATAAAACACTAAAAATGGAATCTAATGAGAAAGTAGAGTTTCATGACACAAATAAGAGTGAATTATTTGACTTGGACTTAATTAGTAAGGATTATAGTTAGTAGGACAATATAAGGATTATCAAATTATTGGCCCAAACTAGGAGAATAATAAACCCCATCAATGACATTTTAAATGTTAATGGCTTAATTAAAATCAATTAGAAAGAGTACTTAAGGTTAACATGTTCATAGGAACCTTATGAAATGTTGAGCTAAGGTCACCTTAGTGAATGTTGAACATGGTGGTTAAATGGATTTTCTAATAGAGCCTTGCTTTTCCCCTACCTTCCGTTGATGTTTGTGAGGTTTAAACGCCTCCTTACATGAGGATTGAAGTAACCACTTTGTGTTCACCCATTCAACTAGCAAGCCTTAGCCAATTGGAAGTAAGAGGAGTAGTTTAGACTTAGGCTGAAATAAGTTATCTTCAAATAGTAAAACATTAACTGGTTGAATAATAATAATAAGAGCATAAAAGATTAGTAAATTATGTAACTCTAATAAAAATTGTAAGTAAGATAAGGATGATCAGATAAGATCCATTGGATCTTGAATGATCAAGAACAGTAAAAAGAAATAAATACTTCTTGATGATGATGATATATATATTGCTTGCAACTTAGATCAAATAGAATAGAAGATCTTAGATCAAAATGTAAAGGATTATTCAAAAGTATATATATTGACAGTATGTATGGATTTACAGATTACATACACCAGTCAGGATCATGGAAGATCTAAAGAGATGGATCACTACTTGAAGGTAGGAGGATTTTATGAATTCATCTACATGAGAAGTATATGTTGTATACATGATCTTATGTTTGGAAATGTTGACAAGTATAATGTAAATACTTGTATTAAACTCATTGAAAACCCTTATGATCCAACCAAAACATATATGAGATGGTTAAGTTAAAATTGAGTAAAATCCTAAGTGAATAGGAAATTAGAAAGTATTCCAGCCCCAAGTAAACAGATAGATTGTCTGATACATATGAGAATTACTTTACATACAAGCATGGAGGCTTGTGATTTTGTTTTAAACAGGCATAGGCTTGAAGATGCTATGCTAGGAGAGTTAGTAGGATTTGGCCACCTGCTCTCCAAGACTTGTTATTATATGGATATAAAGCCTAAATGAGGCTAAAAGTCGGGTGGGGCAATTATGGGAGGGCCGCCACTATGACAACCATGGTCCTCCCCATACGGGCATGGATATTGTGATTTCCACCAAAGATGGTATAGGTGGATTATTAAACAGTTATCCAGGCATGCTGGTATGGATTTTGACTTCATGCATAGTAGTCCTTTGAGTATTTTTGCATTATGATACATGGCATAGTGAAATGCCTTATGATATGGCATGATGAGATGCCTGGTAATCGTGGATTGTTGATATTACCCAAATGAGGGAGTATTTCCAACAGAGTCTAGATGATTTATTACTCAGCATAAGCTGGATATGATTATGTTTTGATACATGAACTATTTTTCACGATTTTGATCATATGTATATATCTATACACAGTATATAATATGAATGTGTAAGGATGTACATATATGACAAAGTAAAGAGATTGATTCATGAGTATGTTATGAATTATGGGATTATGAAGTATTCAGATTATACTGTCAAATTATTATGCTTCTTGAATCCCCTACCAAGCATATCTTGCTAAGATATTGTAAATGTTTTAATGTTTACAATATCTCAGAAACAGAGAAGGAAAATTAGGAGCTCAAGACTTAAGAAGATTTGAAAGAATAATTAATCAGGGTATATCCCTTGAAGACATGTATTTTTATTTGAGAGCATTGTATTGTATTGAGAGTTTTTAATGTATCGTGAGGTTTGAAGTTTGGATTACGTAATTTGGACAAGTATTGTACTAATACCCAGGTTGTACTATGAACCACTGGATGGATCTTGGAATTTAATAAAAGTATATTCTTTCAATGAAATTTTATCTTGTACAAAAATTCTACTTATGTTATGTATGAAGTGATGACTTGGGTTTTTCAAAACAAGTTTTAAAGAAAAGAATTTTCGCTACTTTGTTTTGCAAAATTTTTTTACTACTAAGGGTGCTACCTTTGAAAAATGTATTACAAAATGTTTACAAAAACCCAGGTTGTCATAGTTGGTATCAGAGCCATTCATCTAGTCACAATACAGTACCCTTATGTCCAATATGAAGATGACAATCCAATTAGAGGATGAGATATAGTTAGTGAATAAGAAATAAGATAGTATTTGATGAGAATGAGTTATGTGATTAACTCATTAGTTAAGAATGAGTATAAGAAGAGTTATGTGATTGACTCATTAGGTGAGGAGTTAATGTAATTAACTCATGAAGTACTAGTGGAGTATAAGTAGATATTACTCAGTGAAATAACTAGGAGTACTACTTAGTATGTTAATGATATCAATATAGGGAATAGTAAGTTTAGAAACAAGTAAGGAAAACCTTAGAATAGAGGAATAGGTAAGGTATGATATTCAGGTATAACTTGAAACCTTAAGTAAAGATACTTGTAGAAATAAAATACATTAATATAGCTATTATTAAGAGAAATAATGGAGATTAAGAGAAAGAGATGATAAATTAGAAAAATAGGATGGAAAGGAAAAAGAAGGATAAAATCTAACCTTTATAGGAAATGTGAAATAGAAAGTTATAAGGAATAGATATTAAAGATAAAACCTTAGAATTATTACAAAATTCAAATTTTATAATAATAATAATAATAAATTTAAATGTAAGAGTTACAATTATTACATAGATGTAGTATTATGACACTTAGTTAAAGGATTTAATCATCAAAACAGAGATGATCTTATTTGAGAAGAATTTAAGAAGATAGGTAAATACTTTTGAAATTTGTGAATGAGAAGAGTTTTAATTAAGATAAATAAGGAGATAAAATTTAGAGGAATATTGATAGAATTGAAATATGACATAATTATGGACTATAGTAAAGAGAAGTATATTTTGCATTGATGATAAACTGGAAAGTGAAGACCTATAAATGAATATGGATATTAATATGATGAATTTAGGGAATATTGATTCTACTTATATGATAGATTTAGTGATATTGAAAGAATTATGGAATATAGTGAGGAAAAATACATTTTGAAGGAATTGTGAAATGAACATGAGAAATGAAGACCTATGGACAAATGAGATGATTATGAATGAGGTATGAATCCAGATTTTGGAGGAATATGTGGTTAGAAATTTCAAGATATTTTGAAGATTTTCAATCTAACATAAGATTGAATGAGGAAATATCTATAGTTGTTGAGAAAAATGACATCAACTGATCTGAATAAGTGGAAAGAACAAATTTTGAGGATTAGTAGACAAAAGCGTGATTATAGTAATAAGTTTACATTGGTAATTAACAATTTTTTTTAGAAAAGAAAAAGGATGGTCAATGTGAGGAATCTAAAATTCCCAAATTTATCACTTGGGAATCTAAAATGAAACATGATTGTATGAAATCAAAACAAATTTTGAGTTGGATAAATGATATTCATGACTTTGAGGAGAATGAAATATATTAGCTGAATTGGTAATGATATATGGAATTGATTTAAGAAAATCAAGAGCATTTATAGAATATATGATAGACACTTGTAAAACTTGTCACCTATCTGGTAAGTGTACATGTTGATTAAAGAAAGCAAAGTTTAGGGTCATATAAATTCTAAGAATGATATGAAAGTTGAACCAACAAAAATTGGAGATGAAATTGAATTATGAGATAACTTTGACAGTTAGAGAAATTTATCTCTTATTAATTGTATAGCATGCTATAAGGACATTCTTTTAGTATAATCTTGCCATTGATTACATAAACCGTAAAGAATTTATGGTAGATTATTAAGACTTGAAGAATATAGGTTAAATTATGGAGTTTGTAAAGGCTTGAGAATGGATGACTACAAAGTCAATATAGACTCTTTTAATAGGAATTATCAAGAATTCCTAAAATAAAGGGTAGTATGATATGGAAAAGTTATGAGGTATGCTTGAAAGAAGCATAAGGAAATACATAATCTTAAGAAGGAGAAATAAGAAAATCAAGTGCTATGAATAAAGAGGAAATCATAGTACAAGAATAATAATGAAAGATTAGGAAGAGGTTATTACAAGGAAACTATAAGTTAATATTAGGATCTAAAAAGAAATTTTTAGTAGAAAGAAATAGTAAAGGAGTATGATTATCTAGAATAGAAATGAGATAAGTACTTCCACATAATGGAGGAACCAAGAAGAGATAATTACTCTCAAATATTGGAAGATTGTTACAAAGAACAATAGTTGAAATTGCAGAATCAAGTAATATGTCATTTTGGTAGATAGTCTAAGGACTTTACATATTAGGGAAGATATGCCAAAACTATATATGTTGAAAAGGAATGAGGATGAGCAATAGAAGTTAGAATAGAAAAGTATGAAGTATTGAAAGATTAGTGAAAATGAGGAATAGAAATTTAGTATACTAGTCAAGAGAAATAGGAAATTTTGAACAAAAGGATAACTCACCTTAAGAGTTATTAATCCTTTTGGAAAGTCTAGCAAATAATTAGGATAAGTGGTTAATGCATTAGCATTATTAGTGAGATGTGTGTTATGTCCTAAAAAGAGGATTTTTACCTTTAAGAAGAAGGTAACATGAACTATGAATGAAAAGGAAATGGAGGTTTCCCTTAAGTGGCAAGGCCACATGAGCAAATTCATGAATGAGTTCATGAAAACTCATAAGTAAGTTGAAATGCGAATTTTGAAGACGAAATTATTATAAGGAGGGAAGATTGTAATAACCCCAAATTTTATTAATTGATTGAGAAAATCAATCTAGTGTGAATTTTTAGAAATTTTAGGTTGAAATATTAGGTTATTAGAAATTCTCTTTTTATAAAGATTAAAATATAATTTAAAACTAAAAAAATCGATCGAAATGACATTATGTACGTTCAATTTTGAGTTAAAACGAAAAATCCCTAAATTTCTTTATTTTTATGAATAAAAGGGTAAAATGGTAATTTTACCCATAATTGAGACCTAATATATCAATATTTAGAATGTACTCAGAAATACGAATCCAACGCTACTACGTACACTCAATTCCGAGTTCGGGAGAATAAAATGGATTTTTCTCCATAAAAGGGCAAAATAGTCCTTTCACACCTTGCTTACTCTAAAAAACTAGATGTAGAGTTCTTTCCGAAATTCCAAAACTCCCAAAAATCTCCCTTCTTGCACTTTCTCACTCCCCTCTCTCTAATTGGAACAAGAGACCTAAATTCAATTAGGCACTCTGTTTCAAATTGAATCTTACAAATCCCACCGTTCAAATTGTCCTAGACTAACTAATCTACAAAACCCTCCAATCAATTTCAAGATCCAATGGTGCAATCAACGGGAAATCACAAAACAAGCTACTATGGGCTATTTTATCATCAAAGGGTATTTATTTCAAATTGGGTTTCAAATCTACATTTTTTCTCCAATAAGGTAGGTGGAACCACTTCTTATACTTATTTCATGTTGTTTTTTATAATTTTTATTTTTCTACAATTAGTTTTAGGTTAAAATTTATAAAAATAAAGCAAGGACCAGAACCCTTCAATTCTAGATCATGGAGGGCTTAGATGGAAAATCTGAGCCATCTAATCTATTTAGAAGGGTCCAAAACCCATAGGGTAGAAATTTCAAGAATTTTTATTAAGTTTTGAGCCTTTAATTGTAAAGGGATTGATTGGACAGTCCAAAATGGACTGTTCGATCTCCCAAATTGGATTGGCTCCAAGGATGAGCTACGAAACGCCTCATGGGAGCGCTCTACGAGGGAGCATTTTCGCGCACGTGTGCCACGTGCGACATCGTCCCGACAAGATGACCACACAACAGCTTCGGTCCCCAGGGGGAGCGTGTCACGAGTGCATCTCTGTGACGGGTGTGCGGTGACCTCTTTGCTAGATTGTCTGCCCGGCCTGCTCTGCCCTATCAATCCGGGCTATCCATTTCGCTGGGCCTAGATCAAATCTGGACCCTAGGAACGATTGTGAACTTCACAGTTCAATTGTGGAATCATCTAAACTCCAAATTGAGATCAGAAAGAAGCTATAGAAAGCTTATAATGTTTGTTTTCTTCTGAAACTATAATATTGATAAAAACATCTAGAAACTTTCTATTTTCAAGAATTAAGTTTTTGATTTTCATGATCTTCAAGATCTGAGATGATCAGATCTTGGGGATCTGATTTACTAATGATATAATGTTGAAATCAAGCGATATCCATGATTTATTTGGACAGATCGAAGATAAATAAAGGGATCTATGCTTTATGGTAGAAAAATCCAAAAAATACAAAGGGACCCACTTGATCAACGAGATCAAGTATGATTAGATCCTTGGAATGGATTTAATGAATGATATTATGATGGAATCCATTGAAATCATGGATTGAATATGACCAAAAACAAAGGAATATGATCTTGGACCTCAATGGAGTAAAAGCCCTAAAATTAATTAAAACCCTTGATTTAAAAGGAAAAGACCTAAGATCTAATGGTTGGATCATAAGTAAAAGCTTTAATAATGAGAAATTGGTTAGCTTGAGTTATGCATTGTTTTCATTTGATTTATTTCATGAATATAGGATCCATGATAGATTACTTTAGTATAACTTCATTTCAAATGTCCACAAAATTATTCACGAATGATGAATTGTAACTTAGGACCATGTTGGTATGATTTCATGCAATTGTAACTTGGGACCATGCTAGGATTTCATGTTAGATTAGACTATGGTATGAGATGGTACCTTATGTCCATGATAGTTTAATTTAAGTTTATTAGATAAAGTACATTAGTTAGAAATCATGCTAGTATAATCTTAAGTACCTTGTACCATTATCATTAGGTTGTTCAATTGTGTAGTTTTATGCTTTAAAATTATAATTCATTTATGGTTAAATTTTATTAGTAGATTTAATTGTTAAAGTAGTTATGAGACTAAGAGCATAAAACACTAAAAATATAATCTAATGAGAAAGTAGAGTTTCATGACACAAATAAGAGTGAATTATTTGACTTGGACTTAATTAGTAAGGGTTAGAATTATTAGGACAATATAAGGATTATCAAATCCTTGGCCCAAACTAGGAGAATAATAAACCACATGGATGACATTGTAAATGTTCATGAACTTAATTGAAATCAATTAGAAAGAGTACTTAGGGTTAACATGCTCAGAAGAACCTAATGAAAGGTTGAGCTAAGGTCACTCTAGTGAATGTTGAACATGGTGGTTAAGGGGATTTTCTAATAGAGCCTTGCTCTTCCCCTACCTTCCATTAACATTTTTGAGGTCTAAATGCCTCCTTACATGAGGATTGAAGTAACCACTATGTGTTCACCCATTCAACTAGTAAGCCTTAGCCAATTGAAAATAAGAGGAGCAGTCTAGACTTAGGTTGAAATAAGTTATATTCAAACAATAAAACATTAACTAATTGAATAATAATAATAAGAGCGTAAAAGGTTAATAAATTATTTAACTCTAATAAAAATTATAAGTAAGATAATGATGATCAAACAAGATCCATTGGATCTTGAATGATCAAGAACAATAAAAAGAAATAAATATTTCTTGATCATGATATATATATATATATATATTGCTTGCAACTTAGATAAAATAGAATATCATTCTAACCATTAGATCTATTGATCAATAGGATAAACACTATATGAGGAAGATAGATCATGATAGGTCACAAGATCTAGATCCTTTATATCAAAGGACAATATTAGATAAAGAATATAGATAGGATAAAAAATATAGGATTATTCAGATTGTATATATATTGACAGTATGTATGGATTTACAGATTACAACATCAGTCAAGATCATGGAGGAACTAAAGAGATGGATCACTACTTGAAGGTAGGAGGATTTTATGAATGCGTCTATATGAGAAGTACATGTTGTATACATGATCTTATGTCTGGAAATGTTGACAAGTATAATATAAATACTTGTATTAAACCCATTTATGATCCAACCAAAACACATATGAAATGGTTAAGTTAGAATTGAGGAAAACTCTATGTGAATAGGAAATTAGAAAATATTCTAGCCCTAAGTAAATAGACAGATTGTCTGATACATATGAGAATTACTTTACATACAAACATGGAGGCTTGTGATTTTGTTTTAAATAGGCATAGGCGTGGGGATGCTATGCTAGGAGAATTAGTAGGGTTTGGCTACCCGCTCTCCAAAACTTGTTATTATATGGATACCAAGCCTAAATGAGGCTAAAAGTCTGGTGGGGAAATTATGGGAAGGCTGCCAATGTGACAGCCATGGTCCTCCCCATACGGACATGGATATTGTGATTTCCACCAAGGATGGTATAGGTGGATTATTGAGCAGTTATCTGGGCATGTTGGTATGGATTCTGACTGCATGCATAGTAGTCCTTTGAGTATTTTTGCATTATGATGCATGGCATAGTGAAATGCCTTATGATATGGTATGATGAGATGCCGAGTAATCGTGGATTACTGATACTACCCAAATGAGGGAGTATTTCCAACAGTGTTTGGATGATTTATCACTTAGCATCAGCTGGATATGATTATGTTTTGAGACATGAACTATTTTTCATGGTTTTGAATGTATGTATATATCTATACACAGTATACTGTATGAATGTGTAAGGATGTACATATATGACAAAGTAAAGAGATTGATTCATGAGTATGTTATGAATTATGGGATTATGAAGTATTTAGATTATACTGTCAGATTATTATACTTCTTGAATCCCCTACTAAGCATAGCTTGCTAAGATATTGTAAATGTTTCAATGTTTACAATATCTCATAAACAGAGAAGGAAAATTAGGAGCCCAAGACTTAAGAAGATTTGGAAGAATAATCAATCAGGGTATATCCCTTGAAGACATGTATTTTTATTTGAGAGCATTGTATTGTATTGAGAGTTTTTAATGTATGGTGAGGTTTAAAGTTTGGATTATGTAATTTGGATAAGTATTGTATTGATATTCGAGCTGGACTGTGAACCACTGGATGGATTTTGGAAATTAATAAAAGTATATTCTTCAATGAAATTTTATCTTGTACAAAAATCCTACATATGTTATGTATGAAGTGACGACTTGGGTTTTTCAAAATAAGTTTTAGATAAAAGAATTTTTGCTGCTTTGTTTTATGACAATTTTTTACTACTAAGGGCGATGTCTTTGAAAATGTATTACAAAATGTGTTACAAAAACTCGGATCGTCACACAAATAAATCTGTTAAAATTGTGAAAATAGTCAATAATCATTCTCATACTAAGCTGATCAGCTCCTTTCAGTATAGGAGATTAATATCTCAACCAGTTACTGTATTGAGAATTTTCCTTCTTGGGAAAAATATTGGTAATATACAATTACCTGGCATTTCACTATGCCTCAACATAAGGCATTTCACTATGCCAACACATAAGGCATTTCACTATGCCAATTTCATATGCATCATAATGCAAAATAAACATAGACAACCATGCTTGTAGTTTAATCCTTATAGTGCGCTCAGATAATTGCTCTATAATCCACTTATACCATTATCAGTGGAAATAACAATATCCATGTCTGTATGGGGGGACCATGGCTGTCACAGTGGTGACCTTCCCATAATTGCCCCACCTGACTTTCTGCTTTCTTAGGCTTGGTATTCAATATCACTAAATTTTGGAGAGCAGATGGCTAAGCCCTCATAACTCTCTTAGCATAGCATCCCTAAGCCTACGCCAGTTTAAAACATAATTGCAAGCCTCCATGCGTGTATGTAAAACAATACTTATATATATCAAACTATCTGTCTATTTATCTAGGGTTGGAATAATTTCTACTCCCCTATTCACTTAGGGTTGTTCTCAATTCCCGACTTAACCATTTCATATTTATTTTCTTCATCATTTGGTTGGATCATATTTATTTCTAAGGTATTTACCACAATATATTGGTATTGTACATGTCAATATTTCTAAACATAAGATCATGTATTAAACATGTATCTTAATGTAAAGGCATTATTAAAATCCACCTACCTCAATAAGGTATTATACTCCTTGAAGTCTGTCATAGTCTTGATTAAAATATATCTGTCAAATCATACGTATAATGTCATCTTGCTGGTCAAGGGTATATACTACATGGTCTTTTGATCATCCTTACATAGGATGATCTGAATCTTTCTTCCTTGAATCACATAAAGGAATCTGATGAAGACTTACTAGTTCTTTTATGTACAACTTAGCTAGACTGTCAACTAACTGGTTTTGTCTAATTAGAAGGAAATGTGCTGACTTTGTTGATCTCTCCACAATCACCCAAATCATATCATGACCTTCCATTGTCTTTGGTAATCCTACCACAAAATCCATAGTGATATTGTCCCATTTTCATTTTGGAAGTTCTAGTGTTTGTAACATTCCAACTGGTCTTTGATGTTCATCTTTTACTTGTTGATAATTTAGACACTTAGCCACAAATTCCCCTATGTCTCTTTTCATACCTTCCCATAAAAAATTTCATTTCAAATATTGTTACATCTTTGTACCCCCATGGTGTATAGAAAATTTGGACTGATGGGCTTCTTGTAATAGTTATTTTCTTAAGTTTGTGTTAAAGGAACCACTAATCTCTCCTGAAAACATACACCCCCATCTGTATCCTTACAAAACCTAATCTTTGTACACAATCCCTAAGTTACTGTATCCCCTTCTTGGGCCTTGATGACTCTTTCTACAAAAGTTGATTTAATGGAGACGTTTGTAAGTAGAGCTCTTGTCTGTCTACTTAATGCATTAGCGACTATGTTTGCTTTTCCAGGATGGTATTGGATGGAAAAATTGTAGTCTTTGACGTATTCCATCTATCTCCTTTGTCTTATGTTTAAATCAACCTGAGTGAAAATGTATTTGAGACTTTTATGATCTATAAATACATTGAATTTTGCTCCATACAAATAATGTCGCCAAATTTTCAATGCAAAAACTACAGTTGCCACTTCTAGGTTATGTACTGGGTAATCTATTTCATGTTTCTTCAATTATCTAGATGCATAAGCAATGACCTTCCCATTTTGCGTCAATACACTCCCTAACTCTTTTCTTGAAACATCACAGTATATTTCATATCTCCCATTTCCTAATGACAAAGTTAATACTGGTGCTATAGTTAACCTCTTCTTTAGCTTTTAGAAACTATTTTCACACTCTTCTGTCCAAGTGAATTGTACCCCTTTTCTAGTCAATCTAGTTAAAGGAAGGGCTATATGGGAAAATCCTTGAATAAATCTAGATAGTATCCTACCAGTCTCAGAAAACTACATATTTCTGTTACTGTCTTAGGTTTCTCCAAATTCATTACTACTTCAACCTTGGCGGGATCCACTTCTACTCCATTTTTGGAAATTACATGACCTAAGAAATTTACCTTCTCTAACAAGAATTTGCAATTACTAAATTTACCAAATATTTTTTGTATTTTGAGGGTATTTAGTACAATTCACAAGTGTTCTTGATGTTCTTTGATATTGGTAGAGTAAATCAGTATATCATCAATAACTACGATGACAAATTTGCCTAAGAATTCATTAAAGATTCTGGTCATGAGATCCATAAACATTGATGGTGCATTGGTCAGCCTAAAAGACATGACTAGAAACTCGGAATGCCCATACTAAGTTTTGAATGCTAACTTGGGTATATCTTTATCCTTAATACGCAATTGATGATATCCTGATCTAAGGTCGATTTTGGAAAAGACCTTAGTAGATTGGAGTTGATCAAAGAGATTATCTATGTGAGGTAAGGGATACCTATTTTTCATTGTTACATTGTCCAACATTCTATAATCGATGCACAATCTCATAGACTCGTCCTTCTTCTTCACAAATAACACTAGTGCTCCCCATGATAAACTACTTGGTCTAATAAACCCTTTGTCTAACAATTCTTGTAGCTGACCTTTCAACTCTTTCAATTCTTCTAGGGCCATCCTATAAGATGCTTTAGAAATTGGACTTGTACCAGGAATTACTTCAATGGTGAACTCAATTTCTCTATGTGGGGGTAATCTTGGAAGTTCTTCTAGAGAAACAACTTGGAATTCTCTGACCACATCAATTTCTTCTAATTTGGGCTGTTCAACATCAACAACAACCACCGTTGCTAAAAATGCCTAACACCCCCTGGGCATGTGTTTAACAGCCTTCATAGCTGAGATAATGGATTTGTTTAAGTCATTGTGTTTTCCATATAGTACTAACACTTCCTCCCCAGGTATGCTAAATGTGACTTTGTTCTTGTAACAGTCCATAATTACCCAATATTTTGCTAACCAGTCCATGCCTAGTATGATGTTAAAGTCCACCATGTTTAGTAAAATGAGGTCTATATCCATTCTTTTACCCAGTACTTCAATGGGTACATTCTGAAGGTATTCTGGTAGTCTAACTATTTTACCCATTGGAGTTATTACATCTAGATTGAATCCCAAGTTTTTCACTGGCAATTGTATACTAAATGCAAATACACAAGATATAAAGGAATGCGTAGATCTAGAATCAAACAGTACTTTGGCATGGTTGTTGAATACAAGTAATGTACCTTCAATCACCACATTAGACGGTCCAGCCTGACTGTCATTGATAGCGAATACCCTTCCTTGGTGATAAGGAACATTGTTTGGTTTTGCCTCCTTAACAACTAATGGTTTGTGCAATTTGCAGATATGTGTCCAAATTTTCCACAATTATAACATATGATCAAAGGTCGTCGTTTTATAGGAGTGGAACACATATTTTCAAGATGGAATCTTCTACATTTCGGACAAGGCCTTCTTCCAATTTCAGTATAATTTTCTTTAATTTCTTAGATTAAAATGTTGTTAATATTCTAGTTAATTGTTTTATTAGCAAATTTAATTCATGTCAAATTTTCAATTCTAGCATGATAGTCTTTAAATTCCTTACATTTAGATTTATTAGTGTAATTTCTTTTAATTTCCTTTACATTAGTGGAGTTATGAAAAATACCTTAAAAGGGGTAATTAATGAAATATAGTTGGACTTTACAAAATACACATGTACATCATGAGAAATAATCATAGTAAGGGCTATAGTTAGTAGGAGAATATAAGGGGTGGATTTTTCATTTCTTGGGCCCAAAATAGGAGCATAATAAACATCCATGAATGACATAGTAGATGTTCATGGAATTAATTAAAATCAAGTAGAAATAAAACTTAGGGTTATGAGCTCATAGGACCTTATTAAAGGTTGAGCTAAGGTTATGCCCTTGCATGTTATTCATTATGGTTAAGGGGGCTTCTAATGAGCCTCGCTGTCTCTCTACCTTCTATTGACATTTGTTGAGGTCTAAATGCCTCCTTACATGAGAATTGAATTAACCACATTGGGAATTGCATGTAACTAGTAAACCTTGGTCAATTCAAATAAGAGGAGCTGTCTAGAACTAAGAATGAATAAGTTACCCACAATCTAGTAAAACATTAATTGGTTGAGAAATAATAATAAGAGCATAAAAGCTTAGCAAATTATCTAACCCTAATAAAAATTGGAAGTAAGATAAGGATGATCTGGCAAGATCCAAGAGAGATCTTGAATGATAAAAAACAACAAAAGAAAAGAAATACAATGTAGAGTATATTATTGTTGTGTGATTTTACTTATAGTATAGATTTGTTAGCTTAGAAGGTTTGAAACCTTGATCGTATATCTTTCAAGGAAAATTAGGGCATCCTTCATAGGATAACCCAAATACATGTTGAAAGAATACTTGTATAAAGGAATAACTTTATATGTATGGTTTGACAGATGTATGAATTAAGACCATGATGGACAATATGGAGTGAATACCACTTTGAGGTAGGTGGATGTACAAGAATGTATTAAAGATTCATGTGTGTATATATACATGATCTTCTATCTGGAATTATAGACCGTCATGATATAAGTATACCTATGGTACCTTAGGAAAATAATGATCCAAGCAAATGATCCAACCAAGTGATCCAACCCCATGATCCATCCAACTGATCCAATCAAACGATGAGAAATTAGTGAGATGTGTGAACTAAGAAAACCCAAAGAATAGGTCATAGAAAATATTCCAACCTTAGTTAAACAAACACATCATCTGATGTGTATAATGTATTTTACATACAAGCATGGTGGCTTGTGATTTTGTTTTACACAAGCCTAGGCTTGGGGATGCTATGCTAGGGAAGTTATGAGGGTTTGGCCACCTGCTTCCTAAAATGTATGATAAGATGGATGCCATGCCCAAAAAGAGGCTAAAAGTTGGGTGGGGCAATCATGGGAAGGCCGCCACTGTGATAATCATGGTCCTTGCCCATGCAGACATGGATTTTGTTATTTCTATAGTTGGTATTAGTGGATTATTATATAGTTATCTAGGCGTGCTGTGCAGATTTAGACTACGGCATAGTAGTTCTTGATGATTTTGCATTATGATGCACATATGATAGGCATAGTGAAATTCCATGGCATGATAAGATGCCAAGTATGATAAAATACATGAGTTCTTGGCAGAAAATCCCCATATGAGATTTGGCTGAATATTGATCTCCTAAGTGGGAGTATAGCTAGGGGTAGGAACAAATTTTGAGTATTTTCACTATTTTAATGGGTTTACCCTATACTATATAAATGATGTATGTACTCTATGATGAGATGGTCCATGAATAGGTAAACATGATAAAATGATGAATGAGATATCATATTCTCTTATTAATGAAGTATTATATTCTTGTATCCCCTACCAAGCATAGCTTGCTGAGATATTGTAAATGTTTGAATGTTTACATTATCTCAAATATGGGGAAGGGGACTTGAGGACATATAGCTTGAAGAGCCCAGATGCTACCAGACTGATCAAGGTATCTTCTTTGAAGATTGTGAAACTAGACTATGTACTTTGTACCTGTATTGTATTTGGACAATGGATTGTAATTGTAATATAGGGGCTGTGTAAAGTGAACTATTGGATGATTCCTAGTATTCAATAAAATTTTATTTTGATACAAAAATCTTTATGTGTATTATGTATGTTGAGGTGAGACTTGGGTTGTGTTACAAATTGATTTAAAAGAAAAGAATTTCTACTGCATTGTTTGCAAAAATATTTTACTACTAAGGGCCCTGCTTTTGAAAAATGTATTACAAAATATGTTACAAAAACTTGGGTCATCACAGTTGGTATCAGAGCCATCCATCCAGTCACTTACAGCCCCAATATGTTCAAAGGAATAATCCAAATTAGGTTGGAGTAGAATTGGTTATGTAGAATACTTATATAGGAAATTTGATGTGTGAGCAGATGCCACCTAAAAGGTCGACTAGGTGAACGGTTCAAAACGTGTCTAAGAATGTTATGGAAGGATCACCTAGGAATAATCTGGAGGAGGTGATGACTAGAGTATTAAGGAATTTTCTTCCTCAGATTCAATAGCCTTAGGCCGTATCAACTCCAATTGAGGGACCGAGTACTCAGGCCCAGACTCAACCTGAAGTAGGACCCAGTTCATCCATACCAAGACAGGACACTCCAACTCTAGTACAGGATTATTCTTCACCTATACCTAGTAGAGTGTTGGGAACCTCTCAGTTGACACAAAAAAAAGTAGACAAGATGGTGGAAAGGTTTTAGAAGATGGTCATCAGCTACAACAGCAAGGGTGATGCCATAAAAGCTGAAGAGTGGATTTATGAAGTAGAAAAGATCTTTAGTGTGTTGAGGACTCCGCAAGATTTAAAGGTCAAGCTGACCACTTATATATTGAAGCAAGAAGTGGCCTTCTAGTGGAGATCAGCAAAAAGAAATTTCTTCCCCAATCCTAAATATATTTCATGGGAAAAATTGAAAGAAGTGTTCAACAACAAATATTTTCCTGTTCATGTGCAATCCTGAAAGGAGGAGTTTCTAGATCTATGACAAGGAAATCTCTCAATCATAGACTATGAAAACAAGTTCATTCAACTGAAGAGGTTTGCAAGCCATATTTGTGACACTAAAAGGCATACGGTGGATCATTTTATGGAAGAGTTAAACCTAGGACTTAGAATGAAGGTGCTAGGAACCAAACCTATGACCATGATTGAGTGTGTCGAGATGGCCTCTAAATTCAAAGAAGACTATAAAAAAAACCAATTCACCAGATTTGGAGGAGGGGGCAATTATCATAAAAAACACTTCAAGAAGGGCAAGAGACTGCCAAACAACTTCAAGCCTTCTAGCCATCAGAGGAATCAAGCTAAACGGAGACCATGCCCCAAATGCAGAGTATATCATCTAGGCAATGTGTGTCCCAATCCTGTGCCACAACCACCATGACCTCCTATCAAATGTTACAATTTTAGTGAGTTAGGGCATTTCTCTCATAACTGCAACAAACCATTAGTAATTAAGGATGCGCAACCTGAGAATGTACTGCGTCATCAAGGAAGGGTGTTTGCCATTACTGACAGAGAGGCTGGAACATCTAATGTAGTTATTGAAGATACATTGCTAGTATCCAATCACCATGCCAAAGTACTATTTGATTCTGGATCTTCCCATTCTTTCATATCATGTGTATTTGCTTATAGTATACAATTGATAGTGAAGAAATTGGGATTCCATCTAGATGTGATGACACTAGTGGGTAAAACAGTTAGATTAGAGGAATATCTTTAAGATGTACCTATTGAAGCACGGGGGAAAAGAATGGATATAAACCTCATTTTACTAAACATGGTAGATTTTGACATAATACTAGGTATGGATTGGCTTGCAAAATACTATGTAATTATGGATTTCCATACAATGAAAATCACTTTTAACATACTAGGAGAAGAAACACTAGTATTGGATGGAAGACCAAATGACTCAGACAAATCCATCATATCAACTATGAAGGCTACCAAATATGTGTCTAAGGGATGTTAGGCATTTTTAGCAACTATAGTTACTTTGGATGTTAAACAGTCCAATATAGAAGAAATCGTCATAGTCAGGGAATTCCAAGATGTGTTTCCTAAAAAACTCACAAGTTTACCACCCCATAGGGAAATTGAGTTTACCATTGAAGTAATTCTTAATACAACTCTAATTTCTAAAGCACCCTATAGGATGACCCTAGCTGAGTAAAGGGAATTGAAGAATCAACTGCAGGAATTGTTAGACAAAGGGTTTATCTGACCAAGTAGTTCACCATGGGGAGCACTGGTGGTATTTGTGAAAAAGAAAGATGGGTCTATGAGGTTATGTATCGATTATCGAATGTTGAACAATTTGACAATAAAAAACAGATACCCTCTACCCCGCATTGATGATCTCTTTAATCAACTCCAATATGCTAAGCTCTTTTCTAAAATTGACCTTAGATCAGGATATCATCAATTGCGTATCAAAGGTGAAGTTATACCCAAAAGCGCATTCAGAAATTGGTATGGACATTATGAATTTTTGGTGATGTCTTTGGATTGACCAATGCTCCTGCTATATTTATGGACTTGATGAATAGAATTTTCAAGGAATTTATGGACAAATTTGTAATCGTATTCATCAATGATATACTGATTTATTCTACTAGTATATAGGAATATTAGGAATATTTATGGATTGTATTAAACACACTTAGAAGACACAAACTATTTGGAAAATTTAATAAGTGTGAATTTTGGTTCAAAAAAGTCAACTTTCTAGGGCATGTAATTTTCTAGAATGTAGTATAGGTAGACCCAACCAAGGTGGAAGTAGTAATGAATTGGGAACAAGCAAAGACAGTAATGGAAATGTGAAGTTTTTTGGGGTTAGCTGGATATTTTCGTAGATTTATCCAATGATTTTCCTGTATAGCTCTTCCTTTTACTTCTTTGACTAGAAAAGGAGTACAATTTACTTGGACTGATGAATGTGAAAAGAGTTTCCAAGAGTTAAACAGGAGATTAACTATAGCACCAGTATTGTCCCTACCATTAAGGAGTGTAGGTTATGAGATATATTGTGATGCTTTAGGAAAAGGGTTAGGAAGTGTACTGATGCAAAAAGGAAAGGTCATTTCTTATGCATCACTACAACTGAAGAAACATGAAATGAATTACCTAGTACACGACTTAGAACTTGTGGCTATAGTGTTTGCTTTAAAATTTTGGTGACATTACTTGTATAGGGAGAAATTCAATGTATTCACTTATCATAAGAGCCTCAAGTATATTTTCACCCAAGTTGATCTGAATATGAGACAAAGAAGGTAGATGGAATATATTAAGGATTATGATTTTGTAATTCAATACCATCCTAGAAGGCTAATGTAGTGGCTGATTTACTAAGTAGACAAACAAAAGCAGTATTGGCTAATGTCACCATTAAGTCAGCTTTTGTTGAACAAATCTTAAAGGCCCAAGAAAGGGATATAGCAACCCAGGAAATGTGTGAAAAGATAGGGGTTAGTAAAGCTTCAAATGGGGGTATTCAGTTTCAAGGAAGACTTATAGTTCCCTCGAGTTTAAGAAAAGCACTATTACAAGAAGCCCATCAATCCAAATTTTCTATACACCATGGAGGAACAAAAATATACCAAGATTTAAAAGAAACTTCTAATGGGAAGGTATGAAGAGAGATATCAGGGAATGTGTGGCTAAGTGCTTAACTTGCCAGCAAGTGAAGGACTAACATCAAAGATTAGCTAGATTACTACAAACCCTAGGACTACTAGAATGGAAATGGGAACATATCACCATGGACTTTGTTGTAGGGTTACCAAGGACTCGGGTAGGTCATGATATGATTTAGGTAATAGTTGATAGGCTAACCAAGTCGGCATACTTCCTTTCAATCAAACAAAACCAATCTGTCGACAGTTTAGCGCAGTTATATGTAAGAGAGATAGTTAGTCTGCATGGGGTCCCACTCTCCATCATCTCTGATCGAGATGGGAGGTTTACCTCTAGAAGCTGGAAGAGCGTGCAACAAGCATTGGGGACATCATTAAAGTTTAGTACAGCTTTTCATCCCCAAACGGATGGTCAATCAAAAAGGACCATTCAAACCTTAGAAGATATGTTAAGGGCTTGTGCACTAGACTGGAGAGGAAGTTGAGATGAACATCTTCCACTGATGGAGTTCATCTATAATAACAGTTTCCATGCACGTATTAGTATGGCACCATATGAGGCATTGTATGGATGACCATGTCGATCACCAACCTGTTGGGATGATGTGGGAGAGAGAAAATTGATAAAATCAGAACTCGTGGAACAATGTACAAACAAGGTTAGAATAATAAAGAAAAGATTATTGGCTGCACATAGTCGTCAGAAAATTATGCGGATAAAAGACACTGAGCCCTAGAATTTGAAGTAGGTGACCACGTATTTTTAAAGGTTTCACTAGTTAAGGGAGTGATGAAGTTCGAAAGTAAGGGAAAACTTAGTCTGAAGTATATTGGTCTTTTCGAAATTCTAGAAAGGGTTGGTCTGATGACTTACAAATTAGTCCTACCACCCCAACTATTAGAGATACACAACGTATTTCACGTATCTATGTTATGAAAATACATTCGAGATGAGACTCATGTGCTTCAAAGGATACCAAAGGCATTAAATCTAGATTTAACCTTTTAAGAAAGGGCAATCTAGATCTTGGACAAGAAAGAGCAACAATTGAGGACCAAATCTATCCCTTTGGTCAAGGTATTGTGGCAACATCATACGGTCGAGGAAGCTACTTGGGAATTAGAAGAGGAAATGAAAAAGTTGTATCCTAGTCTATTTGAGTGATTGTAAATTAGAAATTTCGAAGAAATTTTTTTTTATAAGGGGGGTAGATTTTAACATCCCTAATTTTTGTACGAAGATTGAAAAATAATGAAATTGAAAATTCTAAGGAAAATCAGGTTGGAATATTAGGGTTATTAAAAATGCACTTCTCATAGAAGTGGAATCAAGGTTGGAAACCTATATATTTGATATGTGAGCGGAAAATCGGCTTGGATAGACTATAAGTTTGTCCAATTTCAAGTTCGGGAGAAAAATCTATGTTTTTCTCAATTTTTAACCTAAAAAGGGCAAAAATGTAATTCCACCTCACAATCAAGGTATAAGACATGTATAGCCGAAAAAATATTCTGTGAACCGATTAAAATGACACTAAGTGCGTCAAAATCCAAGTTCGAATGAAAATTTTGTATTTTTCTACATTTTTCAACAAAAAGGGCAAAATGGTCATTTCACATTAATGTGGGGCCGGGGCAACGGTCTAGAAACATCAATAATTGGTCAAACCACTATCAGCTGGTAGTGGAGATAGAGGTGGAACTGGGGGAATTCTCTTTAATATAAAATTCAAAAGAGAAAAATATAATTATTAGGAGAAAATGATTAAAAATTTAATGCCTATAAATACCTTAGAAAAATTCTCAAAAATATTCATAAAATTCACCACAAACTCCAAATTCCTTGTCCTTCTCTACTTTCTCCCTCTTTTCCTCTTTTTCTTTTCTTATTTCCAATTTTACCCCTATGTGGAAAACCTATAGAAATGCAATGATCTAACCCTCTACCAAAAATCCAAACCCTCAGATCAATTTTTAATAAGCTTATCTACAAAACCCCTATGATAATTGCACGATCCGTCGGCGATTTCATTAGAATATCACAAATTATATCTTCTCCAGCATAGTTCAATTTTCTCTGAGGATTTTCTTAATTTTGGCAAGATCTTCTCTTTTGGACACTTCTAGGTAGGTTTTCTATCTCTTTATTTTTATTTTTCAATATATTTTCCCTAAAATCGGGTCACCGGACTAGTTTTCCAGCCAAAATTCGATAAAAGCTAGTACCGGTGATGCATGCCTAGCACACCATCAAGGACATCTTAGATGGAAAATCTGAGCCATCCAATGGATTCAGAAGGCCCAAAAACCTTAAGAACCATGATCATAGTAAGTTTTATTTTTCATCTGGACCCTTAAGTTTAAGAAATAAGATCTGACAGTCTAGAATCAATCTAGACCTTTGAAATTGATGGAAACTTGAAAATTTGATTCCAAACTCAATTTAAATCCAAATCTAGATTTGAAAGAAGCTATAAATTCATTGTATTGTATAGAATATAATGAAATAATATATTGAGGTTTTTAATTTGATTTATATGAAATAAATTTTAAAGTTAGTTCCAACAATAGTGGATCATGATCAAATTGATGTTAAAATGGAAATCTAATATGATGGATGGATCCAGGACATGTCAAAACCTTAGGATTAATGATCACAATAGAATTTCCAAGCCTCTAGATCAGTTAAATTGATCAAAACATCAACCGTTGAAAATGGCTAAAAATTTAAAAATGAAGTTCCTCATTCATTTGAAGTAAGATTTTTTATCAGAAAGATTCTATGAATAGATCTTGATGAGGGGAACCTATTGAACCCATAAAAATAATATTTTAATCATTAACACTTTCTGTCATTAAAAAATACGCCTACTAACACCCTTGATCAAGTAGATCGGGGTCATCAGAAGTTAGGGTTTGGATCTATTAAGGATATAATGATGATAAATCATCATGGAGATGATTGGATTGGACTGACATGAACTGAATTAAAGTTTAGACCATTGAAAGTAAAAATGATCATGAAAATCCCAATGGATCCTCTTGACTTGGTAGATCAAGAATGATCAGACCAGATGGACCTATAAAAGTGATGATCTAAGGCTAATATCATGTTATTAGAGATATTGGATCAATCAAAAACATGAAAGATCAAAGGTTGTACTCTTAATAGAGTATTAACCCTAGATCTAAAATATGGACAAATCGGATGGTTGGATCATAAGGATAAATTGATCATATGCTTAGTTAATGGTCTTTAATAGTATATTTGATTTAATTATGATCCATGTCAAGTTTCCAATTTCAGTATAATTTTCTTTAATTTCTTAGATTAAAATGTTGTTAATATTCTAGTTAATTATTTTAATTAAAAGAAATTATACTAATAAATCTAAATCTAAGGAATTTAGTGGAGTTATGAAAAATACCTTAAAAGGGGTAATTGATGAAATATAGTTGGACTTCACAAAATACACATGTACATCATGAGAAATAATCATAGTAAGGGCTATAATTAGTAGGACAATATAAGCGGTGGATCTTCCATTTTCTTGGCCCAAAATAGGAGTATAATAAGCATCCATGAATGACATAGTACATGTTCATGGAATTAATTAAAATCTAGTAGAAATAAAACTTAAGGTTATGAGCTCATAGGACCTTATTAAAGGTTGAGCTAAGGATATGCCCTTGCATGTTATTTATTGTGGTTTAGGAGTTTCTAATGAGCCTTGCTGTCCCTCCACCTTTTATTGACATTTGTTGAGATCTAAACGCCTCCTTACATGAGGATTGAATTAATCACATTGGGAATGGCATGTAACTGGTAAACCTTGGTCAATTGGAAACAAGAAGAGGTGTCTAGAATTAAGAATGAATAAGTTACCCTCAATCTAGTAAAACACTAACTGGTTGAGAAATAGTAATAAGAGCATAAAAGGTTAGCAAATTATCTAACCCTAATAAAAATTGTAAGTAAGACAAGGATGATCTAGCAAGATCCAAGAGAGATCTTGAATGATAAAAAAAAATAAAAAATACAATGTAGAGTAAATTATTGTTGTGTGATTTTACTTATAATATAGATTTGTTACCTTAGAAGGTTTGAAACCTTGATCATATATGATTCACGAAAAATTAGGGCATCCTTCATGGGATAACCCAAATACATGTAGAAAGAATACTTGTATAAAGGAATAACTTTATACGTATGGTTTGACAGATGTATGAATCAAGACCATGATAGACAATATGGAGTGAATACCACTTTGAGGTAGGTGAATGTACAAGAATGCATTAAAGATTCATTTGTGTGTATATATGTATATATATATATATATATACACATGATCTTATGTCCTGAATTATAGACCTTCATGATATAAGTATACCTACGGTACCTTAGAAAAATAATGATCCAAGCAAATGATCCAACCAAGTGATCCAACCCCATGATCCATCCAACTAATCTAATCTAATGTTCCAATCAAACGATGAGAAATTAGTGAGACATGTGGACTAAGAAAACCCTAAGAATAGGGCATAGAGAATATTCCAACTTTAGTTAAACAAACACATTGTCTGATGTGTACAATGTATTTTACATACAAGCGTGGTGGCTTATGATTTTGTTTTACATAGGCATAGGCCTGAGGATGCTATGCTGGGGAAGTTATGAGGATTTGGCCAACTGCTTCCTGACATGTATGATATGATGGATACCATGCCCAAAGAGAGGCTAAAAGTCAAGTAATCATGGGAAGGCCGCCACTGTGACAGCCATTGTCCCCTCACATGCAGACATGGATTTCATTATTTCCATAGTTGGTATTAGTGGATTATTATGTTGTTATCTAGGTGCGCTGTACGGATTTAGACTGCGGCATAGTAGTCCTTGATGATTTTCCATTATGATGCACATATGATAGGCATAGTGAAATGCCATGGCATGATGAGATGCCAAGTATGATGAAATACATGGGTTTATGGAGAGACAATCCCTATATGAGATTTGGCCGAATATTGATCTCCTAAGTGGGAGTATAACCAGGGGAAGGAACAAATTGTGAGTATTTTCACTATTTTAATGGGTTTACCCTATACTATATAAATGATGTATGTACTCTATGATGAGATGGTCCATGAATGGGTAAACATGATAGAATGATGAATGAGATATCGTATTCTTGTATTAATGAAGTATTATATTCTTGTATACCCTACCAAGTATAGCTTGCTAAGATATTGTAAATGCTTGAATGTTTATAATATCTTAGATACAGGGAAGGAGACTTGAGGACGTATAACTTAAAGAGCTCAGATGCTACCAGACTGATCAGGATATCTTCTTTGAAGATTGTGAAACCAGACTATGTACTTTGTACTTGTATTGTATTTGGACAATGGATTTTAATTGTAATATAGGGGCTGTTTAAAGTGATCTATTGGATGATTCCTAGTATTTTGCCTTTGAAAAATGTATTACAAAATGTGTTACAAAAACTCGGGTTGTCACATTAGGTCTGGCTTCAATTCCTATGGTATTCTTTGAAATATATGAGCATCATCTTGTAGGCACTTACATAACATGGATACGTGAAATACATTGTGTACTTCAGAGAGTTGAGGTGGTAAGGCTAATCTATAAGCCCCTAGACCAATTCTTTCTAATATTCCAAATGGACCAATGAACCTAGGACGGAGTTTGCCTTTGGTTCCAAATCTCATGACCCCTTTAACCAGTGATATTTTCAAAAGCACATGCTCTCCCACATCAAATTCCATATTTCTACATCTTTTGTCTGCATAACTCTTCTAATGACTGTGTGTTGTTAACAACCTTTTCTTTATCATTCTAACCTTATTTGTACACTGTTCCACCAGTTCTGACTTCATTAGTTTCCTTTCTCCAACTTCACTCCAACAAGTTGGTGATCGGCATGGTCGCCCATACAATGCTTTATATGTTTCCATACCAATACTTGCATGAACACTATTGTTATAAGCGAATTCTACTAATGGAAGATGTTCATCCTAATTTCCCTTCCAATCTAATGCACATGCCATCAACATATCTTCAAGTGTTTGAATAGTTCTTTCTGATTGACCATCTATTTGGGGATGAAATGCTGTACTAAATCTAAGTGAGGTTCCCAATACTTTTTGTACTCTCTTCCAACATCTTGAAGTAAATCTCCCATCTCTATCAAAGATGATGGATAAAGGAATCTAATGAAGACATATTACTTCTTTTATGTGCAAGTTAGCTAGACTGTCAACTAACTGGTTTTGTCTAATTGGAAGGAAATGTGCTGACTTTGTTAATTTGTCCACAATCACCCAAATTATATCATGACCTTCCCTTGTCTTTGGTAATCCTACCACAAAATCCATGGTGATATTTTCTCATTTCGATTCTGGAAGTTCTAGTATTTGTAACATTCCAACTGGTCTTTGATGTTTAGCTTTTACTTGTTGACAATTTAGACATTTAGCCATAAATTTCCCTGTCTCTTTTCATACCTTCCCACCAAATTTTTTTTTTTTCAAATCTTGATACATCTTTGTACCCCCATGGTGTAAAGAAAATTTGGACTGATGGGCTTCTTGTAACAATTCTTTTCTTAAGTTTGTGTTTGAAGGAACCACTAATCTCTCCTGAAAATGTATACCCCATTTGTACCCTTACAAAACCCTACCTTTGTACACAATACCTGAGCTACTATATCCCCTTCTTGGGCCTTGATGACTCTTTCTACAAAAGTTGATTTAATGGTGATGTTTATAAGTAGAGCTCTTATCTATTTACTTAATGCATCAGCGACTACGTTTGCTTTTCCAGGATGGTATTGGATGGCAAAATCGTAGTCTTTGACATATTCCATCCATCTCCTTTGTCTCATGTTTAAATTAGCCTAAGTGAAAATGTATTTGAGACTTTTATGATCTATAAATACATTGAATTTTTCTCCATACAAATAGTGTCTTCAAATTTTTACTGCAAAAACTATAGCTGCCAATTCTAGGTCATGTACTAGGTAATTTATTTCATGTTTCTTTAATTATCTAGATGCATAAGCAATGACCTTCCCATTTTGCATCAATACACTCCCTAACCCTTTGCCTGAAGCATCACAGTATATTTTATATCCCCCACTTCCTAATGACAAAGTTAATACTAGTGCTATAGTTAACCTCTTCTTCAGCTTTTGGAAATTATTTTCACACTCTTCGTCGAAGAGAACTCTACCCCTTTTCTAGTCAATGTAGTCAATGGAAGGGCTATACGGGAAAATCCTTGAATAATTCTGCAATAGTATCTTGCCAGTCCCAGAAAACTACATATTTATGTTACTGTCTTAGGTTTCTCCCAATTCATTATTGCTTCAACCTTGGCAGGATCCACTTCTACTCCATTCTTGGAAATTACATGACCCAAGAAATTTACCTTCTCTAACTAGAATTCACAATTACTAAATTTACCAAATAACTTATGTATTCTGAGGGTATTTAGTACAATTCGTAAGTGTTCTTGATGTTCTTTGATATTGGTAGAGTAAATTAGTATATCATCAATAAATACGATGATAAATTTGTCTAAGAATTCCTTGAAGATTCTGTTCATGAGATCCATAAACACTGCTGGTGCATTGGTAAGCCCAAAAGACATGATTAGAAACTTGTAATGCCCATACTGAGTTTTGAATGCTAACTTGTGTATATCTTCAACCTTAATACGTAATTGATGATATCCTGATCTAAGATCGATTTTGGAAAAGACCTTAGTAGATTGGAGTTGATCAAAGAGATTATTAATGCTAGGTAAGGGATACCTATTTTTCACTGTTAGATTTTTCAACATTCTTTAATCGATGCACAATCTCATGGACCCATCCTTCTTCTTCATAAATAACACTGGTGCTCCCCATGGTGAACTACTTGGTCTAACAAATCCGTTGTCTAACAATTCCTGTAACTAACCTTTCAACTCTTTCAATTCTACTGGGGTCATCCTATAAGGTGCTTTAAAAATTGGAGTTGTACAAGGAATTACTTCAATGGTGAACTCAATTTCTTTATGTGGGGGTAATCCTAGAAGTTCTTTTGGAAAAACATCTTGGAATTCTTTGGCCACATCAATTTCTTCTAACTTGGGCTGTTCAACATCCACAGCAACCACCGTTGCTAAAAATGCCTAACACCTCTTGGACATGTGTTTGACAGCCTTCATAGCTGAGATAATGGGTTTGTCTAAGTCATTATGTTTTCCATACAATATTAATACTTCCTCCCTAAGTATGCTAAATATGAATTTGTTCTTGCAACAGTCCATAACTACCTAGTATTTTGCTAACCAGTCCATCCCTAGTATGATGTTAAAGTTCACCATGTTTAGTAAAATGAGGTCTATATCCATTCTTTTCCCCAGTACTTCAACGGGTACATTATGAAGGTATTTTGGTAGTTTAACTATTTTACCCACTGGAGTTGTTACATCTAGATTGAATCCCAAGTTTTTCATTGGTAGTTGTATACTAGATGCAAATACGCAAGATATAAAAGAATGCGTAGATCTAGAATCAAACAATACTTTGGTATGGTTGTTGAATACATGTAATGTACCTTCAATCACCGCATTAGATAGTCCAACCTAGCCGTCAATGATAGCGAATACCCTTCCTTGGTGATGAGGAACATTGTCTGGTTTCATCTCCTTAACAGCTAATGGTTTGTTGCAGTTTGCATATATATGTCCAAATTCTCCACAATTATAACATTTGATCGAAGGTCGTTGTTGTATCAGAGTGGGACACATATTTCTAGGATGGAATCTTCTACATTTAGGACAAGGCCTTCTTTTTGTATGATTTCCTTGATTTTTGGGAGGTTTGAAATTGTTGAAGGGTCTCTTGCCCTTCTGAAAAGGCCTTTGGTTGTAGTTTCTACCTCCTCAAACTTAATGGGTTGAATCTTCTTGAACTCTTCTTCAAACTTAGAAGCCATCAGTCTACCAGAGTGGTGAGTTTAGTATCCATCACTGTCACCTTCAGCACTGGTTGTAATCCCTCCATAAATTTGTCCATAGTGCACCTTTATGTGTCACACATATGTGTAGCAAATCTCTTTAATTGGGTGAACTTGTTGTCATAATCCACCACAAATAGGTTCCCTTATTTAAGTTCCAAGAATTCTTTCTCCTTCCTTGATTTTACATGGATAGGAAAATACTTATTATTAAAAGCTTCTTTGAATTCCTCCCAAGTAGTCCCATCAGAATTTGAGAAGAAGGTAATGTTGGCTGATCTCCACCAGAAAGCAGCCTCTTGTTTTAATAGATATGTGGCAAATTTGATCTTCAATTCTGGAGGGGTACGTAATACACCAAATGTTCTTTCTACTTCGAAGATCCATTCCTTTGCCTTCTTGGTTTCACCCTTGCCATTATAACTGATTACCATCTTTTGAAATCTCTCCATCTTTTTTTCAATCTTTTCTGTCACTAATGGAGAATTTTCAACTTCCCCACTTGGTACAAGGGAAGATTGACCTTGTACTAGTGTGGGAGTATCTGGTTTTGGTGTATTGGGCACTAGTGTGGGAGTTTCTTGAATTATTTATTAAAATTTATGGTTTCAGAAGAAAGTAGAATTCACAAGCTTTCCATAGCTTCTTTCCTATCTAGATTTGGAGTCTAGATGACTTTTGAATTAAAGTTTGAAGTTCACAGTCAAAACAAGGACCCAGATTCAATCTGGTCCTTTCAGATTTATGGAGACGATCAGCAGCCCACCTCCTCCTCATTCCATTAGTGATGGCCGATGTATGCTGAGCAGTTACTGGGGATAGGTGAGACGTCCTGATCAGGATCATCAGATCACCTATCTTTGGATCATCCCTGATCTGCCATCATCTATGACTAGGATTTTTATAGGGTTTTTGGGTCCCAAGTTTTCATCCAATGACTCAGAGTTTTCATTTGAGCCATTGTATGATGGGATCTTAACCCTTCATGTTGGAACTGTCATCTTCGATGGATCAATGACTGGGGAGATCCCTGGGAGGTCGGAGATTACTACTAGACTGCATGAAATGAAAAGGGGAAGCAGGGAAACCACCTACCTTAGGCTGTAGGAGTGAAGGAGTCACCAGAGAAGAGAAGAATTCTAGAAAATAATCCAATGCGTCGGGAAAAATATATAGAGGGTTTTATCTCCTGTACTGTTTCTAGAGAAGGAGAAAAAACTTGGGGTTTTTGAATATTCCGCTGTGATAAGGATGTATAACAGTTCAAGATCACAGTTAATCAACTGGATTGGATAGAATCTAATGAATAATATGCCAAAGATGGTGTTAACAATGGTATTTTTCTTCGTTTCGATTTTTCTGGCGATCAAGGCCGTGGATCGTGAATTTTACTTGGGGCTTTTGTAAAGAAGGCTAGCCCAAACAGATCTAATGGTAAAGATGTTATTTGAATGGTTATGAATGGATGGCTAATTGGATTAAGGTTTCCAGACAGAAACCCTATCTCACCAGGGACGACGTGTCAAATGACGCCCCCAACGTCTCCACTTGGTTTAAAGGTTGGGTGCGTATGTGGACGCTCCAACAAGGAAAAATAAAAGAGGGAAATTGAGAGGAGAAATGGGGGAGATAGGGAAGGAATATGGATTTGAGATTTTAAGGAAGTCTAGTGAATTTTATAAGGAAATTTTGGAGATTTTTCTGAGGTATTTATAGGCAAGATTTGGATTTTTTTATGAATTTCATATAATTATGGTGTTTTTACTTTTGATTAAATTTAATAGGGAATGGAGCTACCACTCCACCTCTGTCTCCACTACCAACTAGTAGTGATTTGACCACTAATGGGTGCTTCCAGAATATTGGACCACATTGTGGGTCTCACTTTTAATGTGAAATGGCCGTTTTGCCCTTTTATTCCAAAAAATGGGGAAAAATAGGCACTAATTGCCTGAACTCAAAATTTAGTGTACTTAGAGTCATTTCAATTTATTTTCCAAGTACATTTCAAATATTCATGTTTTAATTATCGATTATGAGTAAAATTACCATTTTACCCTTTTGTTTATAAAATTAGGGAATTTTCATTTAACTCTGAATTGAACATATTTAATGTCATTTCGATCTGTTTTCTAAGTACATCCATAATTTCTAGGTTTTAAATCATGGTTTAATCTCTATAAAAAGAGAATTTTTAATAACCTAATATTCTAGCCCAAAAATTCTAAAAATTCAAACTTTATTGATTTTTCTCAATAATTACACAAAAATTTGGGGTTATTACAATAGCAACCACATAGAAACAAGAGAAGCATGAGGTGTAGGAGAGCAATATAGGTACTAGAAGCTCTTGCCATGAAACAGATAAAGAGCAGAGATAGACAGTTGGTTAGACCTCCATCTATTGTTTCTATACCCCGAATTGACTATGAAAGAAGAAAGAAATACATCATTAAAAGGGAGGTCCGAGGGAGCATTGGAGCTTGAATTTCATCCCTTGTCTCCATTCTGCATATGCACACACAAGATTGATTCTATGCTAAGATATTATATATAGTATGAATCCTATTAAGAGTCGGCACACTTATGGGTACAAAGAATTCAGCATTCCATTTTGTGATGGAACATGAATTCTTTTGGAAGATCTAAGCTGTTCATCTTGTTAGGAATGGCATGGATCAGGAGCCCATGAAACTAGATGCATTTGGATGATTCTAATAATCAGTGGTAGTGATTTCAAGTGAACCTAAAACAGTCTATAAGCACCCAATCATCTTAAAATTTGGTATCTTGCCCACACAAGCCATTCCAAACAAGATGAACACCTTAGATCTTCCAAAAGAAGTCATGTTCCATCACAAAATGGAGTGTCAACTTCTTCACATATAGACTATTACCGGGACTCCTATAGCATATATTCGGATATCTCTACCTTCATTGACACTGTATTAGCATCAAATGCTAGGTTGTTTTCGAGTGTCTAGAAACATTTTAAGTTTCTAAAACAAGTATCAGCATGATGCCTTAGAAAATCTTCCACACCCGACATAAATTTTGTAGGTATCAGGGAAAGTTGAAAAACTCAAAATCCAGCATCTCTGAGCAAGACATGTTACAAGTTATACCTTTTCCAAAATACAAATCAACAGCAAGGACCTTAGAGTGTTGCAAAAATGCAGCAAAATCTAAATCCACTCCGTCAAGCCTTTCAATCTGAAGGAGACAATAACCATCACATCGATCATCATCATAATCAAGAACTTATCCCGATTAGGGGTCGGCCAGCCATCACATGGATGACTTCTGCAAAAATAAAAATAACTGATGTTCTTCTAAATACATAGCTAAAACCTAAAAGAAATATGTCATATTTCACCAAGTAAAGAAGGAAAACCACATTTTGATGCTAAAGCAAACGTAAATGGTTTTTCAAGAAGTAACACCATAGTTTTATAGCTTAGTATGCAATAGTTTAGCCAAAGTTCTTCATATTTGGTGGCAGAAAACTCCCAATATGCTAGTATGACATAAAATTCTAAAGACTAGCCCAAACCATTATTCAGCAACTTGATCAGCTCACACAGCAAACTCTTTTATGCAATGAGCAATGGATTCAAATCATGATTCTATTGATATATAGACAACTTAGTCTTTGATTACTTGCTTTATTTTTATGGAAATTATGCCATCGTCATTAAATGGGCCTGACTTTCAAGTATGTTTATTCTATTGGAATAAGTCATTATTGGAAAAAGTGCATGCTCTTTCTATGTTAGCAGGAAATATCAAACATACATATTGGCCCATCGGAATTCAACAAATCCTGACGCTAATGAACATCCGTGTCATACTTCAAGCAATTTATAAACCATATGAAATTTCACCAAAAAGATAAGCATAACCTAGCCTGGGCATTCATTGGAAAGAGACTATATAACATTGAAGAAAGATGGTATAGCTGGATGAAGTCATATCTTCTGCATCAATTAATAATGTCTCAAAATTTCCAAATTAATTAAAAGCTAGATTAGATGCATTTCAAAGAGTATTTTAGTCTTCATACAAATTGATTCTATCCAGATCCAATCATAACAGGCTGGACTATTGTATAATTGATTCCATCTAGTTTAAAAATTGATCATTAAATCTAGATCCAGAAGAGATCTTGTGGATCAAAATTAAGATTCCTATATTATTAAAACCAGCTGGATTGAGTCGGATGTTTGGATTATCCAATCTAATAAGCATCCCCATTTGAGGCCCAACAATAAAATCCTGCTAAACTAATGGAAACAACTAAGGTAGATCTTAAAAGAACTTCAATATGGCTCAATGCAAATAGTTACTATAGCAAAAGCTATGCCTGAATGAAGTTTCTAATTAATTTGATGGCTCCTGTTCTCTGAGCACCACAGATGCCAATTGTAGATTATTGAACATTGCGGAACAAATAAATGAAGCAGTATAATAATCTCTATAATTAGAAATTAACTGATTAAATAAATTATGAACAGCTTACTTTGCCTCTATTTGCGTGAAACTAAGTTTGATACAGTCTTATTGCCTGAATCTGGACCCTGGACCTGCAAAAATATTCTGCTTTCTCAACCAAAGAAAATCTGCAACTGATAAATATGATCTATAATGCAAATTGATGGCCATGTTTTCATCTCAAAAATATAAGAGACCCATGTTTTTCCAACGATCCAAACAGTCTACCAGGAAGGCCTTGCTATGGATGAGCAATGCAGCCCAATTTGGACCCATCTTACAATGTAAGCATCTTATGCCGCCTTCCAATGAACAGTTAGGAAACAGAAAAGCAGTCAAAACCTCCACAGATAGAAAGGTATAAACTCTATAGTCGTTCAATTGTGGAGAACATTTACACACAATTCATCAAAAGCATAGCACACCTGATTGATGGTTTGGATTAACAAGAAGAGTGAGCACCATTCTACTCTGTCTGCTCATATTTTCCAAGAGAAAATATGACCTGGTAAATACAAGAGATAAAAAAGGCTTAACAGCAGGATCTGTGGATTTCTAATTTTTACCATCCAGGAATTGGGTAAAATTTGTTTAAGTTTCGGAGTTCTTAAATGCTGCTTTTCATTCTAAAGAGCAACTTTTTTGCTCTTATTTTGAAGCGGTTGTAATCTCAGCATTCTCGTGCTACTTGATTAATAAAGTCAACAACCAGTTCAAATGAAGAACAAATATTATCCAAGAAAAAAATATGTGCATCCATTATCTAACAGCTTATATGTGTGGCTGTACACACATGTGCCCATACATATAGGGGTATATAGATGCACATGGAAATATATATTATTTGACTAAGAGAGATGAAGAGATATAAGGTAGATATAACAAACTGTTGCTTCCAGTTGTGAATAATTCAACAGCATGGTATAACTCGTAGATGGTATGGATCATCAAAAATAGTGAGCATCTTTTCTACTCTGTTTCGCTCATATTTTCCAAGAGAAAAATTTGTAAGAGCCTATACGCGCTTGTGTGTGTGCAGACACACATATGTCATATATAAGTATGTATGCACAAAAATTGTATGTCATTGGAATATGAGAGAGAAATAGTCTAAAGTGGAAACAAAGCTTCCACAAAGTAATCCTTTGCTTTCATGGAACCCATTACATCTTGCTTCTTTGTAAATACTAAAGCAGTTCCCGTCTAATCTGGAAGAGAAAAAGCTAAGTCAATATAAGATGATACACGCTCAGACTTGAATTTTCAAAGACACGACTTCCTCAACATAAAATAGCTAAATTTTGTCAAAACAACCACCGTCAAAGGAAGCAAAGTGACCTTCTTTTATACCTCCTTTTCCTACCAGACCTATGGCAAGCATTAAATACCACAGAAATTTAACTGCCATTTAATCCATTTTATTTATTTTACCTTTTTTGTAACTTCAACAAGGAGACTGTCCAATTGGGGAGTTGCACGTGCAAAGAAACGAGGACCATGAACTGCACAATCAACATTTAGATAGGCCGCAGCTTTAGATCCCAAAATTTGAAGGTTCTGCTCTACCCACTCAGTCAATCCTATCTGAAACCACAAAGAACATAAATAGTAATGTGCCTCCGTATAAGTTTAATTTCATATATAGTGCATAAACACATATGCAACACATATATATATTTTTTCATGTATGTATATATACATTATGAGCTTCTATATGTTCTTCGAGCAAGTAGAGTCCATGAGTGCTCATCCATAATCAAAAGTAGATGATAAAGGAAGCTATTTGCCAACCATTCAACTCATTGGCCTATCTTACATAGGACATGTAACATCTCTAATTTTTAAATTCTTAATTTAAATAAAGTGAATTATGTTAAATCTAGATGAAAAGAGACTTGAAAGTTTCAATATTTGGAGTTATGGGAGATGACATTTTAATAGATATCAAATCAAGTGCCTAAACTTCAATAATTAGATTGTACTAAAAAAAACAAATCTAATGACATAAAGAACATTGAAATTGGAGTTCAAATGGAAAAGTTATGAATTTTTCAAGCAAAGGGTATAGTAAGTCTCCCTCTTGCATAAAATTGAATTGGATAGTCAAACGAATTGAAAATCCATCATGAATAATAATTATTTAATTTGATTGAAACCATGATGTTTAGAACCAATAAAACATCATGATTAAGTATTATTAATTAAATAAAATAATTAAAGGAGGGGCCATTTTGATAATGCACCCCCTCCCATTTAAGTGAAAACAGAAATAGATGTAGTTCTGTTCCCAAAACCTGACAGATAAGGGAAAACAAAGAAGAGGAAAAAGGGGGAGAAGGAAGAGAATGAAGAGAAAGGAGGAAAGGACAGATAGAAGGAACCTAGCCATCAAAGAAGATGCGTCATGCAAGTGAGGAGAAAAAAGAGGGTTTATAGGTATCCAGATTTTGCAGTGTTCGTCGAAGATGACAACAGCTCGGATTGATGATCTGAGCCAATCATTCTCTTTTGCATAGGCACACAATCAAAAGCCCTAGATCAAAAAGAAAAAAGAAAAACAAAGGGGAATCGAGGCAAAGAAAATAGCGCTAGCAATTGGCAAAACTTTGGCGACGTACTTCTTATTTTGGCATTTTTCGACATCAAACAATGTTGGATTTTCACCAAACTTCAACGGATTGTAGGTGAGACCTCATTCTACATTTTTCACATTTTAATTTTGAAATCCATTAAGAAATGAGTCACCGGTGGTGATCGCATTGGTCATCTTTTTCAGCAATGGTTGACCAATGCCAGCGAATTGGAATTTTTAGGTGAAAAGCATACCCTTAGCATATTTGGCCTAATCTACGCATCGGAAAGTTGAATCTTGGATCCAAGATCATCTAAACTTTCAATGTTAGATTTGATCTTGATTTGTGATCGACGACCCAAGATCTAAGAAATTAAACCTTATGATGACTAGATCTTGATAATCAAAGGCTAATAATTGACAATTAGTGATAAAAAAAAAAAAAAAAAACCAATCCATATATAGTAGAGTTATAGATTATTAGTCTTATGAGATGATCAAACCTCAAATTTAGATCTAATCATTAGAACAATTGCCAATGATGCTATCCATGGCTGATCAAGCCCTTGATTAGCCACCTAGAACCTAAATCACAACTGAGTTAAGATCCACAATGTGAAACCTGTGAGTCCTGATCATTCATTTCACAGATCATGATGATCAGTGTTGATCTAACATACAATCTACCACTTTAAGGTAAATCTAAGCTATCCAATAGGTTGATCTATGATTAGACAATAGATCTGTGTAACGTATAATTTCAATTAGCATCGAAGTGATCTGTAGCAAGAACGAAAGATCGATTAGGCATTATTTAAGCAAGATTAAATTCGACCATTCAAAATCCAATAGGCATCAGTTGGAGATTAGCAAGTGTAATCTGATCTAAGATCACAGCCATATACGAAAATTAAGTGTTGGTATCATTGACAAGAGATCAACGATGTAGATATGAGATTATAACACCTAAGGGATATTTGATCAATGATCCATGGTTTAGAAAGTAGATCTACAACCGAAATGGATAAGTTTGTGTGATTATGATGATTGATTGGTGATGAATTGTTAAAATCTAATGGTTCAATGATATAGGATCTGGACCATTAGATCACAATTAAATATAAATATATAAGTGTATGTAAGTTTATTAAAAACATAATTTTTATGTGCAGTATAGATTAAAGTGTATGTTGTGGAATTAATGGACTCACCACAGAGGTAGACTATTCTGACATCTTTAATTTATCTGTATATTTGCATTTAGACCAGATTCTTGGTCTGCCTAAATTAACAAGTATCTAATCAAATACATGTTATATATATATATATATATATATATTGATAAGTAGATGAACGTTGTGATTATGAATCATAAATGCATCACTCATTATGAATGATAAATGATGTATCTCTATAATGAAATGAAAGATTTATATCCTTAATGATGATATTAGACCATTACCTTAGTACGTGGATATCATTTGACGTATGTGAATTACAATGCTATATGGATATTGATGAGATATAAATAATAATGATAGGGATATGGAGTATGCAAAATCTTCATTTTAGAATTATTAACCCTCACATTTCATTTATGCATTTCTTGGATTTGATCCTTTATTTCGGTTTGATACGTAACAGTGATTTGACACATGATTTGTATTTCATTGTATTTTTATCTTTTTGCATGTAATCGAAGTTTGATTCAAGATTTATACTTGTGGGTAGCCGATGAGGGCTGGTGCATATAGCACTAGATGGCTTTTAGGTGCTCATGGTATAGTCATGGATTGGGGTGAGATGAATTGTGAGATTGCTTTTGCATGCATCATTTGATTTGAGATTTGATTTTTGGCTATGTAGTTAGAGGCGTAGGGCACACCTAGGCGTAAGGGGGTGTGCTTGGAGCCTAGATGGCCCAAACACGTGCTTGAATCACGGGCATAAAAATAATTATTTAATAATTACAAATAACAAAAAAATCCTAAATAAAAACATCGCACATGCACTCAAAGCTAGAGGAAGCTATACATGTGGATGGAAATAAGTTTCAATGAACAAAGACAATATATATATATATATATATATAATTCAATTATGTAACTATTATTTTCAAAAAAATTAAAAATTTAACATTAAAATATAAAAAAGTATGAAAGAAGGCATTGCATGTCCTCACAAGCAAGGAGAAGCTATATGGCAAAATAATGATTTTTTTCAATTTCTGTAACTGTTATTTTTTATTTTTTATTTTAAAATAACATTAAAATAACAAAAAACCATGAAAAATATATCACACATATTCTTACAAGCAAGGGGAAGTTATATATATGGATGGAAATATGTTTCAATGAATAAAGACAAAATAAATGAATTTTTAAAATTTATGTAACTGTTATTCTTAGAAAAATTGAAAAAAAAAGCATAAAATACAAAAAAAAAAAAAAAAAAAAGCTTAAAAAATGTCACACATGCAGTCACAAAGCAAGGGGAAGTTATATATGTGGATAAAAATATGTTTCAACAAAGAAATACAAAAAATAAAAATTGTTTGCAAATTTGTAACTATTATTTTTGGAAAAAAGATAAAACCCTAAAAAGAACTTAAAGCTATGGCAAAGAAACATAAAAATCAAATAGAATGTTTGTTTATACATATAGAATAAGAACCCATCAAGATTTATTTAAAAAAGTAAACAAAAAAAAATGAAGAAATTGAAAATTTTTACTATTTTTTTACATTTTTAATAGAAAATAGTGCTTGAAGTGAAGATTCATCAATCCATACCTTTTTTTGCTTATATCTGTGAAAGATTGAAGAGGAATTGTCATTTTCACCTTGTGAGCTCTGAGGATAAGAGAAAATAGGGTTGGAAGACGAAAAAAAGAAAAAAAAAATGAAGTTAATATTTCCCACCCAAGCGATGAATTTGCAACTTGTGCCTAGGCGCGCCTCTAACTACATAGGTTTTTGGCATGGATTTGTCTATAGTGTGTTGATATGATCAATTTATATTTGGCAAGGATTTTTTTGTGGTTAATTGATATACTCTAATATAGATTTTCCTTCGATTTGCCTGATATTGAATTGAAAAGTGATTCAATTATTTTATCATTAATTTATGCATACTAACAATATAGATTATCCTTTACTTGGATATCTTGTGATTTTACATGTATTGATGTTGTACATGGATGAGATTTTGTTATACTAATTGTATTACACATGCTTATGATTTTATTTTATTTTATTTGGTGTGGTATGAATTTTGCCTACATAGTGATATGATATATGATTAGAAAGATTGACATAAATTTGTTTGCATAATAAGTAGATATATAATGAGATGTTACGATATGAGATTATTTGAAATGATATTGGGTTGTATGTAATATAAATGTTATCATCTGTTTGAGACTATGAATGTATATTATTATTTAGAATAGATTTATGAATGGCTTAGAATTCCATTTATATTTGGCTTTATGTATATTGCCAAACTCGATGATCAAAACACCTACCATGCACAGGATGACTAAGATATTATAATTTGTTTACAATGTCTCAGGTTTGAAGAAATTGACTTTAAGTAAAAACAACTCAAGGTAGATAGAACCTTGGATGAGGACAATACTAGAGTGAGACTGTGCTAGCGATATAACTATATGACTTGTATTTTATCTTCCTAGAAATACATGTATATATGCATATATAAAGTTGGACTGTGAGCTATGACTAGATAGAATTTTGAAAAATGTAAAATGTAAACTTGTTTTTAGAATCTTTGAAATGTATTACTGATATGGAGATGATACTCAGGTTTTCTGTAAATAATAATAATAATAATAATAATAATAATATTGAAAATGGCTTCCTTTGTTTACATTTTAAAGAATTAAGAAAAAGTGATTTAAAAACCCGAGTCGTTATAAGACATGGTACAAAAATCTCTCCACAGGTTGACCATAACCATGATAACCTCGCAGTGTCAATTGGACACTTGATAAGTTCAATAAAAGCAAGGGTAAAGAATCCCAACTAATTGAAGAGGCAAGAGTGTTTGATATAATGGGAGTTTTGGGGCCTGGCCCATCTGATGAAGCATATGAACAATCTATCAATAGTAACACTTCTCAACCAGAAGATCTGACTTTACTACCAATAAACTAAAGGAGAAGACTCTCCAATTTGGGCCAATTGGAGAGCTTGTGCTCTAGTATGACTTGTATGGTACTTAGAGAAGAGAGAGCTTCTTCCTCTTCCAATCAAGATTTAGAGAGCAGAATGAACTAGCAAGGATAGAATTCTCTCTTTGGGTTCAAATATTTGGAGGTTGTGCATTCAGAGGAGATAGCAACATGGTTCCAGCCTATTGTTCGTAAGCTACTTCTGCAGAGATAGGACTTGTCAGCAGTTTTCAACTGGTTTCTATTGTTATAGTTAGAATACATGAACATTTGCCCATATCCACATTTAGAGGCATCATTGGGCAAATCTCATTCAAAAGGACCAATAGCTCAAGTGTTTCTCATGGTTTACAAGAAACTGTAGCTTGTCTTTCCGAACTATTGTTCCTGTAGTTATGAGAAACTTGAACATGAACTCATGTCCTTTATGATTTGCTTGCATGAGATAGTTTGAACTTTGCACAAGCAAACATCAAATTTAACTAGTCTGCATATGCATTTTGCTCTAATCTAAAGTATGCATACATTACTTTTTAGAATTTCATGGTGGTTTGTAACCATTTCTCCCTATGGCATAGTTTCATTTGAAATTACGTGTTTTCTGGACTAGGTAGTCAAACACATTGAAATATGCAGACAAAAGAATGAGGGGTTCAGATGACGCTGCACAGAAAGAGATTTAAAGAAATCCAAATGAGTAAAAACAAGTAGAATAATGGAACTTCTAAGATTTTAGACATATCTGTTAGGCACAACAGTTAGGATCAACGTCCCACACAGACACACACGCACAATCAATTTTAGGTGGTTCGGCTATGTATAGGCTGCATCTATGAGAGGAGGAGGGGAATATCTTCACTATGAGAGAGGATTACACTTGTTATGTTCTGATACTTTTGGATCTACCTCTGGTCCTAGTTATAGAGGCCAGAGGAGGTGAAAAATTTTCCTAGTAGGATTAGAATCCTACTTTCCTTTTTCCTTTTCTGATTAAGACTCCTAATTAGGATTACATTTAACTAACTTGCCTTATTTTTGCAGGATTTTTTGGGCATGATTATGGGGATGGACATCATCAATTCTCCCCCTCTATCCCCATGTCATACTCCATTAGTCTGAACTCATGCCTGATATGTTTTTACATAGTAGTAGCTTCTCATAGGTTACCATCTTTATCAACATATCTGCAGGATTCTCATCAGTGTGAATGTTTTCTAGATTTAGCATCTGTCCTTCTATCACCTCTCATATCCAGTGATGTCGTATATTAATGTACTTGGTGCGCGCGTGATACATTTAGTTCTTGCTCAGGTTTAGAGCACTTTGACTGTCGCAGTGTATCTTATATTCTTCCTATGTGATATCGAGCTCCTAAAGAAACTGCTTTATCCATGATATTTCCTTGCCTGCTTCAGCTACGGTAATGTATTCAACTTCTATTGTCAATAGAGCTATGCACTTCTGCAACTTGGCCTGCCATGATGCAGCTCTCCCTGCAAAAGTGAAAATGAACCCAGATGTTGACTTTCTTCCATCAAGATCTTTGGTCATATCAGCATCTGTGTAACCTTCTAAGAGTATATTTGTACTTCTGAAGCACAGGCACAACTTAGATGTGCCCTTCATGTACTGTAGTATCCACTTCATGGCTTCCCAATGATCTTAGCTTGGACTTGAAAGAAATCTGTTCACGACTCCTACTGCATGAGCAATATCTGGCTTTGTGCACACCATTGCATACATCAGACTCCTAACTACTGATGAGTAGGGAATCTTAGCCATCCTATCTATTTCCTATGGTGTTGAGGAACACGTCTTCTTACTTAATTGGAAATGATTACTTAGTGGAGTGTTGATTGTCTTGACGCTCTCCATGTTGAACCTCTTGATTACCCATTCATCATATTCTCCCGTAACAGCCACCACTTTCTTGCTTTCCTGTCACGTGTAAACTTCATCCCCAAAATCTGCTGAGCAGCCCCTAAGTCTTTCATGTCAAAAGACTTAGACAACTCTCTCTTCAACTTGCTGATCATGGTCATATCTGATCCAACTATCAATATGTCATCTATATAGAGCAGTAGAATGATGAATTTACCCTCAGGTCATCTCTGGACATACACACACTGATCTGCAACTATTCTTTTGAAACCTTAACTCATCATGAATGAGTCAAACTTCTTATACTATTGTCTTGGCGCTTGCTTAAGGTCATAAATACTTCTCTTTGACTTGCATACCAGATGCTTCTTCTTTTTGACTTTGAAACCCTCTAGTTGTTCCATGTATATCTACTCCTTGAGATTTCCCTGCAGAAAAGCTGTCTTGACATCCATTTGTTTAAGCTTTAAGTTGTGTTTTGCCACCAATCCGAGTATAATTTTGATTGATGTCATCTTCACTACTGGTGAAAAAATCTCGTCAAAGTTTATTCCTTTCATCTGCTCAAAACCTTTGACAACCAATCATGCTTTGTACTTGACTAGTTCTCCATTGCCTCCTCTTTTCACCTTGAAGACCCACTTGTTCTTCAGTGCTCTTTTCCCCTTGGGAAGTATCACTAGCTCATATGTTTGATTTTTCTTTAATGAGCTAATTTCTTCTTGCATAGCTTGCACCCATTTGCCCTTGTCTACATGCACCAGGGCTTGTTGAAAATTCTCTCACTCCCACTCATCAGTGAACATGATATATTTTGATTTGGGATATTTCTGTGATGGAATCAGAATATGTCCTCTTGTTGACATCTTTGGCTGAACTTCTGCTTCAGGCTGAGGTGATGATTCAACATCTGATGTTGTAACATCTTCTAGTACATGGGACTGATGCTCTCTTTGCTCGAACTCCTCTGCCTCTGGTTCAGCTTCTAAGGCAATCTAAATGAGTGCTGAATTTGGTACTAGAGCCGGAGTGCTAGTATCTTTAGCCTTTCTTGGATCTTCATAGAACTAATTCTCCTGAAATATTACATCTCTACTACGGATGATTCTTCACGTGTCAGGGTCCCACAATCTATATTCAAATTCTTCATCTCCATACCCGATGAAGATACATAGGGTAGATTTCAAGTTTAGCTTTTGTCTCATTTCTTTGAATACATGTGCAAAATCTCTACACCCGAATACCCTTAGGTATGCATAGGTCACTTTCTTGCCGGTCCACTCTGAAACTTCGAAATCAAGTGATGTTGATGGTGACCTGTTGATCAAGTAGCGGGCAGTCTTCATAGCTTCACCCCAGAATGGGTTAGGTAGCTTAACCATACTGAGCATGCATCTTACTGTCCCCACAATGGTTTGGTACGTCCTCTTAGCTACTCCATTGTGTTGTGGGGTATGTGGAACTATATTCTCGTGTCGAATGCTGCGTGCTACACAATACGCCCTAAAATCTTTTGATGTGTATTCTCCTCCATTGTCTTTCTGAGGCTCTTGAGCTTCTTTCTAGTTTGTTGCTCTACCATTGCATGGAATATTTTGAAGCATTCGAATACTTGTTCTTTATTTTTTACAAAGTATACCTATACCCTCCTAGATGCATCATCTATAAAGGTTACAAAATATTTGTTCCAGCGCATTGACTCTACTTCCATGGGACCACATACATCCGAATACACCAAACTCAAGATTTCATTTCTTTTATTACTAGAAGAGAAGAAGGCAACTCTATGTTGCTTGCCAAACAAATAGTAATTGCATGGATTAAAAGCTCTACCTTTTGCTAGTTTGATGAGCTGCTTCTTTGGAAGTGTGAGCAGACCTTTCTCTCCCATGTGGCTGAGTCTTCTATGCCAAAGGTTTGGAGATCCTTCATCTTCCACTGCGTTAAGACTGTCTTTAGATATTCTTGTGTGGGTTTTGTACAGTGTGCTACATATGTGTCCTTTAGCTACAATCATAGCACCTTTCATCAGTTTTCAGGTCCTGTTGCCAAAGTAATTGGTGTAGCCTTTTCTGCTAAGAGCCGGGACTGATATCAAGTTCAGTTTGAGTTCTTGTATGTGTCGCACATCCTTGAGTACTATTGTGCAGCCTATGTTTGTCTTTATCTGCACATCACCGTTCCCAACTATTCTTGAGGAACTGTCATTCCCCATCTTCACAGTGCCAAAGTCTCCTTTTTTGTATGTGATGAAGAAGTCCTTGTGTGTAGTGGCATGATAAGAAGCTGCTGTGTCTATCACTCACTCTGCTTCGCTCTTGATCACGTGCAGACATGACTCTTCCTTAGTAGTGAGCATTGCTATGTCTTGGGCAATGGTGACTAGTGTCTCACTATTGTCCTCCTTTGGCTTGCCATGACCCATCTTTCTTCAGTTTTCGACAATCTCTCTTCATATGCCCTGGAATGCCGTAGTGGTAGCACTTGAACTGTCCTTTGGGTTGACTTTTTGATCTATTACAAATCTACGATCTACCTCCTAGTCTGCTCTTGCTCCTCCCCCTTTGCTTGTCTCTCCCAGTACGTTTGTTTTCTGTTACCAAGGCATGCCTGGTTTATGCCAGCTTCTTTCCTTCTGGTCTCCTCATTGAATAGAGCATCATTGACCATAGTCATGGTCAATTTTCCTTTTGATGCTGAGTTGCTGAGTGAAATTACTAGTGTCTTTAAGCTTTCAGGTAGTGAGCTCAGCAATAGTAGAGCTTGCCATTCATCTCCAAGTTGTAACGCTACTGTTCCTAACTGATTTACCATATTTTGAAATTCACTAGTATGTTTAGCCACAGTCATTCTGCTCCTTAGCTTTAGATTAACAAGCCCTTTTATTAATAAGTGCTTATTGTAAGTGGTCTTAGCCTGATACATATTCTTTAACTTCTTCCAGAGAATATAGGCATTTTCTTCTTGAGCAACGTGGTGAAATACGTTGTGATCAATCCATTGTTGAATCTGACCTATGGTTTTCTTATTCATTTTTATCCAGTCTTTTTCAGAAACTCCCTTAGGTCTTTTTCCATGATCATCTAAGGGGTCATGAAGATCTATGCAGTGCAAAAGGTCTTCCATTCTAGGTTTCCACAGAGTATAATTAGTAGCATTTAATTTTATCATGGCTCGAACCATGATATTTCCAAAACTGATCTCCTCCATGGTTTCAAACTTTATTTCTACCTTTTTTAGTAGAACTGGGAAGAATGGAGTGTATGGATGAGTCCAAAATAGTCAAAACCCTTAGGAAGGGTATTTCTGACAATTTGAGGGGTGCCCTAAATTTTCTATTAAAAGGGGGGTGTCTTTATCAATTTAGGAGGGTACTAATTTAGCACTTAAGGGGTGCCCTATGTAATTTCAAACAGTATTGATTCAGGCTATAGTAGGGGGTTTCGCTGTTAATTTTTAGGTATGTTATTTCGAGGCCTCTAGGGTTGTCGATATCAACTGAGACTGTGTAAATTTTCAGACTTTATATAAAAGGTTAAGAAAGCAAAACCCTAACCTTTCTAGTCTCCTTCAACCAAGGGAGTAGCGCGGCTTTCTCCAATGAGACAGCAGGCTACTTCTTGAGGTTGAGGTGGCGACTTGCTGCCTCCCTTGGTTGATGCAGCTTCTAACTGCATGGCCTTTGGTGCAATGATCTCCGACAAGGCAGTTCCTCCCGAGCTGTAGTATCCTCCGGATGGGTAATTTCAGTTACCAGTGTAGATTCATGATGATCTCTCGAGCTGTAACATTTTTTGGCAAGCCAGTTCTCTGAAGCAAGCTAAGTCTCTCACCTCCCCCTTTTTCTTTTTCTTTTTTTTTATCTGCTGGTTTTGGTCAGTTTTCCAACTGCCGGCCAAGCAACCAACTTCCCCCTCTCTCCTTTTAGATATGTAAAGGGGTTTTCGAGAGGCTTTTCCTCCCGTTGGCCAAAAACCCCTTTTCCTCCTCGCCCCCCCTGTTTTTTCCTTTCTTTTGGGTCTATCGAAAATGGGTTTCGGTCAGTTTTCCACTAGCCAACTGAAACCCAAGCTTCTCTTCCTTGTCTGAGTCGGCTGTGGTGGCCGATTTCCATTTCTTCTTTTGGTCTATTGAAAATAGGGTTTTCAGATGGTTTCTCTACTAGCCACTAAACCCTTTTCTCCCTCTGTTTTGGCTACAGCAACAAGGGGTTCCAATCGAGTTTTTCTCTGACCGGCAGGAACCCTAGTACCCCTCCTCTATTTTGATTTTTTTGGCTAGAAGTCTTGCTAGAGAATGGTTCTCTGGCTTAGGAAACGTCTGATCTTAGGTCAGCCTCTAATAGACTAATGTGATTTGCTCAATCTGAGTGATCTAGGTCGATCTGGGTTGTTCGATGGTCAAGCGATCTAAGCCCTCCGATCTAGGGTTTTCCTGTGATTTGGGCTTTCACTCAGCCTGGATCTGAACAGGATTTGGGCCAGGTCTGTCTGTGTCCAAACATAGTATGGGCTTGGACTTGAGCTGGGCCGCACCTGGGTTGGTTCTGATTGTGGATTTGGGCCGCTCCTGGCCCAAGTCTAGATGTGGATCTAGGCCACACTTGGCCCGATTTCGAACGCAGATCTGGGCCACTCCTAGCCCAGATCTACTCAATCTCCTGTGTTGCCAGTACTATTTCTGACAGTCTTCTTTTGTGTTCACCCACTTTGATACCACTTGTTAGGCACAACAGTTAGGATCAAAGTCAAACACACACAGAGAACACAATCAATTTTACGTGGTTCGGCTATGTATAACCTACGTCCATGAGAGGTGGAAGGGAATATCTTCACTATGAGAGAGGATTACACCTGTTCTATTCTAATACTTTTGGCTCTACCTCTGGTCCTATTTATAGAAGCCAAAGGCAGTGAAAAGGTTTTCTAGTAAGATTAAATCCTACTTTCCTTTTTCCTTCTCTGATTAAGACTCTTAATCAGCTTACATTTAACTAACTTGCCTTATTTTTTAAAGATTTTTCAGGCGTGATTATGGGAATGGACACCATCAATATCACACAAAAAATATCTAAAGGGTGTCAGCCATCGCATTCATTGTTATGGTCACAAGCATTAAAGTAGAGAAAGTGCACAATTGTGTTAAACCTTCGAATTTGAATAGCAATTAAGCTCCACTCAACAAGTTAATGGAAACTTACAGCATGCCATGATATTGGTAATGAACATAAAACACTTTCCAAAACTGTTCTTATGTTGACCAGATAATAGACCCATTGTTTGCAACTGTCTAACAGTGCCCGGTAGTTTTGGCGTTTCATATGGAACAGCAAAAACTTCATTCATCGGCTGCATTAGATGAGTCCTCTTAAGATTTCATGTCCCACTTTCATTACCGTGAAAGATCTTACAAACTTAAATAGCATTAAGCTATGGGCTCTACATAAAATCCTGAATTCTTTCCATGGCTTGTTAAAACATATTAGACCCGAAAACAGTCCGGAATAATAGCAACATGGGATGACTAATGAATACATATATCTACTTACCATTCCAAACTCTTCTGCATTCCAGCTGCAGAGAATGATGGTTCTTCTCGGATTCTAACCCATGCACAATGGAGCAGCATAGCGACGAGCGATGTCAAGAAGTGCAGCGGTTCCACTGTTAGGGTCAACTGCACCATATGTCCATGCATCTCGGTGGTTACCAAGTAGAACGTAACGATCAGGCTCTTGAACTCCCTTTGTGACTGCAAATGGCATATCTGATGGTGGCAATCTTTTTCTCTGCCTTCAGAAAGAAAATAAAAGAACACGTTAGCATGAGATAAGACTAAGACCAGGACTACACAGTCTTTCCAATTTTTTCTCGAGACAGAATACCTGACTGCTTCTTGTTTCCAGAAAACATATAAAATGTACCAACAACAACCAGCATTGTGAAAGCAAACATCCAACAATTATGCTCTATAATTATGAACAGATAAAAATGTCCTTATTTGTTTCTAGGAACAAAAGATCAGCAGCATATTGCTCACTGGAAAAAATAAATAGACATTAAGCACCAAAAGATAAAAAAGGGGGTGGGTGTGTTTGTGGCGGGAAATCAGAAAGATTTTCACGTGAGTTAAAAGTTAATACGTCACAACTACCATTTAAGACCTGAGTTGATCACTGACTCGGCTGAGTCGACTCAAGTTTGGTGCTATAGAGTAAATACAAACACCTACTCTCCCAAGAGAAATGGAAAAGTACCCCTGTGTGGCATCAATCATTGTTGCTTTTAACTAGGCCAAATTGTTGTCAAAGTATGAACCTCAAACATTTTAAACATTTTCCAGGATGTCAAAAGATGTATGTAATCCCTTGTTTTGAAAGAGACTGCTAACTTATTTAAACACTTACTCTACTAAATATATGCGAAACTTTTTGGGGAGTTGTAACGCACAGCTAATTAGGAGGAAAATAAAGCAAAGTGCTATAATTGACAAGACAAGAAGTGTAACTATCTGCATTTTCTCCAAGTAGAACTTTAGTATTGATATTTGCAGCCTCACCTAATGGATGTGATCCCAACTCACGCTGTTAACTTAGTCCAATAAACTGCCTTGGAGGTGGTTCGTTAAATCAAGAGTTTCACTCGTCCAACGCGGTGACATTTCTAAATTCAACTCTTCCTCTGGGACAAGAAAAAAAATCTACTAGATCCACAAATTACTGATGTCTCGGATATCGACGCGTGACCTTTCTACCTTATTTGTCCAGCACACCCAAGAAAACCACATGGCAACGGAGGGTCCAGATTACTCCAGCATCAACAAATCATTATTCCGTGGAAAAGAATGGAGCCAATAGGTGGGTCCCATGCCCATCATGCATTAGTCAATCGGCTATTATGTGATCGTTGGGAGAATTAACAAAAGTTGGGAATTATGGCGTTCAACATACGAATACGTAACGGTTGGCGCAGCAAACATCAGATGCGAAGGGGGTGCCAATATCAAACATCTATCCAATTTCACAATGACAGTTTCCATGGCCCACCGGGATAGAGAGATATCGTGTCCCCATATGGGCCCACCAACAGATTTAAGAATTTCATAAGCGTTTCCAGCCGAAATGGGCATCGAGCGAATCGTGGGAAATCTAGTTTGGACTTCATTGCCGTCCAATCTCTGGCCCTAACCGCAGCCCAACCAGGAGTAAGTGGGTCTCCCAACCCTGTCATCACTGTCCCTCTCTCAACGCCATCCATCACCTCGTCACCCTCGGCGTACAATAGAACGGTCAATGCACCGCCCTCTGCCGCCTTATCCACCACCCCGCGCCTGGAAACACTCCCCCTCCTCGCAACCACGATTCATCCACTAACGTTCACCCCCATTACTCCCAGCTTACGATAGTCCTGCTCCGTCCCATAATTAACGGAAATGGGTTTTCCATATACAACCCCAGATGGAGAGGAGGGGTGATACGCTGCACGATTTCACCCTTTTCGTTCCCTCCTCTTTTTCTCCTAAAAGTAACTCCTTCCCGTCGTTAAAATGCATTGCGAGGGAAGAGGACGTATGATAAGAGAGGAGTGCTTCGTATTCTGTAACATGGGTTTGGAGGCCGTACGATTGGAGTTGGGATTTAAAATAAGCCTATGGAAAGCTTCTGGGGTTCCACCAAGGTTGGGTCCTACTGTGAGGGATTGGAAGAAAGATGAGGGGTTTCAACACTTTTTAATAAAATTTTTCGAAAGGTAGGGCCTTAATTTTTTAAAACTAACACAGTGGAAAGCAATTTCAAATAAAATTCATTTTAAGAAAATTTTCAAATATCAACCATCAACTCATTACACAACCTTTCACTTTAAAGTTCAATAATTTTTTTGAATTAACCAAGTAAACCTTTTTAAAACAAGTTCACTATTAAAGGATCCATCCAGTCAACAGCCTCATTCTCAACAATAATATAATCAAATCCAATAATACTAATATACATATACAGCCCACGTGAAATTAAAACATTCCTCTAAATAAAATATCTCGATCCCTATTCACCTGGCTCTTCATTAGTCATGTCTTTTTCTCAATATCTGAGGCATTGCAACAATAATGCAATGTCTCAGCAAGCAATACTTTGTAGGTACATGGATATTTAATGTAATGAAATAATATTATAAAAAGAATAACTCAAATAGTGAGAGCTGACAAGAGAGTAAAACATGATTGTCATAGGATACAAATGTCATAAATCATATCAATACAAGTTGCAAAACATCATGTACAATAAAACATGGATTACATGAATGTAAGACATAATATGATACAATCTCAATGAGAATACAATAAATACGCAGGGCACCCAAGGTACGTGGGTCCCATGAGTGTCTCATACACTCATACAACAGGTTATGAGTACTCATACCAATCCTCTAAGTATAGTCACACCAAGGCACACCGTCACATCTCAATGCTCATCATGCATACATACATAATAAGAGTATGGATCGTCATGCTGCAGTGGCAACCATACCAGGATCTCAACCACTACTACTCGTTGACACCGTAACGAGAGACTTGCCATCCATCACCATGAGTAAGCCCGGACCGGTAGTGTGGATCCCATGTTATCAACCCCTACCAGATACCATCTGTGGGCAAGTGTTTATCATCTCATAAATTCAGAGGGTGGGTGCCAACCCTAATCCCTCATAGCATAACATCCACTAAGTGGAAACACCCGTCATAAATCATAAAACATGAAAATAACAGATCTTGTAAAAACCCAAGAGCACTCGTGGCTCACAATCCCAAGGCACACCATTCATCCCGGAGTTAGCCTCTTAAGGACTAGCCACCAAGCCTCCATCATCAATTCTATGAAAATCATCCAATTTCAGTGATACGATAAAGAAAAAAATATTCTATATACAAGATCCATAAGTAACAATACCATAAAACTTGATCAAATAAAATTCATTTAATGCATCATCAAATCTCATGTCAATCATAGCACACAAACTTGTAAATCACAAGGCACATAAGAAAGAAATCATGCTACCACAATCCAAATCAGGCAAGATGCTATGATATGGCAAGATTTTAGAAAATATGTGAAACATTAAATGTTGTCACCTACCTTGATGAAAGACAATCACCAACTCAGGCGCATACTCCTCTCAAACCACATGCTTTGATACACCTATCAGTACCACAGTACTTTTTCATATTATTCCATTTCATCTATATACCCCTTTATAAAATTTACTCTTTATTTGTGTCAATTCATAAGTCTATTTGTCCAATGATTCTCTTATCTTTCTTTTGATCTAGATCACCTCATTTATATTTAATATTCAATTTTCCTAACATCCAACACTCATCTCCTTGACCTAATCATCAATCAAGTTGAGATTTGTTATTTTAAGATCTTTTGATTACCAAATGATCAATTTATTCCATCTCAATGGAAATTGAGACTATCCAACCATTGGATCATTCTTAATCACCTTGATTTGTGGTTTGATTATGAATTCTAATCTTAATCATCAAAACTAATTCAATTTCATGTTTATCAATTTATTCCAGTGCATATTCATGATTTATGGCTCAATCTAATGGTCTGGTTACTCCCTGATCCCCCGATTCTAAGTTCCTAGATAAATTGATAGTTTGGATCAATTTCTAAGATGAATACACTTAATCCATTTATTAGATCTATCAATTCATCCTTTAGATCAACCAATTGTTCAAGTTCTAAGGCCTAATCGTCCTCTGATAGGTCAGATCTAAGTAATTGGGTATTATTTTATATATTTGATCTAACTAGATGTGCTCAATTCAAGATTTAGAAGTTAAAATCATGTCCACGTTGTTGAAACGATTCCAATGGACCTTCTAGATCGAAGCTCGGGCTTCTATAGCCTTTAGAATAAAAAATAAAAAAAAAACTATTTTAGATTACAAACAATGGTTCATATAAAAAATTCAGGCCGGAATCCCATTTTACACCGAGTTGCACTGGCAAAGCTATTTACACCGGTTTAAACTATGTAAACTGGAGTCCCCAAGACGCACCACCACTGGGAAGCGTAGAGGAACGCGCCGCCTGTGTCCCAGTCACTAGAATGCTCCCCACGTGCGTCTTGATTTTTAGGATGCCAAACCCCATATAACGGGATAACATGTGATGTTGTCCCTCGTGCGCGCATGTGCGCAGGCAACGAGTTGCATTGAGCATCATCCTGTGCATGCATAAAATGGCATCTTGGCGCACCATCCATCGGGGACGATGCGCCCTATTGTTCATTCTGTTTTGCTCAGATCAAGGTCCTAGATGACTTGATTTTTTATTCATTTTCACCGTTCCTAAGGTTTTGAGGGTCCCTGAATCCAATGGATGGTTCAATCATCCATCTAAAGTGTCCTTGTGATGGTTTCCTACTGTTCCATGGTTATCCTAAGATTAACTTCGAATTTTAAAAAAAAAAATTCCAGATCCAAAGGGAAAACACCTAAAAAGAGGAAAAAATGAGAAAGAGAGAGTGCTCTTACTTGAGTTCACCATAGAGAAGTTTCTTAAAGCTTTTTTGATGATTGTAGTTTTGTTTGTGCTTGCCAGAACCCAAATGCCAGTAACATAGATGGTTAAGGTGGAGAGGAGGGCATCCAAGAGAGAAAAGAGAGATTTTGGAGAGAGATCTCGATGGGGAAAAGGATTTTTAATGCTAATGATCACCGATCTCTCCTCCGGTGGCAACAGAGTCGGAGATGGAGGGGGTGTCATTATCAAAACGACCTCCTCTAACTTTAGTCCTTGTCCTTTTTACCAAAATGCCATCATACTTAAAATATCCATAACTTTCTCATTCGAGCTCTGGTTTTGGCAAACTTGGTTTGTTTGAATTGTCTTTTTGAGTACAATGTAATTATAGAGGTCTTAATACATGATTTGATATTTATTAAGTCTCTCACTTATAAAACTCCAAAAAGATAGAATTCAATATATCCTCTTCATCACAATTTCACAAATTTCCAAAATTCTCTCAATTTAGCATTTAAAAGTTTAGGATATTACAAGAGTCTAAGAAGATATGTTGGAATACAAGGGGGTTTTTGGAGGATAGTTTTTGTGCATAAGGCGGTGATGGTTTTGGGCATTGTTTGTGGATAGTGTAGTAGAGAGAGAAACATGGAAAGAGGAGGCATACTGTGGTGTATTGGAAGGATGGTTTCTTGAGAAAACTGGTGCAGAGTCTAAATGATTTTGGGTTGTTGATGGCTATCTCTCTAGGGAGAGAGGGGGGGTCAGGTGGGTTTTCGGAAGGGAAAAGGAAACATAGTAGACACCAAAGTGGCAAGGGAGAATCTTGTGTGATGTTTGCGCGTTAAGTTGGCCCGCTCAATTTCAGGTGCCAAATATGTGGGGCGCACATGCTTGTTATATGGGGTTTTTACAAAAATATCATTACATTTTGTCATTTTTACAAGAAATTCCCACATTTTTTCAATTTTACAAATAAAAACTAAACAGTTTTGCCTTGTCATTAAAGTTGGAATCTAACTTTGGTGTTAGTCCAATTGTAGTCCTGGTGAAAACGAATGGTCTAGTTTCAATTCTAAGTGGAACTGGACCTTTGACACCCCTAATTTTTTTGTTCCAATAAGTGCAATGCTCTTGAGTGCAAGAAGAATTCCACGCCCTTCTATTTTCATTCATGATTATTTTTTTAGATCTAATTGTTTCACCATGTTCTATATAAAAAAAAAAGGTAAATCATAAGAAATCAATGCATCTAAATGATCCTACCTACTTGATTTAGACTTTAAAAATAAATTAATAGAAGTGAATGGTCATTATTCTTGCTTATAAAAACATAGGCTAAAAGCATCCAATGAACATGAAATTTAACTTGCCATTTTAAACATAATGAATGGCTTAAATCTATAGAACAAAGTTTCACCATGCATGAAAAGTAGGGCATAGGATGTATGCCTATGGAATATAGTTTTATTTGCATTGCCTCTAAAAGAAAAGAAAAAATAATTTTTTACTTCTATAGAATTTTGTGCTGGTCAAATAACTAGAAGTAAAATGGTTGACATCATAATTTAAAATTTTGAAAACTCAATCCAACTCGAAAGTGGGACAAGTTGAGTTAACTTGAACAAACTCATAAGTGACTTGTAAATATTGGAGTAATTTTTTTATATTATTTATTTTACTATTAGTTATATCCAAAATTTTTACTTTACATGCACATTAAGTGTTGGACAAGTTGGTGAAGACATGGTATAATTGTTGGGAATGTCTTGTATGAAAATTTCATTGCAAATAAAACATTTTTATTAGGCAACAAGTTAAGTAATGTAAGGAGGGAAAGCATATAAGTTAGACACTTGGGTGCTCCTTTTGGCGTTTGTTAATGTCTCAACTCTGATATGAGTGGGTCATCATATGACCTTAAGTAGTTCTTGTGGTAGAATCCAACTTGGATGAGTCATTGCCCACTCATAATGATAACAACATGTCTTTGTTGTTTGGTTGTATATTTTCTAACTACCAGTTGAATATATTTGTTGGCTTATTTTTTCTCATAAATATGGTTGGATTAGCAAAATATCAGCTCATCTTATTCCTTTGAGGACCAATTTCCATATAAAAACTCACATTTCCCTTGTGGAACATTTTCCTATAGTGGATCTTCAAAAGAGAAAGGTTTAGGCATTTCACTGACAAAGAATGATCTATCTACCTATAGAGAGAGAGAAGAAGAAGAAGAAGAAAAATGGATTGCATGCAATTTTTATATTTTCTTTATATATCCAATATTTTAATCTGATTCAACCTCAATTAGATGTCCTTGATACTAAAACTCATATCTATCAGAAATCACTAAAGTTTTCATTTATGGGCCTCTTGTGGTTGTCCAATGGGTGGTAAGAGGGTCTTTTTTGTTTTACACCATCCATTTTACAATCATAAGAGGGTTACAAATGACTGCCTTAGAGAATCTAAATAGATGTGAGTTTTCGCACCACAGACATCTAATTGAAGCCAAACTAGGTGAATGTCTTGGATCTATGAAAAATATATAATTACATTGAGAAATACTATTTGGAATAAGCTTTCGGTTACTAAGCCCGTGACCCCTCTATCAAACCCCAATCTTTGGATGATCTGGCCTATTCATCTTCTTCACCCTCCCGTAAAGGCTACCCCTAGAAACTCATGCCTATGAGTTGCTTCTAGCCAGTAGTTTTCTCTAGTTTCTTGATTGAAAAAGCCCAACGATCACAATTAAAATACCTTTCAAATGAGAAAACTACTGGCTAATATCAGTCAAAGGACATGGCCAAGATTGTATCTAATTCAAAAGATCAATGGTAGATCAAAGGAGGACAAGATCGATCTAGAATTGAGTGTCCTAAATCAGCTTATTTTGGATGTCCTAGATCTTCAAATCGTGAACATTTTGAATCAAATACTAATAGACATCTTGGATTTTCAAGCATTAGACATCTTGAATAATAACATTTGGACATCTTAGATCGGTCAAAGAGAGGCGTTCCATGGTCCACTCAACTCTTTCCTATTTTTCCATTGTCAAAACGTCTTCATGAAGCTTTCCTTGGTCAAGACATGTTGACTAGTCAAGATTCCAAATCTACCAAGAGTAAGGAAACTTTTGTATGGGAATTTAGTAAACTACTATGTAAAATATATGTATAAAAAATATTTGATTGGTTTAGGAAACTATCCAATGCTTAGAAAGTGTAATTCAGGAAGCATCCAAGTTTATGGAACCATTATTGGAAAAGTGTCTAAGACTTAGTAGTTAATACTTAGTTTAGAAAACCATTAATTTTAGAAAGTTGACTTTAGTCTTTTACACTACTTACATGAGAGAATCGTCTCATCTATTTATATCCCTTGTAGCATAGAACAAAGCATAGTGAATACAACTTTTCTTTTCATTGAAAAAGTGTGAGTGAATCTAAACTTTTTTTGGGTCTTATGTATCTCTTGAAGGGATCCTAGAGTCAAAAGACGCTTAGTTTTGTATATTTAAAGTGGTCACTAAGTGATGACCTGATTCTATTCATTAGTTTTGTATCACTATGGTGGTCATTCTTCTATATATGTAGAATGATAAGCTATTTCTATAATTTAGCTTTGTATCTTTGTGGTGGTGTTCTCCTATATCTATAGATTAGTGAGTTATTTTAATCTATCTTATTATATTATATTTTATCTTATTATTTGATATCAACCCCCAAGAAGATAAATAGGCTAGTCATCCAAAGGTAAAGCTTAGATGGAGGGGTGACGAGTCCCATAACTTAGTTGGATAGCATTTTTATATTACATTTTCTATTGAATTTTTTCTCCCAAAAAATAGGAGTGTGGCTGGTTGAAGGGGCACGTATCATAGTGCCAAACTCATATTTTTTTCATTGAAACAATTATTCTCCCTAAGAGTAGGAGGTGGCTTTTCTTTATATATGGTATAGTTAGTATAGATATGTTGATGCACATAATCTTCACTTGCAATGTGCGTACGCTACACCTTGATCTTGTCTTGGTAGGAGCCGAGATATTTGGGTTTTGGCATTATCCTGCGTTGTGATAAAATGGAATCTATCAATTGCAGTATTATCTAGACAACAATCTCCACTTAGCACCCTAAAAAATCCTTTGGTTCTCTTATTTCCCTTTTAGAATGATAATGATTCTTGAATATATATGGTTAGGATTGCAAATAGGAGGCAATAATTGAATGAAACAACATTTGGCCAATGAATTGATGGATTCTAAAGTTTTTGCCCTTTTGTAGAATACAAAACACATGAACTCACTAGAAGGTGAAATAAATGCACTATCGCATTCTACTTAGAACTCAAATATTTGTTAGTGGGGGTTGCACATAGGAGTTTCAGTGACAGAATTGAATTTTATGGTGACCAATAGCCGTTTAGACCATCTTACTTGAGCATTCCTGATAATAAAGTGGGAGTGCTATTATCAAAACAAGGGAGTGGAGATGCCATGTCTACTGCTGGAAATATTGCATATATGCACCATAGCAACATTCCACTTCTCTTTCATGGAACAGAACATTATCCACTTTATATATAAAGAGCATGAGCTCTTGCTTCTAATTCACAAAGAGAAGAAATTCCCTACTAAACATTTGATTAGTGCACACATAAAAAGGCAACACACCGCATGAAAGCAGCAAAAGACATATGCTTTATCATCTCAGTAGTTGGGTCATCAATGAAGAAGTGTTAGGTTGGGCCCATTCATTACAGCAAACTAGTAATTTAGGATGTGACATAGTACTTTAAATCTAACAAATTTTATTATTGATCAATTATCTTTTTATACTATTTTTATATTTAATATATTTTAATTAACCAATTATAGTTCATTTGTAAATATGAGCTTTTAAATAGGCATAGTGATTATTGTAAAGGGTGGAAGCAAAGTCCAAAAACTTACTATTCCTTCCATATGGGCATAAACCACCTAGTGCTTGAAAGCCTTTCTTCATTAGAAAATCATAAATAAAATAGAAAATCCTTCTCTCTTCCCCCCCCCCTCTATGCTAGCTCTTTTGTAATAACTTGAATTTTTAAGTCCTATTTTAAAAATTAAAAAATAAAATATGGTGGAAATATCTCCACAATTAGATTCTACTAGAAAAATGGAATCCAACAACATAAAGGATGCCAAAAACGAAGATCAAATGACAAAGTTATGGACATTTAAAGATTGAGGGCATTTGAGTAATTTTAAATTTAAAAAGGAAAAGAGTTGGATAACGCAAGGGGTCGTCTTGATAATGACACCCCCTTCATCACCACTGCGTCACTGATGCATCACCCGCATCTGGGAGAAATGGCGGCACCACCACGGAGAGCAGCGTGCCACTGCCACGGAGAGCGGCGCGCCACCGCCTTGAAAGGGTTATAAAACCCTTCTCCTCTTCTCCTCCAGCTACCAGGAACACTCCAGTTTTTCCTGAAGCTCTGTGTTTTTTGGGGACATATGGTTCTGGCAAAACCCTATCAGAAAACCCCTTCTTCCATTCCTCTGAGTTTTCTAACACCGGCCCCGAATTCTCCTTTTTTCTTTCTTCTCTTTCCTTTTTCCTTCTTTGGCCACCACTATCTTCTTTGTCTCAACGGTTATGGTTTCCTAGTAGGCACCAAAGCACTGGTACCCACTGGAAGACCCAGAGCCATCTCTCTGACTCAAATCAGGTACTCCTCTCCCCTCTTTCTCTTTGATTCCCTCTTCTCTAGTAGAAACCAGATCAGATCCATGCTGGATCTACTTTTCCTAGTCAAAATATCATCGGAGAAAACAGATCCGATGGGAACCATCTCTGGGACGCACATGCATAACGTGCATCAGAGATGCGCTGTTTTGGAGCATTCCTCGTGCGTGTACAAGCATTAGAGTGGTCCTGATTTGACCGAGATGCACATGCATCCTAGGAACCGTGACGCGCAAGGCTCATCTTGTCACATTCTGGATCCATAAATCAAATCTGAATTGTTTATTTGATTTGAAACATTAAAACTGCAATTAAGAAGGCTATATAACTTCGATTGACGATCTGAAAAGTCTGTTGTGTTATTCTTGACGACACGAACCTAATTATATAATAAAATTTAGGATTAGAGGACTATTTAATGTGACTATAGCCTAAAAACTATAGAAATCTCATAAATCTACAAGATAAAAAATGACCAAATCTCATAAATTGATCCATTAGATGTATTAGGAGATCAATATGCCTAATCAACCCAAAATTACATACATCAACCTTTGAATTGTAGATCTGACCATTCAAATTAGGTACAAACCTGATCTAAGCATCAGGATAGGCGATCTGACCATTCAACTACAAGATCTTGATGACATAAAAGTTATTGAAGGCAATCCAACCATTAAATATTAGATCTATAAGTGAGATCTAGCCTACAAACATATTAATCAATGATCTATAACCTAAAAAATAGATTTAGTCCTTAATCTGTAAGTCTAATTCATGATCTATAGAGAATGGGAAATGACACTTGAATTCTTGTAATCAAATAATAGCCAGGACTTCACAAAGGTGATTAAGGATTCGATTGAAGAAAAATGCAATTCAAGAGACATTGAGGTAGGTAGTCTGATACTACTAAGTTTTCAAATGCATTCCAAAATCTAATTGATTTACTTGACTCTATTACCATGTTTAGTATGCTTTTTAAGATATTATATTCTTATAATGAGCATGCGGAATTGCCTTCATGATTTATGGTCTTGAATGTAATTGCTTGCATTGAATAGATTTTGTATGCATTGCTCGCATGTTTTGAAACTAATTACATAAATTAGATGATTTACGATGATTGAGATTTGGATTATATGTATATATCTTTTTTGGGCTAATGAGCCTAGTGGGCACTATGTGTTGATGTTTTCTTCAAGTGCACGGGCCATTGTAATATAGCTATGCAAATACAAGTCGATCCCACAAGGACTCACTTTAGAATTTTGGAGTTTTTAATAAAATTTAATTATTTAAAATTCAATCAATTGAAAAAAAAATTAATAGAAAAAATTTGAACCTCAGATTTAGTTTACCAATGAACTTCCAGAAGTCTATTTCCAAAAAGAACAGAAAAATAACTACTAAAACCTTAATTAAAACTAAAACTAGAAAAATTAAGAAAATCTAATTCCCTAGATTAATATTGTCCAATTTCTTCACTTTGGATTTCCAAAATTTTGATCAACGTATATCACTATGTTCAACATGCCCTGGATGAAGGATCTAATAGAGGAATTTGTCAGATTCTTCAAATATTTAGAGATCTAAAGAAATTAATGAAATTAAGATTCAACAGCTTAGATCTATTCTCAGAATCCAAAATAAAGATCAGAAATAGTAATTCGACTAGAACTATCCAAAAAATATGCCAGGAAATTTAATTGCAATTCTAAATTAAAATAAACAAGAAATTGAAGATTTTTCATCATTAACCTAGAACAATTAATTAAAGTAAACAGTAACGAAATAACACAGACTATGGATTACTCATAAACAGGAATAAGATAAGCTGGGAATAATAACAATCGCGGGTGCATCAAATGTAATTTCAATTATTCTGCATGGGCGAAAGTGGAATTTTGCCAAAAATATTAAACTCCTATAAAAGAGGGTTTTCTGGCCGGAGAAGATGGGATGCTGTCAGTGATGCTGGCCTGAGTTCCGTTCGGATTAGGTGGGTGTTGAATGGGCGGTGGAGGGCTCTTCCAATGAGATAAAAAAATGATGCCCTTTCTGGGCGTCGTCTGGTTTAGGGCCGTCTCCGCCTGGCTGGTAATGAATTGGGCTCCTGGTCTGGGCATGCTCCAGTTTTGAGTTCGTGCTTGTAGAGGTGTGGCTTGGCCTGTGGAAACAATGGGGAGCAGAGGAGGAGTTGTTGGAGATAGGAGAGAGACAGAGTTGAGAAGGTGGAAGCAATGCAAGTAAACTGGTTAATCTAGTTTGGAGTGAGACGGAGGGTGGAAGAAAAAGAAACAAAAAAAAGAAAGAAGTGAAATGGTGCTTGAACAACAATAAGAGAAGAAGGTGAAGGTGAGAAAGTGAAGATGAAGATCATGATGACAAGCAAGAAAGGTTGTTAATGTGAAAGATAGAGGAATACACAAGAAAAACTAAGGAAGAAAACGTGAATGAGAAATAAAACAAGGAAACTCAACTCTCCTAACTAAAAAAAAAACTACTCCCCTCCACCTTCACGGTTCTCCTTTTTATAATAGTTTTCCCTTCCTTATTTTACTCTAACAAACTCCTCTTCTTCCCATCTAGGACTCTTCTTCCTTTTAGACTCCTCTTTCAAATTAGGACTCTTCCAATTAGGAATTCTCTTCCATAAGGACTCTTGCCTTCTTGATCTTTACCTGATTTGCACTGTTGATCCTTGATAGATGATCTGTACATTGATCCTTAGCCATCCAGGTTTCTTTTAGTTGAGAAAAGACTAAATTAAAATCATATAAACAGCACATTAATCATCTAATAAGCTCTAATGATCATCTGACCATTGATTTTGAAGATCTAAAGTTTGGATGGTCAATTTGAGCTAAATTAAAAATCAAGCTAAATTTTGCAATTTTGAATGGTTAGATGATCTAATTGAATGCTTAAACTAGGGGTTTTTTAGCCAAAATTAAACACTTAATACTATGCTGAGAGGCTGTTTATGTACGAAGTTGGTTTCCCAACCTCTAACCACCAAAGGTGTAGGTATTACTGCCCAAAGCGGCATTGTCCCTTCCTCAACTGCCATGGTAAATAGGGACTACCACTGGAGGCGTTCACGGCACCCTTTTTGAGGATATATCCATAGTCGCCATAGAGGCTGTGGTGGGTTGGTCTCTATATACTAGCGACACACAATTTCAGAATAGGTTCTGGTCGTGAACATAGTTAACCCTATCATTTCGGTTTTGATATCGATATGCATATTGTATTGAGATGGTTGTAGACGAGTACTCATAACCAGTCGGCTTGATGTGTTCGCAGACCTGTCAGCTTAATATGTTCGTCGACCCATTGCCTTGATGTGTTCTTCGAGATATCCACATGCATGACATTTATTGTGGGGTTGAAATTCTATCATTTGATTTGATCGATCACTATTTTAAGTTTGTCGTAATATGTTATATTATTGATTGATGGGTTTTAATGGAAAGTTCTATTATTTGAAAATATACAAACGAGTAGAATGATTTATGCATAAATACCCACATTTACATAAATTGCATAATTTTATCTGAAAAATTTCTATCAAAATTATGCATGTTGTCATGCCATGTTTTCAAAATATTAGTATTAGATCACTTACTAAGTATGAGGAATACTCACCCAAATATATTATTTTTAAAGATTAGCTCTAACAGGATTATAAGAAGCATTAAGAAATGTTAGTGCTACAATCCAGTAAATGAAGATAAAGACAAGAATGAATGTAAGTATATGATATATCCTTTGGATATATATATATATATATATGTAATTATTGCAATTAAGCTATGAGCTATGACTATATAGATTTGGGATGCATATATGTTCATCTTAATTTTAAAAAATACTTTGTTTGCCTTGAAAGCAAATGACACTCAGGGTTTTAAAAATGAATTTAAAATACAATATATTTTTTTTTCGCTGCATTGCATTTGTTTTTATAAAAGTATTTTCAAATAGGGATATTTCACAATAAGAATTAGTTTTGCATTTAAAAATGCATGTGAAAACCCGGGTTGTAACATCTTCCCTTTAGCTTGTCTCTCTTATTCTTCCCTAATATGAATATGGGTCGGTTCAATTTAAGGAGAATCAGATCTCCTTACTCATGTAGAAGAACTTGACCTCAGTGTGTTTATCTGATCCGGTGTGTAGGTTTTGCCAGGGATCAGGAGTGCTTTGGTACCACAAGTTGCACTATTCCTTCTTCCTAGCTTATATCATTACAAGAAAGAAAAGACTTCAAAAGAGCAATGAACAACCATTACCAAGGAAATTACTTACCAATTAACTGACTAGCCTACTTTATCAAGACTCCCAATCAAAACTACTTCCTATGATAAAAAGACCATTGATTGCTATTCTTCTAATGTGATAGCAGCACCCACCTTAGTCCAGAAAATGTTTAGAAATCTTTCTAACATGAGTTGGCATAACACGTGTCTTGGTTGGGCTGCTATCATTCGACCCCCTTTCAAACTGAACCTTGCCCTCAAGGTTCAAATGAGCAAGATTCTGCTGCAACTGTATCCAGTCGTCCCAAGCGGCATCTTCTTTTGGTAATCCAGATCAATGAACCAAGGCTCTTGTCGTAAGTTTGGATCTGATCTTACTCCAATGAAATTTCAGTAGTTCTTGTGGCTCAAGCCAGAATATACCTGTGTTTGCTATTGGTGACAAAGAAGGGCAAGGGTACATATTGGCAAATATGCTCTTTTTAATAAAGAAATATTAAAAACTGGATGAATTTTGGATTATGCCGGCAATTCCACCTTGTAAGCCACCTTCATACTTATTCAATTACGTCAAAAGGCTCAAAATAGCTTTGTGCGAATTTTTGATTGCTCATTTGATAACTATTCTCTGGCTATATGTCTACAACTTTAAGTACACCAAATCTCCCTCCTTGAAATCACGTTGAACCTTGTTTTTATCATGCTGGTCTTTCATTCAAATTTTGGGCATCTAGGAGATTCTGTTTTAATTGCTACAAAATAGCACCTCTATCTTTAAGTGTCACATTCACGAGGGCCACTTTAGAGGATCCAAGAACATAAGAAGACCGAGTTGGAGGGAGAAGGCCATATAAGACTTGAAAGGGTGTCATTTTCTCTGTAGTTTGAGAGAAAGTATTATACCAATATTCAGCCCATGGTTGCCAAGACGTCGATTTGGTGGTTGATCCATCATAAAACAGCAAATGTAAGTTTTTAAGCAATGGTTCAGTACGTCAATTTGGTTATCCATTAGTGGATGATAAGAGGTACTCATCCCTAGATGCTTTCCTTGTAATTCAAAACATTCGCGCCAAAAATTGCATAGAAAAATAGGATCACGATCACTAAAATAGAGCGAGGCATGACATGTTAAAAACATAATACACCAAGACCTACACCACCATTGTCGTCGTATATGGATGTGAGAGTGGAAATGCTCATATTTGGACATGCGATCCATAACAACCAAAATCACTGTCATACTCAAAGGGCAGTAATCCTTCAGTGAAATTTATAGATACATCGTCCCACATACATTTAACAATGGGCAATATTATGGTTGCAGCAGACCTACGGGACTCATTGTATCATACTTAGTCTTTTGCCAAATATCACCTTCTGCTACAAAACGCTTGATGTCAACATTCACTCCGCGCGAAAAAATATTTTAGGAGAAGGATATGAATGGAACTCTTGTAGAAGCTTTGATTTTAGAGTTGAATTGAAAGCCAGTTCAAATCGTTCTTTAGACCAAAAGAGACCATCTTGGAGTGTATAGTCTAAGAAAAAGCTTGTGGATCCTGAAGGTACTTCTGATGTCGGTGCTGCATCTCATCACTATTTTCACATTCCCATTTAAGATCATCAAATTCCAATTGGAATGGAGATAGCCGAAAGATATCCTCTCTGCAGCGTTTGCTGTCTGTCCTCATACACTAGCGTCTGCTGCAGTGTTTGCGTTGCCTTTCTTTGTATGCTAGCTCATAATCATAGCCCAACAAATTAGAGACCCATTTTGTGGTTCCATCATTTGCATGTGTTGCCTAAAGTATGCAAATTGGGCTTTCATCCTGCGTCAATATTGTACCAATTCCTTGCTTTGCTTCATCACATTCTAGAACAAAAATCTTAGTAAAATCAGGCAAAATGAGAATGGGGTGGATACTATTGCTTTCTTCAATGCATTAAAAGCCTTTGTAGCAATGTCTGAGCATATAAAAGAATCTTCATCTAACTAAGATGTCGAGTGTGACAATCTTTCCATAGTCGCGCACAAAGCGCTAATAGTATCCCGTCCGACCCAAAAAACCGCTATTATATGTTACTAGGGTAAACCCACTCGGCCATGCATCGAATCTTCTTTGGGTCAGCGACAACTCCCATTTTTGAAATAATATTCCCCAAATAATTTACTTCCTTTTGTCCAAATACACACTTTGATTGCTTAGTGTACAACTGGTGATTTTTCTTAGTGCTTAAAACATTAAATAAGTGATGTAGATGGCCACTCCATGAAAAACAAATATGTCATAAAAAAAGCCAGCACAATTTTTCATAAGGAGGGTCGGAATGCCTCATTCAACAGAGCTTGAAATGTCGTAAGAGCATTTGTCAGATCAAAGGCATCAGTAAAAACTTGTAGTGCCTGTCATAAGTACGGTAAGTTGTCTTGTCAACATCTTCTACTCAAACACAAATTTGGTGATATCTTGACTGTAGAGAGAGTTAGGAGAATATGTAGTGCGTGTGATCGAGAAGTTCATTAATGACTGGAGCAGGCAAGTGATCCTCGACTATTATTTTGTTTAGGGATCTATAGTGAACACGAAAGCACCATGACCCATATCCTTCTTGCAAACTAGAAGCAGTAGTGATGCGTAAAGACTAGTGTTATGCAGAATAATGCCCAAATCAAGCATCCCCTTCACAACCTTCTTCATGCCATTCTTTTGCACGTGAGGATATCGGTAAGGATTAATGTTAGTAGGGCTCTGCACTACTTTGTGTTACAATTTGGTATTCGGGTAATCGATTAGATGATAATCCTCTAGGTTCCTCAAATACCATTACAAATTCGATGAGTAAAGCATCCAGTGTTGGAGAAGAGGATGAACTCCTACCTTCAATATTCATGATCAACTTTAAATGGCACCATGAAAATTATTACGTAAAAGGCATTCCATGAATTGAAGTCTTGCCGATTTTGCCTCTGGCACCCGTTGCCCTTCAAGATGATAGCTATTCGTGCCAATAGATAAATCCATGGTGAGATGTTTCCAGTTAGACACAAAACTGGCCCCGTTGTTCTAACCACTGAATTCCTAACACAACATCTGGTTCAATTATATGCAAAACATAAAAGTCAGTGGTGAAATACAATGTTTGAATTCCTACCTTAACACCCACATATCGATCACAACATATCTAAGGTACTTCCATCAACTACCATCACAGGAAATGACTTTGTAGGAGAGAGAGACATTTAATTGACAGGCAATCAAGTCACTAATAAAATTGTGAGTACTACCACTATCTGCAAGTATAGAGACTTGCTGGTTACATAGTACACTAGAAACATTCGTCGTATGAGGAGACAATCTGAGAAAGAGCAAGTAATGAAAATTTTCGTGCCTCTTGTGAGCTATCTACATCCTGAGAATCACTTGGATTTCTAACTAGAATTGTTGAGAGTTGCACTTATGTCCCAGCTGAAATTTCTCGTCACAATTGCATGCATCTGTGTCCATGTGAACCGTTTGAAGGGGGGTATCTCATTATTGTTATATTTTGGAATTGGTCGGTTGGTAGAAGACATCCTCATCTCTCTTTTTCAGACAACAATTTCTCTTCCTGCATCCTAGCCATCCGAATAGTGTCAGTTAAAGTATTTGGTCGAAACATCCTAACATCATAGCGATCTCGTGCTTAAGCCCACCAATAAATGATCTGATTATTTCCTTTTCCTCCCAGCCTTCAAGTCGGTTTGCAAGTTTCTCAAACTGGCATTAGTACTCATGAACTAACCTTGTTTGGTGAAGCTTAGAGAGAGTTTCATCAAAGTCTTTGTACTCCGTCGGGCCAAATTGAACACATAAGGCTGTGACAAACTCACTCCTACTTAGATTTGGTCCTGCACGTTCGAACCACTAAACTCATTCACTAGCTTCCCCTTCCAAGTGAAAGGAGGCAAACAAAACCCGTTAATTTGCTGGAGTGCAGTGGCACCTAAAGAACTGCTCAGCACGGTTTACCCACTCTATTGGATCTTCACCTCGACCTTGGGAAAATCTAGACATGCAAAACAAGGCTAGATTTTTCCGCTTGACTTAGAAACTCTAATTCCTTAATTCTAGAGTGGTAATTTAATGGCTTCAATAGCGTCAGTGTAACCGCAGATCTTTCACTCAAAGTTTCCAAGATCCTTCCAATTTGTTGATCCGATCTCAGTGTGTAGGTTTATACATTGATAAGGAGTGCTCTGTTACTACCTAATTTGGATCTGGGTTGGTTCAGTTTCAATAGAACCCAACCTCCGTAGTCATGTTGAAGAATGGTAAATTTTTCCTATATTCTGTTCCTTATTCCAAGCTTATATGATTGCAAGAAGAAAAGACTTCAAAATAACAAGGAAACTACTTACCAATTAACAAACTATCCTACTGTATTAATACTGCCAATTAAAAATACTTCCCATAATGCAAAGATAATCAATTGCTACTAGCACCCACCTTAGTCTAGGAAACATTTAGGAATCTTTCTAACACAAGTTGGCATAACACATGGTTCAGTTTCAATAGAACCAAGCCTCCTTACTCATGTCGAAGAATGTTAAATTTTCCTATATTCTATTCCTTCTTCCAAGCTTATACGATTGCAAGAAGAAAAGACTTCAAAATAACAAAGGAAACTACTTAACCAATTAACAAACTATCCTACTTTATTAATTACTACTTAAAGTTACTTCCTATAACAGACAAATAATCAATTACTACTGGCACCCACCTTAGTCTAGGAAACATTTAGGAATCTTTCTAACACAAGTTGGCATAACACATGAATTAGTCGGGTTGCCATCATTTCGCTGCACACAACCAAACACGCCCTCGCCCCCCACTCTCAATTTCCACTTATGAAGAACATAATTGACATTTTTCAGCAAAAAGGATGAAATCTTGAGCAAAATATCAATCTTTTAATATTTTTCATATTAACTCTCTGTGTCCTCTTAAGCATAGTTGTTTACCTAGTTTGAATTCAAATCATAGTTAACTTCCATATAATACATGTACTAGCATGATATGTATTTTTAACTTTTATGTTATTTTTTTATATTGTATTCTTATTTGCTTATACAATACCTAAACAATAAATACATGATTATATAAACAATTAAAGAAACAAAATAATGCATAACCTAACTTTTGAATCTTAGTTATTTGTCTTTTGCATTTTTCTCCTTTTGGTATTAGAATTGCTAAATATCTGACAACTAGATTAAAAAACAATGGTATAACGGCAACTTTTAAACTAGGAACTAAACTTTGGAATAGTATGGTACCAAAAAATGTACTATTTTAATGGTATAGTTTTGGGTTTCTATGGAATTAAATTGGGATTGAATTGTTTATGGCCCTAACTAATATAGTTTGGGAAGGCTAAGATAATCATACATATAAAGTTGGCAAGCAAATGTGACGATCTCGGTTTTTGAAACAATATTTTGAATCATTTTTAAATAAATCAGGATGCCTTTGTAAAGATTTTTAATGTTGACAAACTCTTTTTTGAAAAATTATTCAATATATAAATTTTGAAAACTACCATTCCAACCTTGGGTGTCAATTTCAAAACTTCATACATACTGAAAATAACTTGCAAGCATAACCTACTAGTCATAGCCCAAATAAACTATTCCAACCATATATGGAATTACAAATTAAAGTTAATATTATGGTATTTATTACATTATTGTTGAATTGTCAAATATCCATAAAATTAGATAGTAACTGAAATTTCTAAGTCTTCATACTTTTCCACTCTGTTGCTTTCTTGTCCATGCCTCTAATTGGGACCTACTTTCCAGCCTTGTCCTAAAATGTTGTTGTAAGGTGTGAGTACAATGGCTTAGTAGGAATCTACTAAGTTAGACAAAAATATGCAAAACATGTGCATGGAATAGAGTATATAACAATACATTTGATTAATTTCGATAATGTCAAAAATCACAAAGCCAGATAAAACTCAAAATTACTCATGGCTAATTAAATGATATCTCAAATATCAAATCTATAAGTAAAAATCTTTAAATATCAGATCTCAGATATACAACTAATAAGACAGTAGCAAACTGTTAAGGCCTTAAAGGCAAATTAGTCTTTAATCCTCGAGAATGACCGACATAGAAGTTTATGTCCCAGACTTATGTGTGTAGTATTGAAATAGCTAAGGGTTGACATGGATACCACATGATCTACAGCATGCTCTCATGGAGAGAGCCGATCAAAGGAGTAGGAGCCTTCTCATGATACCACCACTCACCTGACAGCCTCTCATGGACTAGGTCTCAATATCTAAACAAAATTCAGAGTGAAAGTGGCCAATCGCCACTCCTAGCATAGCAACCATGGGGTCTTATCACCCCTTAGACAAGACTTTTATTAGCTGTAGGACATATAATGAGAATTTAAAATTAACACTCAATGGAGTGAATTCTTATAAAATAGAAGTAGCTACTCAGATCCGTGACAATTTCAATATAATTCCCCTTTGTTTCATACTATGAGGTACATCAGCCTATCTTAGGCAAAACAGAAATACCATTCACAAATTAGAAAAGAAGCACTTAGCAAAACGTATAATTTAGAACTTGCATGACAGTGCAATTACATATCTAAAGTTGTAAACTCAAGAAATTATGGACTAGCATTGAGTATATGCATTACACCACAACAAGCAAGTCTGTTTTCACAGATTAAACATTATCATAAGAGCATACGACAGTGGCAATAGCAACATCAAAAATCAAATAAAAAACCCATCCAAACATGAAATTGAAACAACTAAATCTGATAGTTTATTGAGATATGGTGAGGGATGCAAATGCCTTATAAATTTAACATTGAAAATAGATCTAAATGCAATTAGAAGTTATAAAACTTTTATATGGTAATAACTGTTAAATGACTATGGCATTAACTCTAATTTAGTCCTTGCATAGTATTAACTTTGTTTAGACTCATGATCTGACATGTTTTACATAAAGCAAATCTCGAATTTAAAAGTAAGTTGATATTTGAATTTTTGTAACAAATAGATGGTTCTAAAACAGTGGGAGATACAACATACTCACAGTTCTAACAGTCTAAATTTCAAGGTGAAATTGATGTCTCATTGTAGTAACACATTTAGCAAACAATGGCTCATTACAAGCTCATATGGCTGTTTAGAAACTTGAACTTACAAGACCCGAAACAATGCTTCTCTGCAGATTTTAGTTTTGTAGAACTTCAACCATTCTATGCTAAACAAAACTATCTGAAACTGAGGTATAGGGTGTCAGATCCGAACTTCTGTCCCTTACTTCCTACTTGACTGCCTAAAAAAATCAAAGCCAAGATAGCTCTCAACAGCATTATTAATCTAAGGTTTCCACTACTATAGCAGTGGTGCACCTAAGGCTTTCACTACTACAGTAGTGTTGTGCTCAAGGCATGTGCTGCTATAACAGTGAAGGGCCTATGCTGCTATTGCCGTAGCATAAGATGCATTCATCCCTCCTAAAATCAGTCACAATAGTAACACTACATGGGCAGTGAATTGCACATAAAAATTTCTGCAAAGCGGTCATGATGACCAATAGAATTGGTATGCATGTTGCAGCCCTACAGTTTACTGAAATTCATGGATGAAAAACTGGTCATTTATACATGCTACTATGATACGCTAAGATGAAATAATGCTAACAAATTCTTATCTTGGAACAATTAGTTAGTATTTTAATTCATGGTAGTCACTAAAGATAAGACAGCAGAACACTTTTTCGCAGTTCTCATAATGACTAGGAAACATGTTTAGCACAAACCAGCGTAACTAGCCATATGCCAAGTCTAAAACCAATACTTCAAATCTCAATCCAACGCTAAAGAATAGGTTTCAAAGGTGTTTGTAGATCAGTGGTTATAATGCTAAGATAAAACAGTAAACATGTTTCATCTCATGATCCAAAAAACAGGGCATCACATGCTAGATTGAAACACTGAGACTTATGACACTGTCCCAAAACCAGCATGCATTTGAGCAAAACATTGCGTGGAAATGCATCTCCGAGACCATCCAAATAAGTGAGTAATAGAGCTAGCAAAACAGAGATCACGCGCCCATAATTCAATCCAAAACACTAAGGAAGCTCATTTAAAACAAGTATGGAATAGTCCCATTCAATCAGAGAACTCATCTACGATCAAATCTGAACCTAGCACGGATAAAGAAAATAAAAACCAAGAAACATGCCTCTTAAATAGTCAGGAAACAACGTTGAATCATGCTACTAAATCAGAGAAGCAAGTCCAAACATCAATCAATAAATCAGAGAGGAAATGCATGAATCATTCGAAGCATCTCTGGCTGAAACTTAAAGGCAAAGCACGTCTAACCTAGTAAACACCTACACCTCTTACCTCTTGATTCCCTCTTGTTCTTAGCTGATCCAAGCTGCAAAGTGATGCAAAATTGGATAGCTTCTTGCTCCAAAATGCAGAGAGGCTGGACTACGCCCTGCTCCAAAATGCATAGAACTAGCAGCCTACAATTTTTTTTTCTTCTTCCTTCTTATTTCCTTTCTTTCTAGCCTTTCATATCTTGCTGGAAGTTGATCTGATCAAATCCTCACCCTTTATTTTGAGCTAAGCTTTCTTAAAATTTCACCATCTCCATTTATGGATTATCTTGATAACCTCAAGATACCATGTCAATGCAAGTATCCCTATTGACATACACATAATTATTACCTTTAATATTCCTAAAGTTTATATTTTTAACCTTGAAATTGCTCAATTTATCACTAACTAAGGTTTAATTTGCATATTACAGATTAGCGTATAATTGAGAAAAGTGAACATTTTTGGTATTTTGAAGTGCTAAAAAGAAGCTAGTGTGTAACTGAAGCTAAATTATGGGCCTAGATCTCATCAAACAAGATTAGAGGAGTTCATAATGCAATGCTAGTACCCTTATCATTGTCAAACTAGTTATAAACCCCATGCCCATGACCACCTTTGTACATGCAAATGAAGCCGTCATTATCAAAAGCTAGGTGGCCAAATTCTTGTGCGTACATGCATGCAATCACCACCCGATGGAGCTTTTAAGTGAAGTCATAATAGCATATAATGGATCCACGCGTGTGGACTTCCTCTAAAGTAAAAACACCAAGAGAGCAGGGCCCACATGCAGAGTATTTCTTTCCTTCTTAATCGTTCACTTGGATAAAAGGACCCCCCATGGAAGATATGTGTTCCCAAGGGCGGAGGACTTGTTTTCACTATCTGAAAATCATGTTTTTCCATAAGAAAGATAAGGAGGTACATGGAAAAAATAGAGAAAAACATTGGGTTTTGAAGTTGGAATAAGCAAGAAACGTAAGGTACTAGTTCATCCCACTTTTAAGGGATCAATGATCAGGATTGGTGTTAACTTAGCACTCTCCTAGAACTCCTAAATTAGATATGTTTCACATGAAAATGAAGAGGAGTTTTGGCAAGTGCTAGAAGGAAAGAAGAGCATGGAATCAATTTGGACACTTTCTTAGAATTCCAAAGAGAGATACGAGAGGAGCAAAATGTGTTGAGCCAATGAGGAAGGCTCCCACAAGATTCTCTAAGGAGGTTCAAGAAAGATTTCAGTGGGGGAATAAGAAGATATACTCAACAAGATTGAGATAGAGAGATAGAAACAAGTGGATTTCACGCTATCTAGAAAGGAGACTTGGAGGTAGGAGTTTAGAAGGACTTTAATGAGATTCTTTGAGGTGGAAATCAGAAGCTTAATTCAAGTTTGGAAGAAAAATAAGAAAGTAAACTACATGTTCCCAAAGGGGACTAGGGGGTGTTTTAATGTGTTTCTAAGGGAGATTTTAGAAGGATATCAATGTGAAAACATGAGAGGCATACAACGTGACATAGATGGAGGGCTGCTTGAATGTGAGATAAGAAGGATGTGGAAGAGACTTGGAGAGGAGAGTTCTCCAATGTTTTTTTAAGGTAGGTGGTTGCTTGTTTGTCTTCTTCAAGCACCTCATATTGTTTGCCTTTTTCAAGCACCTCACCATGTTTGTCTTCTTCAAGCTCCTTATCTTGTTTGCTCTATTCTTGCACCTCATCTCTCCCTTCTTCGAGCAAGAGTTTTTCTTGTATCTTGTTTCTCTTCTATGGTGAGTGACACACCAAGGACGAAAGGGAAATTTATTGTATTGGCCATGGCTTGTAGCGGATCTAGGAGATTCAATGTGTGACGCATTAAGGGAGGGAAAACATAGTTTTGTTGTTTTTTGATGGAGTGGATTTGTGGTTCTTCGGCTTGATTGCTTAGGAGCACATTCTAGATCAACTATTCGATGTGTGACACATCAAATAAGAAATCTTGGGTGTTAATTTCTAACTTGGGAAGTAGTTAGTTATTTTTCTTGTTTGATGACTTTACTTGTAACCTCATTGAATTTTTGTATTACTTTAACATTTGGTTCTAAGGAAAGTTCATTACATATTTTTTTGTTCAATTCTATTTTTTGGATATTATTTTTAGATGCTTTAGCTTTGCATTATAAGTAGAGTTATTCAATTGCATTGTTTTAATCTCTCTTAGTTACATTAATTACTTATGTCTTATTACACATTTTAGTTATACTTGCATATTTATTCTCTACGTTTGGTTTATTTATTTTAATTTAATGCAACTTAGGATTTAACTTTATGTACTCTTAATCTATATTTACAGTAAAATATTCATGTTAAACTAGCTTAGATTTTAGCAAAGCTTTCAGTTACCTTAGGTTTGTTTTCAACTAACCTAATTAGGTAGAAATTTGGCTAACTTAAACTAGGGAAAACTTTTTCCAAGTGATTAGTATTATTTTTGGGTTAAATTTATTTGTAGTATTTAAATTAATTATGAGTAGCCAAATTTTCACCTATAGTAAGGATGAAACTACACTAAAATAGATTTATTCATGCTTAAGTATTCATTAGATTTAGAGTTCTAAAATATCAATCTTAGAATAGGCCAAATTAATATGCATAATTAGTATTTTTTCATTGGAATTATGAGGTATTTCCCATAGTTTACAAGCTAGCTTTAGTATACATTAAGTTAGTTAAATAATTAGGATTGAGAAAATATAAAATGTAAGAATTTTAATGCCCACTATTTTTTTTTATATTTTTAATCCATCGATGTTTTATTAACATGAGCAATATTAAATCTAAGATCCTTATTTTTTAATATATATATACATATATATGTATATTTAGTGTGGTGGAATCTAAAACCCTATATCCTAGAATTTGATTGATTCTTTTCTAGTATAGTTGATAATATTTGCTTTATTTGATTGCTTGGTTTTCATTGGTTGGCTAAGTCAAAATAACTTAAAATAGATTTTGATTAAAATTTCAAATTTAAAAGATTGACTCCTCTTGGGATCAACCTGTACTTGTACTATCTATATTCCAATTGCTTTGTGCACTTGTTGCATTTTTAAGTAATCATCATGTTTTTTACACCATTATCTAGAACTAGCAATAGAGTTTTAATGAAATCTAGGTAAAATTATTTTACTAATAGTCCTTTAGATTTTAGTCATTTTAAATGCATTTTTTTATTTGAATTTAATTAAGTATTTTCATAATTCCTATGATTAAACTTGATACTCATTATTATTTTTATTTTTGCAGAAATTTTATGAAGGATTTGGAGGAGTTGTTCAATTAGGTAGTGCTTATTATTTTTTGTTTTGAGTGAATTGTAGTGAGGTCACATTGTCCTTTATTTTATTGTAATTCAATTCAAAAAGGGTTGTAATAATATAGGTCAAGGGTGAAACATCCTAACTTGAAAGTGGAGGTTGTCTATACCAGGTTTCATCCTTATACGAGAAGACTTTTATGTAGGACCCACTATAGGCACTATGTAACTACTTACATATTGTAGCTTAGGAATTTACATGGTCAAAGTAGTTTTGCATGTTTGTGTGGTAGGTTAATTTCATATAGCTTGTTTTCATACTTGTTGCATTTTTATTAGTATTGTTACATTACTAGCACTTGTGTAACAAGGGATAGCCTAAGCTCGGCTATAACCAACAGGACATAGACTATCTAGGTTATAGTGTCTCCTCCATTGAGGCTCAAATCTTAAGTACCATATAGGTAATTGCATTAGTTTGTTGTTTATCTTGCATTCTTAGGACAAGCATAGTCTCTTTAAGGTGATTATATGGTTCATCAAATTACCATGGTGTATGAAAAGTGATTAGTAAAGGCAACATGCCCTACAAGATCTAAGGTAGATTTCATCAACACCTCTTGGCTAACTTAGGTTAATCATCACCTATTGGGCACCCTAACCTCCCACAAATTAATTTAAAATTAATTAAAAGAGACCTACAATAACCACAATCTCATAGGACGCTCTTGGAAGGAGGCAAATTACTATCACTCTAATGGGCATGTGCTAAATCATTATGTTGGTTTTTGAATGACTAACTCTATCAACACACTCAATGACTCAAATTACCTATGGCTAACTGAGGAGGGTGTACTAAGATATAACTAGTAAGTAGTAAGACAAGTCTGAAAGAGAGGCACTATTTACATTAGTATAATCTAAAAGTTACTCCCCTGAAAGAAATTCAAGATAATTAGAATTTTTTTTAGCTTGTTTTCATTAGGGATAGATTGATCTTATGCTCTTTAAGTGTGCATCATTTTAGTCTATAGGTTACATCATTTAGTTTGAGTTTCCTTTGTTTAGTTGAAAAAAAATGAAAAAAGAGCACTTTCCTTGTATACAAAGCATATCTTTGGCTATTTATACATTTAAAGTAAAAGTTAAAAAAAAATTCATCACATTAAACATTGGTGTATACATGGTCATCAATGTCTGAACCCCAATTTAGCACGTTTAGATCCTGAGATCGAATAAACTATTAGGCAAGGGTTAAGAAATCATACCAATTTAGATAACCCTATAATGGATAACCAAGTAGGAGAAATCAAGATTATATACTTAGAAATATGACATGTAATATCCTAATTTCTAACCTTGAAATTAACTTAAATATTACCAATTTAGCTTTACTTCACATTTTCTAGGATTAGAGTACAATAGGGGAAAACGCATATTGTTGATAGTTAAAACCTTAAAAGTGAGAAAGAGCACAATCTAAGGAATGTCATGGGCTTACTTGCCAAATATGAAGTTTGGGAGTTTAGAATGATGAGGGAGTATTGTTATCGAATTAAAAATAGTCAGAAACCCCATGCATAATCCCCCCACCTTATTTGTGTAGAAGGGGCTATCATTATCAAGGATAAGGTGGTGGAACATCAATGCATGCATGAAAACATTCCACCACCTTGGAAAGCTTATAAGGGAAGCTTAAAGCACATATAATGGAGTACATATATAAGATAATTTTCTAAAACAAAATAAGTCAAAGACTGGGCCCCTCATGGAAAATCATTCCACTCACTCTCCCTCTCTCCCCCCCCCCCCCCCCTCTCTCTATCTATCTCTCTCGATCACCTAAGGAGACTACCAAAGGAGCTCCATGATTTTTTCATGAAAGTGGATGTGAAAAACATATAAAAATATGCTTTTACATGAGAAAATAAAGTAGGAATAAGTGGAGAGAAGAGAGACCATATTCGAAAATCTATGGTCAACATTCACCCTTTTGAAGCATTCAAAGACCATGATCTAACCTAATTCATGGAAATCCTAAGCACCAAATGAGAACTGACTTAAAGAAAGGTGGACCAATGAGAAAGAAGACTGCAAAAAAGGCTCGAACGGAACCCCATTGGTGGAGATTTTTTTGGTCGACTACCCACCTTAATTTGAGGAGAAAAATGTGTTCTTGCAAAGATAAAGATGTCTTCCATGCCTTGAATCCTATTGGCTAGTGTTGATGTTTAATCGCAAGTGCATGGACTATTGTAGTATAGCTATGCAAATACGGGTTGATCCCATAGGGGCTCGCTTTAAAAATAAGGATTTTAAACAAAATTTAATTATCTAAAACTTAAAGAAAATAACAGAATTAAACTAACTATTCAGCTTTATTCAAATGATGCAATTTACATAAATTTCAAGTCTAGAAAAAATAAAATAACACTAATTAAACATCCTTAAATTACACTGTCCGTGGATAGCACTGTCCTTGGATAACACTGTCAAAATATGGATAAGGTAAAACTTGAATAGAACGGAGACACAGATGTAAATAAAAAGGGGACACATATGTAAATAACACACAACGATAGAAATGTAATTGATTTTAAAGATGAAAGGGAAAAATGGAATTTTGTTAAAAATCTGATTTTTAGCAAAAACCAGGAAAAAACTTGATGAAGATGAGAGAGCTGGAGGAGGGAGAAGAGGGAGACGGAGGAGAAGGGGGAAAGGAAGAGGAGAAGAGAGGGGGGAAAAGGAGGGAAACCCGACTTGGGTTTCCTTCCTCGGAACGTCCGACGATGATGCAGAGACATCAAAAATGTGAAAGAGAGCTGGGCAAGGTCCAACTACTCCAGTGATGAACAAAGGAGCAAGTAAAGGGCGATGTAGACTGAGGCGTGCTAGTGAGGTGGAGTTGTGGGGCTTGCCGGGGTGGGTAGACTTCTCTGATGATGAGCTGTAGGCAGTGATGGTGAAGCTATGGTGAGGGAAGATCTGGACAGTCCAGTTAGTCTGGGCTTGCTGGGGATCAAAAAATAGTGATGGAGAAGGTAGGTGGAGGTGAGAACAAGAGAGAAGAGGGGAAAAGGAGAAGCAGGGAAGACAGTGCGGTCGTAACAAACAAAGGAGTAAGAAGTGGAGTTTGTCTATGGAGATGGCTGGATTGTGAAAAAGGAAATGGAACCTTTGGTGTGTTGTCCAGCTTTTGGAGGTCGGCTGGTTGAGGCAGGCGGACAGGGGAGCTGGGTTCTGGTTTTGGAAAGAGAGTTAATAGAGAAGGAGAACAAAAAATAGAAGGGAGAAGAGAGAGTGCGGTTAGGGGAAAAGCTAGGGTTTGCCAGACTAGGTTTGTGTGGTGACTGGAGAAGGGTTGAGACAAAGCAATAGAGAGGAGAGGAAGGTAGAGGAACTGCGCAGGAGAGGGAACGGGAGTGAGAGATAATGAGATTGACAAAGAGAGGGAGAAAAAGGCATGGTAGGGGTTGGTGCTGCTTGTGCGTGGAAGATGGGGATGGCTTGGTTTAGGAGTTGGGTTTTGGGGTGGAGTGAAGAAGAGCATGAGGAAGAGAAGATCGAGAGGGGTTGTAAGAGAGGGAGTGCCGGTGGAAGGTGCTTGGTTAGTCCTTTTCAAATGGGGGTAGACACAAAGGATGACGAGTTGATGCACCCCTAGGTCTGTGCAACTAGTTTGGACAGATGGTGCAGTGACTAGAGAAGGGTTGAGGAGAGGGTGGTGTAGAGATGGGAAGAGAGGAGAAGAAGTGGGTGAGAGGGAAGGGAGCCATGGGAAAGAGAGTAGAGAAGGAGAGGGAGAAGAGGCTGGCCGTGGAGGAGGGGGAAAGGTGCGTTGAGATGGCTGCCTTCCTACAGTTTAAAGAAGGGGGTTGAGAATGGAAGGGAGAATAAAGGAGAAGAGGAAGGTGGTGGAGAGAGGATGGAGGAAAAGGAAAATATGATGGAGTGGGAAAGAGAGAAGTAGGGAAAGAAGGAAGAATAGGAAGGAGAAGTGGGGGAAAGAAAGAGAGCAAGGGGGTTCCTCCAATTGCATGCCTCTTTGTCTTTTATTCCTTTTTCCTTGCTAATTTGGGCCTTCCCCTTTACTTTGGAAACTCTCCATAATTGCAACTTGCCTTCTCCATGCTATTTTTCTTTTGTCCATGATTCCCAATTAAGCTCCATTGTCTTTTAGGAAACTATCCCATCTATCTTTATGAGTGATCTGGCTCATCCAATCCTCTTTAGAATGATCTACTCTATTAACTTTAGATCTTAGCCATCCATACATCTTTTGGTTGATCTACAAAATAAAAGACTAAATTAGAATAATCTGAATGGTACATTAATCATCTAATGAGTTCTAATGATTATCTGACCATTGATTTTGAAAAATTAAGGTCTTGATGGTCAATTGGAGCTGAATTCAAAATCAAGATAAATTTTGCAAATTTGAATTGTTAGATATCTAATTGAATGCTAAATTAGGGGTATTTTGACCAAAATTGAATACTTAATAGCCAGAGAAAAAAAAGACAGGTTGGAAGAGAATCAAGGAGGATAATTAGAGTTGTTGAGAAAATTTCTACAAAATTCAAGCCATCCACTCTAGGACAATGTTAATCCAATGGTGAAGAGAAAATGAGCTACAAAAGAGATCATTTTGAATAAGGAAATTTCAAAAGAATCTAATCCATTCAAGCTAAGGTAAAGCATGATCCTATGGATAAGAATAATGTAGATGCAAGTTATAAAAAGTAGTCAATTTTGCATAAAAAGTACCCAATTAGTCGTACATATGTCAAATATTATAAGGCATTATTCTAGGAGTTTTTTTTTCAAAATCCATGCACATGTATTTCTGAACTAATAATAAAAAAATTCAATATTTTATAGGTTCATAAGCTAATCCAGAGTAAATATATGATCTATCATAATTTCTTAGGTATTAATTAGTGTTTTTAATCTTTTATAGGTATTGAAAGAGTGATCCAATGGTTTAGATTGCTTTAGATGATAACCAATGACCCAAATCAAATTAGAGACACTATGGCTTATTTTCTATCATTTCAAAGTTCAAACATGGGTCAGGATCATTCTAGAGGAAGTAGATGAGTCCAATAACATTTGGAAGAATTCAAGATGACTAAAAATTGGCCCATGCAAAATCCATGTAAAAGGTAGTATAATTTCACCCCCTTTGCATGTGATTTCAAGCCATGCAAGCAACTTAAGCCTCATGAGGCATGAATTGATGTCTAGGAGAAGTCAAGCCATCTAAGCCATGAAGCCGAGATGCAAGCCAATGAAGCCACCAAGTCAGAAGCCATTTAAGCCACTTAAGATAAGCTACATGGGTCCACATGTTTTGGGAAGTTTGTATGCAATTTCCCATTTGAAGAAAACATGTTCTAAAGAGATAAATGGCAAAAAAAAGGAACGCTATCAACATGTGTAGATAGGCATACTAAATGGACTAATAACAGATGAGACCTAACTCCTTTAAACTTTCCTTTTTCTATTCCATCTCTTTCCTCCATCGTGGAACACTTAAGTAGGGAAGTTCCATGTAATTTCCTATGTTTCCCACTTCTTAAATCCCTTTACACTTCATAAGTCTCCTTGCCTTATCCAACTACCTTTCCTTCATCCTTATCTTTTTCTTCTAAATCTTATCCCTCTTTCCTATCTTCCTTAAGATAAAGATTAGCAAATCTTATCTCTTTAGAAGAGGTGAAAATCAGATACAAATAAGATTCTTTCCACCATCTTTATAAATCTAGTTTTCAACCAATTTTCATAAAAAGGAATTCCATGCTCCTTCATGCCTTTCCATGCTCCTTTCCCATGGTTACACCCTAGTTCACCATGACTCTTTCATAGCTTTTGTTCCTATGATCCAGGTGCACTTTTCTTGGGTCATTCTCCATGTTCTTTTACTTTGTTTAGTGCTCTAATTTGTTGAGTCCATAGGGCTATCAACTTCTTGTAGCAACATCCAAGAGAGAGTAGCCTTTGGATCATCTTGTTCTAGGTTAGTGGTTCTTTTCTTTTCTGCAATTGCTTGCTTTACATTATTGCTTGTTCTTTTCTATTTACCATCCTTCTTCATCTCCTTTGCTTTTATATTATTTCATGTCCATCTTTCTTGCACTCTCTTTGCTTCTTTTTTTGGTTCACATGCATGCCATCTCATGGCTCATTGATGAGTGATACATGGATAAACTCAGATCTAGAAATTGAAGTCATGTTATTTTATTTCCATGTTATTGAAAATTGCCCACCATTCTTACAAAGTTTTACATGTAATAAAGAAATTTATGTTTCATGCGCACTCATCTTGTTCATGTGCCTCTATCTTGCATGCTTTGATTTATTGATGATATTAATAGAATTTTTAGATTAGACTTTGTTAATTGAGCATGTTAATTAGATGTTTAGATTTTGTTAGATTCATTGATCATGTTTAGATTAGATCTTTGCGATGATAGTAGCTTATCTTTAGGAAGTATCATATTTAGAAAGTTTCTAATTTCTAGTTTTAGAAAGTTCATTTATCTTTAGGTTTCTAAGTTACGCATGTTTCTAGATTTGCATTAGGTTCATTTCTTGAATCCATGTTAGTTTTAGAAAGTTCCTTAGTTTAAATTCCTAATTTTATGCATGTTTCTACTTCCATGTTCTTTCAAATTCTAAAAGTAATCAAAATATAATCTCTTTTGGCTAGGATAAATAATCTTACTAAGATTTCAATAGCATACAACTCTCTGAGATTCCTTGTGGATTGACCTCACTTGGGTGAAATCACACTACTTTGATTTGTGTACTTGCTAGTATTATTTAGGACACATCAAGCTACAAACCCTAGCTACCATCTACTTTATGAGAATTCAAAGTGAAATCCTAAGGAGGAAAGATCTTCACCATCCATTTTTATCCAACACCCGCACATCTCTCCTCATCTTTTTGAACTTAATAATACCCTAGCCACCTTCTATCATACTCCCATAGAGCCTCTACACCTCCTTCCCTATTCCTGGCTATTTCTCTCATCCTTTCCTTTATTTTCTCCATTTCCTTTTCTCATTTTCCTTTCCAACTTATCTTCTTTCCTATTCATCTCTATTTCCTTCCTTTTAACTCATCTCGATGTTCCATAGTCCCTTCCACATCCATTATTTTACCATAAAGCTCCACAACACCCCCCATCTCAACCCTTCAATCCTTCTTCATCTAGAAAAGTATGTTCTACACCCTTCACTTCTAAGGGCTTCCACCTAGAAAATCTATAAATAGAGGTGAGGTGAAGAGGAGATCCATCTCTTACTTTTCGCTAGAGCTTAGAGTTGAACACATGTGAAACAAAGGGAGAAGGATCACTCTCCCTATCTCTCTCATTGATCCACATGTCCAAACCCTAAGGAGCAGAGGTAAGAGTTCAATCCACTTCCATGGCCATTCATTATTCTTCACTTAAGGCATCCTGTTTAAGGATAGGAGGAGGGCCTCATTCCAGGTAAGTACCTAATCCAATCCCATGCTTCCTACAATTAAGAATTGGTGTTCCTAATCCAAGATTCACCTGTCTCTTTTTTACATTCTAAATCATCACTTTGGTGGGCCCCCCAACTTAAATGGAATCCCCTACCTCAGGCTGATTTCTCCTTTATCTTATTTGATCTCTCCCAAGAAGCCTTCCCTCTTTTGTAAGAGTTTCTAGCCAAGGAGAAGCATAAATTCTATTCCTTTTTTCACATACAATCTTCTTCCTTTTATTCTCTTTGTTGGTGGTGATCTTTTAGGAAAGGCCTTCTTCTATGGCTGCCATAACACTTTATTCCTAAGGATTCTTTGGATTTGGGTTTGATTAAATCTAGGAAGGTGGCATGTTGGGAGACTTCCCACTTTACTTGTTGGCTATGATTCATGTGCCTTAACAGGTAAAGGAAGTTGTACTTTGAAAAGTTGTGTACAAGCTCTTGTTGAGTGACGCAACAATAGAGCCCTGCATCATAGTTCAAGCTTGAGGAAATAAGAAGTTCATTTTATTTTTTCTTATTCTTTTCTCATATGCAATTCCATTGTAATTAATTAACCATTAATGAAAATTTTCTTTTTAGTTCACCTTCAATTATTTGTTTTAATTCTATACTTTCTCTCTTCATTAATTATAGTCTAAAAAGTAAGTAGTAATAGTGTTAAAGTTTATTTATTTGCTTCTTAACACTGTTGGCTAGCTTAAAGTTTAATAATTTAGTTTTAATTGAATTCCAATACAAAAGAGTTTATATGGGATAGACCCGTATTTGCCAGTCTATTCTATAATAGACTTGTGCCCTGTGGTTAATTTAAAATCACATCACAAGGCTCTTAAACACTACTCTGTTTTGGTTCAATGTAATACACCTTTGGGCATAGTGTTGCCACAACCAACATAGATCATTTCAAGTTAAAACCTGGAGTTATTCAGTTATTACCTCCCTTTTATGGCCTTTATAAGGAAAACCCTTATCATCATGTCAAGGAATTTCTTCACATATGTGCCACCTTCAATACTATAATTTTTTAGATGTTTGAATCAGATTACTACTATTTACCTTCTATTTGAAGAACAAGGTGAAGGTATGGCTTAACACTTTAAAGGTCATTTTGATCACTTCTTAGGAGCAATTATCCATGAAGTTCATGAATAAATTCTTTCCTATCCACATGACCAATGCCTTTAGAAGGAAAAATATTAATTTTCAACAAAAAGAGAGTGAACATTTTTGCAAATGCTGGAAAAGGTGGAAAGATTATTGTTCAAATCTAGAAAAAAAAAGTTGCTTGTATGATATATGGGTTACTCCAAAATTGTATAGAAAGTTAGATATGGTGGAACACATAGTTGATAAAATTAATAGTTCAGTAGAAATTTGATACCTTTATGTTGGCTAATGGATCTTCTATGCAACCTCAGCATGGGGTTTGTTTCATTTGTTCTAGCACAAGACATTCTAGAACTTTTTGTTCATCAAGCTCTACATTTCCTGAGTATTTTTCAGCGAAAGTAAATGTATTTATAAATCCTAGTAATAATCTATATTATAAGACCTACAATCTTGGATGGGCTAGGCATCCCAACTTTTCAGAGTCAAAGAATAATCATCAAGGGGATCCACCTAGAATTCCCGCTTCTCAACCTTTTTCTTGTACATTAATCACACAACAGTATCAACCTCCTCAACGATTTTCTCCATGACCACAAAAACCATCTGTGAGGAGACCCTCAATTTATTTATGCAAAGTTCATTGCAATTTTAGAATGATACAAAATAAACCTTGTAGGCCAACTTACAATCCATTGTAAAGTTGGTGTCTTAAATGATCAGCTTTTTGTTGCACTTAATGAGAGGGAAAAGGGAAAATTTTCTTGTCATCTCATACCTAAATTGAAGGGGTAGTTTAGATTGGCACATCATCAAAAGAACAAAAACTTCATGAACAAGCCAAATCCATTACTACCCTTAGAAGTGGTGGGCTAGATAATCAGGTGGGCCTAACTCAAGATTCCCCAAAACGTGAAGAATGAGAGTCATACAAAAATTGATAAGGGTAAGGAGAAATGTTAGATATCTCCTACTTCTTTTGAAACCTATTCAAAAAAAGGAGAAAATTTTAATGAGATAGTGGACATATTTAAACAAGTAAATATTAATACTTCATTACTCAATGCAATTAAAGAAAATTTTTCTCATGCCAAAATTTTGAAGAATCTTTGCACACATAAGTGTAAACTTAATGTGTAAAAGAAAAAAGCATTTCTCACTGAACAAGTAAGCTCAATAAGACAACACAACACTCCACTTAAATATAGGGATCTTGGGTGGATCACTATATCTTGTGTCATTGGAGAACACACAATTGGTAGGGCATTACTCGATTTAGGGGTAAGTGTTAACCTGCTATCATATTCTATTTATGAGCAATTAGGTTTAGGCGAGTTGAAATTGAGTACTACCACACTACAATTGGCAGACAGAATAGTAAAAATTCCTTATGTTGTTGTTGAAGATATATTACTTGAGGTTGCTAAATTTTTATTTCTAGTAGACTTCATTGTATTTGTTCTGATTTTAAGTCTTAACTCATAAGCGAACAAATTAGTTGTAGCAATTCAAGTAAGGGAGGTCAATCTCACAAGGAATTTAATGATTTGTGTAATTAGTGGGCCTTTACTTAAACTACCTAACATAGCCAAATTAAGGAGATGTTTAAGCTAAACTAATGTTAAAAATTTGACACAAAAGTAAGAAATGAACAATGAAATTAGCTAGCAATCTAGCAAATATAGAAATTGTCCTAAAACAAACTTTCTAAAAATAAAAATCCTAAATTAAAAACATTCTAAAATTAGAACTTTCCAAAATCGAGAATTTCCTAAAAGTGAAATTTATCAACTTTACTAAATCAAACTTTCTAAACATGAAATTTAGCATCTATTGTAAGGAAACAATTCAATCACATTCTTAAACTAAAATTACAAATTAAACTAAGATGCAAACAAGTAAATAATGGAATCTAAGCTAAGTTTAATGACAACTAAACAAGAAAACTAAAGGAAACAACAACTACTAAAGCATATAAAAGATGAGCTACCCAAGTATCATGTGCATGACCATGAAATGTTGTGCATGATTCATGGGTTAGGAAGTGGCCTAAATAAATAATTTAAAACCTAGCACATGCAATTTAATTCAAGCATTGACTAAATAATCTAATTGGGTCCTTAAAGAAACAAGCAATCATGAAGTATAATGTGATGGAAATAAAACACGAACAATCCATTCAAAAATTCCAATAGCATGCTATTTTGAACATCCAATCAATGGGACATGGAAAGCATTGAATTAAGTACATTCATCCAATTAAACATTCAAAAATTAAGATCATTAATTGCTAGAAACAAGTATGAAACAAGAACTCCAAATAGCTTCATTGAATCAACATCGACATCTATTAACATAGTGTGCATAATACATGTATTCCAAATATGAAAATTGCATCCTATTACAATGAATGGTACTTGATCTTAATCAACCCAAAAATACATGCTAAACCTTGTTCAATTGTCTAATATCTAACAATTAAGCATGCATTCAAATCAATGGAAAAATTCACTAGAAAGTAAAGGAAAATCTTGAGAAACATTAAGGAAATATTGAAGCAAATCAATGGAATCAAGGGAGATCTAATGGCAAGGAAAAGTAAAGAAAAGAGAGCATAATCAATGAATTCAAGGTGACTTTCTCTTGGCTATCAGTTCAAGCGAAAAATAACCTTAGATCTAAGCATGAAGAGTTAAAGAATGGAAAAGGCAAGACAACAAATTCCAAAGCATGAAATTAAAAAGGATTCAAAAGGAATGAAGATTAAAAGATGAATAACTAACCTTTAATGGAGAACTAGAGGACAAGGGCTGAGAATCATGTGTGGAACACTTGGAAGAGAGAAGCCCCCTATGAAATTGGTGTTGAATGCTTAGAAAGAAAGGAAAGAAGAGAAGAAAAGTGATGCCTCCTCCAAATTGGAGTGGACGTTCTCTTCCTACAAAGGTGTGTGTGTTGAATCCTCTTTTGGGTTCTTTTATACTCTGTGTCCTAATTTTTCTAGGATGGCTTAAAGTAAGGTAGGGTGGGGATGAAATGGGAAGATGATTGGATGGCTAAGTTTAGATATGGAGGCTACCTAGGGTTTTATCAAAGAGGAAAGCAAGTGAGAATTTTGGAGAGAGATAAGGTGGGAGACGCCATTATTTTAGGAGGGGACATCTCCCCCTTGCAAAAACTATAAACCACCTTTTGAATTTAGAAAGATGGCTGGAAATGTGAGGTAAGAGAGAGAGGGTGAGGTGAAGTGTAGCAAGCATGGTGATTGGTTAGGCTGGAGAGAATTTAGAAGTTTGGTGGAGTGGATGAGGCAAGGAGGGGAGAGAAGCTCCTACTTTGTAAGAGTTTCATGTGGAACTCCCTTCCTTGAAGTTGTTTATATGGAATTCCATGGGAATGGGAGGTGGGAAGGAATGAGAGGGATAGGAAAAGTTAAGATAGAGATGTGAGTTGGGGAAAAGTGATTTGCTAGGTAGTTTCTTAAGAAATGGGATTGGTTGGATGGTTGAAATGAATGTTTAAGAAGGAGGTAGAGTCTTAGAAAGATAGGACTCTTGGATGGAAAGTGAAATTCATAGTTCCCCTTAGTGGTGGGTGGAAAGTGAGAAAAAAAGTGGGAAAAATATGAAAAAAATAAAAATAGAATGGTATTTTTCTATTTTTCCATATGCTACCTTATCCTAGTGGATTTTCCCTCAATTATCTTCAAAATAACCTTAGAAATTCAAGGAAAATTCTTTGAATTATCCTCCAATTATGGCCATCCATGTAGCTTGGCTCATGTGGCTTGATGGTTAACTTTGAGAGCTTTGTTGGCTTGGTTTAATGGCTGGCATTGATGGCTCAGATCCATGACTTTAGTGCCTGACTAGGCTCCTTAGCTTGTGACCTTGCTCATGGCTTGGATATGGCTAAGTGACTAAAGTGAAACCCATTCATAGGCGGTGGACTTTGCATGGGCCCACTTTGACCACCTTTGACTCCTTCCCTTTCATCTTCAAGTGATCTTAAGATGTTTTGGATCCTTGATCTCATGTCGGATTGATGATTTTGGGGCTTTGACTTGATTTTTCAATCTTGATTGTCAATTTTCATCTAGATCGTTTTTGGTTGTCGAATCATCATCTTGCTTCCTACAAAAAGTTAAAAACACTAATTAAATGCTAAAAAAAATATAATTAATCATTTTTATCTTAGATTAGCTTCTAAATCTCAAAAATATCAAAATTTTGGTCTTTTAGGTCAGAAATACGTGTTGTGAATTTTGGTCAAAGATCCTAATTTACCCCTATAAATTATAAGATAAGGGTAACTAATTAATTTCTTTTTTATACAAAATTAGAAACTCATCAACATACCCAACTTGTACCAAATCTTAATAATTAGTGTCCTACCATTTAGGACTACCCTTCATGGCCATTTCCAATGCTATAATAAATTGTAGGAATGGAGTCATGAAGTTGTCATTTGGAAATATGAAGATTAAGTTAAATATTTTTAATGCTGGACAACATTTGGACTTTGAAAATTCTTTTGCAATTAATATGACTGAGAGTCTAGTAGATGACACTTTCCTAATCTCATCTAGTTTTGACCCATTTGAGGCATATCTATCTCATTTTGGGTTAGATTTTGACTTAGATAATGTCATCATGAAGTTAATGCTTTACTAGATATTTCTAAATGGAAAGCCAAAGTGAAACCTCTTACACTCCCTGAGAGTATCCTTGTTCCAACTATTCTGAAACCACCTACCCTAGACCCAAAAAACTTTTCTAGAATGTTTACAATATGCATTTTTAAGTCCTTCTAACACCTTGCATGTTATTATCACCCTCAATCTTAATAAGGAATAGGAAGGTAAGCTACTTGATATTTTTGGAGAACATAAGATAATTCTTAGATGGTCAATATTGGATACTATTGTTATTTTAATTAAAACTCGCAAGTGCACGAATCATTTACAATATAGCATGCTAGTGAGGTCGATCCCACGAGGAGTGAACTATTGTGATGCTAGTGGTCCCTACTTTAAATTATCTAACCTAGCCAAAATTTAAGTGATTTTTGTCCTAAACTAAGAATGGAAATAAAAACATGAACTTGGAAACTAAGTAAAAACAAGAAATGGAAACTAAGAAAAAATAAGAAACATGCTAAATGAAAAAAATTTCTAAAACATTTGATTTCTAGAATTAAAACTTTCCTAAATTAAAAAATTCTAGTTTTATGTGAATTTCCTATTTAATAACTTTCCTAAAGTGAGACTTTCCCAAAATGCAATTTAGTAACTTTCCTAAACTACTTTCCTAAACATGAAATTAACAACTACTCTATGGAAACATGCATTAACAACTAATTTTCTAATGAAACTAATTAATATGCAAACTACTGAAATCTAACTACAACCCACAAGTGAATGAAAGTAAAGATTACTACTAACACACAATAAAAGGAAAACTACCCAAGTGTTAAGCATGTAACCATGGAATGATATGCATGAGTCATTGGATATAAGTGGATGAAAGCAACTCTATTGAAAACCTATGCATGAAATTCTACTCAAGTATTAAAGGTGTACTCTAACAATCTAAATAGGCTCTTGAAAAATCAATTGAATATGAATTGAATGGTGCTGAAAATTAACATAAACAATGCATGAAAAAAATTCCAGCAGTAATGCATTTGAAACTTAATGAATAGCACATGCAGGACATGAATTTAATCACTCCTAATACATTCAAACACTCAAGAACAAGTTTAATTAACAGCTGGTCATAAAAAATGATTGAAAATTCCAACTAATCTCATTGAATCACATCCACAAAGTCATCAACATAATATTCCATTCATGTAGTCCATATATAAAACTTTAATGCTATTACAATGATGTTCCCTTAATCTCAATCACTCCTTAATTACAAGCCAAATTCTTTTTCAATTTCTCCAACATTCACTCATGAACAAGTATGCTTGAAATCAAAGGAAAATTCTATGCAAAACTAAGGCAACAATCCAATGGAACTCAAGCAATCAAAGCTGGAAAATCAAGACGGCTGAAAGAGAATAAAGATGCAATGAAAGCATAAGGGGAAAAACTAAATTCAAGATGACGTCCCTTATTTGTCACTCCAAGGAAAAATTGGCCTTGAATCTTAGTTTAAAAGTAAGGAAAGCTAAAAGAAAACAAAGCAAAAGATGACATGAATAACACTATGAACAACCAAGAGAAGAGGTGGAATGAACCAATCTTGGAAGGAGAATCAAATGGCCTAAAACTAGGCATGGAATAGCTTGAAGAAGTGCCTCCAACCTTAGGAAAATACTAGCTTCACCAAATCAAAGGAAGTCCAAGACAAAATAAAGAGAAAGAGTATCCAAGGAATAGGACATCTCTTCCCAATGGGGGAGGCATCTTTTTTCTCTTGTAAAAATAATCTCTTTCTTAGGTTTTTGCTCGATTTTTATAAATGTTCCCATAATTTTTGTAGGGGATCGTAAAAATAAGGTGTGGTGGATTAAAACATGTCAAATTGAATGGATAGGATGGGGAGAAGGGTATAGTTTCTAATTAGGAAAGTGGGTGTAATGTGGCAGCCTTAAGGAGTGGAGATTAGGTGGGAGACACCACCTTTTTAGGAAGGGGCATCTCCCCCTTTCTCAATGTCGTTGAATGCCTACCAAATAGGAAAGTGGGTGAGAATAAAGTGGGAAATAGATGGGAGATGTTAGATGGAGATGTTTGATTGGTCGAGAGGTTTCCTAAGAGGTGGAAGGAGTGAGAGTTTTGGCTTAGCTTTCCATTTAGCTTAGCTTAATGGCTAACTTTGAAGGTTTCATTGGATAAACTCATGGCTGGCTTAGGAAGCCTCCTTGGCTCTACTTCTTGTCTCCATCCCTTGGCTTGAGTGGCTTGAATGGTTTGGCTTGAATTCCTTAGCTTGCCACCTTCTTTCATGGCTTATATGGCTATAGTGGCTTCCATGCAAAGGTGGTGGGAATGTATGGCTTACTTCATAGGCCCACTTTGGACATCTTTAGCTCCTTTAATCATATCCACAATTGGTCCACAAGATGATATTGACCTTTAGTTTATGTTGAAGTGATAAATTTGAGGCTTTGACTCTATCTTTTGATCTTGATCTTCAATTTCATCCTGATTGATCTGGGTCATTGGATCACCATCTTTCTTACTACAAAAGGTAAAAATTCTACTTAAATCTTAGAAAAGTATGATTAATCATATTCTTACATTGGACTAGCTTGTGGACTTATAAAATAAAAAAATTTTGCTTCATCATTTTATGTCATCACATTCATCTTGAGGACAATGCAAAACCTTCTAGGAAAATGTAGAGGTACCTTATCCCTAACATGAAGGAAGTTGTAAGAGATGAGGTGTTAAAATTGTTAGATGTTGCCATTATATACTGTTTTGATAGTCCTTGAGTTAGTTGGTTCAAGTTGTACCCAAGAAGTCTTCAGTCATGGTAATCCAAAATGATAATATTGAGTTAGTACCCACTTGCATGACCACTAGGTGGCAAGTGCATATCGACTATCATAAATTGAATTTGGTCACGAGGAAAAACAACTTTCCTCTTCCCTTTATACATAAAATGTTTAAGAGGTTAGCCAAAAAAAATTATTATTACTTTCGTCATGGGTATTCCAATTATAAACAAATTCCTATTGCATTAGAAGACCAAGAGAAGACCACCTTCACTTGTCCATTTGGAACCTTTGCCTACTATTGCATGTGCTTTGGGTTATGCAATGCACCTATGACTTTTCAATGGTGTATGATGAGTATCTTTTCTAATATAGTAGAGCACTTGTGATAATTTGAGTTTTTTTATAACACAATTTTCAAAGGTAGGGCCCTTAGTTGTGAAATTTTTTTGCAAAACAAAGTAGTGAAAATTCCTTTTTTAGAACTTGTTTTGAAAAACCCAAGTCATCACTTTATACATAACATAAGTAGAAATTTTGTACAAGATAAAATTCCATTGAAGGAATATACTTTTATTAAATTTTTAGAATTCATCAAGTGGTTCATAGTACAGCCCGAGTATCAGTACAATAATTGCCCAAATTACATAATCCAAATTTCAAGGCTCACCATACAATAAAAACTCTTAATACAATACAATACTCTCAAATAAAAATACATGTCTTCAAGGGGTATACCCTAATGATTATTCTTCCAAATCTTCTTCAGCCTTGAGCTCTTAATTCTCCTTCTCTGTATCTGAGATATTATAAACATTGAAACATTTACAATGTCTTAGCAAGTTAAACTTGGTGGGGGATTCAAGAAGCATAATAATTTGATAGTATAATCCTAATACTTCATAATTCCAATATTCATACTGTAATGACTCCAATTTTGTAATATTGAAATTCCAAGTTTAGCAATGAAAAGTTCAGTTTTTAAAGAAAAGGGCATTTTAGTCATTTTACTATTCACCTTGACTGAACCCAGAAATTTGGTCCTAAAATGATACCATTAGATGCGTCTCGGAAAAAGGAATCCAACGAGACCAAAATCACCCAAAACGGAGTTAAAATGAGCAAGATATGGCCCTTTGAAGTTCAAGGGCAAAATTGTAAATTTTACAAAAAGGGTTTAACCTGCAAAACACAGGGGCCCGTTTTGATATGAGCACCCCTTAATCTTCAACCTCTAGAGGGTTCTAGAACGGCAGTGATTGGAGGAGAAATCACTGCCGTTCTGAAGGTTTCTCCACTGCCATTCAAAGGCGGTGAGAGCCCCCTCCAGAACCCTCTCTTAGCTCTATAAATAGAGCTCTTGGGCGCCTCTAATGGAAGCCCAAAATTTTGAAGAAAAATCATTGAGGAGCAGTGATCAAGAGGAGAAAACATGGAGAGAAACCAGCCACGAAGCAGGTACGCCTAAAAACACCCCAAACCCATCTCACCCATAGTCCTAGGCTCAGTTTCCCTAGGTTTTTGCATGAAAATCCATGGGGAATAGGCCTCTAGGGAGTCACCAAGGACCCTGGGACGTCCCCAGGGCCGCACTAGTTCCTCAGGGGTGAACTAGGGCATCCCAAGGATGCTCCGATCCCTCAACGACTGAAACGCCCCAGACGTACGAGACGCGTCAAACGCGTCTAAGAGGAAACCAACGGGCGTGTCCGTAGACGCGCCCGCTAAAGAGGAAGATGGGTGGAGAGTATCGTGCATCTGCAGACGTGCCCACTGAGGCGCACGCTGTAGATGGGCAGTGCGCTAGCGCTGCGGGTTCTTTTCGTTCCTTAAGGAAGCCAGGGCGCACGACGCAGTTGCGCGGCGCCCTAACATTCCGTTTTTTTTTTCGTTCTTAAGACTCTATGTACATACGACACTAAAAAGTTTATAACTTGAGATCTAGAGCTCCGATTGAGGCGCGTTGTGTCCGTGTCGATGACGCGGACACATCCAAACTATAAAATCCCTGATCAAGGCCCAATGAAAGGTGGGCATGACCCTTAGAATAGGATGGTGGCGCGTGGCCACTAGAACTTTGGAAAACTAAGGATACCAAGGCCCAATTAGGACCTTAGGACACCCATAGGCATAGGGATGGACCCCTAATGCCTAAGTAATAAGACCAATTATTCTAAAACCCATAAAAGATAGGCCAAACTAACCTTGATTCCCCAAACCATGATCAGGAGCATCCGAGGACAAAAGGGTTAGCGCGACCTAGCCAGGTAGGTGCTCTATCACTATTAGATTCTTTTAAAAGAACTATTATTATTTTGAGAACATATGTTTTAAATATATGACTTGATTTGCATGACTTAATTTAGCATGCATGATAAATGCTTTGTACATAGCCATGTTTTGAAATGATTGCATATACATTATGCACATATATGTTTTGCAAACAAGTGCATACATTGCATGATTTAAGTACTTGCAAAGATTGCATGTCCTTGAGGGTTGCCAAAAGACGCTGGAGTGCCGAGGGCCAGGCAGTTGTGAGGGACCCAAAGAGGGCAAGTTTTAAAAAAGAGGTTTTGACTTATTTAATCTTATGTGATTTGGGCAAGTAAGCCCGTGGGTGCTATGCCGAGGGGTCTGGGTTGGCCACTCGGCCTCTACCACTATTAGGTGGATGGGTACCACGCACAAAAAGAGGCAAGTCCCTACGTCGACTGCATGTGGTATAGGGGGCTACCACTGGTGTCACGGCACTGGGTCGACATGTCATAGGCCTCGTGGAGGCTATGACCAAGTGTCCTCAGGTACCCGAGGACCACACGGCGAGGAGGTCATGGGCATAGTAGACCCTATGGTTTGATGATTTATGTGCATTGCATATGGCATGATATGAGGTTGGTCGACCATACCATACTAGAGATCCATGAGTTGGACTCCATGAAGCATCTATTGCATATCATGATGTTATCATATATATGTATATGATACTTTCAATTTTGGATTATGCGATCGTTTAAGTCATTAGTATTTTAGTTTGATAACGGATTCTTATACTGATATTGAGCTTGAGTATTTAGACATGCACATGTTTTGAATGAGCATATGATTTTAAAACATCTCACGCATTATAAAACTAGTAGTGATAGGCTCCTACTGAGTATAGTATATACTCACCCAATCCTGAACATTTTTCAGATACAAAGTAAATACTTAAGGGCAAGGAACGTTTGTACTAGGTGACACAAACTAAGTACAAGTAAGTAAACCCCTATCTTATCTTTCAATGTTACTTGATTGTAGTTACTCTCTAATAGTTGGGGCTGTGACTAACACTTTCTTAGAAATAATATTTAAACTTTGCCATGGCTAAATAAATTGAGAATGTGTTTTGACACTCGGGGTTTTTATGAAAGATTGTTTTCCAAAAGTAAAAGATTTTCATGCATCTCATACTTATAAAACAAGAGATCTCGCCTTTTTATCAAAATTGCATCATATAAAAACCCAGGTCGTGACACATACTCATGGAGCAATCTCTTGACTTTGTCATATATGTACATCGTTACACATAGATATGGTATACTGTGTATAGATATATACATACAATAAAAAATGCAAAAAATAGTTAATATCTCAAAATATAATCATACCCAGCTTATGCTGAGTTGATAAATCATCTAAACTCTACTAGAAATACTCTCTCCTTTGGGTAGTATCAGCAAACCATGATTACCCGGCATCTCATCTTGCCATATCATAAGACATTTCACTATGCCATGTATAATAATGCAAAAATGCTCAAAGGACTACCATGCATTCAATCAGAATCCATACTAGCGTGCTCGGATAACTGCCCAATAATCCACCTATACCATCCTTGGTGGAAATCACAATATCCATGTCTACATGGGAAGGACCATGGCTATCACAGTGGTTGCCTTCCCATAATTGCCCCACCCAACTTTTAGCCTCATTTAGGCTTGGTATCCAAATAATAACAAGTTTCAAAGAGCGGGTGGCCAACCCTACTAACTCTCTTAGCATAACATCCCTAGGCCTATGCCTGTTTAAAATAAAACCACATGCCTCCATGCTTGTATATAAAGTAATTCTCATACATATCAGACAATCTATTTGTTTACTTAGGGCTAGAATATCTTCTAGTTCTATATTCTCTTAGAGTCTATTCCTCAATCCTAACTTAACCATTTCATATGTGTTTGGTTGGATCATAAGGGTTGGTTGGATCATAAGGGTTTCAGGGGATTTAATACAAGTATTAACATTACACTTGTCAACATTTCTAGATATAAGATCATGTATTCAACATGTACATCCCATGTAGATGCATTCATAAAAACATCTTAACATCAAGTAGTGATCCATCTCTTCAAACCTTCCATAATCTTAATTTACGTATGTAATCTGTAAATCCATACATACTGTCAATATTTATAAAATCTGAATAATCCTATCTATATTCTTAGTCTAATCTTGTCCTTTGATATAAAGGATCTAGATCTTTTATCCTATCATGATCCATCTTCCTCAGATAGTGTCTATCCTATTGATCAATATATCTGATGGTTAGAATGATCTTCTAATCTTTTAGATCTAAGTATATTCTATTCTAAGTCTTTGTGTATTCCTTTCTTTGATCTTGATCTTTCATAGATCCTTTGATCAACAATTTATACTTGTTGATAAAGATCAAGGGTTTAGATCTTCTATCATCTAGTTCTTCTTTGATCTATGTTCAGTTGTTTGATCATCCCTAAGGAGGATGATCTTGGTTCTCTTCCTTGAATCATAATTGATCAAGGGTTCAGATCTTCTATTCTATTTGATCTAAGATCTTCTAAATTATAAGTAATAAATATATCATTATCAAGAAGTATTTATTTCTTTTTATTGTTCTTGGTCATTCAAGATCCCATGGATCTTGTTTGATCATCCTTATCTTACTAACAATTTTTATTAGAGTTAGATAACATACTAACCTTTTATGCTCTTATTATTATTCAACCAGTTAATGTTTTACTGGTTGAAGATAACTTATTTTAGCCTAAGTCCAGACTGCTCCTCTTATTTCCAATTGGCTAAGGCTTACTAGTTGAACGGTTGAACACAAAGTGGTTACTTCAATGCTCATGTAAGAAGGTGTTTAGACCACACAAACATTAACTAAAGGTAGGGGAAGAGCAAGGCTCTATTAGAGAACCCCCTTAACCACCATGTTTAGCATTCACTAGAGTGACCTTAACTCAACCTTTCATAAGGTTCCTATGAGCATTTAACCCTAAGTAATCTTTCTAATTGATTTTAATTAAATCAATGAACATTTAAAATGTCATTCATGGGGATTATTATTCTTCTAATTTTGGCCAAGGACTTGATAATCCTTTTATTGTCATACTAGTTATAGCCCTTACTAATATTAAGTTGAAGTCATTCACTCATCTTAATTGTTCATGAATCTCTATATTCCATTAGTTTACATTTTTGGTGATTTATGCTCATTATATATTAACAACTACTAAACATTTGAATCTACACTTAAAATTTGACAATAAATAAATCATAAACTTTAAAGCATAAATCAAATATAAGTTTAACAAATATATACTAACATACTTCTTATGAATGTAACTTAACATAATGAAATAAAACTATACTTAAACTAGCATGATCCTAAGTTATGAAATACATGAAATTTTACTACTAATGGAATCATGCTAAAATCTCAAATTTAAACTAACATGGCCCTAAGATAATTAAATCTACCAACCTAATAACAAACTAATAGCACTTAGAGCAGAGCATGCTAAAATTTAAGAATTACACTATCATGCTTCCTACTTTATAACATAAATCACAATTACAATTCCATTATCAAACAAAAGACAATTAAACTAATTAGATTAAGATTATTAAAAACTTTTACTTATGATCCAACCATTAGATCTTAGATCTTTTCCTTTAGATCAAGGGTTTTAATTACTTTTAGGATTTTTACTCCATTAAGATCCAAAGACCATATCCACTTATTTTTGTTATATTTAATCCATGATCTGACTGGATTCCATCATAATATCATTCATTCAATCCATCCCAAGGGTCTGATCATACTTGATCTTATTGATCAAGTGGGTCCCTTTGCATTGTTAGGGTTTTTCTACCATAAAGGGTAGATTCCTCATTTTATGTTAGATATGTCAAAATAAATAATGGATATTACTTGATTTCAACATTATATCATTATTAAAATAGATCCCCAAGATCTGATCTTCCCAAAGCTTGAAAATTGGAAGATTATTTCCTAAATACAAAAGTTTCATGAAGAATTTTCTAAATGATATGATTTCATAAGAAAATAGATGTTACAAGCTTTCCATAGCTTCTTTTCAATCTCAATTTGGAGCTCAAATGACTCCACAATTGATGACTGAAGTTCACAATCATTCCTAGGGTCTAGATTTGATTTGGGCCCTGTGGAATAGATGGCTGGGATCAGTTGGGCAGAACCGTTGCCATGTTCCCATCACCAGGATGCATGAGGTAACACGCTCCCCGAGACTAGCGCTGTTGTGCGGTCGTTTTGTCTAGACAGTGTCGTATGAGGAGCACGCGAGCATAGACGCTCCCATAGGGTGCATTTTCGTGTGGCGACCTGGGATCCCAATCTTCTTAGGGGGATCGAATAGTCCGTTTTGGACTGTCCAATCAATTCCTCTTCAATTAAAGGCTCAAAACATGATAAAAATTCTTGAAAATTCTACCTTAGGGGTTTTGGACCCTTCTGGATCAATTGGATAGTTTATATTTTCTATCTGAGCCCTCCATCATCTAAAAATTAGGGTTTTTTATCCTTACTTGATTTTTATAATTTTTAACCTAAAACTAATTTTTGAAAAATAAAATTTACATAAACTAACATGAAATAAGTATAAGAAGTGGTTCCACCTACCTGATTGGAGAAAAACATAGATTTGTAGCCCAATTTTATATAAATATCCCTTTGATGACAAGATGGCTCGATAGCTGCTTGTTTTGTGATTTTCCTTATTTGAACTGTTGGATCTTGAAATTGATTTGGGGCTTTTGTAGATAAGGTCGTATGGGATAATTTGAACAGTGAGATTTGTGAGGTTTGACATGGAACAAAGTGCTTAATTGAATTTAGGTCACTTGTTCCAATCTAGAGAGAGGAGAGAGAAAGTGAAACAAGAGAGAGTGTTGACAATTTGGAAATGAATCTAGATTTGGTTTTTCAGGAAAAGTAGGATAATTTTGTGGGAAATTTAATGAACATTTTTGTAGGATTTTTGGGTGTGTATTTATAGATATTTTTGAATTTTTTATAATTACTTGTAATAATTATGTTTCAATTATTTTGACTATTAAATTAACATTGGATCCTCCACTGCCACCTCCTTCTCCACTAGCAGTTGGTAGTGGTTTGACTACTCATTACATGTTTTCTAGTTGTTGGATTCGCTTGTGGGTCCCTTGTGGGCTCCATGGAGGTGTGGAAGGACCATTTTGCCCTTTTATGGAGATAAATTCATTTTATTCTCACGAACTCAAAATTGGGCGTACTTACTGGTTTTGTAATCATATTTTTTAGTACATTTTAAATATTGATATCTTAGTTCTCAGTTATGGGTAAAATTACCATTTTATTCTTTTATTCATAAAAATGAAGAAAATTAGGGATTTTTTTTTATATTTTAACTTAGAATTAAACGTACTTTAGTGTCATTTCGATAATGTTTTTGAGTATATTCATAATTTATAAGTTTTAAATCATGTTTAAATCTCTATAAAAAGAGAATTTCAAATAACCTAATATTCCAGCCCAAAATTTTTAAAATTCAAACTAAATTGATTTTCTTAATCAATTTACAAAATTTGGGGTTATTACAATCTTCCCCCCTTATAATAAATTGTCCCCAAAATTTGCATTTCAACTTACTTATGAGTTTTAATTAACTCATTCATAAGTTTGCTCATGTGGCCTTGCCACTTAAGGAAACCTCTATTTCCTTCATTCATAGTTCATATCACCTTCTCTTTCAAAGGCCAAATCACATTTCTAGGTCATAAACACACATCTCAATAATGATGCTAATGCATTAATCACTTAAGCTAATTCTTTGCTAGACTTTCTAAAAGGATTAATAACTGTCAATTGAGTTATCCCTTTTTCTTTTTTTTCAAAATTCTCTATTTCTAGTATCTATTTCCTCAGAGATTTACATTTTATTTTTCCTATGAAGGTTGAAGTTATTTCATCTATTTCAAATCTCAAACCTTCTAATGATGGATTTATGCAAATTCATAATAAAGAAATTTTTGCATCACTATAAGGCATAAACAAAGTACCTTCCATCTTTCCTTCGAATGGCTCAGCCTGGCCATCGGTAATAGTGAATATCCTTCCTTGATGCTGAAAGATATTCTCTAATTCGCCTCCTTAACTACCAAAGGTTTGTTGTAGTTGTTGATAATGTGCCCAATTTCCCCACAATTATAACATTTGATAGGGGTCCTTTGCCGTATTTGTAATGCCCGAGCAATTTACACTATTTTTAACGAAAATTGAACATTCTATAGGAAATAAACTGAGTTAAATGTTTCACTTTATTTAAAATATTAAACAAAGGAATTTGTGAGGAAACTTAGTACCATTAGATTCTACTCAAAAAATGGAATCCAACACCTCAAAAATCACCCAAAACGGAGTTCGTATGAAGAAGTTACGACCATTTAAAGATAGGGGTATTTCTAAAAATTAAACAAAAAAACAAAAAAACAAAAAAGGACAAAAAACGCAGGAGGCCGTTTTGATAACGGCACCCCCTGTCGTCTTCAACCTCTAGACCCTCCCAGAAACCTGTTTTTTTTTACGATTTCTCTAGAATACACCAGGGGAAATGGCGGCACTGCCATTGAGGGGCACCGCCTTTCACTCCTCTATAAAAACCCCATCTTCCCCCCTCTTCAAATTGCATTTTTCCAGTCGTTTGAGACTACGAAAAAAACCGAAAACCCATCTTTTTGCATTTTTCGGCAATGGCCAGGCCCAAGTCAGGTCGGCCATTGCCATTTTTCTCCATGCCCTTCTCCGTTTTGGTCTGGCAATAGGAGTTTCCACCTTCATCGAGTTTTTTCCAGCAACAAGGTTTGGACAGGCGGGAAGAGCACCATCTCCGGCTGCAAGGTAAGCCGTCCCTCCTTTTCCTTTCCTTTTCCTTCCCCCAGGCCAGATCCATGTCAGATCTGGTCCTTTCCGGTCATTTCCAGCTAGGTTCTTGGTTCGAAAAGCACCCCACGACGGCTTGGGCCGGACCTGCACGAGCCAGGTGTCCCAAGGACACCAAGCACCACGTGCACCTAGGACTGGGTCCTTGGGACGAGTTCCAGGTGTACGATAGTGCATGCACTGCCCCAGGTACGGCCTTCAGGTGCGCGCGCAATATGGGGCACGGGTCCTTGCTCGATTAGGGTGCACGGGGTGCCCTGGGAGTTGAGACGAGCCATGCTACAAGGTGCATCCGTGCGATGATGCGCGTCATAGCGCGTCGCTTAGGCATGCTTGTGCATGTGCGAACACTATCTCAGGTGCAGCCTTCGGGTACGTGCGCGACATGGGGCACGGGTCCTAGCTCGACCAGGATCACAGGGTGCCCTGGGAGCTGAGACGCGCCATGCTACAAGGTGCATCCATGTGATGTTTCACATCATAGCGCGTCACTTGAGCATGCATGTGCGTGTGCAAAACGCGGTCTCTGGCACAGCCTTTAGGCGCCCACGCACGTGAGGCGGTCGTGGTTCAACCAGGATGCACGGGTGTCCTGGGAACCGGGACACGCCGACCTAATGAGACTTTAAAATTAGGATCATAGGACCATTCATAGGAGCTAGCCTGGCAATGAATTAGGCAAGGACCCTTGACCCTAAACAGTAGATTTAGCGGTCTAATGTCTAAAGAGATTGAAATTAATGAGGACTCCTTGTATCCATTTATACCTAGGAGTTTATAAATGAGACCTAGGGACGGGTTGAGTGCTAAAGGACGCGACTCTAGGAGACTTTGAGATAGGTGCTCTATCGCTACTAGACTTTTTAAGAGCCATGATTGTTTTATGCATGTTTTAAGTATAAGTTATACAACTTGTTTAGCATGACTTAATTCAGCATACATATGATAAATGCTTTATGCATAGATATGTTTTGGCATAGATATGTTTTGCAAATAATTGCATATACATTATGCATAGATATGTTTTGCAAACAAATGCATATATTGCATGATTTGTGAGCATTGAGTTTTTGAAAGATTGCATGTCCTTGAGGGTTACCAAAAGACGTTAGAGTGCTCAAAAGACGCTGGGTAGGCAGTTGTGAGGGCCAGGCAGTTGTGAGGGACCCAAAGAGGACAGGTTTTGAAAAAGAGGTTTTTTTGGCTTGTTTGATCGTACATGATTTGGACTAATAAGCTCGTGGGTGCTATGCCGAGAGGTCTGGGGTGGCCTCCCAACCTCTACCACTATTAGGTGGATGGGTACCATGCCCAAAAAGGGCATGTTCCTGCTTCGACTACATGTGGTATAGGGGGCTACCACTGGTGTCACGGCACTGGGTCGAAGTGTCATATGCCTCGTGGAGGTATATGATCCTGTGTCCCTAGGTACCCGGGGACCACACGGCAGTGAGGTCGTGGCCATAGTTGGACCCTATGGTTTCGTGGACTTATTTGCATTGCATACGACATGATATGAGGTTGGTCGACCATAACATACTAGATATCCATGAGTTGGATTCAGTGAAGCATCTTATGCACACCATTATGTTATGATATATATATGATACTTTCGACTTGGATTATGATATTTCTTTAAGTCGTCAGTATTCCGATTTGATAGTGGTTTTTAATATCGATATTAAACATGATTGTTTGAAGATGCACATGTTTTTAAGAGCATATGATTTTTAACATAGCATGCATTGCAAAACTAGTAGTGATAGACTCCTACTGAGTATAGTATATACTCACCCTATCCTTAACATTTTTCAGGATAGTTCCACTAACAAATAGAAGACGTCTCAGGAGATATTAGTGCTACAAGTAAGTGAATCAAATAGGAGACAATTATACATGTAAGTAAACTCTCAATCCTTTGGACATATATTTGTATTTATTTACAGTTGGCCTGTGTGTTGTGACTGGATAGACCTGGGGAAAACATTTATGATTTCTGAAGTTTTTCAAAAACTACTTTGGTTGTTGTGAAAGTAAATGACACTCGGGGTTTTCAAAATGAGTTTAAAACAAAAGGTTTTCCGTTGCATTGCATGGTTTTCATAAAATGGTTTTCAAATAGGGATGCATCCCGCCTTAGGAATTAGATATTGCATTAAAAATGCATGAGAAAACCCGGGTCGTCACAGTATTGGAGTAGGACATATATTTCCTAAGTGGAACCTTCTATGTTTGGGACATGGCTTTCTTTTTGTATGATTTCTTTGGTTTCTTGGATGTCCAAAATTTTTTAAGGGTCTCTTGTCCTTTTCCTTCTAAAAAGACCTTTAATTATAGTTCCCACCTTCACCAAATTTAGTGATTTGGTTCTTTTGTAATTCTTCTTCAAACTTTGAAGCCATCTCCACACAGTCTGCCAAAGTCATGGGTTTAGTACTCATTACTTTCACCTTCAGCTTTGGGTGCAACCTTTCCATGAACTGATTCATTGTGTGTGTTTCAATGTTACACACATGAGCCCCAAATCTCCTTAACTGCATAAATTTATTATCGTACTCTACCATTGACCTGTTTCCTTATCTAAGTTTTAGAAACTCAATTAGCTTTCTTGTTTGTACATGAGTAGGGAAATATTTATGGTTGAAGACTTCCTTAAATTCATCCCATGTAGTATTTTCAGAATTTAAGAAGAAGGTATTGTTAGCTAATCACTACCAAAATGCAGCTTCTTGTTTTAATAGATGGGTGGCAAATTTAACCTTCAACTCTGGAGGAGTACATAGTGCATTGAAAGTCCTTTCTATTTCATATATCCATTCCTCAGCCTTCACAGTTTCACCCCTTCCATTATATCTCGTAGCCATATTTTGAAACCTTTCCATCATTTTGTCAACCTTTTCTAGGGCTAATGGAGAATTTCTAGCTTCTTCACTTGGTACAAGGGAAGATTGACCCTATACTAGTGTGGGAGTATTTGGTGTTAGTGTATTGTGTCTCACTTTAGGCTGAGCTTGAGCCTGAGTACTTGGTATCTCTTTTGAAGGTGATGAATTGTGGGGCTGTTGAATGTGAGGAAGAAGGTTCCTCAATACTCTTGTTACCATCTCTTCCATATTATCCATTGTTAATCTCTCCACATGATCTTTTGGAGTATTTTGACCTGTCTGCCTTGTGATTCTCTTTAGCGGCATCTGCTCATAAACCAAAATTCCTATCAGTATTCTATACAATTGTTTCTATCAAATAAGTAGAATCAATATTCCTAAATTCATCATATTAATATCCATATTCATTTATAGGTCTTTACTTTCCATTCTATCATCAATGCAAATTATAGTCCATAATTATTCCATATTTCTATTCTATCATATAGTTGAATCAATATTCATTTAAATTTTATCTCCTTATTAATCTTTATTAAAAATCTTCTCATTCACCAATTTTGAAAATATTTACCCATCTCCTTAAATTATTCTCAAATAAGATCATCTCTATTTTGATGATTAATTCCTTTAACTAATTGTCATAATACTACATCTATGTAGTAATTGTAACTCTTACATTTATATTTATTACTTATTATTATTATTATTAATTTCAAAATTTTTAATAATTCTAAGGTATTTAACTTACGTATCTATTTCACCTTTCCTATAAAGGTTGGATTTTATCCTTCTTCTTCCTTTCCATCCTATTTTTCTAATTTATCATCTTTTTCTCTTAATCTCCATCATTTCACCTAATAATAGTAATATTAATATATTTTATTTCTACAAATATCTTTACTTTAGATATCAGGTTATACCTTAATATCATACATTACATCTTCCTATATTGTAATATTTTCCTTGTTTTTAAACTTACCATTCCCTATGTTGATATCATTAACTTACTAAGTAGTACTCCTAGTTATTTCACTAAGTACTATCTACTTATACTCCACTGGTACTTCATGACTTAATTACATTAACTCGTCACCCAATGAGTTAATCACATAGGTCTTTCTATACTCATTATTAACTAATGAGTTAATCACATAACTCATTCTCATCAAATAGTATCTTACTTCTTATTCACTCACTATTTCTCATCCTCTAATTGGATTGCCATCTTCATATTGGAAATAGGGGTACTATACTGTGATTGGATGAAAGGCTCTAATACCAATTGTGACGACTCAGGTTTTTTGTAACACATTTTGTAATACATTTTTCAAAGACAGGGCCCTTAGTAGTGAATTTTTTTGCAAAACAAAGCAACAAAAATTCTTTTCTATAGAACTTGTTTTGAAAAATTAAGTAATCACTTCATACATAACATAAGTAGAATTTTTGTACAAGATAAAATTCCATTGAAGGAATATACTTTTATTAAATTTTCAGAGTCCATCCAGTGTTCATAGTACAGCTCGGGTATCAGTACAATACTTGCCCAAATTACATAATCCAAATTTCAAGGCTCACCATACAAAAACAACTCTCAATACAATACAATACTCTTAAATAAAAATACATGTCTTCAAGGGGTATACCCTGATGATTATTCTTCCAAGTCTTCTTAAGTCTGGAGCTCCTAATTCTCCTTCTCTGTATCTGAGATATTGTAAACATTGAAACATTTACAATATCTCAGCAAGCTATGCTTAGTAGGAGATTCAAGAAGCATAATAATTTGACAGTATAATCCTAATACTTCATAATCTCATTATTCATACTCATGGAGCAATCTCTTTACTTTGTCATATATGTACATCCTTACACATACATATGGTATACTGTGTATAGATATACATAAGGTCAAAACTGTGAAAAATAGTTAATATCTCAAAATATAATCATACTCAGCTTATGTTGAGTTGATAAATTATCTAGACTCTTCTAGAAATACTCCCTCATTTGGGTAGTATCGATAATCCACGATTACCTGACATCTCATCATGCCATATCATAAAGAATTTCACTAAGCCATGCTTCATAATGAAAAAAATACTCAAAGGACAACTATGCATGTAGTTAGAATCCGTACCAGCAAGCCTGGATAATTGCCCAATAATTCACCTATACCATTCTTGGTGGAAATCACAATATCTATGTTCGCATGGGGAGCACCACGGCTGTCATAGTGATGGCCATCCCATAATTGTCCCACCTGACTTTTAGCCTCATTTAGGCCTAATATCCATATAATAACAAGTTTCGAAGAGTGGGTGGCCAAACCCTACTAACTCTCCTAGCATATCATCCCCAGGGCTATTAATTAAAAAAAAAAACCACAAGCCTCCATGCTTGTATGTAAAGTAATTCTCATATGTATTAGACAATCTGTCTGTTTACTTAGGGCTGGAATATCTTCTAGTTCCATATTCACTTAAGTCTATTCCTCAATTCTAACTTAACCATTCCATATTTGTTTGGTTGGATCATAAGGATTTCAAGGGATTTAATACAAGTATTAACATTGCGCTTGTCAACATTTCTAGACATAAGATCATGTATTCAACATGTACATCCCATGTAGATGCTATCATAAAATCCTCCTACCTTCAAGTAGTGATCCATCTCTTTAAACTTTCCATGATCCTGATTGATGTATGTAATCTTTAAATCCATACATACTATCAATATTTATAAAATCTGAATAATCCTATCTATATTCTTAGTCTAATCTTGTCCTTTGATATAAAGGATCAAGATCTTTTGTCCTATCATGATCTATCTTCCTAAGGTAGTGTCTATCCTATTGATCAATAGATCAGATGGTTAGAATGATCTTCTAATCTTTCAGATCTAAGTATATTCTATTATAAGTCTTTGTGTATTCCTATCTTTGATCTTGATCTTTCATAGATCCTTTGATCAACAATTTATACTTGTTGATAAATATCAAGGGCTTAGATCTTCTATTATCTAGTTCTTCTTTAATCTAGCTTAGATCTTCTATCATCTAGTTCTCCTTTGATATAAGTTCAATTGTTTGATCATCCCTAAGGAGGATGATCCTGGTTCTCTTCCTTGAATCATATTTGATCAAGGGTTCAGATCTTCTATTCTATTTGATCTAAGATCTTCTAAATTACAAGCAATATATATATCATCATCAAGAAGTATTTATTTCTTTTTATTGTTCTTGATCATTCAAGATACCATGCATCGTGTTTGATCATCCTAATCTTACTTATAATTTTTAATAGGTTTAGATAACTTACTAACCTTTTATGCTCTTATTATTATTATTTAACTAGTTAATGTTTTATTGGTTGATGATAACTTATTTTAGCCTACGTCTAGACTGCTCCTCTTATTTCTAATTGGCTAAGGCTTACTAGCTAAGTTGTTGAATACAAAGTGGTTACTTCAATCCTCATGTAAGGAGGCATTTAGACCTCACAAATGTCAATAAAAGGTAGGGGAAAAGCAAGGCTCTATTAGAGAACCCCCTTAACCACCATGTTCAACATTTACTAGAGTGACCTTAGCTCAACCTTTCATAAGGTTCCTATGAGCATTTAACCTTAAGTACTTTTTCCAATTGATTTTAATTAAATCCATGAGCATTTGAAATGTCATTCATGGGGTTTATTATTCTCCTAGTTTTGGCCAAGGATTTGATAATCCTTATATTGCCCTACTAACTATAGCCCTTACTAATATTAAGTCAAAGTCATTCACTCATCTTAATTGTTCATGAATCTCTAGATTCCATTAGTTTACATTTTTGGTGATTTATGCTCATTATATCTTAACAACTACTTAACATTTGAGTCTACAATTAAAATTGGATAATAAATAAATGATAAACTTTAAACCATATATCAAATATAAGTTTAACAAATATATACTAGCATGCTTCCTATGAATGTAACTTAACATAATGAAATAAAACTATACTTAAACTAGCATGATCCTAATTTATGAAATACATGAAATTTTACTACTAATGGAATCATGCTAAAATCTCAAATTTAAACTAACATGGCCCTAAGATAATTAAATCTACCAACTTAATAACAAACTAATAACACTTAGAGCAAAGCATGCTAAAATTTAAGAATTATACTATCATGCTTCCTACTTTATAACATAAATCACAATTAAAATTTTATTATCAAACAAAAGATAATTAAACTAATTAGATTAATATTATTAGAAGATTTTACTTTTGATCCAACCGTTAGATCTTAGATCTTTTCCTTTAGATCAAGGGTTTTAATTACTTTTAGGGTTTTTACTACATTATGATCCAAAGACCATATCCACTTATTTTTGTTATATCTAATCCATGATCTAACTGGATTCCATCATAATATCATTCATTCAATCCATCCCAAGGGGCTGATCATACTTGAACTTATTGATCAAGTGGGTCCCTTTTGCATTGTTAGGGTTTTTCTACCATAAAGGGTAGATTCCTCATTTTATGTTAGATCTGTCAAAATAAATAATGGATATTACTTGATTTCAACATTATATCATTATTAAAATAGATCCCCAAGATCTGAACATCTCAGATCTTGAAGATCATGGAAATTGGAAGCTTATTTCCTAAATACAGAAAGTTTCACAAAGAATTTTTTAAATGATATGATTTCATAAGAAAATTGATGTTATAAGCTTTTCATAGCTTCTTCACGATCTCAATTTGGAGCTTAGATGACTCCACAATTGATGACTAAAGTTCATTGTCGTTCCTAGGGTCCAGATTTGAACTAGGCCCACCGGAATGGACGGTTGGGATTTGTCGGGCAGAATCGTCGCCATGCTCCCAGGGACCAATGCTGTCTCGCGTCTGTTCCATCGGGACAGCATCACACGTGGAGTGCACACGGAGATGCTCCCATAGGGCGCATTTTCGTGCCACGTCCAGCAGCGGAGTCTCAGGATCCTAGTTTTCTTAGGAAGATCAGACAGTCTGTGTTGGACCATTCAATCAATTCCTCTTCAATTAAAGGTTCAAAACTTGATAAAAATTCTTGAAAATTCTATCCTAGGGGTTTTTGTAATACATTTTTCAAAGGTTGGGCCCTTAATGGAATATTTTTTTGTTTTTGCAAACAATATAGCAAAAATTCTTTTCTTTGAAATTCATTTATAATAAAACCCATGTCTCACCTCAAGGTACATAATACACACAGACATTTTGTATAAAATAAGATTCTATTGAATACCAGGAATCATCCAGTAGTTCACTCTTACACAGCCCCCGTATTATAATTACAAACCATTGTCCAAATTACATAATCCAAATTTCAAACCTCACCTTACTATAAAAACTCTCAATATAATACAATGCCCTTAAATAAAAATACATGTCTTCAAGGGACATACCCTGATTGATTATTCCCTTCAAGTCTTCTGCCTGCTTGAGCTCCTAATTCTTCTTATCTGTTTTTGAGATATTGAAAACTTTCAAACATTTACAATATCTATGCAAGCTATGCTTGGCAGGGGATACAAAAATATGCTACTTCACTAAGATAAGAATACATACCTCACTCATTATTTCATCATGGTTATCTATTCATGAGTTATCTTAACATAGAGTATATATGTTATTTACGTAGTATATGATACATCTGTTAAAATAGTAAAAATTGCTCAAAACCTATTCCTTCCCTTGCCTATATACTCCACTTAGGAGATCTATATTCAGACAATTCTCATACGAGAATTTTCTTTCCAGGAACTCATGTAGTGGCATTTCATCATGCCATGGCATCACACTATGCCTATCATAAGTTCATCATAATGCCAAATAATCAAGGACTACGACGCCACAGTCTAAATTCGTACAACGCTTGGATAACTGCAAAATAATCCACCGATACCAACTGTGGAAATAACAAAATCCATGTTTGCATGGGGAGGATCATGGCTGTCACAGTGACGGCCTTCCCATGATTGCCCCACCCGACATTTAGCCTCTCTTTGGGCATGGTAACTATCATCAAAGTTTCAGGAAGCGGGTGACCAAACCCTCATAACTTCCTGAGCATAGCATCCCTAGTCCCAGGGCTGTGTAAAACAAAATCATAAGACACCATGCCTGTATGTAAAATACATTGTATATATCAGACGATGTGTCTATTTAACTAAGGCTAGAATATTTTCTATGCCCTATTCTTAAGGTTTCCTTAGTCTACACATCTCATTACTTCCACCTCATTTAATTAGATCATTAGATTGGATCAATTGAATTGGATCATGGGGTTAGATCACCTAGTTGGATCATGTGATTGGATCATTATTATGCTAAGGTATCAAGTATACTTATATCATGAAGGTCTACAATTACAAACAGAAGATCATGTATGTATACACATGAATCCTTAATACATTCTTGTACATCCACCTACCTCAAAGTGGTATCATGGTCTTGATTCAAACACCTCAATTGGTATTCACTCCATATTGTCCATCATGATCTTGATCCACACATCTTTCAAACCATACGTATAAAGTTATTCTTCCATACAAGTATTCTTTGTACATGTATTTGTGTTATCCTATGATGGATTCCTTAACTTTCCTTGAATCATATATGATCAAGGTTTCAAACCTTCTAAGTTCACAATCTACACTATAAGTAAAATCATAGAAAAATACTACAATTTATAATATTTTTCTTTTTCTTTTTGTTTGTGATCTTTCAAGATCTCTCTCGAATCTTGTTTGATCTTCCTTATCTTATTTACAATTTTTATTAGGATTAGATAATTTACTAACCTTTTATGCTCTTATTATTATTACTCAACCAGTTAATGTTTTACTGGTTGAGGATAGATTATTCCATCCTAAGTCTAGACAGTTCCTCTTATGTCAAATTGGCTAAGGCTCACTAGCTAAATGGTTGAATAGAAAGTGGTTACTTTAATCCTCATGTAAGGAGGCATTTAGACCTCACAAATGTCAATGGAAGGTAGGGGAAGAGTGAGGCTCTATTAGAGAACCTCCTTAACTACCATGTTCATCATTCATTAGTGTGACCTTAGCTCAACCTTTTATAAGGTTCCTGTGAGCATTTCAACCCTAAGTACTCTTTCAATTGATTTTAAATGAGTCCATGAACATTAAGATGTCATTCATGGAGTTTCATTATTCTCCTAATTTGGGCCAAGGAAATGATATTCCTTATATTAACCTACTAACTGTAACCCTTACTATCATAAAGTCCATGTCATTCATTCCATGTAGATGTCCTTCAAACTCTACTTTCATTTAATTAAATTTTCAATGTAATTTTCATAGCATAAGCATTAAAGCATAAATAAATAAAAATAAATCTACAATTAAATCTACTAAGCAATAAATGAAAATTATAATAATATTCAATAATTCAAATGAAAATCTAACATGCCATAACTAATCATCATGATCCAATGATTATTATTCATTTTTTCATCTCTTTTAGGGTTTAGATCTTGATCTTTTCATTTTCCTTTAGATCTAATACATCTTCATGATGTGATTTCATTATTAGATCATTGATGCCTCTCATCAAATGATCCGATCATTCTTGATCCAACTGATCAAAAAGATCTTAAGTCATTTTATCCAATTTAAGGGCATAGATCTTACTTTATCCCAAATCATCATCATCAAGTCCATCAATCCACATGATATTATCTTTATATCATTAGCCAAATATATTCATACTTTCCAATCATCCTTGATCAACTTGATCAAGGAGATTAACATTCATTTTCATGGATTTTATTACTTGTAAGGCTAGATCTCTTAATTAAACATAGATCAGTCACTTATAACCATTGATTCCATGTTTTAAAATCACAAGATCATCAATGGATCAGAATTATATAGTTTGATCATTCCAAATTTCACTAATCATAAGAATTAGTAATACTTTTCTTTATTAATGGAATTTTACATGCATCAAAACATAAATTTTCTAAGTTCAGTAGGTTCTACACATCAAAAGGAATCCAACTCAACTTTTGGATCTCAATTTGGAGTTAAACTAAGATCAGAATTGGGATTTTAAGATTTCAGCCTGTTTTAAGGGCTGAATTTTGATCATACTATTTTTTTTATTATTTACTTGATCTACAAACCCAAAAATTTTACTATGATCATGGTCTATAAGGTTTTGGGACCCCTGAAACCCATCCATCTATTCAGATCTCTCTTTTGACATCATCTTGCTCACGATTCGACACTATTGGAATGAATTTTAGTAATTTTTGTAAATAACTTCAATTAAAAATATGAATCTTATGAGTTCAGTAACTTATACAAGTGATACGGAATCTATAAAAACTTCCTGATTTAAAATTAGAACTAAATTAAGCTCTTAATTGACAAAATAAAGTTTCAGTTCAAGATTGGATGGCCCAGTTCAAATCTGGGCTTACGGATGCGAGGACGACCAGCGGCCCACACCCATTACTGCTTATTCTAGGTAGTCGGGTGGAGGTGACTGGCTATAGGCGAGACGGCCCAGATTTGGACCATCGGATCCCCCATCTCCGGATCTCCTCCGTCCTTTACATCCAATTGCCTAGATTTCATCTCCTGAGGTTTTTAGGCCCAGGAATCCATCCAACAGCTCAAAAGTTTCATCTGAGCCATCCAAGATGGTGAATCAGGGGATGATCATCGGTACTGGTTCACTGGTGAAGATCACCAGAGAAACAATTCCGTTGAGCCCAAAACTTAAAATCAACTTAGGGAAAATGTAGAGGGGGACGAGATCCACCTACTTGGCGTGTTCAAAGTCTAGAAACTTGGCTGAAAAATAAGAAAATCCATGCCTAGTTATAAGTCATTGGAGGTACTATTTTCCAATAATTTGGTTAGTGAATACTCCATTGATCAACATAAAATGATAGGGCTTTTGTGTATTTGAGAGTGCTGGGCCTTTTTAACGAAGTAGATTAAGGATTCAATGGTCTAAGGAGAACATCTAATTGAAAAATTGTAGCAGGGTGAAAACCCTATTCATCAAGGATGACGGATCTATAGACGCACCCAATGGTTCAGGGGGAATATTCCCTTTGGTGTGTCTGTGGATGCGCTAACAGAAGAAATAAAAGGGGAGAAACAAGGAAGAAAAGAGAGAGAAGGGGAGGAGTTTTGTGTTAAAATTTTGGGGGAGGCTAGGGAATTTTGTGAACATTTTTAGGAATTTTTTTCTAAGGTATTTATAGGCATTTTGGGAGTTTTTCATGATTCTATGTAATTATCGTGTTTCATTTCTTTTTAATATAAAATTATCATTGAATTCCCACTACCACCTCCCTCTCCACTAACAAGTGGTAGTGGTTTGACTCAAGATTACACATTTTTTAGCCATTGGATTCTTTTGTGGGCCCCACGAAGGTATGGAAAGACCATTTTGCCCTTTTAATTCCAAAAATGGAGAAAATTAGGGTTTATTCCCATGAACTAGGAATTGATCGTACTTAGTGGTGTTGGAATTATATTTCCAAGTACATTCCAAATTTTTATGTCTTAGGCCTCGGTTATAAGTAAAATTATCATTTTACCCTTTTATTCATAAAAATGGAGAAAAATAAGAATTTTTCATCTGAATTCAGAATTTGTCGTGCTTATAGTCATTATGAAGGGTTCGTCGAGTATGTTTTTAGTTATATATATCTTATATCTTGATTCTACTTTTTTGAGAAGTGCATTTTTAATAACCCTAATATTCTAGCCTAATTTTCCTTGAAAATTTTAATTTTATTATTTATTTAATCTCCTTACAAAAGTTAGGGGTGTTACAAGTTACCCCCTTACCAAAATTTCGTCCTTGAAATTTCTAATTTACAACTACTCAAACGGATTATGATATAACTTTTTCATTTCCTCTTCTAATTCCCAAGTAGCTTCCTCAACCATATGATGTTGCCATAATACCTTGACTAAAGGAATAGATTTGGTCCTCAATTGTTGCTCTTTCCTGTCCAAGATTCGGATTTTCCTTTCTTTAAAGGTTAGATATGTATTTAACACTTTAGGTATCCTTTGAAGCGCATGAGTCTCATCTGGAATGTATTTTCATAACATGGATACGTGAAATACATTGTGTACTTCTGAAAGTTGGGGTGGTAGGGCTAATTTGTAAGCCACTAGACCAACACTTTCTAGAATTTCAAAAGGACCAATATACCTTGAATTGAGTTTTCCCTTACTTCTGAACCTCCTTACTCCCTTAACTAGTGAAACCTTCAAAAACATGTGGTCACCTGCTTGGAATTCTAGGGTTAGGTGTCTTTTATCCACATAGCTTTTCTAATGACTATGAGTGGCCAACAATCTTTTCTTTATTATTCTCACCTTGTCATTACATTGTTCCACTAGTTCTGATTTTATCAACTTCCTCTCTCCCACATCATCCAAACAAGTTAGCGATTGACATGGTCATCCATATAATGCTTCATATGGTGCCATACCGATACTTGCATGGAAACTGTTATTATACGCAAACTCTAGCAGTGGAAGATGTTCATCGTAACTTTCTCTCTAGTCTAGTGCACAGGCCCTTAGCATATCTTTTAAGGTTTGAATGGTCCTTTCTGACTGACCATTAGTTTGGGGATAAAAAGCTGTACTAAACTTTAGTGATGTCCCAATGCTTGTTGCACGCTCTTCTAGCTTCTAGAGGTAAACCTTCCATCTAAATCAGAGATGATGGAGAGTGGGACCTCATGAAGACTGACTATTTCTCTTACATATAATGGGCTAAACTGTCAACATATTGGTTTTGTTTGATTGAAAGGAAGTGTGCTGCTTTAGTTAGCCTGTGAACTATTACCCAAATCATATCATGACCTACTCAAGTCCTTGGTAACCCTACGACAAAGTCCATGATGACATGTTCCCATTTCCATTTTGGTAGCTCTAGGATTTGTAGTAATCCGGCTAGTCTTTGATGTTCTGCCTTCACTTGTTGGCAAGTTAAGCACCTAGCCACACATTCTCCAATGTCTCTCTTCATACCTTACCACTAGAAATTTCTTTTTAAATCTTGGTACATTTTTGTTCCCCTAGGGTGTATAGAAAATTTGGATTGATGGGCTTCTTGTAGTAGTGCTTTTCTCAAACTCGAGGGAACCACAATTCTTCCTTGAAACTGAATACCCCCATCTGAAGCTTTACTAAACCCCGTCTTTCCACACATTTCTTGGATTGTTATATCCCCTTGTTGGGCCTTTGAGATTTGTTCAACAAAAGCTGACTTAATGGTGACATTAGCCAATACTACTTTTGTGTGTCTACTTAGTGCATTAGCCACTACATTAGCCTTTCTAGGATGGTATTGAATTACAAAATCATAATCCTTAAGATATTCCATCCACCTTCTTTGTCTCATATTCAGATCATCTTAGGCGAAAATATACTTGAGGCTCTTGTAATCGGTGAATACATTGAATTTCTCCCCGTACAAGTAATGTCGCCAAAATTTTAAGGAAAACACTATCGCCACAAGTTCTAGGTCATGTACCGTGTAGTTCATTTTATGTTTCTTCAGTTGTTGTGAAGCATAAGTAATAACCTTCCCTTTTTGCATCAGTACACTTCCTAACCCTTTTCCTGAAGTATCACAATATATCTCATAATCTGCACTCCCTGATGGTAGGGTCAATACTAGTGCTGCAGTTAATCTCCTCTTTAACTCTTAGAAATTCCTTTCACATTCATTAGTGTAAGTAAATTGTACTCCTTTTCTATTCAAAGAAGTCAAAGGAAGAGCTATATGGGAAAATGTTTGGATATATCTATGATAATATCCAGCTAACCCTAGAAAACTTTGTATTTCAGTTACTGTCTTGGGATGTTCCCAATTCATTACTATTTCCACCTTGGTTGGGTCCACCTCTACTCCATTCTGGGAAATTACATGCCCCAGAAAGTTGACTTTTTCCAACTAGAATTCACACTTAGTAAATTTTCCAAATAGTTTGTCTTTTAAGTGTGTTTAACATAATCTGTAAATGTTCCTGATGTTCTCGTATACTAGTAGAATAAATTAGTATATCGTTTATAAATAAATTACAAATTTATCTAGAAATTCCTTGAAAATTCTATTCATCAAGTCCATGAATATAGTAGGAGCATTGGTTAATCCAAAAGCCATCACCAAAAATTCATAATGTCCGTACTGGGTTCTGAATGTAGTTTTGGGTATATCTTCACCTTTGATACACAATTGATGATATCCTGATCTAAGGTCAATTTTGGAAAAGACCTTAGAAGATTAGAGTTGGTCAAAGAGATCATCAATGTGCATCCAATAATCAATACATTAGCTCACAGACCCATCTTTCTTTTTCACAAATATCACTGGTGCGCCCCATGGTGAACTACTTGGTCGGAGAAACCCTCTTTCCAACAATTCCTGCAATTGATTCTTCAATTCCCTTTACTCAATTGGGGCCATCCTATAGGGTGCTTTAGAAATTGGAGTTGTACCAGGAATTACTTCAATGGTAAACTCAATTTCCCTATGGGGTGGTAAACTTAGGAGTTCTTCAGGAAACACATCTTGGAATTCCCTAACTATGTTGATTTCTCCTATCTTGGGCTGTTCAACATTCAAAGCAACTACAACTACTAAAAAATGCCTGACATCCCTTGGACACATATTTGGTAGCCTTCGTAGCTGATACAATAGAGTTGTCCTAGCCATTTGGTTTTCCATTCACTACTAGCATTTCTTCTCCTGGTATGTTAAAAGTGATTTTCTTTTTACGACAGTCCACAATTACCTAGTATTTTGCTAGCCAATCCATACCTAGTATTATGTCAAAATCTACCATGTTTAGTAAAATTAGGTCTATACCCATTCTTTTTCCCTGAACTTCAATAGGTACATCTTGAAGATATTCTTGTAATCTAACTGTTTCTCCCATTGGTGTCATCACCTCTAGATAGAATCCCAATTTCTCCATTATCAATTCTATACTAGATGCAAATACACATGATATGAAAGAATGAGTAGATCCAGAATCAAAAAGTACTTTGGTATGGTGATTAGATACTAGCAATGTACCTTCATTAACTGCATTAGATGTACTAGCCTCTTCGTTAGTAATGGCAACCCTTCCTTGATGATGGAGTACATTCTCATAGATCCATTCTTTAGCTTTCTCAGCATCACCCTTGTTATTGTAGCTGGTAACCATCTTCTGGAACCTTCTCACCATCTTGTCTATCTTTTCAGGTGTCAATTGGGAAGTTTCCAACACTCCACTAGGTATAGGTGAAGAATTATCCTGTAACGGAGCTGGAGTTTCCTATTTGGATATAGGAGCATTGGGTCCCACGTTAGGTTGAGCCTGGGCCTGAATACCCTAGTCATCACCTCCTCCAGATTATTCCTAGATGATCCTTTCATAACATTCTTAGGTTCCCTTTGAGTCATTCGCCTTATTGCCCTTTTAGGTGGCATCTGCTCAAAACCTAGATTTCTATATAAGTATTCTACTTAACCCATTTCTAATATATCATAATTTGGATTATTCCTTTGCACGTATTGGGGCAGTGAGTGACTGGATGAATGGCTTTAATACCAACTATGACGACCCGGGTTTTTTTAACACATTTTGTAATACAATTTTCAAAGACAGGGCCCTTAATGAATTTTTTTTTTTCATAAACAATATAGCAGAAATTCTTTTCTTTAAAATTCATTTATAACAAAACCCAAGTCTCACCTCAAGGTACATAATGCACATAGACATTTTGTATAAAATAAGATTTTATTGAATACAAGGAATCATCTAGTAGTTCACTCTTACACAGTCCCTTTATTATAATTATAAACCATTGTCCAAATTACATAATCCAAATTTCAAACCTCACCTTACATTAAAAATCCTCAATCCAATACAATGCTCTCAAATAAAAATACATGTCTTCAAGGGACATACCCTGATTGATTATTCTCTTCAAGTCTTCTATTGTCTTGAGCTCCTAATTCTCCTTCTTTGTTTTGAAAATATTGTAAACATTCAAACATTTGCAATATCTCAGCAAGCTATGCTTGGTAGGGGATACAAAAATATACTACTTCACTAATATAAGAATACATACCTAAGTCATTATTCCATCATGGTTATCTATTCATGAGTTATCTTCACATCGAGTATATATGTTATTTACGTAGTATAGGATAAATCCTTTAAAATAGTGAAAATTGCTCAAAACCTGTTCCTTCCCCTGGCTATATACTCCACTTAGGAGATCCATATTCAGCCAATTCTCATACTGGGATTTTCTTTCCAATAACTCATGTAATGGCATTTCATCATGCCAAGGCATCACACTAAGCCTATCATAAGTTCGTCATCATGCAAAATATTCAAGGACTACTTGTCGCAGTTTACATCCATACATTGCACCAGGATAACTGCTTAACAATCCACTGATACCAACTGTGGATATAACAAAATCCATGTTCGTATGGGGAGGACCACGGCTGTAATAGTGGCAACCTTCCCATGATTGCCCCACCCAACATTTAGCCTCTCTTTGGGCATGGTATCTATCATCTATGTTTTAGGAAGCAGGTGGCCAAACCCTCATAACTTTCCTAGCATAGCATCCCCAATCCTAGGGCTATGTAAAGAAAAATCATAAGCCACCATGCTTGTATGTAAAATACATTGTACATATCAGATGATGTGTCTATTAAACTAAGGATGAAATATTTTCTATGCCCTATTCTTTGGGTTTCCTTAGTCTATACATCTCATTACTTTCACCTTATTTGATTAGATCATTAGATTAGATCAATTGAATTGGAACATGGGGTTGGATCATTTAGTTGGATCATGTGATTGGATCATTATTATGCTAAGGTACCATGTATACTTATATCATGAAGGTCTATAATTCCAAACAGAAGATCATGTATGTATACACATGAATCCTTAATACATTCTTGTACATCCACCTACCTCAAAGTGGTATCATAGTCTTGATTCATACATCTCAATTGGTATTCACTCCATATTCTCCATCATGATCTTGATTCACACATCTGTAAAACCATACGTATAAAGTTATTCTTCTATACAAGTATTCTTTCTACATGTATTTGGGTTATCCTATGACAGATTCTCTAACTTTCCTTGAATCATATATGATCAAGGTTTCAAACCTTCTAAGTTCACAATCTACACTATAAGTAAAATCATAGAAAAATATTACAATCTATTTCTTTTCCTTTTGTTTATGATCTTCCAAGATCTCTCTTGGATTTTGTTTGATCTTCCTTATCTTATTTTCAATTTTTCTTAGGATTAGATAATTTACTAACCTTTTATGCTCTTATTATTATTACTCAACAAGTTAATGTTTTACTGGTTGAAGATAGCTTATTACATCCTAAGTCTAGACAGTTCCTCTTATGTCAAATTGGTTAAGGCTCACTTGTTAAATGATTGAATAGAAAGTGGTTACTTCAATCCTCATGTAAGGAGGCGTTTAGACCTCACAAATTTCAACAGAAGGTAGGGGAAGAGCGAGGCTCTATTAGAGAACCCCCTTAACTACCATGTTCATCATTTATTAGTGTGACCTTAGCTTAACCTTTTATAAGGTTCCTATGAGCATTTCAACCCTAAGTACTCTTTCTAATTGATTTTAATTAAGTCCATGAACATTAAGATGTCATTCATGGAGTTTCATTATTATCCTAATTTGGGCCAAGGAAATGATATTCCTTATATTATCCTACTGACTATAGCCCTTACTATCACAAAGTCCATGTCATTCATTCCATCTAGATGTCCTTCAACTCTAATTTCATTTAATTACATTTCAATGTAATTTTCTTAACATAAGCATTTAAGCATAAATAAAAATAAATAAATCTACAATTAAATCTACTAAGCAATAAATGACAATTATAATAACATTCAATAATTTAAATGAAAATCTAACATGCCATAACTATTCATCATGATCCAATGGTCATTATTTATTTTTTCATTTTTTTAGGGTTTAGATCTTGATCTTTTCATTTTCCTTTAGATCTAATACATCTTCATAATGTGATTTCATTATTAGATCATTGATGCCTCTCATCAAATGATCTGATCATTCTTGATCCAACCAATCAAAAAGATCTTAAGTCATTTTATCCAATTTAAGGGCATAGATCTTAATCTATCCCAAATCATCATCATCAAGTTCATCACTCCACATGATATTATCTTTATATCATCATCAAAATATATCCATACTGTCCAATCATTCTTGACCAACTTGATCAAGGAGATTACCCTTCATTTTTATGGATTTTACTATTTTTAAGGCTAGATCTCTTAATTAAACAGAGATCAGTCACTTATAACCATTGATTCCATATTTTAAAATGACAAGATCATTAATGGATAAGAAGTCTATAGTTTGATCATTCCAAATTTCACTAATTATAATAATTAGTAATAATTTTATTTATTAATAGAATTTTACATGCTTCAAAACATAAATTTTCTATGTTTAGTATGTTCTAGTCATCAAAAGGAATCCAACTCAACTTTCTGATCTCAATTTAGAGTTAAATTGAGATCAAAATTGGGATTTTAAGATTTCAGCCCGTTTTAAGGGCTGAATTTTGATCATACTGTTTTTGTTTATTGACTTGATCTAGAAACCCAAAAATCTTACTATGATCATGGTTCTTATGGTTTTGGGACCCCTTGAAGTCATCCATCAGTTCAGATCTCTATTTTGAGATGATCTTGATCATGATTTGACACTATTGGAATGGATTGTAGTAATTTTTACAAATAACTTCAATTAAAAATATAAATGTTATGAGCTTTAGTGATTTATACAAGTGATATGGAATCTATAGAAACTTCTTGATCTAAAATCAGAGCTAAATTGAGCTCTTAATTTACAAAATAAGGTTTCAATTCAAGATTGGACAGCCTAGATCAAATTTGGGCTTACGGGTGTGGGGACGACTAGTGGCTAGCACACGTTAATACCTATTCTAGGTAGCCGGATGGAGGTGACCGGCTATAGGTGAGATGGTTCAGATCTGAACTGTTAGATCACCCATCACCGGTTCTCCTCCATCCTTTACAACCGATTGCCCAGATTTCATCTCCTAGGATTTTTGGGCCCCAAGAATCCATCCAAAAGCTTAGAAGTTTCATCTGTGCCATCCAAGATAGTGAATCAGGGCATGGTCATTGATATTGGTTCGTTTGTGAAGATCACTAGAGAAACAATTCTGGTGAGCCCAAAACTCAAAATCAACTTAGGGAAAATATAGAGGGGGATGAGATACACCTACCTGGTGTGTTTAGAGTTTGAAAACTTGGCTAGAAAATAAGAAAATCCATGCTATTGTTTTTCGATGATTTGGCCAGTGAATACTCCACTGATTGACCTAAATGATAGGGCTTCTGTGTATTTGAGAGTGTTAGACCTTTTTAATGGAGTAGATTAAGGATTCAATGGTCCAGGAAGAGTGTCTAATTGAAAAATGTAGCAGGGTGAAAACCTTATTCATCAGGGATGATGCATCTACAGACACGGCCAATGGTTCGAGGGAAGTATTTCCCTTGGTGCGTTTGTGGACGCGCTAACAAAAGAAATAAAAGGGGAGAAAGAAGGAAGAAAAGAGAGATAAGGGGAACCATTTTTGAGCTAAAATTTTGGGGGAGGCTAGGAAATTTCATGATGAATTTTTTAAACATTTTTAGGAATTTTTTCTGAGGTATTTATAAGAATTTTGGAAGTTTTTCATGATTGTATGTAATTATCATGTTTCATATATTTTTAATATTAAATTGTCATTGGATTCCCACTACCACCTCCTTCTCCATTGGCAGGTGGTAGTGGTTTGATTCATTATTACACGTTTTCTGGCCATTGGATTCCTTTGTGGTCCCCACGAAGGTCTGAAAAGACCATTTTGCCCTTTTAATTCCAAAAATAGAGAAAAATAGGGTTTATTTCCATGGACTCGAAATTGATTGTACTTAGTGGCGTTGGAATTGTATTTCCAAGTACATTCCAAATTTTTATGTCTTTTCATAAAAATGGAGAACAATAAAGATTTTTGATCCAAACTCAGAATTTGTCATGCTTACAGTTAGTTTGAAAGGTTCATCAAGTACGTTTTCAGTTATATATGTCTTATATTTTGATTCTACTTTTATGAGAAGTACATTTTTAATAATCCTAATATTTCTTGAAAATTTTAATTTTATTATTTATTTAATCTCCATACAAAAGTTAGGGGTGTTACAATTTTGGACCCTTATAGAAGTTAGGGTTTCTTATCCTTACATGATTTTTATAATTTTTAATCTAAGACTAATATTAAAAAAAATAAAATTTACATAAACTAACATGAAATAAGTATAAGAAGTGGTTTCACTTACCTGATTGGAGAAAGACATAGATTTTTAGTCCAATTTTAAATAAATATCCCTTTGATGATAAAGATGGCCCGATAACCACTCATTTTGTGATTTTTCGTTGTGTGAACCATTGGATCTTGAAATTGATTTGGGAACTTTTTAGATAAAGTTGTATAGGACAATTTGAATGGTGAGATTTGATTTGTAATAGAGTGCCTAATTGAATTTAGGTCTCTTGTTCCAATCTAGAGAGAGGAGAGAGAAAGTAAAAGAAGAGAGAGTTTTGGGAATTTGGAAATGAATTTAGATCTGGTTTTTCATAGAAAGAAAGATAATTTCATGGGAAATTTAATGAAAATTTTTGAAGGATGTTTGGGGGTGTATTTATAGATGTTTTTTAATTTTTTCATAATTGTTTGTAAAAATTATATTTCAATTCTTTTGAATATTAAATTAACATTGGATCCTCCACTACCACCTTCTTTTCCACTAGCATATGGTAGTGGTTTGACCACTCATTACATGTTTTCTGGCCCATGGATTCACAAAGGTGTGAAAGGACCATTTTGCCCTTTTAAGGAGAAAAATCCATTTTATTCTTTTGAACTCAAAATTGAGCGTAATTAATGGTGTTGGAATTGCATTTCTAAGTAAATTCTAAATATTGATGTTTTAGTTCTCGATTATGGGTGAAATTACCATTTTACCCTTTTATTCATAAAAATAAAGAAAATTAGAGATTTTTCATTTTAACTCGGAATTGAATGTAATTAGTGCATTTCAATTTGTTTTTTTAAGTACATTCATAATTTCTAAGTTTTAAATCATGTTTTAATCTTTACAAAAAGAGAATTTCTAATAACCTCGTATTCTAGCCCAAAATTTTTGAAAATTCAAACTAAATTGATTTTCTCAATCAATTTACAAAAAATTGGGGTTATTATAATACTTCCTAAACATGTTTATGGATGCTTTTGCATATTTTCATTGTTTTTTTATGAGCACTTGCACCACCTGGCATTAGTGTTAGGTAGTTTTCAAGAGAAAAACTTGGTAATTTATTAGAAAAAGTTCCATTTTATAGTGAAGAGTGGCATAGTACATGGACTTCACAAAATGACATTGAGTTCGATAAAGCTATAATACATCCCATCTCTAAACTTCTACCTCCCCAAATGATGAAGGAGCTCTGCTCATTTTTAAGGCATACTAGTTTGTATCGTTGCTTCATCAAAAATTTTAGTAAGACCTCTAGACCCCTTTATAATCTACATGATAAGGATGCCACCTTTGAGTTTGATGATGACTGTAAGTGACCATTTGAATGCCATAAGTCACAATTGACCTCTGTACCCATTATTTGACCACCATATTGAAGTGCACATTTTGAGATTATTTGTGATGCCTCCGATTATTGGTTCGATTCTATTTTGAGGCATTAAATTGATAAAGTACCAAATTTGATATATTATGTTATCAAGACTCTCAATGATGACAACTTAACTATTTCACCATAAAAAAGAATAGTTGGTAGTTGTGTTTGCCCTAGACAACTTTAGATCATATCTTTTAGGATTTAAAGTTATTATTTATTCATGTCATGTCGCATTAAAGTATCTTATTTCTAAGAAAGATGCTAATCACATGTTAATTCGATGGATATTTCTGCCATAAGAGTTTGATATGGAAATTCAAGATAAGAAAGGGCCAGAGAATATAACAGCAGATCATTTATTTAGGCTCATCATTGAGTCCACTAGCAACTAGGTGCCCATAGTAGAGTCCTTTTTGAATCAGTAGCTACTTCATATTTCTTAGTTATTATGGTTTGTAGATATAGTAAACTATCTTGTTACTAATCAAATGCCCTCACTTTGGTCAAAATAGGATATGAAATTTTTTTTAGCCAAGGTTAAGTGTTTCTTTTTGGATGATCCATACCTATTAAAGTATTGTGTTGTCTAGATCATTAGAAGGTGTGTTCCAGATAGTGTTCACCAAAGTATCATCTCCTTTTACCATAATCATGCATGTGGATGCCATTTTAGTGTGAGAAAGATCACTGCAAAAGTTCTCTAGTGTGGATTTTATTGGCCAACAATTTTCAAGGATTCCCATGGTTATTGCATAGCATGTGACCATTGGCAAAAATTAGGGTGCATGAGAAGTAGGAATCTGATGCCTTTAAATCCTATTTTACTTGTTAAGCTTTTTAATCTTGTGAAAGTGACTACGTATTTGAATGAGTAGAGACAATATTGTGAAAAACCAATAACCATAAGGTGATGATGGTAATTTTTGAAAGACAATACTTTTACACATTTTGTGGAAAACACTTTTGCAATAGAGATTTTGAAGCGTTAATGAAAGATACAATGTTACCCATAGAGTTGTAATGCCCTACCATCCACAAACTATTAGGTAAGTAGAGGTATCTAATAGGGTGGTGAAGCATATCTTAGAGAAGATGGTAAATCCTCATAAAAAAGATTGGTCTTTATGGCTTAGTGATACACTATGGGCTTACCCTACATCATATAAAGCTCCCATTGGAATGTCACACTACCACTTAGTTTAAAGAAAGGCCAATCACAGACTAGTTGAGTAAGACCATAAAGTACATTGGGCTATTAGCAACTCAACTTTGATTTTGATAAAGTAGGCACCACAGGAAACTCCAACTCCAAGAATTGGAGAAGATTAGCACAGATGCATATGAGACTATGAAAAAATATAAAGGTCATATGAAGGTGGTTCATGATAGGAATATTTTGTGCAAATCGTTTACACCTAGTTAGAAAGTCCTCTTATATACTCTCACTTGCATCTATTTCCCAAAAAATTAAGATCTTAATGGACTGGTCCTTTCATAGTTCTTACTATTTATTTCATGGGACTGTTGAGATTGAGAAGGACAGGCTTATTTTCCAACACAATGGTCGGCAGTTGAAACCATTTTGTCACATCTGTATCCAAACATTAAGTTAAAGATGAATTAACTTATTAATCTTCTCAAATTTAGTGAAACAGGACAACCAAGGCAGGATTGTATAGGTGGGCCCTACAAGAGTTTAGTCATAAATTGAATGCTATTTTAGGTAAATTTTGAATCCTTAGAACTTATTAAATTGTGAATCTTGTTAAGGATTAAATGACTTGAAATTTTATTCCAGATTCATAGCAAATTTGAAGGAATTTTGCTTTAAAACAAAAATTTTACCATAAATTAAGTAATTATAAAAGAAATTCAAAAAGAAATTAAAAACATTGAAATTGATGATGAAAGGTCGATTGTCAAATGGTGCCCAATGAGAGCTTTCTAACAACATTAAGAACACGTGAAATGGAGGTCGAGACCCAAAAATTCAAAAGTTTTACAAATGAAAAAGGGGGTCCAAATTGATAATGGCACCCATTGTGTTGACTATTCTAACACAGTGAGTTGGAAACTGGTCCACATGTGGGAGTTAGACTCAACACGTGTACTTAGCTTCCCCCCACTCCACGTGCTGTAAGTAGAAAAAAAGGGGAAAAAATCCATCACCCAATGGCTTTTCCTCCTTCCATTTCTCCTTCTTCCTAGCCCAACCGACTGGAAGAAAAACAAACCTACCATTTTCTCTGGTAAGACCTGACACTGACATCTTCCTTCTCAAGTCATTCCCCTCCATCTCTCACCCTAGAAAACCCTCTCCCTCTTCGTCAATTATTGCATTTTTCCTCTGTTGGAACCCCACTTCTCCAACGACGGTAGCTCCTTCCACTTGGAATACGTTGGATGACAATAGGTGAGTTAACTACATCTCTTCTCTCCTCATTTTATTCCCTCCCTCTTTGTTCCTTTCTTACCAACGATAAACCATTGTTGTTGGTGATTTAGAAAAAAGCACATGAAATTGATTGGTTAAAAAACTCAATCAAGGGAAATTTTTTTGATTAATGATTTGAACTATTTATTATATTCATTAGATGATTTTAGGAGAAACCCCTAAGTTTTCAATAAGATCAGACAAGTAAGGACACTGGAATTAGAGAAAAACAATAATTGTGACAACTTTAAGAAACATTGATAAAATCTAGCTAAAACACAATATTTCAGTATAATTTGTAGAGAAAAACTAGATAATGCTCAAATTCATGAAATTCTAACAAAATATTTACAATTTGGTGTAGTTTTCATATTGTGTACATCATTGATGGCAACCGAGTTTTGGTCACCTTCCCCGGCAACAACGACTTTTTCCAACGAGACCTTGAAAATGTAAAATTTTGGGATTTGAATAATTCATGCTTGATCTTTTCATTTGTGACAATTGATCTTCGATCGAAGACTATTTGATTGTTGAATTTTTTTATCAAAAACTTGTTAGTACTTAGGGAAAAACTCTATCATCCAATCCAATTGTTAAAAACTTGATTGATAAGGTAGACCCATGCAATTTATGACTCTAATTATATGTCAGTAATGAATTACGACAAATATGATTGACCAATTATAGACTAGCAAATGTAAGGTCCAATTTGAATGTCTAAAACTTGATCAATGATGATTGATGGTTAAGAAAGGTGATCAAACCATGGATTATGTTAAAATTATCAAATTGCTAAACAAATTACCTTTAATAATGTGAATTGAAACCTCTAAAGGTACACACATTGATTTAAACTATTGATTAAAGACCAATGGTGCTGATCTTAGTAGATAGCAATCAAGTGGTGTCCTGATCATAAATCTAGATATTAGAGGTTAAATCAATGACATTACGACTAGAGATCTTGAAGTAATTGTAGTAATTTGCATAGAATGCTGAAATTTACTTAGAACTTGTATTCTTAACAAAGGTTTTGAATGCAATTTAGATGGTGTTGGTAATTGAGTTGTGAGCTGTACTTAGAACTTAGATGAGGACCCTAAACCCATTTTTATCCTTAAATTCTTGTTAGCATGTTCACTTGAAATTAACACTATGGATGTGTAGAACATAGAGATCATTATATTGGTTGAATGTATAATACATATCTCAATTACTTGTTCAAATTGTGAAGTGCTATTTGAATTAATTGTGTTTAGCTATTATAATGATGTTAATTGTAATGAAATGGTCAATCCCAAGATCGTAAGCCCTGAAGGCTACTAGGCAGACTATGATGATGCCTTCTAAGATGGTAAACCCTTAAGGAAAGAGCTACTTGGTTGATTTCAACTAATGTGAAGCTGCCCAAGATGGTAAACCCTAAGCAATGGATTGTTAGTTATTAAGCTTCCCAAGATGGTAAACCTTAAGGGAAAGGACTGCCTGGTTCTCTGGAATCATGTTGGAACCACTCAAGATGCTAAATCCTGAGGGATGAACTATTAGGTATTGTGCCTCCCAAGATGGTAAACCCTGAGGGAAAAGGCTGCCTAGGTTTTTGGGATCATGGTGGAGCCACTCAAGATGGTAAATTCTAAGGGATGAGCTATTAGACATTGATTTTCCTAAGATGGTAATCCCTAAGGGAATGAGCTACCTAGATGATTATGGCTATAATAATGTCACCCAAGATGGTAAATCTTGAGGGAACCTGATGTTGAAGCTGCCCAAGATGGTAAATGCTGGGGGAAAGGGTTGCTTGGTTCTTTGGAATCACGATGAAGCCCAAGATGGTAAATCCTGAGGGTTTGGTTGCCTTCTGTATAATACTTATAGTGGGCTGCCCAAGATGGTAAACCTTGAGGCAGATGCCTACTTGATTAGTGTAATGTTTCATACTTGTTTATAATTGCTGAGGAAATAATAAAACAAAATATATTTCTATATGGTTTTATTTGAATTCTATGCATATGGTCCTATAGTTGAATTTGGAATAAACTATAATTTTAGTCAGATGCCCATATGTTATACACAATATTACATGTTTATGACTTCATTACTTATCTGTAGAAATGAAAATGAATGCACCATGGTTGGATATGAATATAGATTTGAGCTAAGCTCAACAAGAATGGCAGGATATGCATGGGTTTGGATCTTTTTCCTTGTTGGCTTTGCAGCTCACATTATTATTTTTCAAGTATTAATCAAACTAATAAGGGGAAGGCTCTTGAGGGAAACGAATGAAGCTTGACTAACTAGTGATGTCACATTTTGTACTGTATATGTATGCTACTGATGAATATGAGTTGTGTTCTATTCATTAATGAGTAGACCTATGCATCTATTTCTACCATTCTTTATATTTTATGGTGATGATGTGTGTATGGGATTGAGTTAAAACTTCAAGTTAGCAAGCAGGAGTTTTAGTAATTTACTGTGGTGAATTGTGTGGAGATTATCTCTGATGGACATTTTAGAATTACTATACTATTTATCAGGTGAATCACATCGCATGCGTTAAATAAATAAGTCCAAAAACAGAGGAGACTTTGTTAAAATTTGGTAGAATGAAGTAGCTAAATTGTACTATCTAAACTTGACTTGCATAGGACAAGAGCATCTAGCTCTTTCGATATTTCCATTACAATATACGAAAAAAGAGAAAAATAAGGGTAAGAAAGACACGTAGGCTTCGCTTAAGCCAATTGCTATGTTTGATTGTGTTAAATCGTGGCCTCAGGGTTTAAGGTAGTGACACATTTTTAAAGCTATAAAACCTTGATGTGGAAGAAGTTGCCCTCAAGGATCCTATTTATGAGGATTAACTCCATTGCATGTTCTATATTATTCATGTAGGTTTAGGGTCTAGTTACTATAGTAATGAGTCTTCCATTAGCATTCATTCATCCCTCATCGCACATTATTTTGCATCATAGTTGCATAAGAATGTTCACATCAAGAGATAAGACCATCATTGGCATATTGAGGTATGCTTCCTCTCATCTTCATCCTTCAACTTTGTTAATTTTTTGTCCATGGAGACTAGTTCTAAACATTAAGGGCAGTGATTGATTTAAGTGTAGGGGTGGGCTATTTCAAATTTGATGTATTCATTGCATGTTTTTATTACTTTATGAGTCTTTGTGTCAATTTTAAGTCAAAATTTGTCAAAGGAAGAAAGATTTTTCCTTAGGTTTTGTGGTAGATTCCTATAAAAGGATAAGAATTAAAATTATCAAATTTTTTAAAAATATAGTGTTATCTTTGAAATTTAGCTTATTAATAGACATGAATACAATTAGTTAACTTTATTATCCTTTTTCTAGAGTTTTGCATGAAAATTAAACTATGAACACTTATTGCACAATAGCCTTATATACATAGTTTTAGTTAAAGGGTAAGTATTAATTAAAGATCCAGAAGAAAATTAGTGGAGACTTATAACCCATGCAAGAATAGGGCCATTCTTTCTTTCTGAGCATTATACATAAACTTGTATTTTTCTTTAGCAAACATTAATTAGTAGTTAGTCTCATTATCCTTTATTTTGGCCAACTATTTAGAAATCATATCCAAGACTATATTAGATACCTCTTGACTTTATGAACTCATAGCCTTTAGTTTACCCTATGATATTTTACACTAGTTAGCCCTTTTGAGCCTTTATATTATTGCCTTTTCTTATGATCCAATGAACCATTACCCATAGTTTAACCCTATTATATACCCAATACCCATCTTGTTCCACAAATACATAAGGATGGTTGGAGAAATATCATGAGCAATATAGGTCAAGATGTGAAAGTCAAAATTCTTCGAAGACGAATGATTCAAAAGTGAAAACAAAGGCTATGCTCAAAGTCAAGTGGGAAAGAGAAGAGAAAGAAAGATAATAAAAAGGAGAATGTTCACTCTCACATGTGAAAAAAATATTATAGTGGAAGGCCTTTACATATTCTTCCAAACAATTTTTTACCCATATACCACTTCTTTGATAACCTTGTCTTAATCCTTATGTTTCATCCTAATAAAAATCCTACTTGATAGTAGGAGTAGTATGGTTTGGATGTGGTTATGAATGAGTAGGCATTATGGTGGATTGTAACATTCTTAAAAGTTGGTATTCCTTTCCATGAGATTAGTTATTATTTCTTGACTTACCGCTCTTCCATTATGAGATATATGAGATAATTTATCTTTCATATACATTATTTTGCATTGATGAAAGTCTTTACTTGTAGCATCTACGCTATATTGAGATGATGCCTCCATACGATAACAGTCACCCCATTTGAGTACTTTAGAGTAGGAATCTCTTCACCACCAAATATTGCATTAATGACGGTTTATTGAACACTTTCCTGATTTTGAACAAAAATCTTCCTCTACATTACTCTCACCAACTTCTTTAGAATGATTTCTTTTAGAGTGTTAACTATATCTTGTGAGATTTGAAGTCAAAGCATACTTTTGGATGGTAATTTAGGCTCTAATTTACTTAGAAACTAAAAATTGTGTATATGTTGGATGTTCACCCACACATTCTCAGTTTTGATTAGTAATAGAATGTATTTAGAATATGGGTATGATTTTGAACTATTGTTCATCTTGATTAACATGCTAAAGTTGGATATTTAGTGTATGTTGAATAAAAGAAAAATTCTCCAAGAGAAATGAAGGATATTCAATACAAGTTTTGAAATGTATATGGATACTATTTCTAGAAACTCTTACGAGACTATAACTCATCTATTAGGAGTAACTTAGGGGTTTAAGGAATTTATACATATGCTAAATGTAGACAATAACAAATGGTTACGAACTTTTATCTTTATTTTCTCCTTTTGCTCAAGGACTAGAAAAATGCAGGTTTGGGTGTATTTGATATACTCATAATTATTACATTTAATATCTCTAGAAATTAATTTTTAACATTGAAGTTGCTTAATTTATCACTAATTGAGGTTAATTTTGCATTGTAAATATTAGCATAGAATTGAGAAAATTTCACATTTTGGTATTTTGAAGCATTAAGAAGAAGCTAGTATGTAATCCAAGCTAAATCAAGGACCCACATCTCATCAACTTAGATTGGAGGAGTTTAGAATGCAATGGTGGTGTGATTATCACTTTCAAGTAGTCAAAATTCCAATGCACATGACCACCTTTATAAACACAAAAGTGGCTCTCATTTTCAAAAGCTAGGCTAGCCAAATTCCTGTGCATGAATGCATGCAATCACCAACCCATGGAGCTTCTATGTGAATCCAAATTAGCATACAATGGATCCACTCATATGGACTTTTTCTAAAGTGAAACCCCAAAGAGAGCAGGGCCCACATGCAGAGCATTTTGTTTCTTTTTGACCCACTCACTTGCACATGAGGATTGCACATGGAAGATACATGCTCCCAAGGGTGGGAGATGTGTTTCCTCTATACTAGAAATATGTTTTTCTATGAGAAAAATTAAGGATGCACATAGGAAAAAAATGTTGGGTTTTGGAATTGGAATAAATGGGAAATCTATAGTCATAGTTCATCCAACTTTTAAGAGATCAATGATTAGGATTGGTGTTAACTTAGGGTTTTTTTAGAACTCCTAAAGTAGATATGTTTGACATGAAAATGAAGAGGACTTTTAGAAAATTTTAGAAGTAGAGAATGGAATGAATCTGGACACTTTCTAAGGATTTTGAAGAGAGATACGGAGAGCAACTATGTTGTGCCAATGAGAAGGACTCCCACAATATTTTATAAGGAGATTTAAGAAATATTTTTTGGGGTGAAAAAGAAGGATATACTCAATGACGGAGAGAGAGAGAGAGAGAGAGAGAGAGAGAGAGAGAGAGAGAGAGAGAGAGAGAGAGAGAGAGAGAGAGAGAGAGAGAGAGAGAGAGAGAGAGAGAGAAACAAGGGTATTTCACATGATCTAAAAAAGAGATTTGGAGGTGGGAGTTTAGAAGGACTTTATTAAGATTCTTTGAGATGGAATTTAGAAGCTTAATTCAAGGAAGTTTGGAGAAAAAACAACAAATTAAAATGCCATATTTCGAAAGGGGATTGGGGGTTGCTTTAATGTGTTTCTAAGGGATATTTTAGAAGGATTTCAATGTGAAAACAAGAGAGGCATTCAACATGACATAAACAGAGGGTTGCATGAATGTGAGATAAGAAGGATGTGAAGGAGACTTGGAGAGGAGAGTTATCCAACATTTTTTTTAGGGTGATGTTTGCTTGTTTTTTTAGGGTGATGTTTGCTTGTTTGTCTTCTTCATGAACCTCACCTTGTTTGCTTTCTTCAAGCTCCTTACCTTATTTGTCATTTTCCTACACTCATCTCTACCTTCTTTAAGTAGTGCATTTTTTTTTTTCTTTCCCCATCTTAGTTCTCTTCTATGTTGAGTGCAAAAAGACAATACCAAGAAAGAAAGGAGAATCTATTGTACTGGCCATGGCTTGGAGCAGTTTTGGGAGAATCAATGTGTGACACATTAAGGGAGTGAAAACATATTTTGGTTATGGTTTGATGGTGTCAATTTGTGGTTCTTTGGCTTGATTGCTTAGGAGTGGATTCTAGATCAACTACTCTATGCATGACACATCAAACAAGAGATCTTGGGTGTTGATTTCTAATATGGGAAGTAGTGGTTGTGATTTTAAAATTAAACTTGCAAGTGCATGAATTAATTGTAGTATTTTCACATGAGGAGGTCGATGCCACGAGGAATTGAACGATTGTGTGATTAGTGGTCCCTACTTTAAATTATCTAACCTAGCCAAATCAAGGAGATCTTTTAACTTAAACTAAGAATAGAAATTAACACATGGAAATGAAAATTATGCAAAAACTAAAAACATGCCAAATTAATAACTTTCCTAAATCAACATACTTTATAAAAAGAAAACTTTCCTAAATTAAAAACTTTGTAAAATTAGAGCTTTCTAAAAACTAAAATTGGAAAAAATTGAAAACTATCTTAGCATGCAACTAATCTTAAAACATGGAGAACTAATCTTTTCATGAACTAAACAACTTATGCAAACCTTAGAGCACATGGAATTGTGTGGATTATGCATGGAAATAAGATGGAAAAAGTGATGTATGTAGTATGGAAAGGGTTCATGAATTAAGTGATGAACTAAACTATCATGGACTATATGAAACTAATTTAACTACAACAAGAAACTATAATCCAAGTAAGCAACTTTCTAGATGGATCAAACCTCAAAACCATGTGCATGACCCAATGGGTTGTGCACATGAATTTTGAGTGTGATTCATGTGAGATTCAATTGTTAAACCCATCTAGAATGGTGAGTATGAAATCTTTGAATGGAAGATGTGTTCAATTATCTAAGAGACACAGATTCAAGAGAAAATTTGAACAAGTAATCAAGCAATTAATCATCCATGAGATTTAAACATCAAACATGAACCAAACATCTCTTTGAATTGAATGAATTGAAGCACAAGAGTGGTGCGCATGATTCATGGAATGTGTGCACCATTCTTTGTTTCAAAAGTACAGCCCAATCTCTACTTTAACTTCATCAAGATCATCCCACTCTCAATCATGAGATATATTGCAAAAGAGATCCAAGAAAAACAATAGAGAAAACATGGGATAGAAAGCAAGATATAACAAAGATCTTTAAGCAAAAACATGGCAAGGATTTGATCTAAGAACTACACTCTCTAGGTTGTCACACCAAGAGAGTTGTAGTTATTAGATTCAAGGATCTATGATGCTTCAATAAGGTAAACAAGAAACTTGAACAAGCAAAACAGTCAATCAAGCAACATGGTAAGACTAAAAAGAAGAAGATCCAACCTAGAAATTAATGTGTAAACTCAATAGAAACATGCAAGAGGGAGGCATGGAACACTCGAAGACATGCAGCCCTACTTTAGTAAAGAAGAATAGCCACCAAAAGATAAGAAAACTTGATGCCAAAAAGAGAAAGGAGTGATGGAGGAAGAGGATGTCTCCTTCAAATTAAAGGAGGCGACTTTTTCCTATGAGTGAAAAGAGTTCTCTTTTGATTCTTTTTTGTGGCTCTTTTATAACTTTTCTCCCATATTCTCTAGGGTGACCTAAGAATAAGGTGTGGTGGGGATGAAAAATAGGTAATTTGGATGGTTGGGATGATGGTCTAGATAGGGCTTTTAAGTGGGATAGAGTGTTGGATAGGTGGTTGCACTTTGGAGTGCAAGTGGGTGGGGAGACGCCATTTTTTAGGGGGAGGCATCTCCCCACCTTCAAAAGTCATTAAATCCCTTTAATTATGTTAAGTGGGTGGATGGGATAAGATAGGAAAGAGATAAGAAGGTGGGAGAAAAGTGAGAGTAAGGAAAATTTAAGAAAGTGAGGTGAAATGGAAAATTTTGATTGGCTAAGTGATTTTCTAAGAACATGGGATTGGTTGGGTGGTTTGAATGGGAGTTAGAGGTGGAGGAGTCTTAGAAAGGCAGCCTATTAGGGGTGTTGTGAAAAGTGAGGAAAAAATGGGAGAAGATTAAAACTAGAAGTGCCTCTTCCTATTGGTCCACTTTCCACCTTATCCTCATGAATTTTACCATAGATCTCATCAACATATCCCTATAAGTCCCAAGGATAATTCTTCAAATTCTTAACCAATCATGGCTTTCTATTTGGTTTAGCTGATGTGGCTTTGATGGATAACTTTGAGGGCTCCATTGGCTTAGCTTCATTGCTAGCTTAGATGGCTCTCTTAGCTTAGCTTGATCACTCAATTCTTTGGCTTGGCTCCTTAACTTGTTCTCTTGTTCATGGCTTGAATATGGCTAAGTGGCTTAAGTGAAACCCATGCAAAGGTGGCAGACTTTGTATGGCTTGTGCATGGGCCCACTTTGGCCCCCTTTGTCTCCTTTAATTGCATTCATTGCTTGTCCAAAAGAAAATCTTGACCTTGACCTCATGTTGGATTGATGACATTTAGGCATTGACTTGATCTCTTGATCATGATCTTCTAATTTCATCCCGATCAATCTCGACCCGTACAAAAAGTTAAAGCTCTAATTAAATCTTAAAAAAATATGACTAATCACATACTTACCTTAGATTATCCCCTAAAACTATAAAATATTAAAATTTTGTGTAATTGGGTAAAAAATGCATGTGTTTCAAATTTTGGTTAAAAACCCTAATTTACCCTTATAAGTTATAACACATATGTAACTAATTGGGTGGTTTTTATACAAAATTAGACACTTATCACAAACCCTAACTAGCAATTTGCTACTCCATAGAAAAATATATGAAAAATCATTTTACAAAATCTAATACAAAGTGCCACTTTCGTAGGAACCGATGATTGCATTTAGTACATGCAATAAGCCCTTAAACCCCTATTTTACCCTAGTGGATGAGTTAGGGCTCATGAGGGTGTGCAGTGAATATATCTACAAAATTTCCTAAGGTAGAGTCTCATATTTCATCTTAGAGAATCCTCATTCATTAGTACTCTACTAGTTTTTCACAACTTAATGGAGAAGATTGACAATTTTACAAAATCATTCTAGTTATTTTGCTTAGTGCATGTGTAAATGCAATCATATAAGTCATGACTTCTAACTGGATATGCTTAAATTCCATTGAAAATATGTCTTGACCTCAAATTCTCATAGATATAGTCTTTAGATAAGGGTTTAAACATATTTCTCTCAAATAACAATTGCATTTAGCGCATGCAATAAGCCCTTAAACCTCTAGGTTACCCTAGTGGATGAGTTAGGCCTCATGAGGGTATGTGGTGAATATATCCACAAAATTTTCTAAGGTTAAGTCCCCTATTGTATCTCATAAAATTCTCATATATTAGTACTCTATTAGTTTTTACAACTTAACAGAGTGGATTGACAACTTTACAAATTATAAACATACTAAAGATATCTAACTCTAGTTATTTCATGGAGTGCATGTGTGTACAGCCACATAAGTCATGACTTCTAATTAGACATGCTTAAATTCTATTAAAAATATGTTTTACCCTCAAATCCTTTCAGGTATACTCTTAGAAAGTGAAGCTCTCATATAAGAGGTTGAATATATTTCTCTCATTATGTAACTAGATCCAACAAGCTAATGGTCCACATAAATTTTTAAGTGCTGATTGGACAAAGGGAAGTGATACATAAGAATATAGGTGTAGTTTAACTTAGTTCCTTTTTTTATATCCTCTTCAAGGCTATGTTCTACTATGATCGACAGGCCTTTAAATGGGATGAAATGTAGGCTTGGGAAAAGTTTAGAAAAGAAGGGTATAAGGATTTCAAAGGTTCAAAATTGAGCATAGGTCTTCTTTTTTATTGTTGGAAAATTGATCCTTGATTATATTGAAGTGAATGTCCTTTGTATTCTTGTCTTTCAATTTTTCTTCTATTTCTAATTTATTTTTCTTTTCACTTTTCTTTTTCTTTTAACTTCTTTGAAAAAAGTACTTTTTGTGTTTTTCACTTCTTCAACTTTTTATCCTCTTTTGAACTTTTCTACTAACTCTACTCTTTTTGAAGATGGGTAATGGATATTTATTTCTTTTTTGGTTTTTCTGGGTTAAGGTAAGTGGGTTAAGAAAGAAAAGGCTTAATAATAGGCTCAAGGGTTGAACTAGTGGTGTACTGTATTGGGTAGGTTTTATGTCTCTAGGTTAAACAAGGATGGCCAATATCATTTCCTAGATTTCAAAAAGCCTATCAGATCCAATAAATTTTTGGAAAGAAAGCTTTTACTCCTATTTGTTCTTGATAGTTAACCAAAACAAGGACAATAGGATCACACTAAATTATGTGCACTGAAGAAAATGTGAAATTACTTATAACTCTCTAAAAGAAGATAGTCTCTAAAGCTCATTGGATTATAGGTCTCCATTGATTTCCCTTAAGGTCTCTAAATAATACCTCTTTATTAGTCTTGACTATGTGTTGTGTGTAAATATTTTTCAAGAATTAACCTTCATAAAATGCTTCAAAACATGAATAATATGAAAAATTAACTATATACACTTCCATTAAGAGATAAAAACATTAGAGTTACTAGGTTATGAACATCCAGTTATCATCACAATAGGGGAACTCTACCTCAAAAGCTATATTTTTCAAAAAATTCAAAAACCTCTATGTTTATCTACACTCCCCAACCTGAGTGAAACATTGCCCCTAATGTTTGAAAACATCAAACCATATATGAATATGGAAAGATGTAGAAGATTGGTTTTTGAAAAACAACTGGGTTGCCTCCTAGGGAGCACTAAGTTTTACATCCTCAGCTAGACATGATGGTGAGTGCAAGGGCGATAAGCAGTAAGGTTTTAGAGTAGTCTAAGGAAGATCATGATAATGAGGTGCCTCTAAAATTATCTATTCAATCTCAGGGTTATGCATTTCCAGGAAAGGTTTTAACCTTTGACCATTTACTTTCTGATTTCACCATCTTCTTAATATTATGACCCCAGGTTGGTATTCTATGCGTATTGTGTATGGTCCAATCCATCTAGATATGAGTTTTACCAGGAAAGAGATGCAATTGTCAATTATATAGCAAGACCTTTTGCCCAAGTGTGAAGGATTTTCTTAAGATTTGGCAATCATGATTGACCTTGATCTGGTCTTTGTATATTCGTGTAGAATCATATGCATCCTTTCTGAATTCCTTGAACTCATTGAGTTGAGTTTATGGTGGGTCTCAGTAGCATCTAATTCAAAATTGAGCTTAGCCCAATATGCCTTGTAATCTAGCTCTACTAGTAAGTGGTAGGCCTTTCCATAGACTAGGCAGTATGGTGCAATGCTTATTGGGGTTTTAAAGGCTGTAGGATAGGCCCATAAAGCTTCATTTAGCCTCATAGACATGTCTTTCCTACTTGGATTGTTTGTCTTTTAAAAGAATGCACTTAATCTCTCTATTTGAAACCTCTACTTGGCCACTGGTCTGAGGATGGTATGGGGTAGATATCCTATGGTTGACACCATACTTTTTCATTAGATTATCAAAAATGTTTTCCCCCATTACTTATTATGGCTATCGAAGTACCAAACCATGCAAAAATATTTTCCTTTAAAAATCTTACTACTACCTTGTGGTCATTGGTTTTGCAGGGTGTAGCCTTTAGCTACTTAGACACGTAGTGCACCCTACTAAGATGTAGAAATTTCCAAAAGACTTAGGAAAAGGTTCTGTGAAACCTATGCCCCAAACATCAAAAGGTTCTATGGCAAGGATTAGGTTTAAGGGTATCATGTTTTTCCTCTTGAAACTGCCTAACCTTTGACACTTCACACATGTAGTGTAGTAAGCATTTGAATCTTTAAAAATGGTGGGCCAGTAAAAGCCACACTACAAAATTTTTGCAGCCATTTTTCTATAGCTAAAATGGCCCCCACAGGCATGACATGATAGAAGGAGTTGATCTGATTATGCTCACTATTTGGTACACATCTCCTTATCACCTGTTCAAGGTAGTACTTGAACAAGTATGGATTATCCCAAGTAAAGTATCTAACTAACCTTGGTAAAAAATATTTTCTTATCCTGTTTTCTCCACTGATTGGGCATTTGTCCTGTAACAAGATAATTCACAATATCACCATACCAAGGTAGTTGGGAAATGTGCAATAACTATTCATCTGGAAAGGATTTAGTTATAGGCACATTATAGCTAGTGTGTTCCACCACCAATTTGGATAAGAGGTCTACTACGACATTTTTTAGAACCTTTCTTAACCTGAATTTCCAATGGATCAATCTAAGTTTCATATCCTTTTTAGAAAGGAGGTACTTTAGAGCCACATGATCTGAGTATACTATAATTTTGGACCCTAACAAGTAAGATCTAAACTTATCTATAGCAAACATTGGAGCTAATGACTCTTTTTTAGTGGTTGTATAGTTGAGTTGCACATAATTTAGTGTTTTACTAACATAGTAGACCACGTGGGGAAGTTTGTCAATGCTCTAGCCCAAAACAGCTGCAATAGCATAATTTGACACATCACACATAATCTCGAATGGTGCATTCCAATTAAGTGGTCACATAATGGGTGCAGAGATTAACTCTGCCATTAGCTATTCAAAGTCTTTCTTACAATTTTCTTCAAAGTTGAAAGTGGCCTCCTTTGTAAGTAGATTACATAGGGGCTTGGTAATTTTGTTGAAATCCTTGATGAATCCTCTATAGAAGCCAACATGCCCTAAAAAGGAGCAGATGTCTTTCTTTGTCCTTGGTGGAGGAAGGTTAGCTATTAAATCCACTTTAGCTTTATCTAACACTATCCCATTATGTGGTATTATCTAGCCTAGCACTATCCCAATTTGTACCATAAAATGGCACTTTTCCTAGTTCAATACAATTCTTCTCTTGACACCTTGCAAGAACTAACTTCAAATGGTGTAGACAATCATTAAAAGATGTCCAAAATACCAAGAAGTCATCCATTAGCACCTCTAGAAAACCTTTCCACCATATTGGAAAAGATACTCAACATACACCTTTGAAAAATGGAAGAAGTGTTACAAAGAGAAAAGGACATATGTTAGTAAGCAAAGGTTCCAAAAGAGCAGGTGAAGGTGGTCTTCTCTTGATCCTCAGGTGCTATAACATTCTAGTTGTAACCAGAATAATCATCTAGAAAATAATAATAATTATGTCCGGCCAACCTCTCAAGCATTTGGTCAATAAAAGATAGAGGACAGTGGCCTTTCCTCGTGACCACATTCAATTTTTGGTAATCAATCCAAACTCTCCACCCAGTGGTCATGCGGGTGGATACTAACTCATTCTCCTTATTTTTTACTACTGTGACCCTTGATTTCTTGGGTATAATATGAATGGGGCAAACCTAAGTACTATCAGAGATTGGGTATATGATGTCAACATCTAGAAGCTTAAGGACTTCATCTTTGACCACATCCTTCAACAATAAACCAAAGGCCAAGATCGTCTTGTGAGTAATGTATGTGATTAAAGAAGCTAAAGATGGCCAAAGTGGGCTCATGAAATAAGCCATTCTCTCCCACCATCTTTGCACTGAAGCCACTTAAGCCACCTTAACCATATAAGTCATAAGAGAAGGTGGCAAGCTAAGGAATTCAAACCAAACCATATAAGCCACTCAAGCCAAGGGATGGAGCCAAGAAGCCAAGCTAGGAAAGCTTCCAAAGCCAGCCATGAAGCCTAGCCAAAGCCAACCATGAAGCTTTGCCAATGAAGCCTTCAAAATAAGCCATCTAAGCCATCAAGCTAAGCTAAATGGAAGGCTAGGATTGGATGAAATTCAAGAGAATTATCCAATAGATCCCAAGGGATATTTTGAAGATAATTAAGGGAAATCTTATTAGGATACATTGGCATATGGACCAATAGGATGAGAGCCTTCCAACTTTTATGTTTTTCCCACCTTTTTTTTATCACTTTCCACCTCACCACCAAAGACCACTATGAATTTGACTTCTCATTCAAGAGTCCTACCATTCCATAACTCTTCCACTTTCCTCAACTCCTATCCTAACCATCCAACCAATTCCAAAGCCATAGGAACCCAATTAACCAATCAAAATTTTGCTTCTCACCTTTATTTTCTATGTTTTTCGTACATCTCACTTTCCTCTCACCTTCTTTCCCAACTCCTATCCCAAAAAACCACAATTCTCCCCCTCATTCTCTTCCTCTCTCTTTTCTCATTCCCATCCCACTTGCTCAGCTTCAACAATTTTGGAAGGGGGGAGCCTCCTTACTAAAAAGTAGGCGTCTCCCACCTACTCCACTCCAAAAGAGGGCAGCCACCTTTCCCCACTTTCATCCTTGGAATCCTTAGTCTCCCACTCATATTAAGCACCTAAAATGGCTTGATTTCATCCTCACCATACCTTAATATTTGGCTACCCTAGAGAAAATATGAGAAAAAGTATTAAACTCCTCAAAATCTAAGAGAGGAGATAGCTTTTCACTTAGGGAAGAAGACTCCTCCTCCCTTAGAAGGAGACGTCCTCTTCCTACTTCTCAATTCTCATCCCTTTTGCTTTTGTTTTGTGGACTCCTTAGGTGTTGCCACTCCCTTCCAAGGTGTGTGCTTCTTCCTCAAGTGTCCAACCTAGGCTTTTTGGGGTGTTTGATTCATCTTTGAAGACTGGTCAGCTTTCTTGTTCTCTTTTCTTGAATTTACTTCTTTCCATGAGAGTTTTTGGCTTGTCCTCTTTTTTTGTGCCTTCCTTCAAAACCTAAAAATCAAGGCTGGTTTTCCCTTGGAGTGATAGCCAAGGAAAATAATCTTGAATCTAGTTTTCCCTTTTCCTTTCATAGCTTTTGAGTTCTCTTTTAGATTCCTTTAAATTCCAGCCTTGTTTTCCATTAGGTTCTATTGATCTTTGCTTATATGCCACAAGATTTTGTTTGAATATCAAGCTTTGTTGGAGGAGGAATATTTATTAGTATTTGTTTATGGATTCAAGTTAGAATGAATAGTGGTGTGTTTCATTCAAAATTGGACAGCAATCTTCCATGTAATCAATTGTATACCATAAATGTTTGATGAATAATGGGATGCTTTTTACTTGATTATTGACCATGCTTCTCCTTAATCGTCTGCTTTATGTTGATGGGATATTAAGGAAGTGAATGTTTAATTTTGAAAATTCCATCAATCTAATTAAAATATCTCTAAAACCATTCCCCCAATCCAAGGATGGAATGCATGATTAAGACGGACTTTAGGGCAAAAGTTGGAAAACCTTGTTGAATTGCTTGTTTACTTGTAGAACCATAGTTTAATATTCCATATCTATTGATTTGAAATGTACTTATCAAAACATGCTGGAACTATACATGTAGGCCATGGTTGGAGCATATAGCTTTGATTGATTTGGTGAGTAAATAGATTCCAAGTTGTGGCATTCATTCAAGTAGGAAAAAGAAATCAAGTTGATCTTGTTTTGTTTGTTCTTAGTTGTTAAAGTTAATCCTCTTAATTTCCATTACATTCCTTAGCCAATTGCATGATTAAGAAAGTATGTGTTAAAGCATGTTTTCCATAGACTAGTTGATTAATTTCATGCTTAGGAAAGTTAATTCAAGAAAGTTGTTAAATCTTCACTTTAGGATAGTTTTTATTTTAGGAAATTCATCAAATTAGAAAATCTTCAATTTAGAAAAGTTTAGTATTAGAACATTCATATTTTAGGAAAGTTTTCAATTTAGAATGTTTCTTGTTTTGCATAGTTTTCAATTTTTATGTTATAATTTTCATTCTTAGTTTAGGTTAAAAATCACTTGAATTTGGCTAGGTTAGATAGTTTAAAGTAGGGACTACTAGCATCACATTAGTTCAACTCCTCATGGGATTGACCTCACTAGCATACTATATCACAAACGATTCATTGACTTGTGAGTTTTATTTAAAACAACTCCAAGCGTTTTCTAAAAAACATCTAAAAGCTTACCCTCCTATTCATTATCTAAATTTAATGCTATTATAACATGTAAGGTTTCATCTAGTCCTAGGTAAGAATATTTATGTGATGACCTGACTTTTTGTAACACATTTTGTAATACATTTTTCAAAGGCACGGAGTCCTTAGTAGTAAAATTTTTTCACAAAACAAAATAGTGAAAATTCTTTTCTTTAAAACATGTTTTGAAAACCCCAAGTCATCACTTCATACATAACATAAGTAAAATTTTTGAACAAAATAGAATTCCATTAAAGGAATATATTTTAATTAAATTCTAGAATCCATCTAGTGGTTCACAGCACAGTCCAGTATCAGCACAATACTTGTCCAAATTACATAATCCAAATTTCAAACCTCACCATACATTAAAAACTCTTAATACAATACAATGCTCTCAAATAAAAATATATGTCTTCAAGGGATATACCCTGATTGATTATTCTTAAGTCTTCTACAGTATTGAGCTCGTAATTCTCCTTCTTTGTATTTGAGATATTGTAAACATTGAAACATTTACAATATCTCAACAAGCTATGCTTGGTAGGGGATACAAAAATATATTACTTCAACAATATAAGAATACATACCTCAGTCATTATTCCATCATGGTTATCTACTCATGAGTTATCTCCACATAGAGTATATATGTTATTTATGTAGTATAGGATAAACTAGTTAAAATAGTGAAGATTGCTCAAAACTTGTTCCTTCCCTTGACTATACTTACACTTAGGAGATCAACATTTAGCTAATTCTCATACGGGGATTTTCTTTCCAGGAACTCATGTAGTTGCATCTCATCATGCCATGGCATTACGCTATGCCTATCATATATGCATCATAATGTAAAATACATTAGGACTACTATGTCGCAGTCTCAATCTGTACAATGCAGCCAGATAATTGCATAATCATCCACTAATACCAACTCTGAAAATAATAAAATCCAGGTTTGCATGGGGGGAACCTTGGCTGTCACAGTTGCGGCCTTCCCATGATTGCCCCACTTGACATTTAGCCTCTTTTTGGGCATGGTATCCATCATATAAGTTTCAGGAAGCAGGTGCCAAACCCTCATAACGTCCCTAGCATAGCATCCCTAGTCCTAGTACTGTGTAAAATAAAATCACAAGCCACCATGCTTGTATGTAAAATACATTGTACATATCAGAAGATGTGTCTGTTTAACTAAGGCTGGAATATTTTCTATGCCTTATTCTTAGGGTTTCCTTAGTCTACACATCTCATTCCTTTCACTTCATTTGATTAGATCATTAGATTGGATCAGTTGAATTGGATTATGGGGTTGGATCACTTAGTTGTATCATGTGATTGGATCATTATTATGTTAAGGTACCAAATATACTTATACCATGAAAGTCTATAATTCCAGACAGAAGATCATGAATGTATACACATAAATATCTAATATATTCTTGTACATCCACCTACCTCAAAGTGGTATCACGGTCTTGATTCATACATCTCAAGTGCTATTCACTCCATATTGTCCATCATGATCTTGATTCATACATCTGTCAAACAATAAGTATAAAGTTATTCTTCTATACCATTATTCTTTCTACATGTATTTGGGTTATCCTATGAGGGATGTCCTAACTTTCCTTGACTCATATATGATCAAGGTTTCAAATCTTCTAAGTTTACAACTACACTATAAGTAAAATCATAGAAAAATACTACAATCTACATTATATTTCTTTTCTTTTTGTTTATGATCTTTCAAGATCTCTCTAGGATCTTGTTTGAGCTTCCTTATTTTATTTACAATTTTTATTAGGATTAGATGATTTACTAACCTTTTATACTCTTATTATTATTACTCAACTAGTTAATGTTTTACTGGTTGAGGATAGCTTATTCCATCCTAAGTCTACATAGCTCCTCTTATGTCAAACTGTCTAAGGCTTACTAGCTGAATGGTTGAATACAAAGTGGTTACTTCAATCCTCATGTAAGGAGGCGTTTAGACCTCACAAACATCAATGGAAGGTGGGGGAAGAGCAAGGCTCTATTAGAGGACCCCCTTGACCACCATGTTCATTATCCACTAGAGTTACCTTAGCTCAACCTTTCATAAGGTTCCTATGAGCATTATAACCTTAAGTACTCTTTCTAATTGATTTTAGTTAAATCTATGAACATTTAAATGTCATTCATGGAGTTTCATTATTCTCCTAATTTGGGCCAAGGAAATGATATTCCGTACATTATCCTACTAACTATAGCCCTTACGATCATTAAGTCCATGTCATTCATTCTATGTAAATGTCCTTCCACTCTAATTTCATTTAATTATATTTTCAATGTAATTTTCATAACATAAGCATTAAAGCATAATAAATAAATAAATCTATAATTAAATATACGAAGCAATAAATAAAAATTATAAAAACATTCAATAATTCAAATGAAAATCTAACATACCATAACTATTCATCACGATCCAATGGTCATAGTTAATTTCTATCTCTTTTAGGATTTAGATCTTGATCTTTCCATTTTTCTTTAGATTTAATAATCTTATTAATGTGATTTCATTATTAGATCATTGATTCATCTCATCAAATGATCTGATCCTTCTTGATCTAACTGATCAAGAAGATCTTAAGTCCTTTTATCCAATTTAAGGGCATAGATCTTAATTTATCCCAAATCATCATCATCAAGTCCATCAATCCATATGATATTAACTTCAATCATCATCCAAATACATCCATGCTGTCCAATCCTCCTTGATCAACTTGATCATGGAGATTATCATTCATTTTAATGGATTTTACTAGTTTTAAGGTTAGATCTCTTAACATATGCTAATTCAATTACATATAACCCATTTATTTAAGTTATTATATTATTAGATCATCATCCAACATGGTTTGAATGGTCTGATCATCCCAGATCTTGTAGATCGAGGATGATAGTACACTGATCTACTTAAAGTTTGAAAATTTAATGAATTAAAATTATGAATTTATTGGTTCATTAGGTTCCCCTCATCAAGAGGAATCCAACCCAACTTTTTGGTTTCAATTAGGAGTTAAATTGAGATCAAAATTTGGATTTTAAGATTTCAGTCCGCTTTAAGGGTTAAAATTTGATCTTATTGTTTTTGTTAATTTGCCTGATCTAGAAACCTAGAAATTTTATTGTGATCATGGTTCTTAAGGTTTTGGGACCTTCTGAACCCATCCATTGGTTCATATCTCAATTTTGAGACCATGTTGATCACGATCCGATAGTGTTACTACAGATTTTTGTCATTATAACCAATAAATACAATTTCATAAGTTCAGTACCTTAAACAAGTGATAAGGAATCTAAAAAAGATGTAATATCTAAAATCAGAGCTATATTGAGCTCTTAATTGAAGATATAAGATCTTAGTTCCAAATTTAACGGTTGAGATCAAATCTGGGCGTATCGGGCTCAGATCTAATTAGTTCACGCACCACCTAGCAGCTCGCAGGTGAGTGCGTGCATAGGGGCAAGCTCACAGGGAGTCTCCTGTGTGTTGGAACCTGATCTATTGAGATGGTTGAGAAGGTCCTATCTGAACTGTCGGATCAACCTTTCTCCAAATCTCCTAAATTAGAAAACATCAAGGGCTAAGATTTCTTACCCTAAAGTCTTTGGGCCCCAGAAACTCATCCAATGGCTCAGAATTTGTATTTGAGCCAAAAAATGAGGAGATCTCAACCTTCCATGTTGGATCCATTGTTTCCAATGGATCAATGGTTAGGGAAGATCTTTAGAGGCTAGAAAGCTTAAAGGAATTGCTAGAATGAAGTAAGGAAGGAGGGGGAGCACTTACCTCGGCTGGCCAGTGAAGAAAACTTCACTGAACATTAGGAATATTACCGAAAACCCAAGCTTTGTTAAAAACATATATAGACGAAGTTTTCTTCGTCGCCGTTGCTGGAAAATGTTGGGCATCATGGGGAAATTGTAGATCTCTATCCAATGGTTTAAGATCTAGATTATCCTATTGCAGTGGCCAAAATTAGATGGACAACTTACCAGAGATGGTGATTCATCAATGCTTGTTCTTCATTTTGAAATTTCTAACAATCCAGATTGTGGATTATCTAAATTTGTTAGGGCTTTTGTAGATCTCCTTGGCCCAAGCACATCTAATGGTAAAGATTGAAAACCAATGGATGAAAGTGGATGGCTAATTCAGTCAGGTCCATCTGCAGATGCGCATTTAGAGAAAAAAACAAGAGGAGAAGATGGGAGAATTGGGGGAGATGGGGGAGCCTTCTGAAGTTGAGATTTCAGGGCATTGTAGGAGACCTCGTGAAGAACATTAGGACAATTTTTGAGAATTTTATGAGCTATTTATAGAGATTTTTAGAATTTTCCATGATTACTTATAATTATGATGTTTAATTTCTTTTGATTATTAAATTGTCTTTGGATTCCCACTACCACCTCCTTCTCCACTAGTAGCTAGTAGTAGTTTGACTCATGATGACTTATGTTCTGGTCGTGGGCCCCATGAAGGTGTGAAAAGACCATTTTGCCCTTTTATGGAGAAAAAAATTGTTTTATTCTCCTAGACTCAAAATTGAATGTACTTAGTGGCGTTGGATTTATATTTCTGAGTAAATTCCAAATTTTGATGTCTTAGGCCTTAGTTATTATTAAATTATCATTTTATCCTTTCATTCTTAAAAATAGAGAAAAATAAGGATTTTTCATACGAACTCAGAATTTGACGTGCTTACAGTCATTCTAAAGGGTTCGTAGAGTATGTTTTCAATTATACATGTCTTATATCTTGATTCTACTTCTATGAGAAGTGCATTTTTAGTAACCCTAATATTTCGACCTGATTTTTCTTGAAATTTTCAATCTCATTATTTATTCAAACTCCTTACAAAAGTTATGGGTGTTACAATTTAAGATTGTTAGGCAAGGGTTTTAGGCTAGAGAAGGTGGTTGCTCTCTAGTGGGTGTAGGAGCAGAATCTTGAAAAGGGAGCGGCTCCACATAGGGACCCACTTAGAGGTATCCATGATTGGAGTAGCCTTTTGAAGGTTATTTACATCCTTAATAGACTTGTCTAAATCAAAATCTCCATAAAAATGCATGAGATAAGCCTCTAATGGGTCAAAGATTGAAGATGGTGAAAATTAGACTTGAATAAATTCACCTCACAAGAATCATCAAGGCCTAAATGTTGTTGGTCAATGTTAAACATCAAACTTAACTTTCGTGATTCCAAACGAAAATTTCTTTACACCATTTGTATAGTTAATAATGGCGGTGGACATTGCTAGGAATGGATCTCTAAGTATAATTGGAATTTGACTGCTGGGGTTAGATTCTGGCTGGGTGTCTAGTACAACTTGTTAGGTTAGGGCTATCGAAGAAGAATGAATCAAGTTAATGAATATCACTGCTCTTCTAACGCACCCTCGCTGAGCGGCCCTTGCTTGCACAAGCAACTAGATTAGCTCCCTCATTCTCTTATTATGCTTGCAGGCCTTGACAACATCCTCCAAATTCTTATTATTTCTCATTTTATTTCATTCAAACCATTTAGAATTGCCGTGTTGTAATAGAGACATGAATGATATACTGAGATACATATATATGTAGATATGTACTATAGTGACAATGACACGGATTACTAGTCATCCTTTGGTTATTGCCAAATCAAATGAGAATCTTTCTTTCTTTCAATGAAAAAAGGCCTTTCCTACTGTTTGGGTTTCTCTCTTCTCTTACCTACCTTTGCTCTGTCTCTTTCTGCTTTCTTTGACTGGATTGAATCTCAGATTTGTCTCAAAATCATCTGAGTAATAAAACTAGTCCACTTGTATTAATTCATCTTCAACCAAACCATGGGGTATTTCATTGATCAATCTATTAATTTTAATATGGTAGTGGTTTGTTTCAGCTCACCGAGCCTTAGTTGCTCACAGATAGAGTACGACAACAAGTTTGTCCCTAGATCAAGCAATGCCCTATCTATGACATGGTCTCTAATAATGCCAGAAATTGTAGGACACCCTCCAATCTAGACCATCCAATCATCTTGGTCCTTGTTCAACATCTAGGATGCCTCAATACTTCCACTGTCTTAGGTTTTCGGGGTCCCATTGACTCATTGGATGGCTTAGATCTCCCATATGAGCTATCCACGAGATGGGTCTAAGGCACATCCATCGGTACTGGTTTCACTAGTGATTTGTTAGCCGGTGAGACCAGATTTGGCTTGAATCTAAGTGAAAAACACCGAAATGGAGAGAGGAAAGAAGAGAGAGAAGAGAAGAAGGGTACCTAGGTGGCCGTGGAGGCATAAATCTAGGGTTTCTGGTGTTGCGAGATTCTCATTGTCGCCAGAACCCTAGATGTTGGAGAATGCAGGGAAATGCCAACATGATAGGAGAAGAAGAGAGATGCTTTGTGAGGATTACAAGGGAAAATTTATAGAGAAGGGAGGGGTGCCATCCTGTGGCAGTGCTGCCATTTTTGCTAGCATCTCAGAGGCTGACTGAGGAAAGAGGGGGGCTGCCTGCCACTTTTTTGGGACAGACGCAGGGTGATTACACAGGGATGATGATGGGGGTGTCGTTATCAAAATGACCCCCTACATTTTTCGACTTTTGTTGTTGTTTTTTCCATCTTCCAATGCTCATAACTTTTTCATACGAACTCCTTTTTTGGTGTTCTTTGAGGCATTGGATTCCATTTTGTGATTAGAATCTAGTTGTAAAGATATTTTTAGTAAATTCTCTATTTACATGTTTTAAATAAAATAGAACATTTATCCACCCGTCCAATATAATTATTTTCCAAAATAGATATGATATAAAAATTTCATAAGTTACAAATATTATGATTGATTGTGATTGAAAGAGTGTTACTATTTTTGACAAACATATCTTAAAATTTTTGAGTCATTACATCATTACCCCCTTTAAAGAATTTTTTCCTCAAAATTCTACAATTCATTACTCATACAGACTTTAGGGTATCTATACCTCATTTCGGATTCCACTTCTTAGGTTTCCTCTTTGATAGATTCATTCCTCCACAGAACTCTAACTAATGAAATTTCTTTACTTCATAGCTTCTCGATCTTCTTATCTAGAACTTGTACTGGTTTTGTTTCCTGGGTCAATTTTGGGTGTAACTCAACTAGTACCTGCTCAAGTACATGTTTGTGGTCAGGAATATACCTTCTTAGCATGGATATGTGAAAAATATTATGAACTTCTGATAACTGTGGTGGTAATGCTATCCAATAGGCAGTCATCCCAGTCCTGTCAAGGATTTTGAATGGTCCAATATATCAAGGACTGAGTTTTTCCCTTCACACTAAACCTCATAATGCCCTTAGTCGGAGATATCTTCAAGAAAACATGATCTCCAACTTCAAATTCCAACTATCTTCATCATTTATTGGCGTAACTATTCTGTCAACTCTGAGCTGTGAGAAGTCATCTTTTAATAAGCTTCACCTTGTTTGTGACATAATTCTATTTTCATCCACATCTTTCCAGCACACAGGCGAAAGACATAGTCTTCCATAAAGCTTCGTATGGGGCCATGCTGATGCTTGAATGGAAATTATTATTATATGCAAATTCAACTAAGGGTAAACTCTCATCCCAATTCTCCTTCCAGTCTATTGCACATGCCCTTAACATATCTTCCAATGTTTGAATCGTACATTTAGATTGGCTGTCAGTTTGAGGATGAAAAGCCGTGCTAAAATTTAATGAAGATCCCAATGACTTCTGCACCAACTTCCATAGTTGTGAGGTAAAATGACTATCTCTGTCAGAAATAATGCTGAGTGGTATCCCATGCAAACTTACCACTTCCTTAATATACAATTGAGACAAGCTGTCAGTGGATTGATTTTATTGAATTGGGAGAAAATGCACTGTTTTGGTTAGTTGATCAATGATTACCCTATCATATCATGTTCCCTAGATGTCTTAGGTAGTCCTAATATGAAGTCCATTGTAATATGGTCCCACCTCCATTTTGGTAGCTCAAGTGGTAGTAACAATCCTGCTGGCCCTTAGTGTTCAGTCTTAACTTGTTGACAAGTTAAGCATCGTGCTACAAATTCTCCTACATTCCTTTTTATACCATTCTAGCAGAAGTGTCTCTTAAAGTCTTGATACAGTTTTGTTCCACCAGGATGGACAGTGTACTTAGATTGATGTGCCTCTTTTAGAATTTCTTGCCTTATTTCATCATTGGCTGGCACTACTAATCTTCCTTGCATGCAAACACTATCATCCATCTCCTTGATAAATCCTAGTTTTCCAACTAATGCTTGTATTTCAGCGTCATCCTTTTGCATTTGCCAAACTTTCTCATTGATAGTGGATTTCATACTCAAATTTGCTATAAAGGATCTCCCGTGACCTATTTCAGGTCTGCATTCTATTACCTCTTGTAATAACTTCCACCTTTTGAAAAGTAAACTTGCACACATTCCTTATGACTTTCTACTTAAGGTATTTGCTACTACATTAGCCTTCCCTAAATGATAATCAATGGAAAAGTCATAATCCTTCAAATACTCCATCCATCTCCTCTATCACATGTTCAAGTCTTGTTGTGAAAAGATGTACTTAAGACTTTTGTGATCAATGAAAACTTCAAAATTTTCTCCATACAGATAATGTCTCTAGATCTTCAAGGCAAAGACTATTGTAGCAAGCTCCAAGTCATGGGTAGGACAATTGACCTCATGCTTGTTCAATTGTCAAGAGGCATAGGCCACTACTTTTCCATTTTACATAAGCACATAACCTGATCCTTTTCCAGAAGCATCACTATAGATCTCGAATCCTCAACTTTCAGATGGCAAAGTAAGTACTAGTGCAATCGTTGGCTTCTTTTTTAATTCTTGAAAGCTCTCTTCGCATGCCTCATCCCACTCAAACTTTCTATCTTTTCTTGTTAATTTGGTTAGGGGTAAAGCAATTCGTGAAAATCCTTTAATAAATCTACGATAATATTCTACAAGCCTTAGAAAACTCCTTGTTTTTGTCATTGTTTTAGGTGTACTCCATTTTTTTACAACTCCAACTTTTTCCGGGTTGATTACAATGCCATTTTTAGAAATTTCATGACCTAGAAAATTCACTTCTTCTAACCAAAATTCACACTTGTTAAACTTTGCATCCAATTTGTGTGTTCTAAGTGTATTCAGTACTACTTGTAAATGTCCCCTATGATCCTCAAGATTTTCTATGTAGATCAAAATATCATCCACAAATACTAAAACAAATTGTCTAGATAGGCTTTGAATACTCAGTTCATAAAATCCATAAATGCAGCTAGTGCATTTGTCAGTCCAAAGGACACCACTTTAAACTCATAGTGTCTGTATTTGGTTCTGAATGCTGTCTTTGGAATATCTTCCTCCTTGACTCTAAGTTGGTGATATCCAGATCATAAATCAATCTTGGAAAAGACACAAGCTGACTAGAGTTGATTGAACAGGTCATCAATATGAGGTAAAGCATATTTGTATGTTACTGTGACCCTATTCAGCATTCGATAGTCAATGTAGAGTCTCATTGATCCATCCTTTTTCTTAACAAGAAGCACTGGTGTTCCTCAAGGTGATACACTGGGTCTGATGACCCCTTTGTCTAGCAACTCTTGTAACTAAGTCTTCAGCTCCTTTAACTCCATTGGAGCCATCTGATGTGATGGTTTTGATATAGCAGCTGTGCCAGGTATTAGGTCAATAGTAAAATCTATCTCCCTATTTGGTGGTAACCCTGGTAGGTCTTTAGGGAACACATTTAGAAATTCATGAACCATGACCACCTCATCCAATTGGGGCTTTGCAAATTTAGTGGCTTCTATTTTTGCCAAAAAAAATTTGACATCATGTGCTTTGCCATTTTTATTGTAGAAATAACACATGCTCTTGAATAATATCTTCTCCCTTGCAAGGAAACCACTTCTCCTCTGGGAAGGTTAAAAATAATCATCTTCTTTCGATAATAAACTATTGCATAATGTGAGGCAAACCAATCCATCCCAAGTATGTTGTCAAAGTTTGTCATATCTAGGTGGATTAAGTCTACATTCATCAGTTTGCCCTCAATTTCAAGTGGAACATCCTGGAAGTATGTTTGTGTGGAAATTGACTTGCCTATGGGTGTCATAACTTCTAAGGAAAATCTATGTCTTGAACTATTTTATCAATAGAAGAAGTAAACTCCCATGATATAAAAGAATGAGTAGAACTAGTATCAAATAATACTTTAGTAGGTCTATCATAGATACGAAGTGTACCTTCTACTACTGCGTTGGATGCCTGAGCTTGTCTCGAAGTAATGGCAAATACACATCCTTGGCTTTGAGGAATTAGATCTTCTTTATGTTCCTCCTCCTTCCTCTTCTTAAGGCAATTTCTGGTTATGTCATATTTCTCCATAGTTAAAAAATTTAAAATGGGGTAAGGTACATGGTTTGCCTGGGTTATATCTGTTGCATCAGAGGCGAGCTCTTGATTCTTGGTTTCTTCTATTGTCGAATTATCGTTTGTGTGGGCATCTAGATCCAAAAGGTTGAATGGGTTGTTTGCCTTTATTGTTTCTTCCATCATCATTGAATTTTGTATCCTCATTAGCCTGTGTTATTTGAAAATCCTTTTCGAAAAGAGACACCATTTCCATTGATTTCGCTATGGTGGTCGATTGAAACCTTATCACTCTATTTCTTAATCCTATGTTCAACCCATCAACAAACTTTTTTGTAGCAATTTCTTTGATGGTGCAAACATTTGGTGCGAATCTTCGAAGACTCATAAACCTATTTTCATATTGCTGCACAGAGAGGTTGCCTTGTTCTAGATCCATGAATTCTTTCTCCTTTTGCTTCCATACATGACATGGAAAGTGCTTCTCATTAAATACAATTTTGAATTCTTCCTAGTATATGACAGTATTTTCACTAAAGTATGTTCTTTTGGCCATTTCCCACCAAAAACCTTCTTCACCTTTTAGTACGAAACTGTTCATGGCAACCTTCCTATCTTTGAGAATTTTCATTGCCTTAAATAACTTCTCAATGTCAAAGATCCATTTTTCTGCTGTTGCTAACTCATCCTCTCCCAAGAATGATGGGGCCATTTTCTGAAATCACTCAAGTTGGGCCCCCATTCTATCAACAAGCCTTTCTGGGGAAGAGGTTCTTTTGCAGTAAGTGCTTGTGGATGATTAGGTATGAATTGCCCCATATGTTGCATGAATAGCTGAAATGCTTCAGCCATTCCATTCCTAGATCTAGAGGAGTTAGTAGGATGATTAACAGGTTTTGGGGTTGCACTTGCTCTTCTCTTTAGCGGCATCTGTTTCACAAGAACAATATCTATCTTTAAGAAATTCTATTGTGCTATTCTAAAGTCTTTTATTATTTCTGTACATTGATTATAAGTTCTTTATTTCATAACTTGGCTGGGAATAACTTGAACTTGGGCTCTGATACCAACTGTGATGACCTGGGTCTATATAATGAAATTTTAAAATAATAAGATTTTACTTGTGAGATCGATCTATATTTTTAAAATAATTTTTCAAAATGAATGCAGCAAAAATTTTCATTTATTTGAAACTTTTTCATGAAAACTCCGAGTGTCATTAATTAATCTCAATGAACAGATAATGAATCATACCATGGCAACTTTTGGACAAAATATAAAAATGAATAAATGCCAATCCCAAGATTGTTAATCATAGACTAAGTTACAAATAATTACTTACAACCAATTTTACATCAAATACTAAAAGGATCACTCAGTATGAAATCTAGTACAATTATATCCTCACTTAGCCTTACCTTCGCTCACTTGATTATAGTACTAATACTCTCTGAAGTTCCTTCTAATCGTACTTTGTTTGATCTGAAAAATAATAGATTTGGTTGAGTATTCATCATACTCAGTAGGTGACTTAATACTACTAATTTGAAAACACAGCATACAAGAGGCGTAATTTCGAGAAAAGTAATAAGATCATGCAATTCCGTTTTGTGTAACCATGGGTATTTATGCATAAACTATAAAACTCATTTACACATTTCCAAACCATGGAGCTTTTCTAGAATCCATTAATTAGCGATATAGAAATTACGAAAAACAAAAACAAAAACAGTCAATCAATTCATGCACTAAAATTTTCAACGAACACATCAAGCTGATGGATCGGCGAACATATCAAGTCGACAGGTCACGAGTACTTGTCTTTAACCATCTCAATGCAGTATGTATATCGATATTAAAACAAAAATCATAGGGTCAGCTATGCTCACGATTAGAATGTATTCTGTAATCGTGTGTCCTTGGTATTTAGAGATTAGCCCACCATAGCCTCCATGGTGACTATGGATATATCCTCGAAAAGGGTACCGTGAACACTTTCAGTGGTCATCCCTATTTACCACAGCAGTTGAGGAAGGGACAATGCCACTTTGGGCAGCGATAACTACCATCTTTGGTGGTTAGAGGCCATGAGGCCAATCCTATACATAAACAACCTCTTAGCATAGTGCCCTCTAGGCTCATTAGCCCTAATATATATATATATATATATACATATAATCCAAATCTCAATAATCATAAATCATGCAAATTATGCAATTAGTTCCAAACATGCAAGCAATGCATGCATAAAATCTGTTCATTGCGAGTAATTGCATTCATGACCATATCTTATGAAGAGATGACAATTCCGCATGCTCATTGTCATATCTCAAAAGCATACTAAACATGGTAATAGAGTTAAGTAAATCAATTAGATTTTGGAATGCATTTGAAAACTTAGTAGTATTAGACTACCTACCTCGATGTCTCTTGGATTGCGTTTCTCTTCAATTCGAGTCCTATATTACCTTTGTGAGGTCCTAGATATTATTTGGAAATAAGAATTCAATTATTATTTCCTTTTCTTTATATATCATCAATTAGATTTACATATCAATGGCTAGATCTATTCTTTAGGTTGTAGATCTCTGATTTGTGTGTCTCCAAGCTAGATCTCACTTATAATGGTTGATCAATATGATTTAGGGTTGATTTTATAATATTGATCTTCTACTGCATCCAATTGATCAATTTATGAGATCTAATCATCTTTGGTCTTGTAGATCTATGAGATTTCTATGGTTTTTAGGCTATGGTCACATCAAATAGTCCTATGATCCTAAATTTTATTATATTATTAGGTTCTTGTCATCAAGACGAATGCAGTGGTTCTTTCGGATTGTTGATCAGAGTTATATAGCCTTCTTAATTGCAATTTTAGTATTGTAGGTCAGAAAAACAATCAAGATATGAGAAAACAGGGTTTGCGGGTCACTGCTCCCAAGACGCGTGTGTGTCCCAGTTGAACTAAGACCACACCTGTACACTCACACTCACTCAAAGGATGCTCCAAAGTGTGCATTCTAGATGTGCATTATGCGCGTGCATCTGAGGTCCCTAATCAGGTCAATCAATAAGGTGATCCTATCTAGATCGTCCAATCATCCTACTCCCTGATCAACATCTAGGATGCCTCAATACTTCCATTGTCTTAGGTTTTTTAGGTTTTCAAGGTCCCACCGACTCATTGGAGGGCTCAGATCTCCCATCCGAGCTGTCCACGAGATGTGTCTAAGGCAGATCCACCTGTGTTGGTTTCACCGGTGAGAGGAAAATGGCGAAAAGGAAACAAGAAAGAAGAGTGGGAAGAAAAGAAGGGTACCTAGGTGGTCAGAGAGGTAGAGATCAAGGGTTTTCGGTTTGCGAGATCCTCAGTGTCGCTGAAATCCTAGATGCCGAAGAACGTAGGGAAATGCCGGAGTGATAAGAGAAGAAGAAAGATGCATTGGGAGGAGGAGGAGAAGGGAAAATTTATAGAGAAGGGAGGTAGTGTTGTCTCGTGGCGATGCCGCCATTTTTCCTAGCATCGCAGAGGCTGACTGGTGAAGGAGGGGCGGTGCCTGCCACTTTTCTGGTCTAGACGCAGGGTGATTACACAGGGATGATGATGGGGGTGTCGTTATCAAAACAACCCCTACATTTTTTTACTCTTGTTGTATTTTTTTTTAGCTTTTAATTATCAAAATATCCTTCATCTTCCAATGCTCATAACTTTTTCATACGAACTCCTTTTTCAGTGTTCTTTGAGGCATTGGATTCCATTTTGAGAGTAGAATCTAGTTATAAAAATTTTCAGCAAAAAATCTCTTTACATATTTTAAATAAAATAGAACATTTATCCATCTGTCCAATATAATTATTTTTTCAAAATAGATAAGATATAAAAATTACAAACATTATGATTGATTGTGATTGAAAGAGTGTTACTATTATTTGACAAACATATCTTAAAAATTTTGGGTCATTACACTCCATGTAGCTTGGCTTAAGTTGCTTTGATAGCTTGCTTTGAGGGCTCATTTAGCTTGGCTTCATGACTCACACCCTTGGCTTGGCTTAATGGCTCACTTAGCTTCTCACTTTCTTGTATGGCTTATATGATTAAGGTGACTCACATGGCTCCCCTGCAAAGGCGGTGGAAATTGTATGGCTTGTGCACAAGCCCATTTTAGTCACCTTTGGCTATTCCAAGTGCTTCCTTGGATCCTTGATCTTGACCTTTTTTGAACTTGAAATTGGCAAAATGTAGGTCCTAGCCCTCCAGTTTGATCTTGATCCTTGATCTTCATCTTGATTAATCTTGGCCATTGGATCATCATCTTGATTCATACAAAAGGTCAAAAAATCTAATTAATTCCTAGAAAAATATGACATACTTACTTTGTATTTTCCTCTAGGCCTACAAAATATCAAACTTTAGAGTCATTAGGTTAGAAATTGTATGCCATCTAGCTTTTTGTTCCCTGGATTAATGTGTAACATTTCTGATTACATGATCCATGCTGTTTTGGGTCAACATATTGTAAAATTACCCCATGTGATATATTATGCTAACATGACTTTAAATGATGACCAACTTAATTACTCCACCATGAAAAAAAAGTTGTTGGATGTTGTATTTGCACTAGATAAATTTAAATTTTATCTATTGGGATCTAGGGTGATAATCTATTCAGATCATGCTACTTTGAAGTATCTTTTTTCTAAAAAGGATGATAAAACATAGTTGATTCATTGGATTTTAGTGCTACAAGAGTTTGACATCTAGATTTAGGATAAGAACTATTCTAAAAATGTTGTAGTAGATCACCTATCCCAATTAATTATAAAGTCCACTAGTGAATCAATGCCCATAACAAAATATTTTTTGGATGAGAAACTATTGCAAGTTTCTCAATTGCCTGTGTTTGTAGACATTGTTAATTATATTGTCACAAATCAATTGCCATCACACTAGTCAAAAGAAGATAAATATAATTTTTAGCCAAGGTCAAGTCCTTTTTCTAGGATGATTTCTACTTATTTAAGTACTATCCCAATCAAGTTATTAGGAGATGTGTACCTAATTAGTATCATCTCCTTTTATCATGATCATGCTTGTGGAGACCACTTCAGTGCAAGAAAGACCTCTGCAAAAATTTTGTTGGGTGAATTTTATTGGCCTATAAATTTTCAAGCATTCTTATGCTTATTGTATGGCATGCGATTGTTGCCAAAATTTAGGGAGCATGGGATGTTGAAATATGATGCCCTTAAACCCAATCTTATTGTGGAACATTTTAATGTAGAGGGCATTGATTTTATGGGCCCATTTCCCAACTCTTGTGGATGTCTATATATTCTTGTGGGAGTAGGCTACTGTCTAAATGATTAGAGGTTGTAGCATGCAAAACAAATGACCACAAGGTTGAGTCCACTTTTTAAAGGACAATATCTTTGCATGCTTTAGTATTTCACATGTTATTATTAGTGATGGTGGAAAATATTTTTGCAACCAAGCTTTTGAAGGTTTAATGAAGAGATATGGTTTCATTCATAGAGTTGCAATGCCCTACCATCCATAAACTAGTGGACAAGTAGACATGTCCAATAGGGAGATCAATCTTATTTTGGGAAAAATGGTATATTTTAATTGTAAGGATTGATCTTTAAGATCAATAGTTCAATGGGCTTACTATGCTGCTTTCAAAACTCTCATTGGTATGTCTCCTTGCTTTCCAGTGTATGGAAAGGCCTATCCTTTGCTAGTTGAATTAGAACACAAGACTTATTGGGCCATTATACTACTCAGTTATGATTTCACTAAAGGAGGTACCCATAGGAAACTCTAACTACAAGATTTAGAGGAAATCAAGAGAGACACATATGACAAGGCCAAGCAATATAAGGATAACATGAAAATGGTTCATCATAGACATATTTAGAGGAAATCATTCACGCTTGATCAAATGGTCCTTTTATACGTTGCATCTCTTTCCATGAAAGTTGGGATCTCTTTGGATTGGCCTATAGACACTATTTATCCTCATGGGAAATTGACATTGAGAAAGATGGAGTTGTCTCAAAAGTCAATGGTTAGAGGCTTAAACCATTCTTAGAGCTTGGGAACCTTGATGAGGAGGTAGTCCATCTCAAAGATCCTATTTACTAGGATTAAGTCCATAGTATATCTATTGTATAATAGTATATGTTTAGAGTTGCATTTGCATTCATTGTAATGTAATTGTTCACATCAACAAGTTTAGGCTTCATCATTGGAGTGAAGGTACAATTCCTCCTATCCTTTCTTTGGGCTTTATTATTTGTTCATGATTTTAATTTGAAGCATTGAGGACCATATTTAATTTAGGTCTAGGGGTGGAGTATTTTCAAAGTTGATGTGTTCATCATGGGATTTTGTTGATTTTTGAGTCAAAATTATTTTTAAAAAAGGATTTCTTTATATTTTGTGGAAAGTTCCTTTATAAGCATGAGAATTGAGTTTTATAAAAATTTAGTGTTATCTTTAAACTTTTTCTTATTAATAAATTTTTATACAAATAGTTCATTTTCTTTCCTTTTTCTAAAGTTTTCCATGAAAATTGAATTTGAAACACTTATTGCATAATAGCTATATTTTCATAGTTCAAATTGAAGAATAAGTATTATTTAGAGATCCTAAAGAAGATTAGTAGAGACTTATAACCATGTGAGATTAGAGCCATTCTTTCCTTTTGCATGTTATACATGAATTTGGATTTTTCTTTAGTGAATGTTAATTTGTACTTGTGCTCATTATTCTTTATTTTGGTCAGTTGTTGAGAAACCATATGAAAGACTATACCAAATATCTCTTGAGTTTATAGACGTATTTGAGTCATTTGAAACCTAAGAAATGATAGAGGCCATCTTTACTGAACCTAGAGCCTCTAGCCTACCCTAAGACATTTTTCATTAGTTAGCCTTTTAAGCCTACATATTATAACCTTTTGTTGTCAACCAATTTACCTTTACCCATATTTAACCCTATATTATATCCATTACCCATTCTCTTTCAGAAATATGTAGAGTTGGTTGGTAAAATATATTGATGAATTAGTATGAGCAATATAGTTCAAGAGGTGAACATCAAAATTCTTTAAAGAGGAAAAATTCAAAAGTGGAGAAAGGTTATACTCAAAGTTAAGTGAAAATGAAAATAGAAGAAGAAGATAACTGAATAGAAAGGAAAATGTCTACCCTCGTGTGTGAAAAGGATATTATGTATACACCATTAGAAGACCTTTACATATTTTTAAGAACACCTTGTCCTAAGCATTACATTTCGTCTCAATAAAAGACCTAGCTTGATCTAAGGAGTAGTATGGTTTGGATGCGATAATGAATGAGTAGCAATTTTAGTAAAGTGTAATATTCTTAAATAGTTGGTATCCTTTCCATGAGATAGTTTATCAATTTTGGAAATCACTTTATGGGATCACTTGGGTCTTAAGGTTACCAAGGATCCAGATAGGGTGGCAAAAGGGGCTTGGCCATTTAAAGGTAAGCTATCGTTCTTCTTTATGAATTATTTCAGATAATTTGGCTTGATATAAATTATTTCACTCACATATTGATGAGATTATTTACCCACTTATGAGTGGCTTCTTTATGAGTGTCACTTATATCTTGTGATATTTGAAGTTGAAGTATCTTTTTGGATGATAAATTAGGTTATACTTTACTTAGATACTGACAATTGTGTATATATTAGCTATATTCACATACACACAGACACACATTTGGAAGATTGATTAGTAATGGAACATCTTTAGCAAAATAGTGGGATTTTTGAACTATTGTTCATTTTTATTAGTATGCTAAAGTTGAATGTTTATTGAACATTGAATGGAAGAAAATTCTCTGAGAAAAAAATGAAGGAATTTTCATGTTTGTTTTGAAATATTTACGGGTATCTTTCTAGAAACCCATATGAGACTATAACTCTTCCACCAAGGGTAACCTAGGAGTTTAAAGGCTTTTTGTATATGCTAAATGCAAGTGACAATACCTACCAAAGTAGTTAGGATTTTTAGAATTATATATATATATATTTGTAGTTTCACTTAGTGAAAGTTTGGAGGTATTTGATAGACTCATAAATATTAAATATAGTATCCTTATGTTTAGTAATTTTAACCATGGATTTACCTTAAATATCACCAATTAAGATTTATTTCACATTTTACAAGATTAGGATATAACTAAGAGAAATGCTATTTTTAGCAACTCAAAACCCTAGAAACAAGCAATTGCACCATTCAAACAAAGTTATGGACACACTTTTCTAGAACTAATAAATCCAAAAATTCAGAATGTTGAGAGTGTAAATATCAAAAGCATTGTAACATATCTTAGGGCATTAACCGACTTTATCTATGCAAAATAAGGGGTCCTTATCAAAAGACAATGTGTCAAGCTTCTCATGCATGTATGCATGCATTCCACCACCCTTACAGAGCTTTTAAGCAAAGTTAAATTCATATACAACGAAGGCACATATGCATGGTCAACTAATTGCACCACCTTTGGAGATCTTTTAGGTGAAGCTAAATTCATATACACTGAAGGCACATGTGCATGGACAACTAACTAGAGTTTGAGACCCAAATGCAGACTATCCTCATCGACTCACTCTATCTCTTGCTCACTTATTCAAAAAAGGGACCCATTAGGCATTATACATTTTCTCCAGAAGGTAGGATGTGTTACACCCATATTTATATGTGATCTTCACGGAGAAAAACAAGGATAGAATAAAAAGAAGAAAAACATGTAATGGAGAGAAGAAGAATGAGAAATCTATAAATAACATTCATTCCGGCTTTTGAAGAAACATGGGCTAAGATCTTCCCTAACTCAAGGTTATCCTAGGAGGAATCCAATAAGAAGTAAGCTTCAAGAGAGAATCAAGGGAATGCCAGGGTGGACCAATGAAACTTAAGGTTGTAAGAAGACCAAGCTGACTGTGATTGGTGACAATTTTTTCAATGGGCTACCATTATTTTTCAAGGAGAAAACACATTGAATCTTGGGGAATGAAAAATATGGATTGAAGGAGGATTTGTAGGTGGATTGGAGTGAAGCATGGTATGTGATTGGCTAGAGAATTAATGTTTAGCAGAGGAGACCTTTTAAGGGAGAAAACATGTTCACCAAAGGGAGGAATTCAAGTTAGGAAAAGAACAAGATTTTTTGGAAAGGAATGATAGAAAAAATCCTCCCCATCCATTCTAGGGCTATGCTTCATCCTATGGCTAGAAAAAAAGATAAGAACTAAGAAAAGAATGGGTGAGATTTGATTTGCAAAAGAGGAAGGAAAGTGATGCAATTTTTGCAAATGGTTTATAAGGAGAAGGAGCATGTAGTTCAAGGATGGAAAGGGAGGATGAAAGTAGAGAATTAGAATGAAGAAACAGTATGGGAATAAGAGAAGTTTGAAGGAGGTTTCTAGGGAAGGTGATTTGCTAGAGGGAAAGGATAGAAAAGAATAGAGATTTTGTGTTATTTGAGATAGAAACAAGCAATAAGATAAATATGGGTATAGAAATCCAATTCATTCAAGACATTCCAATTTTCCTTATGCTTGTATGTGTAACTCAAAAAGAAAATACTTGAATGCCTAAAGGAGTAGAGAAGGTGTAACACCCCGGGGTTCCAACAGTCACAATATTGTCCACTTTGAGGCACCCATACACCCCTCATGGTTTTGTTCTTCTCAAGTCTCCTAGGAAAAACACGTTGTGACCATTAGAGTTTCCCAAACTCTTATAAACAACCTAGTTTCCTCTCCCCAGGCAATGTGGGACTAACTCTCTGTCCTTCACCCCATCTTAGAAGCCTGCTAGCCTTCTCTTGGCCCACCCTCATCAGCCCAGGGCTTCACAGAAGGAGAGGAGAAGAAGAAAAAGAAAACAAAGAAGTGTGTGTGTGATCCTCTAATGAGCTCTTCCATAGATCCTTTTCATCTATCCTCATCATCATCTATATTATCCATCTAGTGCTTAAATGCCCCACTTTATTCTTCCATTTTTCTTCACCATTCTTCCTATACCCATTCTAAATTCTGCACACATTCCCTATCCCTCACTTCCACACATTCTTATTTCATTTTTTTTTCTCCCATCTCATTCCCTACACCATTTTCCCTTCACCTCTATCATTCGATGCATCACTCAATAGATTTCTATCATTTTCATGCCCTAGCTGCCCTCTCTTTTTTCCTATCACACACCTTCATCTTCCCTTCATGCATCATTCTCCTTAACACCTTATTCTCTATTTCATGCATTTTTCTCACCATAACCCTCTTGAATTCTACACATAAATCATACTCTCTCCCATACATGTTTTTTTTGCTTTTTCTTTTTATGCACAAACATCCCTTTGTTCACATGCATGATATTTTTGGGTTGTGGGTGATTTCTCTCCTCAGGTTATTAATTGCTGAGGAATGCCCTCTAAACTTGTTGAGTAACATGCAAGTGTAAGATAATGTTTGGTAGAAGCAAGGAAGTTGATAGTACAATTTGGAAAGGCTTGAAGTTGGATTGTATTGAGTAACACAAGAACATTTGGTGGTACTTTTCTTTTTCATGGGACTTTTTTATTTTATTTATTAGTGTACTCATTGTAATTTACTACTTTCCAATTAATTCAAATTATTAATTAGATGCTTTATTTGGTTTTATGTAATTGAATTTTTTTTAGTAGTTAGTACTCCTAATTTTGTTGTTTTTAATTGTTATTAGTTAGACTACTTTGTTAGATGCAAATTTGTAATTTAGATTTAAAAGCATGAGTAGCTAATTTTATGTTCCTATGGTTAATATGAAATTGCAATGAATTAAATAAAATTTAATTAAGTAGATAATGAGTTAAAGTGTGCTTAATATTATTTTAAAGATTGAGCAACCAATTTATACATCTAGTGATAATTATATAGGGAATATGGTGAATTTTTTATAGTAAAATTTCTAGATATGTTAGATTAGGTTAAATTAATGTATGAAAATCTTTGATAGTTTGTACCTTAAAAATACATACTATGCTTTAAATAAGCATTTTCAACTAAGCTAAATCCTTAAAAGAAAAAAACAACAACATATATTAGAGCTTTTAAAGAAATTTATTTCACGTGTTTAGAATCATTGCAATCTTACTAACATGGGTAATGAATATTCTAATCTAGTTGATTATAGAAGTATTTACTTTTATTATAGTGGATTCTAAAACCGTAGGCTTAGTTTTATGTCATTGCATTCCTTTTAGAAATATTAAGAATTGATTGATTGGGTGGTTAGGTTAAAGTCACCAAAAATTGATTTGTAATTAGAATTCCATAATTTCTAAAATTTGAGTCATTGTGGGATTGACTCATATTTCCCTTGTCTATACTATAATAGACTTGTGTATTATGGGAAATATTGAAAACATATCACTTTTTTAGATTAGTCAAGGGAATGACCTCATTTTCCATTCCTATGACTTTATTAAGGGTTAGGTCAATTTTTTGTCCTTCTTCCTAAAGGGGATCAATAAGAAAAGGATTTTGTTAGGAATTATCCAAAGTTGCAATAGCAAAGATAGGAGTGTCATCGACGAAATTCAAGCTACCAGAGATGATCATCTTGGTGGGCCCATGATGGATGGTAAACTCCTTCCAATGAGCCTTATCCACCGTCACTTTCTCTACAAATTCTCATTTCTTAATGCAATCCACAAATATCCCCTTATTCTTATTCAACCCCTAATCCACTGCTTATTGAGTCATCGTAAAATTTCCACTACCATCCTTTAGCACAATAGCATTCACTAATGTTGAAGTCTTCTCTTGAAACAATGCCAATGCCTACGTTAAAAGCCATTTGAAAATCTAATGCCCAGCAATTTATGATGTGTCAAAATGTCATCTGCTCAAGAACAGTCAAGATCTTAGTAACAATTGCAAGATCATTGCTTGTAAACCAAGTCAAATTCTTCATAGATGAGATATCCTACTCACTGAAACATATCTCATAATATGTCTTTGTTGCATCAAGCCATGTTTTCAAATTGTCAATTTTAAACAAACATATTCTCTCATTCCCATAAACACCTCTAGAATAAGAAAGGCTAAGAATAACATGTTAGGCCATTCCCTTACTTAATCTAGTAGACAATTACATAGGGCCTTATGTGAGAGTTTCATGAAATATTGGGGTACATATATGAAAATAATTCTTAATTTAAGTTAGTTTAGTCTACTTTAAGTAGTTCAATTTTAGTTTCAATTAATTCCAAGTACTTTATAGTCCAGTTACTTCACTTCTTGCTTTCTATATGTTTGACTTCTTAATTTGGGGCCAATATTAGCACTCCCCAATTCTCCCAAGGAGATTTAGTGTTATTCTAATGTATTTGATTCTTTAGAAGTAATCCTTTATTTGAATTCCTTATACCTTTATATTTAATCTTTAATGCTCATTAGTGGATCATGTATTGAAATTAATTAATCCATTGCATAAAGAATTAGAATATGGATCTTCGGTTATTTTTCCTTAGATTGGCTAGGTCTTATGGCTTGATCCATAAGTGGCGAATTAGTCATGATTTCCAGCATAGTAACTAAACAATTTTTATGAAACACAATACCTGGATTATTGGTTGTGAAATCACTAACTAATTGTTACATAATAATATTGTTATTTATAAGATTTAATGCCCTACCACACTCTAACAACTACTTCAATACTCATAAAGCTATTTCACTTACTATTGTTCTTTATGTACTAAGAAAGAAACTTTCTTCTTCACATCTTATATGTAATTGAATGATTTGTGTAGCTCTCTTGTTCTTAGATAGTTTTCCAAGTACTTTTGATAATGTTGAGCTTGTTGTAAGTGCTCAAGACCTTTATTTGTGTGCTAGCACAGTTTCAACTAGTTGTGTAAATCTTATAAGGATAGAGTAGACGTCAAGGTAGTTGTAACCCTCAAGAGAGTAGAATTAAAATTTTGGATTGGATAACTAAAACACTATAAAAAAATCTTCATTTTACCTTAAGAGTTTTCAACATTTTGATTTAAACTTTGCAAGAAAATTTCAAATCCTAGACCGGCTCCCCCTCTTTGGACCTCAAAATTAGCATTAGAGTAGGTTCTCTTGTCAAAGATAAAATTTCTACTTGTAAAAATGGAAAAAGGGTAGGATTTTCTTGAATGGAAGGTCAGTCCACTCACAGCCCTTATTCTTTGATGGGTAAATTACTATTACTTAAAAGCTACAATAAAAGTGTACAGGAAAGTTGAAGACTGTATACTTTAGGGATTAGCTAAAGACTAGAACTTTCTCTTGTTTACCTAAATTCACATTTTCAAAAGGATAAGGAACTAAGGAAAGGCCTTTTCCATGGCTTTTCCTTGATAAATAATGCATCCAAAAGAAAATAACTTCTATAGGAAAAGGCTAGTATGATGCATTCAATTGCTTTCCCTAGCTTAGAAGGTAGTTTGATCTTCACAAGCTTTCTTTTGATTTTCTTTGTGAAGTTCAAGGAAAAAAGAACTTGTTTCCATCATATTTGATGAGAGACAACATCTTTTGTTAACAAAAAACCCTCTCTTCTTCCCTTCTTAAGCACCCTATGATGCTACTTAGGATGACCAAAATGCAATGTATTCATACTTAACATCCTGCAAATCCATGGCATCCTCCATTTCTTTAATTTCTACTTAGAATGTGACATGTTTCTAAATCATGGTATTTATTTCAAGTGTTCATTAGGTTTCATTTCTAGTTTTTTCATGACTAGATCAAATAATCATAACATGTTGCATTATGTTCAAAAGAATGTCATAAGTATGCTCTGATTTGGTTCTTTCATTTATGTTCACATTGCATTTGCTATATGTCCTATTTAATGCATGATTTCCTAAAATATCTCTTTGTTTCATTCTTGATGGCTTAGTATCCTTTGCTTATGTCTCTAAGTGCACTCTCATGTTTGAATCTTGTCCTAGCTTCAAATCTTTAGCCAATTGCATTCACTAGATGTGTTTTATTTGTTTCTTTCCAATATATTAGAATGTGTTATGTTATATGATCCCTATCTCAAGCATGTTTTGGTATCTTTACAGAGAACTATTATATTGCATACCATGTCATTGGAATCCTTCCATGTCTACTTAAAGCTTCCAGTGTGATTAGAATCTTGAAATAAGAGAGTATGTGATTGTTTGTGTCCAACAAATGGCTTACTTTAGGAGTTTCTTTTCTACCTTTCAAACATTAATCTTAAGTTCTCTAATCAATTGAAAGAAAAATACTCAAACTAACTAGATTTCTAACCTAGAAGAACAAGGGGGTTTAGTTTGCTAGCACTCTTTACCACTTTAGTTCTTGGAGATGTAAAACTAGATCTCTTGTTTAGTGGACACATTTTGGCCATTAGGGACCTAACACCCTAGTTGCCTAAGATGGAAAATCCATTTCCACAATGCACTTAGGTTTGAATAGATCTAGATTAAAGACTTGGACAAATTCATTGGAAAAGATTAAGATAATCTTATTCTTATTTTTCCTAGAGATAGAGACCTAATGCAAGTTAAAAGTAACACGTGAACTTCGTAAAACACCTATAATATTCATTCCAAATAAGATCAATAATTATAACCTAGGGTAAGATAATAAAACCCTTTCAATTTCTTTGGACACAAGATGTCAAAGTAATATGTCTATGACTCTGCTAGGGACATCCCTTAGTTTTAGTTTACTTTTCGTAAAATTAGAAAACCTAAAATTAATGTTCAAAAGAAGTTAAGCTACAAATAAGTAAGTCATTTGATTTATGTTTTCTTGCATGTAATGTTCATGCTCACAAATAGAAGCTAGAAGAGTATATCCCAATCACACACTCCACTCATATGTTGCATTGTGTTGCATTCTTAGGAATAATATCTTACATATCCTTGTCCTACGAACCTTATACTCACTACACTAGGCCTCCACTCAATCATATGCAGTACTAGGGAGGAAAAAAAACATTTTAACCCTTATTCACTCACATATGAGTGTATCAAAGAGGAAGTAAGCGACAATGTACCATTGATGTATGGTATTTAAGGGACCCTTGGTTCACCATCCATGAGTTATATAGGTGAAACTTTTGCTAAGGGAGCCTAAGCTATAAGCCTTGCATAATATCATGTAATTGTCCACTATACAGAGACATAGGATGTCCAACAAATTGTTAGGACATATACCATAACCACTAGGGTGTGGTCTACAAATGTTAGGATTTCATATCATGAGGTCAGTGTGTCATCATTCTAGTTTCATCAATCAACAAATACCTTCAAGAGCATAAACATCAATGAAATTTTCTCCTTCTTTGCCAACCTCTCCCATCCTCAAAAGAGGAGAAAATTCTTTTCCATTTATAAAAGTTCTAAATTTCTAAAAAGGAAAGAATTTTCCTTTGTTTTCACAATTCTCCACCTTCGAGAGAGTTGGAAATTTTCAATCAATTTCATAAATTCTCGTTTTCCAAATTGGAAAGAATTTTCCTTAGTTTCCAAAATTATCCATCTTTAAAACATGTAGAAGATTCCCCTCCATTTTCAAAAATTACATTTCCCTATGGGGGATAATTTTCCTTAATTTCTGAAAGAAATTCCAAAGAGTAAGGACTTTTCCTCCACTTCAAATTCTCAAATTTTTCCATCTTCCAAAGTGGAAATAATTATCTTCATTTTTCATAAGAACAAAACATGAGATTTCTATCCATCCTTGGGAAAAGAAATCTCCTTTCTTTCTTGCTCCCAACAGGATAAGGAAGTTCACCTTTCTCTTTGGAAACTTTTCTCCTCAGGCTCATGCATTATGGATTATGCAATAATAGCTTTCCAAGAAAAACTCTTCACCAAAATTTAATCCTTTCCATTTTAGGTATTGAACAACCATGGGTCCATGAAAACAATGTGACTTCCATCAAGTTTTCCTCAAGAATCTGAGGTTTTCCTTCATCTCATCTCTATACCATGCAACCACTTACCTTTCTTTAGAAGCAATATTTGTTCACCTAATGTTGAGATTAGGGTCTTTCAAGAAGATCTCCATGATGCCCTAGCTTGGATTGAACATCTAGCTATAGAAAAAGAGTTGTTGTGTCATTAAACTAGAACATGTTATTTGAACTTGAAGACTAATGCTGCTCTAACTAACCAAAATTGATTTAGTCATCCCATGGGAATGCCATGACAAATGCGTTTTCCAAGGAAATGAGAAAGTTCAAATCCACTATACAAAAGTCACAATAGATGGTCTCTCAATAAATTGACCTTAAGAGGCTTGAGTTGTTTCCTCAAATAGTCATCCCTAATATGGTCTAATATGATGGTATCAAGTGTCCTAAGATACATGTCAACATGTACATTCCTTGCATTGCATACAAGTTTGATTGTCCATAGTGGGGTAATCTGTTTTCAAGATTCCTCACTAGTGAAGCCTTGGCATGCCTCATAGGAGTAGAGATAAAGAAGGTCAACACATAGGAGAAGTTGGTAGGAATCTTTCATCTAGAGATTTCATCATCGAGCTAAGTGGTCACCACTCTAGACCTAGAGTTAATCAAACAAGGTCTTGAAGGAACTTTTAATAAATTTATTGAGAGATGGCAATAAATAGCTCAAAAAGTGTGGATTGTACCCTTCTAGAAAGATTAAATTAGTCTCATTCTACAATGTCTAAACCCTAACTATAGGTCTATTCTCTGCCCCAACCCATTCCAAATAAAGGATGAGTATAAGAAAGATGCCAATAGAATTGACATCAAAGCAACACATGGGTATTATCTAAAATTGTACATATTATAGCATAATAGGAAGAAGAGTCAATTAATATTTTGGCCCAACATAAATCAACTCTAAGGTGCATACTATAAGATATTAAGGGGTTAAGCCACACTAGTTCCCTACCTCTACAAGAACAAGAACAACCTTTTAGGAAAATATAGGGCTATCTTAACCCCCAACTATAGGAAAATGTAAAGGAGGAGGAACATTATATATTGTTAGATATAGGCGTTATTATTCTTCAATTTGGTAACCATTGGGTCCATTCATCTAAAATTGTCCTAAGAAATTAACAATTATGGTGGTCTTTCATGTTCTTATATTGTCACTAGAGTGAGTTTTCTAACAATTCCTTCATAGTTAGTTAGGTTTAGGGTTTCATTGATTAATTAGTTAAGGTGTCATAGACTTTCATTTTGCATCATCATTGTATATTTTGCATCTTTATCCACATCAAACAAATCACTACATCATCACTAGAGCATAGGTAATATCCTTCTAACCCTTCTATTTTACTTAGTTTTTCATTTATCCATGCTTTATAACATTGAGGACAATGTTTAATTTAAGTTTGGGTTGGGTATTTTAATTTTGAAGTGTCCAAAGTTTTTCTTAATTATTTTTGAGTCATTTATTTTGAAAAATTATAATATAAAATGTTTTTGAAAAAACTTTTAAAATTTTATAAAAGAACTTATAAAAAATTCTTTTACAAGGACGAGAATTTGAAAATTTCAACTATTCAAGCTATCTTTTGAACTTTGGCTTATTAATAGATTTGTATACAATTAGTTTCCTATTTTTTTCTTTTTTATAGTTTAAGTTGAAGGGAAAAAATATAACTTAGCGATCCCAAAGAAGATAAGTGGAAACTATTAACCCATGTGAATTTACAGCCATTCTTTCCTTGAGAGGGTTATATTAAAATTTAAATTTTTCTTCAATGGACAATAATTTCCTAATTGGTCTCATTATTCCTGTTTTGGTCAATTATTGAGAAAACATCTGATAGACTATAACATACATTTCTAAAGTTTATGCTCATTTTTGAGTCATATGAAATCTAATAAATGATAAAAGCTATTGTTGGTAAAACCTATGGCATTTAGCCTTCCTATGATAATTTTTCCACTAGTTAACCCCTTTAGGCCTTAAAATAAGCCTTTTTCTTTGTGAACCCATTGATCATTACCCGTCTTGAAGCCCTATAATATATCCATTACCTATGTTGTTTTGGAAATATGTAGAGATGTTTGAAAAAATATATTAAAGAAAAAGTATGAGCAGTACAATTCAAGAGATGAACATAAAGGCAGAAAAATAAGAGAGAGAGAGAGAGAGAGAGAGAGAGAGAGAGAGAGAGAGAGAGAGAGAGAGAGAGAGAGAGAGAGACTATATTCAAAAGTCAAGGAAAAAGTAAAAGAATGAAGAAAAGTGAGAAAAGAAAAGATAGACAATGAAAAGCAAATCTTCACTCTTATGGTTATAAAAGAAAGTAGTGAATACATATTAGAAGACCTTTACATATCTTCTAGACAACCTTCGTTATCCTTATACCCATTTTTTTTTATAATCATGTCCTAAACCTATGATTCATCCTATTTAAAGTCTTAGTTGATCCTAGGAGAAATATGACTTCATTATGGTTATAAATGAATAGGAATTTGGTAGAATATAATATTCCTTTCATGAGTACTTGTCAGATTTTTTCTAGGTTATCATTCGTTTGTATGAAATTGTGAGAATTTTGAACTTGATGAACATTATTCCACTCACATATTGATGAGAGAATTACACCTTTCTAAGTGACTTCTTTCTAAGTTTCAAGAATATCTTGTGAAATTTGAAGTCAAAGCATACATTTGGATGGTAATTTAGGAATTTAGGTTATAATTTTCTTGAAAACTGATAATTGTATATGTATTGGCTATATTCACTGTGAAGGCATGGGTTTTTGTGACATATTTTGTAAAACATTTTTCAAAGGTAGGGCCCTTAATGGTAAAAAAATTTAACAAACAATACAGCAAAAATTCTTTTCTTTTAAATTTGTTTGTACCAAAGCCTAAGTCTCACCTCAAGGTACATAATACACATAGACATTTTGTATAAAATTAAATTTTAATGAATACTAAGAATCATCCAGTAGTTCACTCTTACACAGCCCCTGCATTAAAATTACACTCCATTATCCAAATTACATAATCCAAAATTCAAACCTCACTTACATTAAAACTCTTAATACAACACAATGCTCTCAAATAAAAATTACATATCATTAAAGGACATACTCTCATTGATTGTTTTCTTCAAGTCTTCTACAGTCTTGCTCCTAAGTCTTCAAACTTTACTTCCTTAAGTCTTCTACTGTCTTGAGCTTCTAACCCTCCTTCCCTGTATCTGAGGTATTGTAAACATTGAAACATTTATAATACCTCAACAAGCTATGCTTGGTAGGGGATACAAAAGTATACTACTTCACTCCTATAAGAATACATACCTCAGTCATTATTCCATCATAGTTACCCACTCATAAGTTATCTCTCATATAATATATGTGTTATTTATGTAGTACAGGATAAATTAGTTAAAATAGTTAAGATTGCTTAAAACATATTCCTTCCCATGGCTATACTTCCACTTAGGAATTCAATATTCAGCCAATCCTTATACGGGGATTTTCTTTCTAGGAACTCATGTAGTGGAATCTCCTCATGCCATGGAATTATACTATGCCTATCATATGTGCATCATAATGCAAAATACATCAGGACTACTATGCCACAGTCTTAATCCGTATAGCATGCTAGGATAACTGTATAATCATCCACTGATACCAACCATGGAAAATAACAAATCCAAGTTTGCATGAGGGGAACTCTGGCTGTCATAGTTGTGGCCTTCCCATGATTGCCCCACCCAATGTTTAACCTCTCTTTGGGCATGGTATCCATCATATAAATTTTAGGAAGCAGGTGGCCAAACCCTTATAACTTCCTTAGCATAGCATCCCCAGTCCTAAGACTATGTAAAGCTAAATCACAAGCCACCATGCTTGTATGTAAAATATATTGTACATACCAGACTATTTGTCTGTTTAACTAAGGTTGGAATATTTCCTATGCCCTATTCTTAGGGTTTCCTTAGTCTTCACATCTCATTACCTTCACCTCATTTGATTTTATCCTTAGATTGGATCAATTGAGTTAATTCATATGGTTTGATCACTTAGTTGGATCATATGGTTGGATCACTTGGTTGGATCATGAATATGTAATGTACTATGCATACTTATATCATGAAGGTCTATAAGTATAGACAAAGATCATGTATGTATCCACATGAATCCTTAATGCATTCTTGTACCCACCTACCTCAAAGTAGTATCAAGGTTTGATTCATACATCTCATGTGGTATTCACTCCTATTGTCCATCATGATTATCTGTCTAGCCATACGTATCAAGTTATTCCTTTATACATGTATGTACTTCTATAAGGGATGTCCTAATTCTCCTTGAATCATATATGATTAAGGTTTCAATTCTTCTAAGTTCATAATCTACACTATAAGTAAAATCATATAAAATACTACAATCTACATTATATGTCTTTCCTTTTTGTTTGTGATCTTTCAAGATCTCTCTTGGATCTTGTTTGATCTTCCTTATCTTATTTACAATTTTTGTTAGGGTTAAATGACTTACTAACCTTTTATACTCTTATTATTATTACTCAACTAGTTAATGTTTTATTGGTTAAGGGTGGCTTATTTCATCCTCAGTCTAGATAGCTCCTCTTATGTCAAATTGGCTAAGGCTTACTAGTTGAATAGTTGAATACAATATGATTACTTCAATCCTCATGTAAGGAAGCGTTTAGACCTCACAAACATCAAGGAAAGGTAGGGGAAGAGCGAGACTCTATTAGATAACCCCCTTAACCACCATGTTCATCATCCACTAGGTTAACTTTAAGTCAATCTTTCCTAAGGTTCCTATGAGCTTTTTAACTTTAAGTACTCTTTCTAATTGATTTTAATTAAATCCATGAATATTAAAATGTCATTAATGGAGTTTCATTATTCTCCTAATTTGGACCAAGGAATTTATATTCCTTATATTATCCTACTAACGATGGTCCTTACTATCATTAAGTCCATGACATATATTCAATTTAATTATTCTTTCAACTCTAATTTTATTTAATTACATTTTCAACGTAATTTTCATCACATAAACATTAAAGCATAATTAAAAGCATCAATAATTAAACAAATGAATTTACAATTAAATCTACTAAACAATAAAAGACAATTGTAATAATCAACAATTTAAATGCAAATCTAATATGTCGTAACCATCTATCATGATCCAAAGGTCTTTGTTGATCCTTATTTATTTTTTTATCTCTTTTAGAGTTTAAATCTTGATCTTTTATTTTCCTTTAGATCCAACACATATTATTGATGTGATTTCATTCTTAGATCATTAAGGCACCTCATCAATTGATTTGATCTTCCTTGATCTACCCAATCAAGGAGATCTTAAGTTATTTTATTCAATTTAAGGGCATAGATCTTGATATATCCCTAATCCTCATCATCCATTCCATAAATCCATATAATCTTAACTTAATATCTTCATTAAAACTCATCCATGCTATGAAATCTTCTTGATCAACTTGATCAAGGAGATTTCCCTTGATTTTTGTGGATTTTACTACTTTTAAAGCTAGATCTATTAAGATCTAATTATTCAATTACATCCAACCCACTAATTTAAGTTAATACATTATTATATAATCATCCAACAAAGTTTGATTGGTCCAATCATCCCAGATCTTGTAGATCATGGATGTTAGTACACTTATTTACTTAATTTCAAAAAATTTAATGAATTAAAATTATGATTTTATTGGTACAATAGGTTCTACAAATCACAAGGAATTCATCACAACTTTTTTATCTCAATTTGGAGTTAAATTGAGATCAGAATTGGAGTTTTTAGGATTTCAACTAGTTTTAAGGGTTGAATTTCATCCTTACTATTTTTATTACATTTTCTTGATCTAGAGCCCTAGAATTTCTACTGTGACCATAAACTTTAAGATTTTGGGACCCTCTGAACCTTTGAACACATCCATTGGTTCAGATTTCTAGTTTAAGGTCATCTGGACCATGACCCCATATAATTGGTATGGATTTTACTAAATAGCACAAGTAAATACAATTTAAAACATGGATCTAATGAGTTCAGTAACTATAGAACATGATAAAGAATCTACAGCACCTTTCTGATCTAAAATCAGCATCATATCTAGCTCTGAATTGAAGATTTTAGGTTCTTAGTTCAAATAAAGGACAGCTCAGATCAAATCTGGGTGGAGCGGCTGAGGAGACAACCAACGGTCTGCGTCTCTGTCACGGAGACGCAGAAGGGGTTGTTCTTGTGCCATGTGTCAGCTCGCACGAGAGCATATGCACGGGGGCATGCCCATAAGGAGCGTCCTGCTTGCATTTCGCTCCAACGTGTTGGAAACCCAACAGCTCAGAGATTTCATCTGAGCAGTCCAAGATGGCAAATCTCACCCTGTTGCCAAATCCATTGTCTCTAATGGATCAACAGCTAGGGAGATCTCTTGGATGCGAGAAAACACTACTTATCTATTGGAATTGAAATATGGGAGGGAGATGCACCTACCTGGAGTGACCAGAGTTCGGAATTGGGCCGAAAAAGAAGAAAATCCTTGCCTGTATCTAAGTTGTTGGAGCTTACTACTTTTTGATGATTTTGCCAATGAATACTTGATTGATCGTCATAAAACTATAAGGCTTTTGTAGATCTCATCATTCCCAATAGATCCAATGATTTAAGATGAGATTTGAATGGCTAGAAATGGATGGCTAATTGAAAAACTATAGCAGGGTGAAAACCTTGCTTGTCGGGGATGATGCATCTATAGACGCACCCAATAACCTAGGGTGGAATATTCCCCCTCGTGCATCTGTGGATGCACTAACAGAAGAAGAAAAATGTTGAGAAAGAACAAAGAAAAGAGAGAGGAGGAGTTTGGAGCTAAAATTTTGATGGAGTCTAGGGAATTTTATGAACATTTTTGGGAATTTTTCTTAGAGGTATTTATAGGCATTTTGAGTGTTTTTCATGATGATATGTATTGATTATGTTTATTTCTTTTTATTATTTAATATTCATTGGATTCCCACTACCACCTCCTTCTCTACTTGTAGGTGGTAGTTGTTTGACTCATAATTGCACATGATTTGGTCATTAAATTCCTTTGTAGGTCCCTTGTGGGCCCCACATGATGTAAAAAGACTATTTTGCCCTTTATGAAAAAATAGGGTTTATTCTCATGAACTTAGAATTGAGCGTACTTAGTGGCGTTGGCTTCATATTTCTGAGTATATTCCAAATTTTTGTCTTAAATCTTGGTTATGAGTAAAATTACTATTTTACCTTTTTCTTCATAAAAATGTAGAAAAATAAGGATTTTTTATCTAAATTTAGAATGAGTCGTGCTTACATTCATTCTGAAGGGTTCATTGAGTTTGATTTCAATTATACATGTCTTATCCTTTGATTATACTTCTATGAGAAGTGCTTTCTTAATAATCCTAATATTCCAACTTGATTTTTCCTTGTAATCCTTAATTTCATTACAAAAGTTAGGGGTGTTACATTCACACACTCACATTCTGAGGCTTGATGAAGTAATTGGATATCTTTAGCATAAGTGTAGAATTTTGAACTATTGTTCATTCCTATTAAAATGCTAAAGTTAGGAGTTAATATAAACTAAATATGAGAAGATTCTTTGAGAAAAATGGACTCTCATAAGGTTTTTGAAAATATTTATGGGTAGTATTTTTGGAAACCCTTAAGAGACTACAACTCATTTAGTAGGGGTAAATTAGGGGTTTAATGGCTTTTTACATGTGCTAAATGTAAACAACAACACCTGTGAAAGTGTTTAAGATTTGTTTATAGATTTCTATATTTCTATTTCTATAATTTTTTCTCATGGACTAGCTAAATCTAAGCATGGGAGTATTCAATTGTAATTTAAGTGCATTAATGAAAAAGTTACTGTCCTTTTCATAGTTAGTTACTTTTTTCCTTGCTTTATATCTCATTTAGTTTCTTACTGTAGTTTATTTCTTTACTTTGAACTAGTTGCTTAGATTAGTCATTTAGTTTAAAGTTCTTCTTTTCTTTCTTTATTGGCTAGGTTAGGGTAAAGAAACTTAAGTTTTAATTAGCTCTCATTTATTAAAGAGTCTTCATGGGATCAATCTATATTTATCGATCCTATACTTTAATAGAGCCACGTACTTGTTGTAATTATTAAGACATAGAACTAGTTGCAGTTATATTAGGTATTTTCTAAAGTTGATCTAAGGACTTATTACCATCAACTCAAGATATGAGATGAGGACATTCTTAAGACCTCATTTTGGACTCGTTATGGTCATTATAGGTTCCTAGTGATGACATTCAAATTGACAGATGTTCTAGAAAATTTCATGGACCTAATGAATTGGGTATTCAAGGATTATCTTAAAAGTTTGTGATTATATTTGTTGATGATATCCTCCACTCTAGCAATATTGATAAGTATATGGTACATTTGAGAATTGTATTAAGTACCATACTAGATCACAAGTTATACAACAAGTTCACAAATTGACTTCAATATAATGAGGAAGAGGCGATGGGTAGAATATCTAAAGGACTTTAATTTTACCATTTAGTATCACCCAGGCAAGACAAACATTGTTGCAGACACTCTAAGTAGGAAGTCAAGTGGTACGATTTCTAATATTACTATTTGCTCAACTTTTCTTGACTAGATCCTACAAGCACAGTAGTCATGTGAGGACATAGGCCTTATGTGGGAAGGACAGATTTGAGAAGGGACCATATGGTGGCATGAGGTTCTATGAGAGATTGGTTGTGCTAGCTAGTTTAGTATTAAGGTAAGAATAATTGTAGACAATACACAATTCCATGTTCACCATGCATCTTAGGGGTGCAAAGATGTACCAAAACTAGTAGACACACTTTTGGTGGAAAGGGATGAAGAATGACATAGGTGATTATGTAGCATGAAGCATCACTTGTCAACAAGTGAAAGTGGAGCACCAAAGACTAACATGATTGTTATAGACTCTAGAGCTTCCTGACTAGCAATGAGACTACATAACCATGGACTTCGTGGTTGGATTTCCTAGGACATCTAGTGGGCATGATACTATTTGGGTTATTGTGGATCAACTAACTAAGTTGGTTCATTTCTTCCTTATTCAATAAAGATAGTCATTGGATAGTCTGGCTACATTATATTCATGGATATAGTAAGCCTTCATGGTGTGCCACTTTTGATCATATCAGATTGAGATATTAGGTTTACATCTCATTTCTAGTAGAGTGTAAAGGAAGGCTTGGGTACCTCTATGTGGTTTAGCACTACATTTCACCCATAGACTGATGGACAATCTGAGAGGACCCTATAGACTTTGGAGGATATGTGGATAGCCTATGCATTAGACTAGAAGGGTTGTTGGGAAGAGCATCTTCCCTTAGTGGAATTCGCCCACAACAAGATTTATCACTCTGGCATCGATATGGCTCCTTATGAGGCACTGCATGGTAGGCCATTCAATACACTTAGTTACTAGAGTGATGTGGGAGAGAGAAAGTTTGTCAAGCCAAAGTTGTTTGAGTAGTTAACTGAGAAGGCTATATTGGTTTAGAAGTGCTTACAACAACTCATAGTAGATATAAGAGTTACACTGACATGAGGAGAAGAGATCTAGAATTTGAGGTTGGCGATGATGTCTTTTTCAAGGTACCACCAACCAAGGAAGTGATGTGTTTTGAGCTAAAGGGGAAGTTGAGCTCCATATATGTGGGTCCATTCAAGATATTAAAGAGAGTTGGTCAAGTTGCTTACCGATTAGTCTTGCCCTTGTAGTTGGCAGAGGTTCATAGTGTTCTCCATGTGTCTATACTGAGGAAGTATGTGGTAAATGCCTGACATGTTCTTCAATAGATACCAGTGGAGTTGTAGCTGGATCTGACATTCTAGTAACGAGCGACATAGATCTTAGATAAGAAGGACAAGATACTAGGAGCTAAGATGATGCCTCTCATCAATGTTCTATGGTAGCATCACTCGCTTGAGTTATTTTGACGTAAGTTCCATAAGTTATTTTGATATGATGTATTGACGAATTTCATGGAAGAAATTTACAAAAGTGAGGAAGAGTGTAATATGAGTAATATTGTACTTTCAACCATATATTATAAAGTTATTATCCAAAAAATGGGATTTTTTTTATTATTTTCTCTCTCATAAATTGACCATGACTAAATGAAAAGTTTAACTAAAGAGTATAGCTATAGGCTAATGGAAGGACTTAAGTGAATTAACCTAAGAGTGATGTGTGTGTGTGTGTGTGTGTGTGTGTGTGTGTGTGTTCTTAGGTGTGTAATAAGTTAAGATAAATACTAGGAGGAATTGATTCTACCTAGGGGTATAAAACATATGAGCATTGGGTACTTTACTAACCAAGGAAAATGAAACAAACAAATTATCACATAAGAAGAGTAGTGCCACACAATCTAGCATTTCCTATAGACCGAGAGAACTTAGAATGGATGCATAACTATTTGAACATTATTATAAATGATGGAATGAAATTATGGTAATTAGTAAATGAATTAAAGAAAGAGAGGCATTACCAATTAGTAAATAAAATAAAGAAAGAGAGATATATGCATTATAGCATGGGGTGGTGGCTGGTCATGATGACAGTGTAACACATGAGGAAGATTTCAATGAAGGCTTGCCCTTGCATGCTTGCAAGGACCAAGGTAACACATGAGGAATGGAGTACATGGTAGCTGGTCTTTGATGCATGCAAGGCAACTTCCATGTGTCTTGAGAAAGGAGTATAAAATGGTGGAAATGAAATGGCAAGAAAAATTCATTTCAATAGCATGTGTGACCAGACCTAAGGAGGAGAGAAAAACCAAGTGAAAACTTGACAAAAATCTAGGGAAATTAGGGGCAATTTTGAGGTTGGGGAGCAAGGAAGAAATATTGGAGAAGTGATGAAAAGTTTGGGAAGATGGTGTGGATTGGAGAGGAGAAATGAGGCACCTACCTGGAGGCATGTTGCAATTGTGGGAACTGGAATTTCAATAGAGGAAAACACAAATATTATTAGTTTGTTGATTATAGTAAGATTCTTAATATGTGCTATGGTTTAGCCTTTAAAAATTGTGTGATTTTACTAGAGTTTTGATTGAGTATTTGGTTGAATTTCACTTTATATTGCACCCGGTCATAGATGGAATGTTGAGAATGATTTTTATTCTTTTTATATCTGATCATCAAGCAAAAAATGGTTCATAATCTATCATTAGTGTAGGGTGATTCACATTGAAAATTCTTCCTGAGAAGAATTGGTATTAGCATGCATGTGGATGGAAGTTTGATTGATTTGGGTGAAGGAACATAAAACTGCTCTAGGGTGGACAATAACAGACATAAAAGAGATAAGTCCAGCCTTATGCATGCATAGGATACATCTAGAAGAAACTACAAAACCTTATAGGGAAACTCAAAGGCAACTAAACCCCCACATGAAAGACGTGGTTAGAGATGAAGTCCTAAAACTCTTAGACGTTGGCGTCATATATCCTATCTCTGATAGTACTTGGGTCAGCCCCGTTCAAGTTGTACCTAAGAAATCTGGGATCACGGTAGTCAAAAATGAGGATAACGAGCTAGTCCCCACCCGCATGACCACTAGGTGGAGAGTTTGTATTGACTATCGAAAGTTTAATGCGGTCACGAGAAAGATCATTTTCCTCTACCATTCATTGATCAAATGCTAGAAAGGTTAGCCGGACATAGCTATTACTATTTTCTGGATGGATATTCCGGCTATAACCAAATTCTTATAGCACCAGAGGATCAGGAGAAGACCACCTTCACTTGCCCTTTTGGAACTTTCGCCTATAGACGTATGCCTTTTGGGCTTTGTAACGCTCTAGCTACATTTCAAAGGTGTATGTTGAGCATTTTCTCAAACATGGTAGAGAGATTCCTTGAGGTGTTTATGGATAACTTCTCAATATTTGGGTCATCATTTGATGAGTGCTTGCACCACTTGAAGTTAGTCCTTGTAAGGTGTCAGGAGAAGAATCTGGTCTTAAATTGGGAAAAGTGTCATTTTATGGTAAGGAGTGGGATAGTATTAGTCCACATAATATCACCCAATGGGATAGAAGTTGATAAGGTGAAAGCAGATTTAATAGCCAACCTTCCTCCACCAAGGATGGTAAAAGAAATTCTCTCTTTTTTAGGACATGTTGGCTTTTACAAGCGATTCATTAAAGAGTTTAGAAAAATTGCCAAGCCCCTTTGTAATTTACTTACAAAAGGAGGCCACTTTTGACTTTGATGATGACTGTAAGAAGGCATTTGAGCAACTCAAGGCTGAATTGACTTTTGCACCTATTATTCGACCACCAAATTGGAACACACCATTTGAAATAATGTGTGATGCGTCAGATTATGCCATTGGAGCTGTTTTAAGGTAGCGCATTGATAAACTTCCCCATGTGATATATTATGTTAGTAAAACACTAAATGATGTGCAACTCAAATATTCCACCATTGAGAAAGAGTTATTAGCTGTAGTGTTTGCTTTGGATAAGCTTAGATCTTACTTGTTAGGGTCAAAGTTATAATATACTCAGATTATGTAACTTTAAAATACCTCCTTTCTAAAAAGGATGCAAAACCTAGGTTGATCCGTTGGATACTAATACTACAAGAATTTGACTTAGAAATTAGAGACAAGAAAGGTTCAGAAAATGTCATAGCAAATCACTTATCTAGATTAGTGGTGGAGCACACTAGCGATCAAGGGCCTATAACTGAGTCATTCCCAGATGAACAGTTATTGCACATTTCCCAATTACCTTAGTATGGAGATATTTTTAATTATCTTATTACAAGACAAATTCCTAATCATTGGACAGCACAAGATAAAAAGAGATTTTTAACTGAGGTTAGATATTTTACTTGGGATGACCTGTATTTATTCAAGTATTGTCTTGACCAAGTAATTAGGAGATGCATACCTGATAGTGAACATAATCAAATCATCTCCTTTTGTCATGATCATGCATGTGGGGGCCATTTCAGCTCTAAAAAGACAATTGCAAAAATTTTGCAGTGTGGATTTTATTGGTCTACCATATTTAAGGATGCTCATGCTTACTGCAAATCATGTGCATGGTGTCAAAGGTTAGGAAGTTTAGGAAGATGACATATGATGCCCTTAAACCCAATCCTTGTCATTGAACCTTTTGATGTTTAGGGCATAGATTTTATGCAACCTTTTCCTAATTCTTTTGGAAATCTGTACATCCTAGTGGCAGTGGACTATGTGTCCAAGTGGGTGGAGGCTATACCATGCAAAACCAATGACCACAAGGTTGTGGTAAAGTTTTTGAAACAAAATATTTTTGTAAGGTTTGGTACTCCAAGAGCCATAATAAGTGATGGGGGAAAACACTTTTGTAATAAGGTGTTTGAGAATTTAATGAAAAAGTATGGTGTAAACCATATGATAGCTACCCCATACCATCCTCAGACTAGTGGTCAAGTAGTGGTATCCAATAGGGAAATAAAGCAAATCCTAGAAAAGACAGTCAATCCAAATAGAAAAGACTAGTCTCTAAGACTTATTAACGCTGTATGAGCTTATCGCACAACATATAAAAACCATATAGGAATGTCACCTTACAGCTTAGTCTATGGAAAGGCCTACCACTTACTAGTAGAGTTAGAGTACAAGGCATATTGGGCTGTCAAAAAGCTAAATTCGACTTAGATTCTACTGAAACCCATAGAAAACTCCAACTCAATGAGTTAGAGGAATTGAGGAAAGATGCATATGAGTCTACACATTTGTACAAAGACTAAATGAAGGCTATACATGATAGAAACATTTTAAGAAAATCCTTCGCACCAGGTCAAAAGGTCTTATTGTATAATTCTAAATTGCATCTGTTCCCAGGAAAACTTCGATCTCGATGGACTGGACCGTATATAATACGTATAATCTATCCTCATGGGGCTATCAAGATTGAAAAGGATGGAGAAATCCAAAAGGTTAATAGTCAAAGGTTAAAATCGTTCTTAGAATTGCCTGATCTTGAAATTGATGAGACACTTTTAGAGACACCTAAGTATCGTGATCCACCTTAGGTTACACTCCAGGAGCCTTGCAGCATATCATCATTGCACTCATCATTACGTCTGGCTGAAGACGTTAAACTTAGCGCATATTGGGAGGCAACCCAAGGGTTTAGAGTCTACATCTCTCAACTTTCATATAGAATCCTATGTTTTCAAACATTATGGACAATGTTTCATTAGGTTGGAGGGTGTAGATGCATTAGAGATTTTGAGTTTTCTTGAGTTAAAAAAAAAAAACAAAAACAAAAACAAAAAGTTTTTAAAGTAGAGTTCCCTTACTGTGATAAGAATTGGATATTCAAGATTTAGTAAATGTACTATTTTCTCTTCTTAATAGAATGCATATGATTAGTTTTGCATATCATGCATGTGATGAAGCATTTTATGAAAGTTAATTCTCGGAAACCATTTACACACGGCACATAATCAAGACTAATATAGAGATATGACTTAGAGACCTTGAGGAAAATCAGTGGAGACCTATAACCTAGTGAGAGTTTGAGACTATCTTCTTTGAGAGAGTTATAAGTAATTCCATAATTTCTTCAGTGTGCATAAATTAATGTGATCCTATTATCCTTGTTATGGTTAAACATCAAGAATAAATAGGAGTAATAGCTTTAATTCTAGAAATTTATTGAATCAGATAGGCTTTAGGAAACCTAGGAAATGATATAGGCCATCCTTGCTCAACCTAGAGACATAAAGCCTACTCAATATATTATACCACTAGTTAGCCTTTTGAGCATATTCTTAAGCCTTTTCTTTCTTAACCCCATTCACCTTAACCCACAATAACCCAAAATAAATAACCACTACCCATCTTCAAAATGAGAAGAGTAGAAAAAAGTTCAAAAATAGGACAAAAAGTCAAAGAAGTGAGGAAAAATTAGCTATCTTTCTTCCAAAGAAAAAAAGAAAAGAAAAGAAAATAAAAAGGAAGACCAAAGTTTGAAAGAGAAATTCACTTCACGTACAACCCAAGAAGAAAAGTGGTCCTAGAAGATATTCATTGAAGACATCTACTCAATTTTGAACCTTTGAATTCTTTATACTTTTCTTTTCTAAACCTGTCATAAGCCTATATTTCGTCCTAGTTAAAGACCTATTGATCTTAGGTGGACATAGCCTTAAAGAGGAGATAAAAAGAAAGAATTAAGGTAAAAGACACCTAATATTCTTGATGCTAACATCCACTCTTATGGATCACTTTCCTTTGTCTTATGAGCGTTAAAAAGAATTATGTGAACCATCAGTTTGTTGGATTCGGTCACATAATGAGAGAAATATGTTTAACCCCTTATTTGAGAGTTTTATTTCTGAGCGTATACCTATGAGGATTTGAGGTCAAAGCATATTTCCAATGGAATTTAACCATATCCAACTAGAAGTCAAGATTTATGTGGTTGTACACACACATATGCACTCTGGGGAATAGCTCAAATAAAATGTCTTTACTATGTGTATGGGGTGTAAAATTGTCAAATCCTCTTCATTAAGTTGTGAAAAACTAGTCAATTTGCTAATGAATGAGGATTCTTTGAGATAAAATAGGGGACTCAACTTTACTGATTTTTGAGGGAATATTTATTGCAAACCCTCATGAGGCCTAACTCGTCCACTAAGGGCAACCTAGGGGTTAAGGGCTTGTTGCATATGCTAAATGCAATCGCGAGTACCTACGAAAGTGGCACTATGTACCAGTTTTGTGTAAAATAGTTGTCTGCCTATTTTGCTCGGGACTAGCAAAATGCTGGTCAGGGGTGTGTTAAGTGTTCATTTTTGGCTAAAATACCCCTAATTTAGTGTTCAATTAGAGCATCTAGGCCATTAATTTCAAGATTTTACATAAAATATTTCATTTTAGCTTTATTTGGCCATCAACCATTGAATTGAAAGATTTAGTGGTTAGATGATCATTAAAGCTAATCAGAGGAATACTGAACGGTTTAGATGATTCTAATTTGGTCCTGTGCATTACAGATTAATTGACTCAGGCGTGGATGCTCTAGATCAAATAAAGGATATCAAATGAGGATGATGAAGTTTCATAGAAAAAGAAGACTTTGAAGAGTCTTAGGACAGGACAAAGTTAAAGACTTGCAGAGTTCTAGCAAGTCTAGACTTTTAGTGGACCCCACTCTATCTCTCTTTTCCCTCTCTCTTATCTTTTCTTTCCATTTATCTCTCCATCTCTCTCTTTCTCTCTTATCTCCTTTCTCTCTCCTATCTCTTTTATCTCTCACATTGTCATTAATGTCTCTGATCTTTAATTTGAACCCCAGAAAGTGATCTAAACCGTCCAATGTCCAAAAATTTTATTTAGGCTAGATCTCTTAGAATTTATGAAATCTGCCTAATCCATCTGGTGGATCATCAATCAGGAGTACCAAAAAGATTCTAATGGAGTTTGATAGAAGTTTATATGCTCAGGCCTAAAGAAATTGATAATAACCAGTCTAGGGAAGTGGAATTTTCTTGTTTCTTTAGTTAATTTCCATTATTCTTGTGTTGAAATTCTGTAATTCTCATTGATAAATTATATCTAAAGTCTAAGATTTTTTTTTATGCAATTTTATGCAATTTATTGAATTTTAAATAATTAAATTTTATTAAAAACTCCAAAATTCTAAAGCGAGTCCTTGTGGGTTCGACCCATATTTGCATAGCTATACTACAATAGCCTATGCACTTGCGGAAAACATAAAAAAAATATGGTAGCCTATTGTTGATACATGAAATGACATTGAAATGTTGGAAAATTTTGGGGTTTCAAAGGTGCTAATTCCTAGTTTTTTTTTTTGCATAAAATTGTGGCATCTTTCCCCTCTTTTGTTGAAGATTAGCTATTGTTGGATTATGAAAGGAATTCTTTGGTTATTTGATGTACCATTAATTCTATCTCTTATCCTATGATCCATGCTTGGAATGAATGGAAAAGTGGACGTTTGTGTCACAAACCATGCAAGAGGCTAAAACGCTCCATGTAGAACCCTACAGAGAGATGCCTCAATGTGTGGTGGTTTGGCCCTCTGTTTACTTAAAATGTTTAGATTATTTTATACTCCATTAATTCCTTATAATATTTGGTAACTATGGTAAAAAAAGTGGTATAAAGATCAGGTGCAAATCAGATCATTTTCGTGCTTGGACAATAGCTCATAGTGTAAACTATTGGAGTGTAAATCTTGGCTAATGTTAAATGTGAATTCCTTCATGTTATCCTATGACAATTGATTCTTCATAGAATGACAGAAAATACTTTCAATTCCCAAGGGTTTGGATGGATGGAATGAGCTTCAACCAACTCTTACAAACTACTATCCTTCTATTAGCTCAAGTATAAAATCTAGTGTTAAAACACCTAGTTCTAGTTAAGCATATATGTTGTTATCTCTTAACACCTTTTTCATGGAAATCACATGTTGAATAATCAAGTATGGACTTGATATGCTAGGTTTTACTTGGTTGTATCATTAGGATAAGAGAGTTGTAGGGCTGCTTACTTAAGTTGGAACTTACACTAACAACCAATGGATGTTTGTAGTCTACACATAGTTAAAACCTAGGACTTATAAGAGCTTGTAAACTTAGTGTTCACCAACCTTAGTATGTCTCAATAGTAATGTATACCTATAGGGACATCAGTAACAAAATAAATGTTGAAGTGTAGTTCATAAAGTGTTGAAATATAAGGAAACCCTAACTAAAATCTCCATGAAACATCACATCTTCAAACTAGCATTTTAGGTTGGATTTGGTGATTGATCTTAAGGTGAATTAAAGTTTAATATGATAAAAATTAAACTTGTAACATTGATTTAACATTTACAGAAATAATCCTATGTTTTTCATGACCAAAAGATAGGAAAACAACACCTTATTGATAACCATTAACAAAAACTGTTTTAACATGGTTTTATTAAAAGGTCCACTAAATGCTATGGATACATGTTATGGCCTAGAAAGGTAACATGCTTATTGTCATTGATAAGAACTTTATCATTGATTTCATAATGTTTTACTTTGCTACATGTGTGCTTATATCTTATTATAAATCCATCTTATGTGATCATTGGATCTAAGTATGTGTTGATTGAATGAAAACATGAGAAAGTTGCATTATGTTACATAAGAGAGCTACTTGTCATGAGTTATGGACGAAGCATGCATGGTTAGACACTCAATATTTTTGAATGGATATTGGATTCATGTTTTTGAATAGAAAATGCATTATCTATTGAATGATGATTGCATGTTTTGATTGCTCATTGAAACCATGCTTTATTGCTTGTTGAGGCTATGAATTTAAAAGGTTCTTATACCTTGGAAGTAAATAGATCTGAATGGTTTCTTATAAGACTTTGAAAAGTAGTCCTATGTTTATGCGATGATTTTTGTTGATTGATGATAGGACAAGTGCTTGAAGGGAAAGTGTATGTTCCTAAGACATTATGCCAGGAGATGTAGACTGGCCCCTACCGTCTAACATGATACCAGCTACTTAGTTGATCATGATGAGTATATGAGTATGCATCATAGTACTACTCCTAGGATGGGTCAGTAATCCCATGTGTGTTAGTTAGAGAAATTGGATCATGTGGTAGTTGCTCTATGAGCATAGATGTCAAGTTGTGATTTGTGGACATGTGCTGACATGTCAGTTATTCTCGAAAGTTTAGACCTATTCCTGGTGGTAGGATTATATGTCATAACTTGTCTTAGTTATAAAACTATATGCCATCTAGTTTTCATCACATGCACTACTACACATGAGGCTTTTAAAGTCAGTATAAAGAAGTTATTATTTTAATTACCGACTTCATGAATATTTTAGAAGTTGTTTAAAAAAAAGTGACTTCAGAAGTATACACTTAGGAAGTCATTTAATAAATATAAAATAAATAAAAAAACTTATTTAGTCTGGTACAAAGAGGAATTTTTATGTGGGAAAGGACTTTTAAAGTCATTTGATTCAAACTACTTTAAAAGTATACACTTTAGCCTAGTGCAAATAGTAATTTTTTGTGGGAATGGACTTTTAAAGTCATTTGAATTGACTAAAAGTCACCAGCTTTTAAAGTTTCTTAGAAATAAACAACTTTAAAAGTATACTCTTTTGAAATCGTTTGAGTTAAATGACTTTAAAAGGATATAGTTTAGCCTAGCACAAAGAGTAATTTTACATGGGAAAGGACTTTTAAAGTCATTTGAATCAAATGAATTTAAAATTCATTGGCTTTTAAAGTCATTTTAAAATAAACAACTTTAAAATCCATTGAATTTTAAAGTTTTTTAGAAATAAACGACTAGAAAAGTATACACTTTTGAAGTTGTTTAAGTCAAACGCCTTTAGAAGTCCTTTCCCATGTAAAAATTTCTCTTCATGCCAGAATAAGGTGCATACTTTTAAAGTCCTTTGGTTTAAATGACTTCTAAAGTGTATACTTTTAAAGTCGCCTATTTCTAAACAACTTCAAAAGTCCTTTTTTGTCTATAAAAGGCCAAAGTCATCTCATTTTTTTCATGTATCCTCTATTCATGTTCTTCTTCTCATGGGTGGTATGATGACCTTCTCCTCTAGTCCTTGTGTCTATCTTTTTCATTTTTCCCTTCTTGCTTTCCATTTGCATTGTGTAAACAAGTGGGTTTTGTTACTATAGATGATGGGGTTAAAAAGCATATTAGATCATTGTGATTTTGACAAAAAATGAATGATTTCATTGCAAATAACCTCTTTCTCTAATCCTCACTATTGGAGAAAGGGAGAACACTACAATTTGTGGTTCTCATTCAAAATTATGGTTTGATGAAGAGAAATGGTACCATCAAGTTGGTCAAGGAAGTTGCGACTTAGAGCTTTTCCCTCTTTACCCATAGAGTAGTGTCAATTAAATACCAAGGGCCAAATTTTGATGAAATCATTTTAGATTAGCTCTTTGATCATGATATTGTATTAATAAGATCTAATAATATGTAATATTTGATATATGTAATGAAAGGATGATAAATGAGGAGCTATTCTGATAAATACTTTAATTTCCTAGTTCACATGTTTGTTTATATATGCTTGAATGTGTTTATATGTGTGTAGAAAGAACACATGGATCAATGCTAACTATCATAAAAAAATTGGTTTCATTGTGCATTTATGTAAGATATTGTAAAGTACTAATATAAAATATATATATTTAAAGTGAAAATATATTAGCTTTTAAAGTCATTTGAGAAAAACAACTTAAAAATACCAACCTTTAAAGTCATTTGTTGTAAACGACTTTAAAAATCACTAACTTTTAAAGTTGTTTAAAGAAAACAACTTTAAAACTCAGTACTTTTAAAGTCTTTTGCTGTAAACAACTTTAAAAGTCTGTGATTTTTAAAAGTTGTTTACATCAAATGACCTAAAGATTACTATTTTTAAAGTCATTTACAACAAATTACTTTAAATTTACTACTCTATTTTAACAGTTATTTCATCAACTTTTGCTTTTCTTTTTTTTATTGTCTTCATCTATGGACAAAATATAAGTTAAATTTTATTAATGCTATCCTCAACAAAATGTCAACTATGAATCGGAACAAAATTCACATATTTGCAATCAATATCAATTTTGAGTGTTGGTTAATATCTCTTTGTTTGTCTCATATACATACATACATACATACATACATGTATGTATGTATGTATGTATGTATGTATGTATGTATGTATGTATGTATGTATGTATGTATGTATGTATGTATGTATGCATATTGAAGAATTTTTATATGCTTATAGTTAGAAACTTGCCTTTTTAAAGTTAAATCTCTTTTTAAATGTATCTATCATATTTTGCTTCTATTTTTATTGTTAATTAAAAAAATCCACATGTGTGTATGCATGCAATTAATTTATTTTAAATACTTATAATTCTTGTATAGCTAGTATTTGGTAAAAATTCTAACCTAGTCTTTTTATGTCTAACAAGTCTCCACACACAAATTTTGTTCAATTTCTTGAGATAATGGAGAAATTTGCTTAGATGACTACAACATGAACATCAAAAGAATATGACGAGGAAAAAGAAAATTTCATAGAATTAGCACTTAGGTAGGTGTTGATCATAATCATGTGTGTTGTCCATACTTAAAATGTTGAAACTTGAAAAAGGAAACAATAGGGGTGTTTAGAGAACACTTGTGCTTCAATAGAATCGATGAAAGCTATCACTCATGGAATTGGCATAGAGAAGAACTTTCGCATAGCCCTCGACAAGGCTTGGAAGATATGATCAAAACGTTGTAGGAAGTGTTGTTGATGGTACAGGTATACTGTAAGATCCATACTATGACTTCCAGGATGACCTTAAACAATTTCATACTATAATATAAGAGGAAATTGATGAGCAATTGTAGCTTGCATGTAAAGATTATACCAAGTTATCTGCAGTGATAGAACTTTACAATGTGAACTCAAGATTTGGTTTTTCAAATCAAGGTTCTATAGAAGTCTTGAAAGTAGTGGGTAAGATGCTATCGAAGTATAATAAATTAGTGAGGTAGACATAGGAGGCAAAGAAAACCCTAGCTACACTAGGATTGAAGTATGAGAAGATACATGCATGTCCTAATGATTGCATCTTGTACAAGGAGCTTAAGGATAAAACTACAGGCTCAACTTATGGATAGTCAAGATGGAAGTTAAAGAAGAATTCAACTAAGATAGTTACAAACATTCCTCCAACCGTTCTATGGTACTTCCCCCCTATTTCAAGCTTCAAAAGAATGTTCTATATTAAAGAAACAATGAAAAAATTAGTATGCCATGCCAAGGACAGAGTAGCTAATAGCTTTTCACACTATCAAACAAATAGCCCAACATAGAGGCTCGTAGACTTCATGTGGCCTAATTTTAGTAAGGAACCTAGAAAATTACGACTCGCATTACCTACAAATGGGATTAATCCTCATGGTTCTATGAGCAACAAGTATTATTGTTGGCTTATTATATTAGTTTGTTACGACCTCCCTTTATGTCTATGCATGAAAAGGAAATTCATGATGTTAACTATGTTGATATGAGGTTCAAAGCAGCTAAGGAATGACATTAATGTGTACTTGGCTCGCTTGATTGATGATCTTGAGACATTATGCGATGTAGGTGTTGAAGCATACAATGCATAAAGGAAAGAGTCATTCACCTTAAAGAGTAAACTATTGTGAACAATAAGTGACTTCCCTGAGTATGTTAATTTGTCTAGATGCACCATGAAGGGATGCAATGCCTGTCCTATATGTAGTGATCAAACATATTCGATACAACTTAAACATGGTAGAAAAATGGCATTCCTTGGCCACAGAAGATGGTTGTGTAGAGACCAACCATACTATTTTATGAAGGGAGAATTTAAAAGTAGTGTAGAGAGAAGGACACCTTCGAACATGTTGAGAGGATGACAAGTATTGAAACAGGTTGAAAACATTAGTGTCTTGGTGTAAAAGAAGAAATCAAGTAAATGTGTAGGTGAAATCAATTGTAGAAATTATTGGAAGAAGAAATAAGTTTTCTTTAACCTTGCATACTGAAAATTACAGCATTTGTTCCATGTGCTTAATGTCATGCACATTGAGAGGAATGTGTGTGAAATCTTAACTAATACCTTCCATGATATCTCACGAAAAACAATGGATGGACTTGCAGCTCAAATGGATCTTATGAAGAGGAGGTTACATCCATAGGATAGGGCTAGTCAAGGTACATAACTGCCTAAGAAAAATTATACACTTGATAGAGAGGAGAGAAGAATAGTTTGTAAAATCGTATCTGAGCACAAAGTCCCAGATGACTAGTCTTCAAACTTTAAAAATATTGTCTCCATGGAAGACCTGAAATTGTTGGTAATGAAGTCCCACGATTGTCATGAATTGATGCAACAACTCTTGCCTATAGTAATACATCGGTGTTACTAGACAAAGTTAGGGGAGCTATTATAAAATTCTACTACTTTTTTAAATCTTTGTGCAAGAAGGTAGGGGGTGTTTTAAAATTACAATAAATTCAAGGACATCTAGTGACAACTTTATATGAGCTTGAGACAATTTTTCCACCATCCTTCTTTGACATCATGGTACACTTAACAATGCACCTCACTAATGAGGTAAAACTCTATGGGCCAGTTTACTTGCGATGGATGTACCCATTTGAGAGGTATATGAAAATTTTAAAAGTATATGTATGAAATCATAACCACTTAGAGGGGCATATAAATGGATGCTATATTGTAGAGGAAGTAGTGGAGTCTTGCAAAGAGCATTTATTAGGAGTGGATGTGATTGGAATCCCAAGAAATAAACAATCAATTGTATTTCATGATCTTAAAGTTGGTGAACCTCTATCGAGTGATCAAGTATCGACCATTGACTATAAAGAATAGGACCAAGCGCATCTTTATGTGTTGTAGAACACATGGATACCCTCAAGGCAAAGAATCTAAGTTATGCAAAGAAACAAAAGTGGATACAATTTCAGTATTGTTGCACTTTTAATACTTGGCTCCATCAGAGGGTAAAATGAAAGAATTGACACTTAATAAATTATATTATATATATAATCTTACTTGCAACAATTATATCCTGCTTAATATGTGCACACATATTCAAGATTAGTGAGTAGTAGGCAATGGTGTAACTGAATCCTCGGGGTGGTGATGGGACCACAACCAAAAGTAATAAAATATGCTGGATATGCCATCAATGATTATCACTGTTACATAAAAGACCATGACAACTCAAGAATGTAATAGAATAGTGGGGTTAGCCTAGTTGCCGATGCTATATTCTTTTCTAGTTCAAAGGACAATAGGCCAATAGTGGTGGGTGACAGGATAAAGGATATAAATACAGCATCAAAACCGATGCCCTTGGATTGACACTGGTTAACCTCAACAAGATCAACTAAAAGAAACAATCAATTTATTTTGACACCCGAAGAAAAACAAGTATTTTATGTCCAAGACAGACATGATGAGAGATGGTCAACCATTTTATCATCTTGTCCGAGGAATTTTTATAATGACGACCTATGAATACCAAAATAAATTACCCTTATATTATAAAAACAATACCATCAATCGAAATACTTGGTGAGAATGAGGATTATGTGCATGATAATAGTGAGGAGGATGCTTGGGTTGAAAATAATATTTGAGGGGGTATATAGATTGTATTAGTGTGTTTCAATATAATTACAGATTTACAATTAGTTGTTTTATCATGAGCTATATGGATTGAAGTGAGATGAATACTATGTGACATCATATATATATATATATATATATACTTATGTAATTCTAGACTTACTTAAAAAGTAAATTCTTTTGAATATTCTTGTACTTATTATTATAGAATGCATGAATCAACACTAACTATCATAAAAAATCAGTTTCATTGTGTATTTAAGCAAAATACTATAATTACTAATATATAATATATATATATTTGTAGTGAAAATATATTAGTTATTTAAAGTCATTTATTGTAAACGACTTTAAAAGTCCTAGACTAAAGAAGTCATTTGATGTAAATGACTTTAAAAGTCTATGAGTTTTAAAGTCTTTCAGTAAACAACTATGAAAGTCATAGTTTTAGTGTCATTTATATCAAATGACTTTAAAACTAGCAACTTTTAAAGTTTTTTTCCCATCAATGACTTTAAAAATCATAGAATTTAAGGTCATTTACAACAAGCAACTTTAGAATTACTACTTTGAATTGAATCTATCATCAATCATTTCCCAATTGTGAATTGGAACTACATTCACATGTTCATGGTCAATATCAATTTTTTAGTGTTGATTAGTATATCTATGTTTATCATATATATATATATATATATATATATTTGAAGAATTTTATATGGTTATGGTTAGAAACTTACCATTTTAAAGTTAAATTTCTTTTTGAATGTATCCATCACATTTTGCTTCTTTTTTCATTGTTAATTGAAAATTTCCACATGTTTGGATGCATGTAATTTAGTTATTTTAAATAGTGATAATTCTTATATACCTAGTATTAGGTAAAATTCCTAACCTAGTCTTTTCATGTCATAGAAGTCTCTATAATATTTGACTAAGATTGCCGATCTAGGCTTAAAACCTATTAGAAAATCATAGCCATCGGATCTGTTATTGTGTAAATAGTATCGAACAATACCTAATCAATGATTAGACGTTACTAATAGGTTCTCTATTTCAAAGATCCAGACTGGGAAAATTTGACAAACTAAATGATGATCATTGATTAGTAACTATGCATATATACTGATTGGTCAATGATCAAAACTCCAACAACCTAGCTAGGGTTCTGACCATTGAGTTTTAACCCTCAATAACAAATTTGATTACTTAAAATTGATGGATCATGAACGAAATTATCAAATCAAAATATTTGATTGTCTGATCATGATCTTAAGCTTAAACCTGAACACTTTGAGTATATATAAAATTAAACTCTAAAATACTAAGTCAAACAACTATAAACTATTGGATTTGACTCTATATATACCTAGATTATCCACCAATAGAGCTATTTGATTTGTAATATAAATCTAAACCATTAGATCACTGACTTAGAGAATGGATGACATATCTAAGATGTACCTATCTTTGACCAATCGATTTTCAATTTGTACACATAATAAATAAATAAAAATTGTGAAATTTTGTAATTATTAACCTTAATTAAGTTATAGAATGTTAGATATCGAATAGTAAAATGTTTAATCAGGAAATTAGGTTATTAAATTGCAAGATTTGAGTTTTTATTAATATAAATAAAATTCATATCTCTAGATAGAGTCATATTAGATCAACAGGCAATAAACAATGATATGTTGACCTATACTTTAAGAATAAGATTTAAATTGACAATCTACGAATCTAGATAAATTAACAAGTGGATTCCAATATGATCTTAGGATAGATTGAAAGACTAGCTATAAACAAAACCTCGAATTTAAAAGAGTGGTTAATTGTGTTATATATATATATATCGTAGATCAGCAATGTATCATAGTTTAGAAGCTTAGTTTAGTGATTTAAATCATTGATCAATGCTTACATCAATCATTGAATGACATTGGTAAATTGGAACGGCCAATATCAGCTAGGTGGATTAAGATTTCTATCATGGAAAACTAAATATATAATTGATATGTTTCAATAAGAATGGATTAATGCAGATCATGATTTACATGCAATATCTTAAATTTTAAATATAATCAAAGTATGTGAAACTTAGTTATTGTATAAACCCTAATTTTTAAATTCCAATTCAAGAAAATTGGAAAATTTTCATGTTTACATTCCACAAAATTGACCTTTCGAACACCTAATTGAACCCTGTATGGATTGTACTTGAAAAATGAGTCGATTGACATTAAGAACACTAAAATTAGAGATTGAATGGAGAAGTCACGGATCTATGAATACAAAGGACATTTACTTAAAAAAGAAATTTGTTTAAGGAGTGGTCTAAACTGATATTAGCACCCCCCCTCCCACTTAAGTGACAATGATAAAAAAGAGTTGATGTGTTTCCCAACCCAACACACACATAGAAACCTGACAGGAGAGAAAACATAGAAGAAGAGGGAGAAGGGGAAGAAGAGGGAGAAGAGGGAGAGAAAGAGAAGAGGGAGGAAAGAGAGAAGTGGAGATAAGAGGTGCTCACTAGCGAGAAACCTTACTTGTCGAAGAAGATGCATTGTACTAACTGACACAAGGCCAATATAAGCACTACTCAAAAGACAAAGGGTAGAGGACTAACAACAATAAAAAAGGTTATCAAGATAAAGTGGAAGGGAATTAAATAAGTTATTTAATATAATATTAAGAGGTAAGATATAGGTGAGAATGCAACCTCTTATAGCAATTTTCTCTAGTCTACAGTAAGAAGCATGGCTCCTATCACAATTGATGACTGGAGACTTGTTCTAAGACTCAAATTGGAAAATAGTGAAGGTAGGTAAACATTAATAACATGTATTATATAATTTGTAGCATATCTTATTTTCAAATATAGTAATTTGTTGTGTGCTTTGTAGATTGCCTTTAACCTGTTTGAGCAGAAGAAGACACATACTTTACAAGAAGTTAGTGAATAATGGAGAAAATGAAAGAACTACCTTGTTCACAATTACAAAGCTCCATTTGTAAAAAATCCATCGAGTTTGTACATAGTGCCTACCATTTACTCCAACGCATTGACCAGGACGTGTGGAATGCATTTGTACCCAACACATCCACTAAATTTTAGGTATGTGCAAAAAATGATGTCTCATTTAATTAATTACATTTAACATCCAATTATTGTACTTGATTACATATGTATAGATGTGCAGGCAAAGAATGCAAGAGGAAAAACGGTGCATGAAACTCATATGTAGCACCGCTTGTTCAAGTTGGGCTACGCTCATGTAGAAGAGCATGAAGTAAGCATCTGTGACAATTTATTCCTTTCAAATTAATATTACTATATTTATAGACATTTTGTTCTCTAACTATAGTGTCTTGCTTGACAACAAAAGAAATATAAGACCACTAAACCCATTGATCACTCCTTCCGGTAGAAGATAGTGCATTCTGTGGGCCATATTGGCCTAACATTCTTAGATGAAACTACTACAAAAATTGCTTCTCACATTGTAAGTGGTTCAACTTGTCTATCAATTTTATACAATTAATTAGATGACACGATCATGTCTTCTAATTTAATTTTGTAGCACATTCTTATGGAAGAAATCTTAAGTATAGGAACTCTAAATAGCACTATTGCCAATGAGGACATCCTGTATAGGGTTATGGGTAGTAAGAAGAACCACCTTAGTTGAGTTAGGGGCATGGGGTGTAGTATTATTCCTTCTAAATTCTTTAGTAAAGGTTTACCTATAGTTGAATGTCAGGAGGCCTACAATGATTTGGTTGAGAAAATAAAATAAAAATATTTAAACAGGTGCGTGAAGGAGGTTTGATGATAGTTTCTCAAACTGTTGCACATAATTCTCGCAACACCCTTGTGCCTCTATCAAATGGTAGCTACAATTCTCTAACTGAAGAAGTTCATGAATGACAACTAGCGCCACTCTAAAAGGAAATACTAGTGAAGGAGGTATATATATATATATATATATATATATATATATATATATAGAGAGAGAGAGAGAGAGAGAGAGAGAGAGAGAGAGAGAGAGAGAGAGAGAGAGAGAGAATTAAAAATTTTCATTGTCTTTATGTAATATTCTTTATCTTAGCCTCTTTATTGTATATTTGATTTGCAGGTGGGTCAGTGCTTATTGGCCCAGGATTTCCTTCAAAAACACCATGGCAATTCATTCATGCTATGAGCATAAATCAACCATTTTGCATAGAATTAGTATACCTCCACATACTAAGCGAGTGTCCATTACCATGGCTTTGGATGATAATGCCAGCCTACCATTTCCTTTAGAAAACAAAAAATATTATAACCATTAGGCAGGCAGCTATATATCACATTGCTTAGATAAATGCATTAGTCATTCCCATAGAGTTCATAGTATGTATTTTATCATACTACCTTCCTCATCAATAATTTTTAGCTAGAGACCTCAATTTAATTATTTATTAACTTTATACGATTAATCAGCAACAACATGCACCATCGAGGTCACCCACCATTGCACCATCACCTATTGTTGCACCAAAGGAACATGTACTTGTATATATGTTTGTTTTTTTCATCATAAATTAAGTCCTCTTCATTGATTAATATTATTTAGCTCAAAGTGTTTACATCTTTTACAATAGTCATTTAAGGATTGTGTGGAAGTCCCACCTAACATGCTTCAATCCCTAAGGTTAATCTATAATCTCATTAATAAAGATAGGGCAATCAACCCCATATGAATCAAGGAGTGCTTGCCAATGACATTGTTAAAATTCCACTTATGGCAAAGGACCCATTACAAGTCTGCCTATGGGATCAACTCGATCACCCTCACATTATCTCTTCCATGGGGTATATGAACATATTTACTTATAAAATATTTGACATTACACATTATATTTTCAAGGTATAGGTAATAATTATTTCTTTTACGCAACTTCTTGAATGATGCAACTAGCCTTTTTGAGGTTAGGAGTAAACTTTATCAATTCCTTAACCCCAGTATTATTTGTGGAATAGTAAAGAAATGGTAGATAAAGAGGCATGTTGATGATATTTTACCAGGCTTCGTTCAGTGCTCTAAGAGATATGGCTGAATGATTCCCTACAATTGAGGGTAAGTTTTGATTTTCTTGTTTTCTAGACAACTTATTCTATACTTATGGATTGTCAATTTTAATTACAATTTATATGATGGTCTATATAGGGCTCATTGAATGTTGCTTATTTTGGATGTGCGTGGTGGGCGTGCTTTCTTTTTTTATTCTTATGGATGGCACATCCATCCTAACTTGATAGAAACTATAAATAATTAAGCTGTTATTCTTTTCATGTATTATGTATCGATAAATAATTTGTTATTCATCTATAATGCATGCAAAATTTAAATTTGTAGATCATGGTTAGCATGGCCTGATGTCATCGAGATTGTACACCCATCAAACTCACTTGGAAGACTATTAAGGTATAGAAAATAATTAATTACCCTATTTTATAATTAATTAAACTTACAATATTACAAATGATATTTATATATTCTTTTTGTTGTCCTTGTTACATACTACCCTAGACAATAGTTTGATTGGGAGTGCGAGTACTATGTGTTGAGATACATGAGGACCCTAATATTTGATGGTGTTGGTACCTCCCAACTAAGAAAGGTAAGACACTTTTACTTTTCGTAATCATAAATTTTTTTTCATGGCTTTTTATGGATAGAGCTAAAAGAATGTGACTTAAATTAAATATGTTGTATTACAGGCTGATGTGCTTTCTAAGTGCGCAAACAAGAAGAGTTACTTCTAAGTAAACCTCAATGAAATATGAAGTGAATGAGTTGAGTATGTACTAAGTATCAATTAGAACACTTGGAGTAACTACATGATGTAAAATACATAATAAATTATTTTTTAATTCACTTGTATGTGTTCTTTTAGTTTTTATTACTTTCTTTGATACACACACACACACACACATATATTAAGCAATGAATGAGTGGATACATGGAGTGTGGGAGCAAATGAGTAAGTATGGATGAAGTGAAATTGGAGCTTGTAATTGAAGTGAATATGGGGGTTGGTTCAATATAATCATTGAATTATATATCTTTTGTGGGATGATGAATGAGGGTAACTTTGACTGTAAAGGTAATTGCGAATGTGTATAGATTTATAAATGAAGTGAATGTGGATATTGTAGTGAATGCATGTGTTGCGGTTTCTTTTATAAAGTATTTTCAAGATAGATGTGGATGGATAATGATGAATTTGGATGTTTTGCACCCATTGTGGAAGTGAATGTATACTTTTTATTAATGTGTATAAATATTGTAAGAAAATTGTATTAAATGTTATATTGAATGTATATAGGTGGTAGTGCCTAAAATGTTAAAAAAAGAACTTTTGAAGTCATCTAGGTCTAAATGACTTCAAAAGTCCTTGGTTTTTAAGGTTATTTATCTAAACTACTTTAAAGTTATTGACTTTCAAAGTTGGCTCAATTGAAGTCATTTTTTAATCAACTTCTATTATCATTTTTTTACCAACTTTAAAATCCTCTTGTGTAGCAATGTCAATTTCATCTTTCATCAATACCATGCTTTAACACTTACATTAGCCAATGATCATACCTTTGATTCATGATATATCTTGGATCTCCTAGATGGATGGTTTTTTGAATTTAGTTTACAAATGATTTAGATTAATCAACATCATGAATGATTTGTATAATCATGTTCTTAGGTCTTGAATGACTATGAATGCTAAGTGATATTGAAGGTAAGGATGTGGTGTGGCTACTTATACTCAGGATGATGTTAATGCTTCATGGAATGAATCTATTGCATCACATGTTTGAGTTTAGACATAACTATTTAATGATAATGTTGAATTGGTATTTCATATAGTTTACCCACATTTATTTTATGTCTATATATATATATATATATAAGTATGCTTGTTTGCTGAATTTTTGGGAAACTTGGTTTATATTAGTGTTAAGTATTTAGTTTTGGTCAAAATATCACTAATTTAGCATTTAAATAGATTACTAACTGATCAATTTTGCAATTTTTAGATAAAATATGAATTTTAGCTCCAATTGATCATCCAACCATTGATTTGTAAAATTTAACAATTAGATGATCATCATAGCTAATTAGATATATAGCATAAGGTATAGATGAATCTAATTTTGTCTAGTGTTTTATAGATCAACCAAAATATGCTTGGATAGCTCATATCAAAATTCAATCGTGCAGATCATCCTAAAGGTCATTGAATGGTTGGGATCAAGTCAATGAACCAGATCACCATCAAAGAAAGATGAATCAAGAGAGAATTTCTTAGTTGGGAAACAAATTGAAAAGGAGACGCCCAAAGAGGAAACTTAGGAAGCTATAAAAAATAGAAAAAGGAAGCAGCAATATAAGAAGCCTTCCAACTAGAGAGAAGCCTTTCCCGACCACAATTCCTTCTCTCCATTCTCCTTCCACTCATCCTTCTCTATCTCACTCCCTTCTCTGCTATCTCTTTGCCACCTCCTCTCTTACCCAAACTGCCCTCTCTTGTCTCCCTCAGCAACGCACTAGCCCTCTCTCATTCCTCTTCTCTTTTCTTCACAGCCCCAACCCGCAGACAACTCCATGAAGGGAATCTACAAGGAAGTAGGCAAGTTTTCCCTCACTCCATTTTCTTTCACTTCCCAATTGCACGACCTCGTTCTCCCCTTGGGCGCGCCCGCCCCCCCCCCCCTCTCCCACTGTTTCTCCTCCTTCTGCCATTTGTTTCACTAGCTCCCTTTCCTTCTCTTCTCTTCCCTTTCCATCGCCACAGCTCCCTCTCTGTCTCCCCCTTCTCTCTTTCTCGTCCTCTCTATCTCCTTCTATTTTTCTTTTCTTCTCTTGGTTTCCAACTAGAAACCAAAATCCCATCATCATCCTTTGCATTGTAGACTACAGCACAACAAAAGAGAGACTACACCCTTCCCCTTCACTAACCTTCTCCACAAACTTAGCCTAGCAGAGCTTTCCTCCGGCTAGCACCTCTCCACTGTAGAATAAGAAGCCGGCCAGTGAGTCCTCTCTTAGCCGTAGCTTCCCTTCTCTGCTATCTCTCTATGCATAATCACAACTTCTTCTATGCTTCCACTCTATTTTTTTCTCTTAATTTCCCTCATGCTACAACCTTCTTTCATTTCAATCAAAACCCAAATTAGGTTTCTCTTCAAATCCCCTAATAGCTCCTTGTGTTGTTTTCCACTACAAGTTGAAGAAGAAGACAAAATTTTCTCTTAAATTTTAGAAATTCCCTTTCGTTTTTAATTAAAATTTCATTTTCATCCTTTTTAACTTATTTTAGTTTTGCATTATCCCTATTCTGCTAATCTAGGAACTATGTAATCCAAGCATGTTTTATTTAACCTTAATCAAATCAATGGTTAGCTTTAATAAACAGGATTTCTTTATTTCTTTGTCTATTTCTCATCAGATTTTAAGCCAATTTCTAAATCTTGTTTTTAAGACAATTCCAAGTTGATTGAACATCCCTGATCTTCAATCTCCAATCCAAAAATTAGATCTAAGCCATCCAAAATCCTTACTCCAATTCATCAAAATTTTGTAGAATCTACTTAATCCAGTTGTTCGATACTTAATCAGAAGTATCAGTAAGAGATTGATGGAGGCTTATCGACTTTGATGATATTAGATTTGAAGAATTTTGTCATAATCAAGCTAGAAAAGTGATTTTTATTCTTTTTAGTTAATTTTTTTTATCTTTTTGAACTTGGACTTTGTAATTTTTGTTAGTTAAATATATTTGAATTTTGAATTCGTTATTATTTAATTTATATCATTTCTTCTAATTTTAGATAATTAAATTTTATTTAAACTCCATTTTTATAAATCATTCCTATGGGATTGACCCATACTTATATCAGCTACATTATAATAGCCCATGCAATTGCAGTAAAACAATTAAGAAGTTTTTAGTGCTGTTGTAAGGGACCTGCAATGAAGTTTTCATAAAATTTAATAAAAATTATAAAAACCCAAGTTAAAAAATTTAGAAAAATAAAATATTTTAGGAATTACATTGTTTTAACATTTTAGGAAATTTTTAGGTGCATTTTTCAATTTTTCTTAGTGTATAATCACTCTATTTCCTAAATTTAGTACTGATTGCTATTTTTATTCTTTAAGGAAATTGGAAAGTGGAAAAATTAGCAAGTGGAGCTTGATCAAATAAAGAGAATTTCCTTGCCTTTGTAAAATAGGACTTTTTTTTTTAGTGAATCTTGCAATAAGGCACATTGCAAGTTGCAATTTTAATTTAAATTTTAAAAGAGTTATATTAAAATAGGAAAAGTGTGAGATAAGGGGGTCTACATGCGATCTTCATCACAAACCCCACTGTAAGTTTTTCTCAATCTCTTTTTATTTATTTTTTATTATAGTGTCATTTAGAATAATTTTGCATTGTTTGGTAGTGTAAATGCATATAAAGAGCATATTTGATAATTGTTGTATTTTTAGCGGTTTGCATTAGTTTATTATTTTTAATTGCATTATTAAGGTACGTTTATTGGTTTAAGGTGATTTATATGTTGATCAAACTATCATGTATTGTGAAAATTAATTAGTAAGAGCACTTGACCCATAAGATCGAATGTGGATTTAATCACCACCTCTTGGCCCAACTAAAATATTCACTAGAAGCCTGCAACCTTACCTTTTAAATTAATTTAAAATTAATTAGAAGAGACCTATAGAGGCCACCACATGCTTGTAGGACCTTCTTAATAGGACGATCTACTGTCACTCCAATGGCTTCTGAGCACTATGGTTATAGTGTGTGTCATAAAATCTAAGTGAATTTCCCACGCCTTCCATTAACGTTGGTTGAGGTCTAAACTCCTCTTGATGAGAGGATTATATTAACCATTTTAGTGTAAAACCCAATTGGTAAGAAGTAGTTAAATCTAAAATATTATTTGTGCCCTTTGTTTGTGAATCATTTTAGGAAGTTAGGTTGCCTCATTTAGGTTAGTTTTTCCAAAAAAAGAAAAACAAAAAGCACACAAAAAAATCGATAAAAATGAGAAAAAAAGGGTTTTTGTTGTATTCACTTTTAGAGGTGCGACAAAACTGAAAGCTTAGTCAAGTATGACCAAAACAATATACAACTAGATCAGTCCACATTGATGACTAATCAAAGATTAAGGGGTAATTCACCTTGTGATAGTCAAGGCCCTCCACTCATCATGGATGAGGACCCATCACCTCTACTCGATTATGAATATCAACTTCCAAGAAGGAGGAATAATCATCTACCAAATAAAGAATGGAGAAGAAATAATAATGAGTGGGACCAATAGAGTGGACATGAGGATAATGATAGTTATCAAAACCTTCATGGTAGGACTCTGTAAGACTACGTTTAGCCTACATGCACCAATACCCCATCCTATGTCATTCTTCCTTAGAATATTGGTGCTTTGGAATTAAAAATGGGAGTAATATAACTACTACCCAAATTCCATGGGTTTGATAGTGAAAGTTCTTATTTGCACCTTAAAGTGTTTGATGAGGTATGTAGGACCCAATGAACACAAAATATTAGTCTAGATACTGTTAGGCTTAAACTTTTTCCTTTCTCTTTAAAGGAAAAAGATAAAATGTGGTCTAATGCATTGCTAACAGGTTCCATATGAACCTAGAATGAAATGATTAGGGAATTCTTGAAAAGGATTTTCCTTACGTATAAAACAAATACACTCCAAAGTAAGATCATGACCTTTACTTAGAAGAATAAAGAGTCATTCTACCAATGTTGGGAAAGGTTCAAGGATCTTTTAATCACTTGCCCACATTATGGCTATGAACTATGGCACATCATTAGCTTCTTTTATGAAGGACTTAATTCTTATATGAGCCAATTTGTAGAGATGATGTACAGTAGCAACCTTTTAAATAAACAACTAGATGAGGTAGGAGAGTATTTGGAATGGTTAGATGAAAGTGAATAGACCTGGGCTAACTCAAAAAGAGTAGAACATCTAGATAGACCCAAGCCCACTACCACCTATGCTAGGGGAGGCATGTACAACATGTCTAACAAAGATGAAATTAATTCATGAGTAGCATCCCTAAGTAAAAAGTAGAAGCCATAGAAATGGGACAGAGAAACTCGAATAAAGATGATCAAGTGTGTAGCATCTGTGAAAGTACCACCCACCTTGCTAAGGAATGTACTACAATTCCAGCATTTCAAGAGGTACTTCATGATCAAGCTAATGTACTTAACACTTATAAAAGACCTTTCTCCCCATACTCAAAGACTTATAACCCCAACTGAAGAAATTACGTTAATTTTAGTTGGAGAAATGGACCCACTACCAATGTCTCACAACCAAGCCAATACTAGCCTCACCAAAAAAACCAAGGACTTCTTGTCTTACCCTCATACCAAACTCATCAACCTCTTGCTTCTAGACTTTACTTGCCCCCACCCAAAAGGCCTGTAGAGCATAATATCCATTAAATCATTCAAAACTAGGACAGGAAAACTTCTCAATTAGATGTCCAACTAAAACAAACTTGTCAATTTGTTAACAAAAAAAAAATATATATATATATATGATGACTCAATGGATGCAAAATAAGGAAAAAGGAAAGTTTATAGGTCAACCACAAGCAAACCCTAAGGGATTGCATTTAGTTAGCAATAATACATCTAATGCATCATCTAGCTCTACCATGGAACAGACTAAGGCTATTAGCATCTTAAGAGTGGCACCAGAATTGAAAAGGATGGGAAGCAAAAGACTAAACAAGTAGAAAATTCCACTAAAATTAAAGAAAATTCTAAATAGAAGGACCTCACTTCACCTATTGACCCATGTCCTATCCCTGTTCCATTCCCTCAAAGGTTGCATCAAGCTCCAAAGTCTGCCTTTAATGATGAGATTTTAGAAATTTTCAAGCAAGTCAAGATCAACATACTAACCTTAGATATAATAAAACAAATCCCATCATATACCAAATTCTTAAAAGACCTTCGCATCATAAAAAGAAGACTAGATGCTCAAAAGTAGACATTTTTTACTAAACAAGTTAGTTCCATTCTTTAGCATCATACACCTCCAAAACTAGGTTGCCCTACTCTTACTTGCATTATTGGTAGCTATAAGATTAATCAATCTTTGTTTGATTTGGGATCTAGTGTGAACCTACTACTGTACTCAGTATTGAACAGTTAGGTCTGAGTGAGTTGAAACCTACTTTCACTAACTCCAACTAGCTGATTGTTCTATGAAGATAGTGAGAGTGGTAATAGAAGATGTGCTTTTCTTGGTAGAACAGTTTTGCTTCCTTGTAGATTTTCTAGTTATAGATGCACAACCAGTGGTGAATGAGAAAAAAAAAATGCCAGTGATCCTAGGAAGACCATTTTTGGCTATGTCTAATGCCTTAATTCATTTTAGAAATGGTGTGATGAAACTATCCATTGGTAATGTGACATTAGAGCTAAACATCTTCAACATGTGTAAGCAACCTGGTGAACTCACTAGTGACTTGCACTATGTTAGCATGATAAATTTAGTTGTGCAAGATCATTCTCAATCATCTTCCTTGTCGAACCCACTTGAGGCCTGTCTAGCCCACTTTAATGAGTTTAATGAGGATGCATGAAAATAGAAATTTAATCCCTCCTTGATTCTATTCCTATCATCGATATGGAAGAATGGAAACCTCATTTTGAGGAACTTCCACCTAGGGAGTCCACTCCTTTTATCACCAACAGAACCTTCTAAGCTTGAATTAAACTCTCTATCATCAAATTTAAAATATGCCTATTTAGAAAGAAAAGAGACTTTTCCCATGATAATTTTCTCCTAGTTAGAAACATTTCAGAATTAACAGTTAATAGACACTTTAAAGGAACGCAAAGGTGTTATAGGATGGACCATTGCCAATATGGATAATTATGAGAAAAAACCTGGAGATATATTTACCTTGCCTTCAGATAATATTCAAAATTCAAAATTGCAAGATAAATCTACTCACCTTTCCTTATGTAATTATGTACCATAGTTTTTCATAACTTTATTTTGCTACATCTCCCATTTCTTCATTTCTCAATGCATTATCATCATCTTACATTTTAAACATTGAGGATAATATTTCTTTCAAGTTGGGGTTGTAGAATTCTAGCAAATTATAGTTTTTGTTAGTTTTTTCTCTTAATTTAAAAAAATAAAAAATTTTGTTAAAAAATTTTGAAAATTTTTAGGTCAATTTCTACACTATGATGAGAATTGGATATTCTAAAGTATAGTCTAGATAATTTTGGCTTATTAATGGAATTGAACATGATTAATTCATGATTTACCTCATTTTCTAAATTATTTGAGGAAAGCAAAGTCTCAAATCACATCTGTACATGCAATTGCATATATGTAGTCTAAATTGATAAGTAGTTATATATTAGAGATCTTGAAGAAAGCCAGTAGAAACCTATAAGTTAAGTAAGTTTTATAGCCATTCATTTTTTTGGGTGAAAACACAAGGTGCTTTCTCTAGCTAAGAACACCCATGTGTTTTACCATTTGGGATGGGACATTTTATGTGATTTGAAGGGAAACAAGGTAGCCTATTGATATAAGAAATGATGTTGAAATGTTGCAAAATTTTAGGGTTTCAAAGGTGCCAATTTCTTACTCAATTTTTAGCATAAATTTGTGGCATCTTTCTCCTCTTTTGTTGAGGATGAGTGACTATTGGATTATGAATGGAATGCCTTGGTTATGTGATGTAGCTTTAATTCTATCTCTTATGTTGTGATCCATGCTTGAAATGAATGAAAAAGTGGAGGGTTGGGCTAGAACCATGCAAGAGGCTAAAACACTCCCTGTAGAACCCTACAAAGAGGTGCCTCAATGTGTGGTGGTTTGGCCTCTATTTATTAAAAATTTTAGATGATTTTCATATTCTTTTGTACTCCATTAGGTCCTTGCAACATTTGGTAACTATGGTAAAAATAATCGGTACAAAGATCAGGTGCAAATTAGATCATTTTCATGCAAGGAAAATAGTTTATAGTGTAGTCCATTAGAGTGTAAAAATTGACTAATAAATGTGAATTCCTTCTTGTTATGCTAAGCCAATTGATTCTTCACAGAATGGAGAAAATATTTTTAATTCCCAAGGGTTTGGTTGGATGGAATTAGCTTCAACCAACTTTGACTGACTGCCATCCTTCTTCTAGTTCGAGTATAAAATCTAGTGCTAAAATGTGTAGTTCTAGTTAAGTATATATGTTGCTATATCTTAACAACATTTTCATAGGAATCACATGTTGAATAATCAAGTATGGACTTGATATGCTAGGTTTTACTTGGTTTATCATTATGATAAAAGAGTTATAGGGCTTCTCACTAAAGTTAGAACTTACACTAACAACTAGTGGGTGTTTGAAGTAGTCTGCACATAGTTTAATCCTCAGACCTATAAGAGCTTGTAAACTTAATGTTCACCAAGCTTAGTATGCCTCAATAGTAATGTATACCAGTAGGGACAGCAGTAACCAAATAAAGGTTGAAGTGTAGTTCATAAAGTGTTGAACTATAAGGAAAACGTAAGAAAAATCACCATGAAACATTACATTTTCAAACTATCATTTTAGGTTGGATTTGGTGATTAATCTTAAGGTGAATTAAAGCTTAATATGATAAAATTTATGCTTGTAACCTTGATTGAACATTTAGAGAAAAAATATTATGCTTTTCATGACCAAAAGATAGGAAAACAACACCTTATTGATAACCATTAACTAGGGCTATTTTAACATGGTTTTACTATTACTTGCTGAGATGGTGCAGCCACTTATTTGTATGGTTAAACAAGTCCATATTCATATGAAATTCTTAAATTTAAATGTTAAAAGGGTTCACTAACTGCCATGGATAAATACTATGGATACATGTTATGGCCTACAATGGTAACTTGCTTATTGTTATTGAAAAGAACTTTATCATTGATTTTACAATGCTTTACTTTTCCACATATGTTCTTATAGCTTATTATAAATCCATCTTATATGATCATTGGATCTAGATACTTGTTGATTGACTAGAAACATGAGAAAGTTACATTATCTTACGTAAGCATGTGAACAAAGCATGTATGGTTAGACACTTGATGTTTTTGAAAGGATATTAGATGCATGTTTTTGAATAACAAGTGCATTATCTATTGAATTATGATTGCATGTTTTAAATGCTTATTGAAACCATGTTTTATTGCTTACTGAGGCTATGGATTTGAAAGGTTCTCATACCTTGCAAGGAAATGGATTTGAATGGTTTCTTATAAGACTTTGAACATGTGACGACCCGGGTTTTAGTAACACATATTGTAATACATTTTTCAAAGGCAGGGTGCCCTTAGTAGTAAATTTTTTTTGCAAAACAAAGCAATGAAAATTCTTTTCTTTAGAACTTGTTTTATAGAATTTTGTACAAGATAAAATTCCATTGAAGGAATATACTTTTATTAAATTCAAGGATCCATCCAATAGTTCGCAATACAGCCCAAGTATCAGTACAATACTTGTCCAAATTACATAATCCAAATTTCAAAGTTCACCATACAATAAAAACTCTAAATAAAATACAATGCTCTCAAATAAAAACACATGTCTTCAAGAGATATACCCTAATTGATTATTCTTCCAAGTCTTCTTAAGTCTTGAGCTCTTACTTCTCCTTCTCTGTATCTACAATATTGTAAACATTCAAACATTTACAATATCTCAGCAAGCTATGCTTGGTAGGGGATTTAAGAAGCATAATAATTTGATAGTATAATCCTAATACTTCATAATACCATCATTCATACTCATGGATCAATCTCTTTACTTTGTCATATATGTACATCCTTACACATACATATTGTATATGTCATATAGATATATATACGGTCAAAACCGTGAAAAATAGTTAATATCTCAAACATCAATAGTCACACTCAGACACACTGAGTTGATCAATCATCTAGATTCTACTGGAAAATACTCCCTTATTTGGGCAGTATCAGCATCTCAGTATGCCATGCATCATAATGCAAAATACTCAAAGGACTATTATGCTTTATTTTGATCCATACTAGCACGCTCAGATAACTGCTTTCATACTCCACAAACACCAAATGCGGAAAATCATCTATGTCATGTCTATATGGGGAGACAGACTGTCACAGTGGTGGCCTTCCCATAATTGCCTCACCTGACATTTTGCCTCTCTTTGGGCACGATATCATCATATATATCACATTTTGGAGAGCTGGTGGCCAAACCCTCTTAACCCTCCTAGCATAGCACCCCCAAGCATACACCTATTTAAAACAAAAACCACAAGGCTCCTTGCTTGTATATAAAGTATTCTTTTACTTATTAAATGACTTATCTATTTATAGCATCATCCTCATATTTTGGTATTCTTATTCTGAGGATAGGATTTCACTTCAAACTTGGGGATCATCATTTACAATGAATGATACCCATGTTCATATAAGTTTAAGGATCACCATTTTATATGAATGATTCTCATGTATTGATTTTATACTTATCAAACAATTTGTCTATTTATCTAGGGTTGGAATACCTTCTAGTTTCCTATTCACTTAGGGTTTTCCTCAATTCTAACTTAACCATTTCATATGTGTTGTGGTTGGATCATAAGGGTTTTCAAGGGGTTTAATACAAGTATTTACATTCCACTTGTCAACATTTCTAGACATAAGATCATGTATTCAATATGTAGTTCTCATGTAGATGCATTCATAAAGTCCTCCTACCTTCAAGAAGTGATTCATCTCTTCAAATCTTCCATGATCCTGATTGATGTATGAAATATGTAAATCCATACATACTGTCAATATTTATACAATCTAAATAATCCTATATTTTTTATCCTACCTATATTCTTTGTCTAATCTTATCCCTTGATATAAATGATCTAGATCTTGTGTCTATCATGATTTATCTTCCTCAGATAGTATTGATCAATAGATCTGACAGTTAGAATGATCTTATAATCTTTCAGATCTAAGTATTTTCTATTCTAAGTCTTTGTGTATTCCTTTCTTTGAACTTGATCTTTCATAGATCCTTTGATCAATACTTTATACTTGTTAATAAAGATCAAGGGCTTAGATCTTATATTATCTAGTTCTTCTTTGATCTAAGTTCAGTTGTTTGATCATTTCTAAGGAGGATGATCTTGGTTCTCTTCCTTGAATCATATTTGATCAAGGGTTCAGATCTTCTATTCTATTTGATCTCAATTGCAAGGAATATATATATCATACATTAAAAAGTATTTATTTCTTTTATTGTTCTTGATCATTAAAGATCCCGTGAATCTTGTTTGATCATCCTTATCTTACTTACAATTTTTATTAGGGTTAGATAATTTACTAACCTTTTATGCTCTTATTATTATTCAACCTATTAATGTTTTGCTGGTTAAAGATGGCTTATTTCATCCTAAGTCTAGATAGCTCCTCTTATTTCCAATTAACTAATGCTTACTAGATGAATGGTTGAACACAAAGATATTACTTCAATCCTCATGTAAGAAGGCATTTAGACCTCACAAAAGTCAACGGAAGGTAGGGGAAGAGCGAGGCTCTATTAGAGAACCCCCTTAAGCACCATGTTCATTATTCACTAGAGTGACCTTTGCTCAACCTTTCGCAAAGTTCCTATGAGCATTTTAACCCTAAGTACTCTTTCTAATTGATTTTATTTAAATCCATGAACATTTAAAATGTCATTCATGGGGTTTATTATTCTCCTAGTTCAAGCCAAGGATTTGAGAATTCTTATATTGTCCTACTAACTATAGCCCTTACTAATATCAAGTTAAAGTCATTCATTCATCTTAATTGTCCATGAATCTCTATATTCCATTAATTTCCATTTTTGGTGATATACGCTCATTATCTTAACAACTACCTAATAATTGAATCTACTAATAAAATTTGACAACAATTAAATCATAAACTTTAAAGCATAAATCTAATATAAGTTTAATAACCATTTATACTAGCATGCTTCATATGAATGTAACTTAACCTAAGAGAATAAAACTGTACTTAATCTAGCATGAGCCTAAGTTATGAAATATATGAAATTTTACTACTAATCTAATAGAATCATGCTAAAATCTCAAATTTAAACTAACATGGACCTAAGATAATTAAATCTACCAACCTAATAACAAATTAATAACATCTAGAGCATAGCATGCTAAAATTTAAGAATTACACTATCATGCTTCCTAATTTATAACATAAATTACATTTACAATTCTATTATCAAATAAAAGACAACTAAATTAACTAGATTTAGATGATTAGAATCTTTTACTTATGATCCAACCATTAGATCTTAGATCTTTTCTTTTAGATCAGGGGTTTTAACTACATTTAGGGCTTTTACTCCATTAAGATCTAAAGATCATATCCACTTGTTTTTGTCACATTTAATCCTTGATCTAACTGGATTTCATCATAATCCCATTCATACAACCCATCCAAAGGGTCTAATCATGCTTGATCTCATTCATCAAGTGGGTAGCTTTGTATTTTTAGGATTTTTCTACCATAAAGGGTAGATCTCTCAATTTATCTTAAATATGTCAAAATAAATCAGATATTACTTTATTTCAACATTATTTCATCATTAAATCAGATTTCTAAGATTTAGTTGTCTCAAATCTTGAAGATCATGAAAATTGGAAGCTTATTTCCTAAAAACAAAAAGTTTCTTGAAGATTTTTCTCAATTTTATGCTTTCATAAGAAGATAGACATTACAAGCTTTCCATAGCTTCTTTTTTATCTTAATTTGGAGTTCAGATGACTCCACAATTGACAAATGAAATTCACAGTCATTTCAAGGGTCTAGATTTCATTTAGGCCAGTAGAACGAACGGTCCTAATCATTCTAGCGAAGCGATTGCCATGCTCCTGTCACTGGGACACATGGACCTACGCTGTTGCATGGACATTCTATCAGAATGTCATCGCACGTGAGGGGCGTGCATGGAGATGCTCCCATAGGGTGCCTTTTTATGTAGTGTCTTGCTATGACATCCTGAGCAACGGATCCTATAAAGAAGACCGGACAGTCTATTTTGGACCATCCAATCAATTTCTCTTCAATCAAGGGATCAAAAGTTGATGGAAAATGAAGGGTTCTTATCCTTGATTTTTATAATTTTTAGCCTAAACTCAATTTTAGAAAACTAAAAATTATATAAACCAACATGAAATAAGTATGGAAAGAGTTCCCACCTACCTAATTGGAGAAAAATATAGGTTTTGCAGCCCAATTTTAAAGAAATGTCCCATTGATGATAAGATCGCCCAATAATTGCTTGTTTTGTGATTTTTCGTTGATTGTACCATTGGATCTTGAAATTTCTTTGGGGGTTTTGTAGATGAGGTAGTATAGGAAAATATGAAATGTTGGATTTGTGATATTTGATTTGAAACAGAGTGCCTAATTGAATTTAGGTCTCTTTCTCCAATCTAGAGAGAGGAGAGAGAAAGTGAAAGAAGAGAGATTTTTGGGAGTTTTGGAAATTTGAGAATGAATTTAGATTTGGTTTTCTAGGTGTAGCAAGATAATTTTGTGGGAATTTTAATGAAAATTTTTGGAGGATTTTTGGGGGTGTATTTATAGATGTTTTTGAAATTTTCATAATTACTTGTAATAATTATGTTTCAATTCTTTTGAATATTAAGTTAACATTGGATCCTCCACTACCACCTCCTTCTCCACTATCAGCTAGTAGTGTTTTGAAAATGCATTACACGTTTTGTGGTTGCTGGATTCATTTCTGGGCCCCACGAAGGTGTGAAAAGACCATTTTGCCCTTTTATGGAGAAAATTTTATTTTATTCTCTTAAACTCAAAATTAAGAGTGCTTAATGGAGTTGAAATTGTATTTCCATGTACATTGTAAATATTGATTTCTTAGATCACCGTTATGGGTAAAATTACCATTTTACCCTTTTATTCATAAAAATATAGAAAATTAGGGATTTTTCATTTTAACTCGGAATTGAACGTACTTAGTTTCATTTCAATCATATTTTTAAGTACATTCATAATTTATAAGTTTTAAATCATGTTTTAATATCTAGAAAAAGATAATTTCTAATAATCTACTATTCCAGCTCGAAATTTCTAAAAATTCAAACTAAATTGATTTTCTCAATCAATTTACACAAATTGGAGTTATTACAGAACAATAGTCCTATCTTTATGTGATGATTTTTTGGTGATTGATGATAGGATAGGTTCTTGAAGAGCAGGTGTAAGTTCCTAAGATACTATGCTAGGAGGTGTAGATTGGCCCCTACCCTCTAACGTGATATCAACTCCTTAGTTGAGCATGATGAGTATAGGAGTATGCATCATGGAACTGCTCCTAAGAGGGGTAGGTTATCCCATGTGTGTTAACCAAATAAATTGGATCATGTGGTATCCATGGCAATCATAAATGTGACAAATGTTGACTTTGAATGGTGGTAGTCGCTCCATCAACACAGATATCCAACTGTGACTTGTGGATATGTGTTGACATGTTAGTTATTCTTAAGAGTTTAGACCTATTATGGTGGTAGGATTGTATGCCACTCAATGTCCTAGTTATAAGACTATATTCCATTTGGTTTTCATCATTTGCACTACTACACATGAAGCTTTTATTATCGGTATAAAGAAGTTGTTATTTTGACTACGAACATCATAAATATTCTACAACTTGTTTAGAAAAAAGTGACTCTAAAAGTATACACTTAAGAAGCTGTTTAATCAAAAAATGACTTTTTTAATCAGGCACAAAAAGGAATTTTTATGTAGGAAAGGACTTTTAAAGTTGTTTGACTCAAATGACTTTAAAAGTATACACTTCATCCTAATGCAAAGAGTATTTTTACTTGGGAAAGGACTTTTAAAGACATTTGAATCAAGCGACTAAAATTCATTGACTTTTAAAATTGTTTAGAAATAAACAACTTTAAAAGTATACACTTTTGAAGTCATTTGAGTCAAACGACTTTAAAAGGATACACTTTAGCTTGGCACAAAGAGTAATTTTACATGGGAAACGACTTTTAAAGTCATTTGAATCAAATGACTTTAAAATTCATTGAATTTTAAAGTTGTTAAGAAATAAACAAATTTAAAATTCATTGACTTTTAAAGTCATTTAGAAATAAATGACTTGAAAAGTATACACATTTGAGTCAAATGAGTTTAAGTCCTTTCTTGCGTGAAAATTTCTCTCCACGCCAAACTAAAGTGTATACTTGTAAAGTCATTTGACTCAAATGACTTTGAAAGTGTATACTTTTAAATTCATTTATTTCTAAATGAATTCAAAAGTCCTTGTTCATCTATAAAATTCCAAAGTCATCTCATATTTTCTTATATTCTCTGTTCATGTTCTTCTTCTTATGCATGGCATGACGACCTCCTCCTCTTGTCCATGTGTCTGTTTTTGTCCTTTTACCCTTCTTGCTTTCCATTTTGGATATTTTGACTCTTTGTTGATAAAAAACACTATAAGTAAACCAAAACCTCTTTTCTTCATGCATTACTTTCTTCTTACCAACTCTCACTATTTGCATTTTGTAGATCAAGGGGGTTTGTTAGTATAGATGATGGGGTTAAGAAGTGTGTTAGACCATTGTTATTTTGAGAAAATTGTATGATTTCATTACAAATAATGACTATGATTTGAGGTTCTCATTCAAAATTATGGTTTGATGAAGAGAAATGGTACCATCAAGTTGGCTGAGGAAGTTACAGTTTAAAGCTTTACCCTCTTTCCCCAATAAGTGGTGTCGACTAAATACTAGGGGGACAAATTTTGATGAAATCATTTTAGATTAGCTCTTTGATCATGATATTGTATTAATAAGATCTAATAATATGTAACATTTGATATATGTAATAATAGGTGATAAATGAGGTGTTATTCCAAAAAATACTTTGATTTCATAGTTCATATATTTGTTTATATATGCATGTGTGTGTATGTGTGTACAAAGAATGCATGAATCAATGCTGACTGTCATAAAAAAATAAATTTCATTCTGTATTTATGTAAGATATTGTAAAGTACTAATACATGAAGAGATAATATATTAGTTTTTAAAGTCCTTTAAGAAAAATGACTTTAAAAACAATAACCTTTAAAGTCATTTGTTATAAACGACTTTAAAAGTCAGATACTTTTAAAGTCATTTGTAGCAAACGACTATAAAAATCACAGACCTTTAAAGTCATTTACAGCAAACAACTTTAAAAGTCACAAACGTTTAAAGTTGTTTACAACAAATGACTTTAAAATCTATAATTTCAAAGTCATTTGTTGTAAACGACTTTAAAAGTCTGTGATTTTAAAGTTGTTTACATCAAACGACTTAAAGGTTACTGTTTTTAAAGTCATTTATAGCAAACAACTTTAAATTTACTACTCTATTTTAAGAGTTATTTCATCAACTTTCACTTTACTTTTCTTTTACTATCTTCATCTATACACAAAATATAAGTTGAATTTCATTGTGGCTATCCTCAACCAAATCTCAACTATGAATCGGAACTACATTCACATACTCGTGGTTGATATCAGTTTTGAGTGTTGGTTAGTATCTCTTTGTTTGTATCATATATATATATATATATATATATTTGAAGAATTTTTACATGGTTATGGTAACAAACTTGCCTTTTTAAAGTTAAATTTCTTTTTAAATGTATTTGTCATATTTTTGCTTCTTTTTTCACTGTTAATTGAAAATCTCCATATGTGTGCATGCATATAATTTAGTTATTTTAAATACTTGTAATTCTTGTGTACCACATGTTTGGTAAAATGTCTAACCTAATCTTTTCACATCTAACAAGACTTCACACATTGATTTGTTTCAATTTCTTGAGATAATTGACAAATATGCTTAGATGACTACAACAAGAACATCAAAATAATATGAGGAAAGGGAAAATTTCATAGAGTTAGCCCTTGGGGTAGGTGTTGATCATAATCGCATGTGTTGTCTATGCTCAAAATGTTGAAACTTGAAAAAATTAACTGTAGGGGTGTGGGAAGAACACTTGTGCTTCAAAAGAATTGATGAAAGCTATCACCAGTGGATTTGGTATGGAGAAGAACTTTCACATAGGCCCTCAACAAAGCTTAGAAGATATGATTAAGAAATTGTAGGAAGTGTTGTTGACAATAAAGCTGTACCAATGTTTCAAGATGCAAACGATGACTTCAAGGATGACACTAAACAATTTCATACTACAATATAAGAGGAAGTCGATGAGTCATTGTTCCTTGGGTATAAAGATTATACCAAGTTGTCTGTAATGGTAGAACTTTATGATGTGAACTCAATATTTGGATTTTCAGACCAAGGTTTTACAGAAGTCTTAGAAGTAGTAGGTATGATGCTACCAAAGGATAATAAATTGGAGAGATCTACATGGGAGGCAAAGAAAACTTTGGATGCATTAGGGTTGAAGTATAAGAAGATACATGCATGTGCTAATGAATGCACCTTGTATAAGAAGGAGAACAAGGATAAAACTAGAAGCTCAACTTGTGCATAGTCAAGATGAAAGTTAAAGAAGAATTCAACTGAGACAGTTACAGATGTTCCTCCAAAAGTTCTATGGTACTTCCACCCTATTTCAAGCTTTAAAAGAATGTTTTGTATTACAAAAACAATGAAGAAATTAATATAGCATGAAAGGGACAGAGTAGCTAATAGCTTTTCATGCAATCCAGCATATAGCCTAGCATGGAAGCTCGTAAACTTCATGTAGCCTAATGTTGTTAAAGGATCTAGAAACCTACGACTTGCATTACCTGTAAATGGGATTAATCCTCATGGTTCTATTAGCACCAAGTATAGTTGTTGGTGTGTTATATTAGTTTGTTACAACCTCCCACCATTTATATTCATAAAGAGGAAATTCATGATGTTAACTATATTGATATCGGGTCTATAGCAACTAGGAAATGACATTGATGTGTACTTGGCTCCCTTGATTGACGATCTTGAGACATTATGGGATATAGGTGTTAAAGCATATGACGTATACAGGAAAGAGTTGTTCACCCTGAAGGCTATACTGTTGTGGACAATAAGTGACTTCCCTACGTATGATAATTTGTCTAGATGCACTGTGAAGGGATACAATGCTTGTCTTATCTGTAGTGATCAAACATGTTCTATATGACTTAAATAGGGTAGAAAAATGGTGTTCCTTAGCCACAAAAGATGGTTGTGCAAAGACCATCCATGTCATATAAAGAGGAGAGAATTTAGCATAATGTAGAGACAAGGACACCTCTAAAGATGTTGACAAGATGAGAAGTATTAGCATGGGTTAGAAACATTAGTGTCTTATAGGAAAAGAAAAAATCAAGTAAATGTGTAGGTGAAAATAGTTGTAGAAGTTGTTGGAAGAAGAAATCAATATTCTTTCAAATTGCATATTGAAAATCACTACATCTATGCCACGTGCTTGATGTCATGCACATGTGTGTGAAAGCTTGACCGATACCTTCCATGATATCCCAAGAAAAACAAAGGATGAGCTTATAGCTTGAATGGATCTTATGAAGAGGAGGTTGCATCCACAAGTTAGGGGCAGTCAAGGAACACACCTACCTAAGGCAAATTATACATTGGATAGAGAAGAGAGAAGAATAGTGTATAAAATCCTGACCAAGCTCAAAGTCCCAAATGGCTACTCTTCAAACTTTAGAAACATTGTTTCCATGGAAGAGTTGAAATTATTGGAAATGAAGTGCCACAATTTCCATGCATTGGTGCAACAACTCCTACCTATGGCAATACATTGGTGTTACCAAACAAAGTTAGGGGAGCTATTACAAAATTTTGCTACTTTTTTAATGCTTTAAGTAAGAAGGTGGTGGATGTTTCAAAATTACAAGAAATTCAAGGACATCTCATAAAAACTTTATGTGAGGTCAAACTCTGTGGGCTGGTTTACTTGCAATGGATGTAGCCATTTGATAGGTAAATGAAAATTTTAAAAGTGTATGTATTAAATCAAAGGTGCCAGAGGGGTGTATAGAAGAATGTTATATTGTAAAGGAAGTAATGGAGTTTTGTAGAGAGTACTTATCAAGAGTGGATGTGATTAGAATCCTAAGAAAGAAACAATTGGTTGATTTCATGACCCCAAGGTTGGTGAACCTCTATTGATTAATCATGTATTGACCATTGACTATAAGGAATAGGACCAGGAGCATCTTTATGTGTTGCAAATGCCCAAATGTAGGGCCAACAGTGTAGTTCCAAGTGCCATTGCTAGATTAAAATCTGCAAGGATGTTGATGAACTCCAACCATACATTGAGTAAGTTGATCATGCACTTAGATAAAAATTAATTATTAATGGTTATATTTTCTTTGATCTCTCCATTAATTTGTATGTGTATAGTGAGCACATGGATATCTTCAAGGCAAAGAATCCAATGTGCAAAAAGAAACAAAAGTGGCTACAATTTGAGCATTGTTGCACTTTCAATACTTGGCTCCATCAGAAGGTAAAATGAAAGAATTCACTCTTAGTAAATTACATTATATATAATCTTACTTATAACAACTATATCCTACTTAATATGTGTATACACTAATTCAAGATTGGTGAGAAGTAGTAGGCAATGGTGTATCTAAATCCTTGGGCTGGTTGGCAATGGGACCACGACTAAAAGTAATAAAATATGTTGGATATGCCATCAACGGTTATTGGTTTTATACAAAAGACCATGATAACTCAAGAGTGCAATAGAATAGTGGGGTTAGCTTAGTTTCCAATGATACATTCTTTTCTAGTTCAAAGGATAATAAGCCAATGGTGGCAAATGATAACTATTACAAGGTTATAAGAGAGATATGGGCCTTGGATTATACTTGTAGAATGATGGTTGTGTTTAAGTATGAATGAGTAGGATGTAACAAAGCCAACATCAAAATTGATGACCTTAGATTGACATTGGTTGACCTCAACAAGATTGGCTATAAAAATGATCAATTTGTTTTAGCATCCTAAGCAAAACAAGCATTTTACATTCAAGACGGACATGATAAGAGATGGTCAACTATTTTATCATCTTGTTCGAAGGGATTTTTATGATGAAGATGACCTATAAGATACTAAAATATATTACCCTTGTATTACTAAAACAATCCCATCAATCGAAGTACTTGGTGAGAATAAGAATTATGTGCATGATAATGGTGAGGAGTGTGCTTAAATTCAAAACAATATATGAGGGGGTATATGGATTGTATTAGTGAGTTGCAATATAATTACAAATTTATAATTAGTTATTTTATCATGAGCTATATGGATTGAAGTGAGATGAATACTATGTAACATTATATATACATATGTAATTCTAGCCTTATTTGAAAAGCAAATTTTTTTGAAAATTCTTCTATTTATTATATATAGAATGCATGAATCAACACTAACTATCATAAAAATTTGGTTTCATTGTGTGTTTATATAAAATACTATAAATACTAATGCAAAATATATATTTGTAGTGAAAATATATTAGTTTTTTAAGTCATTTGATGTAAACAACTTTAAAGGTCTATGAGTTTTAATGTCATTTACATCAAATGACTTTATAAATAGTAACTTTTAAAGTTCTCTGCTATCAATTACCTTAAAAATCACAAACTTTTAAAGTCATTTACATCAAGCGACTTTAAAGTTACTACTTTGAATTGAAGCTATTCTCAACCAGTTCCCATTTGTGAATTGGACCAACATTCACATATTCGCAATCCATATCAATTTTTGAATGTTGCTTAGTATATTTATTTTTTTGTTTCATATATATGAATATTTGAAGAATTTTATATGGTTATGGTTAGAAACTTACCTTTTTAAAGTTAAATTTGTTTTTTTAATGTATCTATCATATTTTTCTTCCTTTTCCATTGTAAATAGAAATTTTCCACATGTGTGCATGCATGCAATTTAGTTATTTTAAATAGTTATAATTCTTATATACCTAGTGTTAGGAAAAATGCCTAACCTAATCTTTTCATGTCTAACAAGTCTCTATCAAATTTCACTAAAATTGTTAATCTAGGCTTAAAACCTATCAGACAATCTTAGGTATCGAATAACTTATTATGGAAACAATATCTTGTAATGCCTAATTGATGATTTGACGTTACCAATAGGTTTTCCATTTCAAAGATCTAGAGTGGGAAAATTTGATAGACTAAATGACAATCATTGATCTGTAACTATGCATATATATTGATTGGTCAATGATCTGAATCCAACACCCCTGCAAGGTTCTGACCATTGAGTTTTAAGCCTAAATAACAAATCTAATTACTTAAAATCATATGGATCATGAGAAAAATTATCAAATCAAAATCTTTGATTGTCTAATCATAATCTTCAGCATAAACTTGAACACTTTGAGTATATATAAAATCAAACTATAAAATTCGGAGTTAGACAACTATAAACTATTGGATTTTACTATGTAGACCTAGATAATCTCCAATAGAGCAGTCTGATTTGTAATATAAATCTAAACTATTAGATCACTGACTAAGAGAATGGATGACATATCTAAGATGGACCTATCTTTGACCAGTGGACTATAGATGGTTTATGATTCATCTAAACAATCACAATCAAATAACATCACTATGATCCAGTGATTATCTGACACTTTTGGGCAATCTAGGTGAATCCTTCAACTAAGTGCTTCAAACTTCAATTTTCATTTTGTGCAAATAATAAATCAGAAATTTTGTTAATTATTAACCTTAATTAAGTTATAAAATGCTAGATATAGATTAGTAAAATGTTTAATCAGGAAATTAGGTTACGATAACCATTGATCTTACATTAAATTGTGAGATCTGAGTTTTTGTTAGTATAAATGAAATTCATATATCTATATTGAATCAGATAGATCAGTGAGCAATAAACATCAATATGTCAACCTATAGTGTACTCGAATAAGATTTAAATTGCAATCTGTGGATCCAAACACATTAATAAGTGGATTTGAGTAAGATCTTAGGATAAATAAAAAAATGAGCTAGTCATAAACTAAACCTTCAATATAGAAGATTGGTTAATAGTGTTATATATGTATATATCTCAAATCCGTAATGTATCATAGTTTAGAAGCTTAGTTTAGTGATTTAAATCATGGATCAATGCTTAGATCATTCATTAAACAACATTGGTAAATTGGACGGTCAATATCAGCTAGGTGGATTAAGATTTCTATCATGGAAAACTAAATATATAATTGCTACTTGGATCGTGGCAATTGTTGGAATACCCATTCTCTTTCCTATTAAAAGATCAGCCCTTTGTCTTTGTGTTTTCATGTCAAAAATTCTTTGCAAATGAAGAGATGTTAAAGGGGCTTATTACTTCCCAAACAAATCCTCCTACATCTATATATAAATGCTAGTTCATCAGGAATACACAAGAAAAGTACTTCAAATTGTTGATTCATTGCCAAACATAGCATATAACCAATAGTTCATTATATAATGGATCTTTCCATTCTAATATTCTATCCAAGTTTTATCAATATTTATCAAATCTCTTCCTATCTAATAGAAGGTTATTAGATCAATATATAATTGCTATGTTTTGATAAGAATGAATTAATGTGAATGATGATTTACATATACTATCTTAAATTTTAAATATAATCAAAGCATGAGAAACTTAATTATTGTAGTAACCCTAATTTTTAAAATCCATTTCCAATGATTATGAATTAATTTTGATGAATGAAAATTGGAAAATTTTCATGTTTACATTCCACAAAATTGACATTTTGATAGACACCTAATTGAACCCCCAAACCTTAAATTTTGGATTGTACTCAGAAAAATGAATCCAAGGACATAAAGAACACTAAAATTGGAGGTCAAATGGAGAAGATATGGATCTATGAATAGTAAGGACATTTATTTAAAATAGAAATGTGCTTAAGGAGGGGGCTGAACTGATATTGACACCCCCTCCCACTTAGTGAGAATGATAAAAAAGAGTTGATTTATTCCCCAAACTAACACACACATAGAAACCTAATGGGGGAGATAATAGAGAAGAAGAGGAAGAAGGGGAAGAAGAGGGAGAGAAAGAGAATAGGGAGGAAAGAGACAAGAGGTGCTCACCAAAGAGAAACCTTACTCACTGGAGAAGACGTGTCACACTGGTGAGGAAAAGAAGGGTTTTGGATGTCAGAGTTCACAGGCTGTCACCAGAATCCTCAAAGATCTATCTCTTGTACATGGTAATCTCTCCCTCTTTCTCTCTATTTTTGCTAAATCTTTCTTTTTTGAAATCATTTTTCTGAATATTTTTTATGATGGGTGGGTTAAGCAATGAATCATTTTGGGTTCTTTGTTTTTATGAGGGTTTTCTTTATTATAGAGTGATCGATTCATGAGATAAACTAAAGTTGAAAAGAAATTGAAAATCCTTGTGGAAATAACTACTTAGGATATGATTTGCTCATCTTGTCCTTTTCTCAAATTTGTAGTTTCAAATCTAGGGTATCAACTATTTCTACAACTACTATTAGGGAGATTCCACTACATTGGTTTGGTAGAGTAACAAATTGTGCCTTCGAAATAAAATGGATAGATGAACTTTAGAATGAAGGCCACATGAACACCAAACAAGATAAAGTGATAGCTGAAACAGAACATGGCTGCCTTCAACAACACTAAGACTACACAGACAATAAACCACCTTAATATCCACACATGGCCACCACTACAAGTGCATAGTTCCTTCCTCCTACAAAGAATTCAAAGAACTATAACCTCAAATATGCAAAAACATGTTGAAAAGGACTTTCACTCATACAAAATACTAAAATTAAATGGTAAAAATTGGAGTATTTCCTCTTATTGATAGAAGAACTTAGTTTCAAAGTATATGATAGAATTTATAGTAGTAGCTCATGCATAAGAGGGAATATTTTGGAGAAGTAACTCTTGCATAGATACGTAGGATTCAAACAAGGTAGCATCAGCACCTTCAAAGAGTATATAATCTAATAAATGACAAGACATTTAGCTAGCCTATCAAACTTCTTCTAACAATAACGACCCAATTAAACATGGTTTGAAGCAATTTGCTCAAGGGAGCTAAAATGTTCTACCTCACTATAGAAGAGAGAATTTTTACTCTCCAACTTGAATAAGCATCTGTAAATTTAAGAAATATACTTGATGAGGATTCGTGGGTTTGTTAACAAAATCAACAAGTGGCTTGGGGACACTAAGTGACAATGACCACAACCTTGTACCAAATCCTTTAACAAGAATGAGTCCCTTCATGGTCAAAATACAATCACTTCTTCCCCTGATAATTGAACAATGAAAATGTCCACAAATAATGCAAAGCAACAGTGATCAACATATAACCAAAGGTTATCCTCATCTATAAGGAAAAATAAAGATACTCATTCATGAAAGTCTATCATAACACTTGATATCTCTAATCATGAGAAGGAACTCAGCTTGATAGGAATAGTTGGGTGTCAATCTAAACTCAAATAGACTCTACCAGCTACTACATGCATGAGATATCTCCTAGATCTTGATATGGGAATGACTAATAAAAAGGGAATTTTAAAGCCAAGGAGGCATCTCTTGTGATACTTTTACTTCATCAAATTAAAAATCGAATGATTGAACTTACACTTGAAATTGTTATTATTGCCTAGTTATAGCGCTTGAATAAAATAGTATGTAACTACCCCTCCTGTTAGACTAAAACTTATATACATATGCCTATATCTAGTGGTGCCTCTAAAAGTTAAATTCGGTATGTAAACATAGGATAATATTCAACCAAACTACTGATTTAGTCATTGAGAATGAACCAGACATTAAAAATTTGTATCGCTCTCTCTTGCTTGAGTAGTGTAGATAAGTTAACTGAATTAGCATATCTATAATGTTTTCATGTTGTAATGTTATCACCTTTGATTATCTTCATTGAGTATGTGTTTAAAATCTTTCTTATGAATGTATAAGAAACGCCATTGAATAACTCGAGAATGAATAACTCCATTTCACCTAGCCATGTTTACAACGTTTAAGGTTTGAAGAAATAAGATAGAGTAGAAGACTATGCAAGAGATCTCAAGAGAAGGACATAGAAGGTATATGAAGCAAGTTTACAGTGAATTAATGTAATACTTTGACTTAATATACCCTTTGCTTTTATGGACATGTGGACATGTAAATTGAAATTATGGTGGAAAGGCTATAACTTGATTGATCCTAGTTTTAAACTCATCTTTCAGTTTAGTTAAAACTTGACTTCTATACATGTTTAGATATTGAATGTTTATGTAAATGGATGTAGATGGTCTCCTTTACTATTATTTGACTTAAATTGTGTTTATCAGGGACATCGCATTCACATAAATAAAATGCTCAATTCTGGAAAAAAGAGGAGACTCTACCAAAATTTTGGTAGAAATGTAGCGTGCATTTCTCTAAAAATCCTAATTTTTAGAAAAGAAACATGACACTCAAAATTTTAAAATTCTTCTCATGAAAAATGTTTTCCACTATTTGTTTTTTAAATATTTTTCCAAATTCAAGGCCCCACAATTATAAAATATTTTGTGAAGAAGTGTTATAAACACCCGAAATGTCATAGTTATCATCATGTGATGCTTTGTACTTCATCATTGGGATTGAATGATTGAACCTACACTTTAAATTGCTATCACTACCTAGTTATAGCATCCGAATAAAATAGTATGGACTACCCCTATTAGATTGAAACATATATACATATGCCAATATATAATGGCGCCTTTAAAACTTAAAGTCAATATGTAAGTATAGCTGCTATGTAACCAAACTACCAACTTATCCATCGAGAATGAACTATACATTAAAAACTTGTAGCGCTATCTCTCTCAATTGAGTAGTGTAGATAGGTTAACTAAATTTGTGAAATTGGATTAATATATTCGTAATCTTTTCATGTTGTAATGTTGTTACCTTTTATTATCTTCACTGAATATGTGTTTAAACTCTTTTCATAGAAAGATGGGTGTGTGTATGCTCTTGAGAACAAGTTGTAACTAACTTCTCAAGAATATAGATGGACTAAGAATGAAGCAAATACATGCTTGTTTCTATAGAAAGCAATGCACTTTCAAGTATGAAAAATTAGTACACAACGATGCATGTGTATACTAGAACATGAAGACTTTAATGCTAGTTGCTTTCAGTGTAAGATATCTTTAAGAAGGTAAAACACTTGCAAATGTCAACAAAATGGAGGACTATCTTGAAGCACAAATTCCCGCAAGGAAAATAGGAATTTGACAGTTAGGACTCTTTCATTTTGTGCTTTGAACTTTAGAATTACTTGAGATTTATCACTTTCTATGATACATGCATCATGTGCTGTGACGACCCGGGTTTTTATATGATGCAATTTTGATAAAAAGGCGAGATCTCTTGTTTCATAAGTATGAAATGCATGAAAATCCTTTTTGTTTTGGAAAACAATCTTTCATAAAAACCCCGAGTGTCAAAACACATTCTCAAATTATCTAGCCATGGCAAAGTTTTAAATAAATATTATTCCCAAGAAAGTGTTAGTCACAACCCCAGCTATTAGAGAGTAACTACAATCAAGTAACATTGAAAGATAAGGTAGGGGTTTACTTACTTGCACTTAGTCTGAGTGTCTTCTATCACAAGCGTTCCTTGCCCTTAAGTATTTACTTTATGTTTGAAAAATGTTGAGGATTGGGTGAGTATATACTATACTCAGTAGGAGCCTATCACTACTAGTTTTATAATGCATGAGATGTTTTAAAATTATATGCCCTTTCAAAACATGTGCATGTCTGAATACCCAAGTTCAATGTTGATATTAAAATCCATTGTCAAACTGAAACACTAACGACTTAAAGGATTCACATAATCCAAAATCGAAAGTATCATATACATATATATCATAACATTATGATATGCATAAAATGCTTCATTGAATCCAACTCATGGATATCTAGTATGGTATGGTCGACCAACCTCATATCATGCCATATGCAATGCACATAAATCATCAAACCATAGGGTCTAAACTATGCCCATGACCTCGCCGCCGTGTGGTCCCCGGGTACTTGAGGACATAGCATCATAGCCTCCACGGGGCATATGACACATCGACCCAGTGCCATGACACCAGTGGTAGCCCCCTGTACCACATGCAGTTGACGTAGGGACATGCCCTTTTTGGGCGTGGTACCCATTCCACCTAGTAGTGGTAGAGGCTGGATGGCCATCCCAGACCCCTCGGCATAGCACCCATGAGCTTACTAGCCCAAATCACATAAGATCAAACAAGCGAAAAACCTCTTTTTCAAAACCTGTCCTCTTTGGGTCCCTCACAACTGCCTGGCCCTCAACACTCCAGCGTCTTTTGGTAACCCTCAAGAACATGCAATTTTTGGAAGAACTTAAATCATGCAATGTATGCAATTGTTTGCAAAACATATCCAGTCATAATGTATATGCAATCATTCTCAAAACATGTCTATGCATGAAGCATTTATCACATGCATGCTGAATTAAGTCATGCTAAACAAGTCATATACTTAAATCATGTATTCTCAAAACAATCATAGTTCTTTTAAAGACTTTAGTAGCGATAGAGCACCTACCTGGCTAGGTCGCGCTAACCCCTTTGTCCTCGTACGCTCCTGAACATGGTTTGGGGAATCAAGGTTAGTTTGGCCTATCTTTTATGGGTTTTGGAGCCGTTGGTCTTATTACTTAGGCACTAGGGGTCCATCCCTATGCTATGGGTGTCCTAAGGTCCTAATTGGGCCTTGGTATCCTCAGTTTTCCAAAGGTCTAGCGGCCACGCGCCACCATCCTATTCTAAGGTTCATGCCCACCTTTGATTGAGCCTTGATCAGGGATTTTATAGTTTGGGTGTGTCCGTGTTGTTGACATGGACACAACACCTTTTGTGGCACCTCAATCGGAGCTCTATATCTCAAGTTATAAGCATTTTAGTGTCACACATACATAAAGGCCTTAAGAGTGAAAAGGCGAAATGTTAGGGCTGTGCGTCAGCGGCATGCGCCCCCCTTTTCTAAAGGAACGAAAAAATCCCGACTTGCTAGCACGCTGTGCGTCTATGGCATGCGCCTCAAAGGGCGTGTCTGCAAACGCGCCGAGTTTTCCCGCCCGTCTCTCTCTTTTGCGGGCGCGTCGCTGGACACGCTCGTTGGTTTTTCTTAGACGCGATCGATGCGTCACATTCCGGCTGGAACGTTTCATCGTCTGGGGTATCGAGGCATCCTCAGGACACCCTAATTCGACCCTGTTGAACCAGTGCGGCCCAGGGAACGTCCCTGGGTCCTTAGTGACTCTCTAGGGCTCCATTTTGCATGGTTTTTCATGCAAAAACCTAGGAAAATTGATCTTAGAACTACTGTGAAGATGGGTTTTGAGGGATCTTGGGCATACATGGCTCGTTACTAGGTTTTTCTCCTTGTTTCCCCTCTATGTTACTCCTCTATAATGGGTTTTCTTCAACCTTTTGGGCTGCCATTAGAGGCCCCCAAGAGCTCTATTTATAAAGCTATGAGAGGGTTGTAGAGGGGGCTCTCACCGCCTTTGAATGGCGATGGAGAAACCTCCAGAATGGTGGTGATTTCTCCTCCAATCACCACCGTTCTAGAACCCTCTCGGAGGTTGAAGATGAAGGGTGCCCGTATCAAAACAGGCCCCTGTGTTTTGCAGGCTAAATCTGTTTTTTTGTAAAAATTACATTTTTGCCCATGAACTTCAAAGGGCCATAACTTGCTCATTTTAACTCCGTTTTGGGTGATTTTGGTATCATTGGATTCCTTTTTTTGAGATGCACCTAATGGTACCATTTTCAGGACCAAATTTCTGGGTTCAGTCAAGGTCAATAGTGAAATGACTAAAATGCCCTTATCTTCAAAAACTGATCTTTTCATTACTTAACTTAGAATTTCAATATTACAAAATTGGAGTCATTACATGTGCACTCTTCTAAAGTTTTAATTGCATGTTTTACTTGCATTGTTGGTCCATATGTAGAGGTTTCTTCATTGGTAAGTTTAATGGCTGGCTATGTTAGGTTTAGGTTTCATTGCTTAAAGTTTTTGCATCTTTAGAATAGTTAATTTTAGGAAAGTTTAATTTTAGAAATATCTATATTTAGAAAGTTTATATTTTCATGCATGTTTTATCTAATTTGCATTTGGTTTGTTTGCCACGTATATCATATCGGTTTGTTTTCTTTAAATAGATTACATAGACTTTTTTATGACATTGTTCTAATATCATTGTGTTCTTCTTTATAGTAACAATAGAACAAGAACAAGATCAAAATGAAAAAAATAGGCAAAATGAAGAGCATGAACAAGAGGCCAACACGAGCACTACTCAAAAGAGAAAGGGAAAAAGATGTACAACAATGGAAAAGGTTATCAATAGAAAGTGAAAGGGAATTAAAGAAACTATCCAATGCAATTGTAAGGGGCAAGAGAGGTGAGAATTCAGCCTCTTATACAAGTTTTCTCTGCTCCATAATAAGAAGCATGGCTTCTATCACAAGTGATGACTAGAGACTTGCTCCACCACAAAAAATTCAAAATGGGAAATGGTGAAGGTAGGTAAACATTAATAACATGTATTATATAATTTATAGCATACCTTATATTTCAAAGAGAGTAATTTGCTATGTACTTTGCAGATTGGTTTGACATGCCTGGGCAAAAGAAGACATATGCTTTACAAGGAGTTGGTGAATAATGGAGAAAATGAAAAAACTACCTTGTTCACAATTACAAAGCTGCATTTGTCAACGATCCATCAAGGTTGTACATAGTGTCATCCATTTACTTCAACATCATTAAACAGGAAGTGTGGATTGCATTTGTACAGAAGCACTTGTCCATTGAATTTTATGTATGTGGGAAAATGATGTTTCATTTAATTAATTACATGTAACATTCAATTATTAAACTTGATTGCATATGTACAAATGTGTAGGCAAAGAATGCAAGAGGAAAAAAGGTACATGAACCTAATATGCAGCACCACCTATCCAAGTTGGGCTACCCTCATTTAGAAGAGAATAAAGTAAGCATCTATGAAAATTTATTCCTTTCAAATTAATTTTACTATAGTTATATACATTTTTTTCTCTATATATAGTGCCTTGCTTGACAATAAAAGAAAGTTGGGACTATGGAACCCATTGATCACTCCATCCTATAGAATATGGCGCATTCAATGGGTTGTATTGGCCAAACATTCTTAGATTAAACTACTATACAATTTGTTTCTCGCATTGTAAGTGGTTCCACCTGCCTATCAATTTTATACAATTAATTAGATGACATGATCATGTCTTATAATTTAATTTTGCAATTCTTAGCTAAGAAAGCTCAAGTATAAGAACTCTAAGTAACACTGTTATCAACGAGAACATCCTATATAGGGCTATGGGCAATAAGAAGGATGACTAGTTGAGTTAGTGGCATGGGGTGCGTATTATTCCTTCTAAATTCTTTAGTAAAGGTTTATCTACAATTGAAGATCAGGAGGCCTACAATGACTTGGTTGAGAAAATAATATATATATATATAAATAGTTGAGTGAAGGAGGTTTGATGATAGTTTCTCATAATGGTCAGATGATTATCAGAGCTAATCAGATATACAATGTATGGTTTAGATGACTCTAATTTTGTCTTGTATTTTGTAGATCAATAAAAAAAGGCTTGGATAGCTCAGATCAAAATTTAATGGTGCAAATCATCCTAAAGAACATTGAATGGTTGGGATTAAATCAATGTACTAGATCACTATCAAAGCAAGATGAATCTTGAGAAAATTTCTTAATTGGCAAACAACCTAAAAAGGAGACACCCAAAGAGGAATGCCTAAAGAGAGGAAACTTGAGAAGCTATAAAAATAGAAAAAAAGGAGCTGCAAATAGGAAGCCTCTCAATCGTAGAGAGAGAAAGAGAGAGCAAAGCTGCACTACCCACCACCATAGTCACTTCTCCTTCCACTTCTCCTTCTCTATCTAACTCCCTTCTTTGCTATCTCTCTCCCACCTCCTCTCTTACCCAAATTGCCCTCTCTTGTCTCCCTCACCACTACACCTCCCCTCTCTCATTCCTCTTCTCTTTTCTTCACCACAACAACCCATAGACAACTCAACAAAGTGCAGCTGCAAGGAAGTGGGTGAGCTTTCCCTCACTCCTGCACTCCTTATTCTTTCACTCCCCAGCTGCATTGCCAGGTCCTTTCCCCCCTCTCCCACCATTTCTTTGCCTGCTACCATCTATTTCGCCAGCTCCCTTTCCTTCTCTTCTCTTCTCTTCCCATCACCATAGCTCCCTCTCTATCTCCCCCTTCTCTCTCTTTCTAGTCCTCTCTATCTCCTTCTATTTTTTTTTCTGCTTCTCTCGATTTCTAGTTGGAAACTAGAATCACACCATCACCCTCTCCACTATAGACTAAAGCACAGCCAAAGATAGACAACACCCTTTCCCTTCACTAGCTTGCTTCATAGACGTAGCCCAGTAGAACTCTCCTCTAGATAGCACCTCTCCACCATAGAATAGGAAGCTGGCTGGTGAGTCCTCTCTTAGCCATAGCTCCCCTTCTCTACTATCTCTCTTTGCATCACCGCAACTTCTCCTTTGCTTCCACTCTATTTTTTTCACTATGTCTCTCTTAATTTCCCACCTACTACAACCTTCTTTCATTCCAATCAAAACCCCAATTGGGTTTCTCTTTGGATCCCCTAATAGCTCCCTGCTTCATTTTCCTCTATGTGTTAAAGAGGAAGAAAATTTTTCCAAAAAATTCTAGAACTACCCTTTGGTCTTTAATTAAAATTTCCTTTTCATCATTTTTAGCTTATTCTAATTTTCCTTTATCCTATTCTGCCTATCCAGGAACTGTACAATCCAAGCCTATTTTATTTAAACTTAACCAAATCAATGGTTAGGTTTAATAAATATAATTTCTTTATTTCTTGGCCTTTTTCACGTTAGATTTTCAATCAATTTCTAATCTTGCTTTTAGGACAATTCATATTTAATTCAATATCCCTTATCTTCAATCTGAAATCTAGAGATTAGGTCTAAGCCATCCAATATCCTTCCTTAGTCTAGATCATCAAAATTTTGAGGAATCTGCTTAATACAACCTTTATATCCTTAATTAGAAGTATTAATGAGAGATTGATGAATTTAATAATAATTCAAAAAAGTCCAAAAAATAAAATTTTTTAGGAATTGCATTGTTTTACCATTCAAAGCATTTTTAGGTGCATTTTTTCACTTTTCTTAGTGCATAATCACTCTATTTTTTGTATGTGGTATTGATTGCTATTTTTAATTTTCAGTAAAATTGGAAAGTGGGAAAATTAGCAAGTGGAACTTCTTCAAATAAATAGAATTTCTTTGATTTCCTAAAATAAGACTTTTTTATAATGAATCTTATAGTGAGGCATATTGTAACTTGCAATTTTAATTCCAATTTTAAAGGAGTTGTATTAAAATAAGCACATGTGGGATAAGGTGACCCACACTTAATCTTCATCAGAAACCTCACTGTAAGTTTTCTTCACTCTCTTTTTATATTTTAGTATAGTTGAATTTAAAATAATTTTGCATTATTTGGTAGTGCAGTTACATATAGATAGCATATTTGATAATTGTTGCATTTTTAGGGTTTGCATTAGTTTATTACACCTCTCATTGAGATCGGTTGAGGTCTAAATGCCTCTTAACATAAGAATTATATTAACCACTTAAGAGCAAAATCCAACTGGTAAGTAGCAGTCAAATCTAAAAGGGACGAGAAACTCAAGATTAGGCTAATCTAATAGTATTGTCTTCACACAAATTCAAGAAAATCAAAATATTGTTGCCTATTAGCCTCAAGGATTATTTGATTATGCCCTTTGCTTGTGCATCATTATAGAAAGTTACGTTGCCTCATTTAGTTTATTTTTTCCAAAAAATAAAAACAAAAAGAGAAAAAAAGGGGGGGCTTTCAATTTATGTACTTTTGTAAATGCTACAAATTTGAAAGGTTATTCTAGTACAACCAAAATGACATACAACCAGATCATTCCACACCAATGACTGGTCAATGATTAAGGGGTAATTCACCTTGTGGTAGTCAAGGCCCTCCACTCATCAAGGATGAGGACCCACCACTAGAGTGAACATTAGGATAATGATGGTTATCAAAACTTTCGTGGCAAAACTCTAAAAGACTACCTTCAGCCTACACCCACCAATAACCCATCCTATGTCATTCTTCCTTAGAATGTTGGTGCTTTAGAATTATAAGCTAGAGTAATACAATTACTACATAAATTCCATGGTTAGACAGTGAATGTCCTTACTTGCACCTTAAAGAGTTTGGTAAGGTATGCAATACCCAACAAACACAAAATATTGGTCTAGATATTGTTAGATTCAAACTTTTTTCTTTCTCTTTGAAGGAAAAAACTAAAATATGGTTTAATGCACTGCCAGTAGGTTCCATAAGGATTTAGAATGAAATGATTAAGGAATTCTTGAAAATATTTTTCCCTACACATAAAACAAATTCACTCCACTGTAAGATCATGAACTTGACTCAGAAAGATAAAGATTCATTATACTAGTGTTAGGAAAGGTTTAAGGAACTTTTAATCACTTGCCCACATCATGGCTATGAACCATGGCACAGCATCAGCTTCTTTTATAAAGCACTTAATTCTGACATGCACCAGTTTGTAGAGATGATGTGCAATGATAACTTTTTAAATAAAAAATCAGATGAGGCAAAAAAGTATTTTGATGGCTATCTGAAAGTGTACAAACCTGAGCTAACTCAGAAGGAGTAGACCATCTAGATAGACCTAAGCCCACTACCACGCATGCTAGAGGAAGCATGTACGCCATGTTTGTCAAAGCTGAAATTAATGCCAGAGTAGCATCCCTAACTAGAAAAGTAGAAGCCAAAGAAATGGGAATGAAAAACTCAAATAAAGATGAACAAGAGTGTAGCATCTATGAAAGTATCACTCATCTTGCTCAGGAATGTCCTATCATTCCAGCATTTTAGGAGAATGATTAGGCTAATGCACTTAACACTTATAAAAGACCTTTCTCCCCATACTGAAAGACTTATAACCCCAACTAGAGAAACCACCCTAATTTTAGTTGAAAAAATGGACCTACTGCCAATGTCTCACAACCAGGCCAATATTAGCCTCACCAAAAAAAAACCAAGGACTTCTTGTCCTACCCTCATACCAAACTCATCAACGTCTTGCTTCTGGACTTTTCTTGCCCCCACCCAAAAGGCCTGTAGAGCATAATATCCATCAAAACATTCAAAATCAAAACAAGAAAACTTCTCAATTAAATGTCCAACTAAAACAAACCTGTCAATCTATTAACAAAAAAATATATATATGATGAGTCAATGAATGTAAAATATGGAAAAAGGAAAGTTTCCAGGCTCATCCACAAGAAAACCCTAAGGAAGTGCATGCGGTTAGCTATAATACATCTAATGTATCATCTAGCACTACCATGGAATAGACTAAGGCTATTACCATTCTTAAGAGTGTAAAAGAATTGAGAAGGATGAGCCACAAAAGGCTAAATAGGTAGAAATTTTTACTAAAGTTAAAGAAAATTTTAGGCAGAAGGACCCCACTTCACTTGTTGACTGATGTCCTATCCCTACTACATTCCCTCAAAAGTTTCATCAATCTCCAAAGTATGCCTCTAATGATGAGATTTTAAAGATTTTCAAGCAAGTCAAGATCAACATACTGATCTTAGATGAAATAAAATAAATCTCATCATATGCCAAATTCTTAAAAGACCTTTGCACCATAAAAGGAAGACTAAATGTTCAAAAGAAGGAATTTTTGACTGAACAAGTTAGTTCTAGACTTTAACATCATACACCACCAAAATACAAGGATCTAAGTTGCCCTACTCTTATTTGCATTATTGGAAACCGTAAGATTAATCAAGCATTTCTTGATTTGAGATATAGTGTAAACCTACTACCATACTTGGTATATGAATAGTTAAGTTTGGGTGAGCTGAAACCTACTTACACTACACTCCAACTAAATAATCATTTTATGAAGATACTAAGAGGGATAATAGAATATGTGCTTATCCAAGTAGATCAATTATGCTTCCTTGTAGATTTTCTAGTTCTAAATACATAACCAGTGGTGAATGAGAAGAACAAAATACCAATTATCCTAGGATGACCATTTTTGGCCACGTCCAATGCCTTAATTAACTGTAAAAAGAGTGTGATGAAACTATCCTTTGGTAATATGACTTTAGAGCTAAATATCTTTAGCATTTGTAAGCATCCTGGTGAACTCACTAATGAGTTACATTGTGTTAACATGATAAATTCTATTGTGCAAGATCATTTTCAATCATCTTCCTTATCGGACCCACTTAAGGCCAGTTTAGCACACTTTAATGAGTTTAATGAGGATGCATTAATAGAGAAAGTTAATGCCCTCCTTGATTATGTTCTTATTATGGATACAAAAAAATGGAAACCTCATTTCTAGGAACTTCCACCGAGGGAGTCCGCTCCCCTTCCATCATCAATAGAACCTCTTAAGCTTGAATTGAAATCTCTACCATCAGATTTAAAATATGCCTATTTAGGAGAAAAGAAAACTTTTCCTATGATAATTCCCTCCCAATTAGAAACATCTCAAGAGGAACAATTAATAGACACTTTAAAGGACACACAAAGGTGTTATAAAATGGACTATTGCTGATATGGAGAATTATGAGAAACACCTAGAGCTATATTTACCTTGCCTTGTTGTAAAATTCAAAAATCAAAATTGGATAATAAATTTACTCACCTTTCCTTTTCAGAGGCCTACCTAGCTCATTTTGTATGGGACCTAGGGAAGTTTCGAACTTTATAAATTTTTCATTTGTAATAATGTACCATGGTTTTTCAAAACTTTCTTTTTCTACATATCCCATTTCTTCATTTCTCAATGCATTGTAATCATCCTACTTTTTAAACATTGAGGATAATGTTTCTTTTATGTTAGGAATGTAAAATTCTAGTAAATTCTAGTTTTGTTAGTTTTTTCTCTTAATTTCAAAAAAAAAAAATTTAAAAGATTTGCTAAATTTTTTTTAAAATATTTTAGGTCAATTCCTACACTATGATAAGAATTGAATTTTTTGAAGTATATTTTAGATAATTTTTTCTTATTAATAGAATTGAGCATGATTAATTCATTATTTTACTCATTTTCTAACATATTCTCTGAAAGCAAAGTCCTAAATCACATCTGTACATGTAGTTGCATATACTTAGTCTAAATTGATAAGTAGTTATAACTTAGAGATCTTGAAGAAAGTCAGTAGAGGCCTATACTTAAGTGAGTTTTAGAGTCATTCATTTTTTCTTTGAGAGGTTATAAATGTTCCTAATTTTCTTCAACCTACTTAAAGTAAATTTGATCCCGTCAATTCCTAAATTTTCCTAATTACTTGAATTATTAGAGTAATACCTTTAAAATTCTGGATGTTTATTGAATCTAATAGATTATATGAAACCTGAAAAAGGATTTCGGCCATCTTTGTTGTTAACCTAGAGACATAAAGCCTATCAAAATATTTTTACCACTAGTTAGCCAATTGGAGCCTTTTATATAAGCCTTTTCTTTTTTTCTTTTTATCCAAGTTACCTTTACCCATATTAACTGAGTATAAATTATTCATTACATAGTTTCTTTGAAAAATAAGTTAGAGATGAATGAAAATATACTTTTTAGTTGAAATAAAAAGTAGAAAAGTGAATATCAAGAAAAGAAATATTCTTCAAAGATATTTAAAAGTGTTGAAAGAAAAAAAAAATGTATTAAAAAAAGAGTTTGAAGAATACAAAAAAGTATAATAAAAAAAATTCACTTCAATACAAGTAAAGAAAGAATTGCTAACTTTAGAAGACATCTACTTATTTTTTTTATGAATTTGTACCCTTTCTTTAATACCTATCTTAAGCCTACGTTTCATCATAATGAATGACCTATTGATTTTAGGATGAATATAATCTTGATCAGGATATGAATGGATAGGATTTAAAAGAGTAGTATTTCTAAATTTTCAAATGTAATGACATCTTATCATTCCTAATGGGATCAAAATTAAATTCCTTAGTAACTCCCGTTCTTCATAAGTACATGTGAAAATTTTTTGTTTTTTTGTGCCTCTGCTTACATATTTAAAAGAGATATATGATTTGAACCCTTTATCTCAGAGATTTTATGTCTAAGCGTATATCTATTAGTGAGGATTGAGGTCAAAACATATTTTAGATAGAGTTCAAAAGTTAGAAGTCTACTTAGAGATAAAGATTATTCTATATGTAGACTGTACACACACACTCTCTCTCTCTGAGACCTGAGCTTAGTTGAAATATATTTAATATATGGGTAGAGTTTTCAATTTTTCATTCAATTTTATTAGTATGCTAAAGTTGATAGATTTATTAAAGATGATTCTCTAAGAAAAAATTGGGAGTTGACTTGAAAATAATTTTTAGAATTTTGTAAATTGGTTTTTCCCATGTTTTGCTCAGGACTAGCAAAATGCTAGTTGGGGGTGTGTTAAGTGTTTAATTTTGGTCAAAATGCATGTAATTTAGCATTTAATTAGATCATCTAACCAATCAATTTTGCAACTTTTAGATAAAATATGAATTTTAGCTCCAATTGATCATCCAACCACTGATTTGTAAAATTTAACTATTAGATGATCATTAGATCTAATCAGATATATAATGTATGATTTAGATGACTCTAATTTGGTCTTCTATTTTGTAGATCAACCAAAATATGCTTGGTTAGCTTAGATCAAAATTCAATGGTGTAGATCATCCTAAAAGGCATTGAATGGTTGGGATCAAATCAATGAAACAGATCACTATCAAAGCAAGATGAATCATGAGAGAATTTCTTAATTGGGAAACAAATTGAGATGGAGACACCCAAAGAGGAATGCTTGAAAAGAGAAACTTGGGAAGTTATGAAAATAGAAAAAGGGAGCTACAAAACATGAAGCCTCTCAACTCTAGAGAGAGAGAGCAAAGCCACGCCACCCCCTATGGTAGTCCCTTCTCTTTCCACTCATCCTTCTTTATCTCACTCTCTTCTTTACTATCTCTCTATCACCTCCTCTCTTGCCCAAACTACCCTCTCTTGTCTCCTCACTAATGCACTAGCCCTCTCTTATTCCTCTTCTCTTTTCTTCATCGCCCCAACCCACAGACAACCCCACGAAGGGCAACTGCAAGGAAGTCAGCAATTTTTCCCTCACTCCCGCACTCCTTGTTCTTTCACTCCATAGCCACACTGCCTCGTGCTTTCCCCCTCTCCCACCGTTTCTCCTCCTACCACTGCCTATTCACCAGCCACCTTTCCTTCTCTTCTCTTCTCTTCTCTTCTCTTCTCTTCACATCACCATAGCTCCCTCTCTCTCTCTCTCTCTCTCTCTCTCTCTCTCTCTCTCTCTCTCTCTCTCTCTCTCTCTCTCTCTCTCCTTCAATTTTTTTCTTTTTCTTTTAGTTTATAGTTGAAAACTGGAATCCCACCATCCTCCTCTCCATTGTTGACCATAACATAGTCAAAGATAGACCGCACCCTTCCCCTTCACCGGCTTGCTCCACAAATGTAGCCTAGCAGAGCTCCCCTCTAGATAGCACCTGTCCACCATAGAATAGGAAGCTAGAAGACAAGTTCTCTCTTAGTCGCAGCTCCCCATCTTTGCTATCTCTCTTTGAATCACGGCAACTTCTCCTCTACTTATACTCTATTTTTTCATTATTTCTCTCTTAATTTTCCACCTGCTACAACCTTCTTTCATTCCAATCAAAACCCAAATTAGTTTTCTCTTTAGATCCCTTAATAACTCCCTGAGTTGTTTTCCTCTACGGGTGGAATAAGAAGACAATTTTTTACAAAAATTCCAGAATTGTCCTTTGTTCTTTAATTAAAATTTCAATTTCATCCCTTTCAGCTTATTTCAGTTTTGCTTTATCCCTATTCTACCTATCTAGGAACTATGTAATCCAAGCCAGTTTTATTTAAGCTTAACCAAATCAATGGTTAGGTTTAATAAACATGATTTCTTATTTCTTAGTATGTTTCTCTTCAGATTTTCAAACAATTTCTACATCTTGTGTTTAGGACATATCCTAGTTGATTCAACATCTCTTATCTTCAATCTAAAATTTAGAGATTAGATCTAAGCCATCCAAAATCCTTCCTTAGTCCAGATCATCAAAATTTTAGGGAATCTACTTAATCTAGCCATTAGATCCTTAATTAGAAGTGTCATTGAGAAATAGATGAAGGATCATCAACATTATTAATAATAGATTTGAAGAATTTTCTCATAATCAAGCTAGGAAAGTGAATTTTATTTGTTTTTTAGTTAATTTGCTGCCTTTTTTAACTTGAATTTTTGAAATTTTTATTAGTTAAATATATCTAAATTTTAAATTCATTTTTATTTAATTCTATCATTTCTTTTAATTTTGGACAAGTAAATTTTATTGAAATTCCATCTTTATAAGTCGAGTCCTCGTGGGATCGACCCATACTTACATCAACTACACTACAATAGCTCGTGCACTTGCAATGAAGCAATCAACAGTTAGGTTTGTTCCTAGTAAACAGTTGTGCTCACCCCTTACACCACATTTTCTGGTGACATTTCCTACATATTTAGTGCTGAGGATAAGGGAAAGGCAAAGGAGCGAACATTTGACTATAGATATATGGGTTAAGTTATTTTTGTTGCTTTTAGATAGATCTCGTTGCATTAGGAGATATATTCGGTGTATTTGATTTTGTTGGTGTTATGGGTGATGTAAAGATCAATAATACATTAAGTTATGGTCGATGATAGTTGTTATGGTCATGACCAGTAGATCTATGGCATGAATCTCTAATCCCTTCTTATTCACTTTAGTTATTGTAATTGTATGTGAAGATTTCAAGCAGTAGCACCCCAATTGAAGAGTAGTTTGAAAAGTACCTATGTATTATATGTTTTTGAAACTCTTCAAAAAAAGTAAAAGGAAATTTTCACTACTTTTACAAAGAAATTTCAAAATACCATTTCTAGAAAATTGGGATGTTACACCACATGTCCGTTAGAACAATTAAGTATGCTAGGTTATGATAATAGACAAAGTTTGCATAATTATCCAGCTCCTTAGGGACCTCACTACCCCGAGATTCTTCCTGAAAAAATCCATGTATTTTGTTAGTAGACTGACATTTGATCATGTAGTTGACATGAGCAAAAAGCTCATGCAATTGCCCACACAAACCACTCAAGGTTGGAGTTTGAAGCATTGGACCCACACTCTTCTACCAATGTAGTAGTCTTGCTAAACCTAAAGCAAACTCAAATATGCAAACTCTGTTGGAGGGAATCCCATCTCAAACCCAGAAAAATGAAAAGACCCTACTCTTAAGCAAAAACCTATCCACTAAGGTATAGATCACGGCCTTATACACCAAACAATCTAAAATGTGAAAGTATCTCTAGAATATTGTGGATTCTAAGAAAGACCTATTCCTAAGCAAGCTAGATATACAGTATTCTTGCACGATAAAAAGACAATCTATTCTAAGTCATCAACCAAAAAGCCTGAAAAGCTTCAGTTTCAAAGTCTTAGTTATAAAAAATCCTAAGTTTCAAACAACATTTTAGGATATCATAGAATGAACCTATGTTCTAAACATGCTTTGCACAATTTCCAACGAAAGCTCTCAGCATTATTTATATAAAAAAAATCCTAAACAAGGATTCTAAAAAGCCTAAACATGATACTGTGAACTTCCAAAATTCTAAAGCTTGAATTCTTTGCGTGTTCCATGATTTCAGCATTCAAAAACATGAAGGAAATGTTCATGTCACTTACATCTCCTAGAAGGGCCCAATAAGTTACATGAGTCTTGTGAGCAACTCTAAGATGGGTGCCTATATTCCAAGCAACCTCTAAGTGAAGTCTCAAATGACTTTGGCAAAACCCAAGACATGTCTTTGTCCTTATCTGTTTGTCTGGCCATTGTCTCCAAAGTGGACTTGGCTCCCCGCTTGAATCTCCATCGCTAAAACTGGAGGGATCTACTCCATCTCAAGACCTGGAGGCCCTAACTTCATTCACAAGCCCCAAAACCTCCTCCTTAAGAGCTAGATCAAATGGTAAATCATTACTCATAGTTGTATTTTCCATCTCACCATCCCTTCAAAACCTCAAAAATGGTTCAAATCAAATAAGAAATGACTGAAAAACTCTTAGAAAACCCTAAAAAAGCAACAAAGAACACCTTTTTCTTTGGCCTTAAAAGGAAACAACATGTATGGATTAGGGAATCCCTATTTTTAACCTTCCAAATGGAATTTATGGGTCACTGAAATTGACCTACCATTCTACCCCCAAATGATAGTAAATCCAAAATTGGATGGACAACATGATCGTGAACCAAATGAGACAAAAACCCGTTAAATCAACAACGATGGGCCCCATCATTTGATATCTCATTCATTTGCAATCATCGCAAGTTACATGTTATCAAAATTATGGACCTCATTACTCCAATCATGAAATGAATGGACTTCAAATCAAAATTAGCACATTTAGTCAATCTGTTAATCAAATTGGTGGATCTCATTGATCCAACCATCAAAATCAACTAATTTGATGGATTTGCTCATTAATTTCAAATCAACCCAATAGACCTAATTGATCTATCAATGGATCCTATCAATCTGATAAGAAAATCAGTGAATCCCATTGATCTAATCATCAAGTCCAAAGACTCCATTGATCCATTCATCAATTCCAATTAAATCAATGAATCCATTGTTTCATCAATTAAAATTAATGGATTCCATCGATCCAAGAATTAAGTCAATGGATCTTGGTGATTCAACCAGAAAATGAACAAATCTCAATGATCTGCTCATCAATCTCAAATCAAATCAATGTGTCCCATTGATCCATGTGATGACCCAAGTTTTTCAAACACTCATAACTTCCTCATTCGAACTCGGTTTTAGGCATTTTTGGTGTTATTGGATTCTATTTTTTTAGTACAATCCAACCATTGAGGTTTCAATACTTGATTTAATTTTAATAAAAGGCTTATTTTTTAGATTTCAATTTTTTGTATTCTTTAAAAAATTGGGGCCCCACCTTTTGAAAGGATTTGTTAAAAAGTGTTTGAAAACTCCGAGTTGTCATAGATCCATGAATCAAAATCAACAAATCTCATTGATTTGTCTACTAATCCATTCAATATGCCCCTAAATTCAATTCAAAGCAATGGATTCCATCAATCCTTAGCAGATCCTATAGCCTAGCTAAACAACTTTAAATTCAACCAGCCAAATTATAAGTGATTGATCCTAATTGCTTACAATCTAAGCAAATTCTTTGAAAACTCTTCAAGATCAGAGGAGATCCATCCAAATAACTTAAAATTAAAGGAGAATCTTTACAAAACTATTATGATAAGATGTGATGCATCTAAATCATTTAGAATTGGAGGAGATTCTTTGCAAAACTCTTTAGAATCAAAGGTGATGTGTCCAAATTGCTTATGAATTAGAGATAATTATTCATAGAACTCTACTAGATTGGGCGTGATCCATTCAATCACTTTGGATCAAAGGTAATTCATTCAAAATCTCAATCACCTAGGATAGAAGATAATCCATTCAAAATCTCAATTGCTTTAGAATAGGAGGTGATCTTTTGAAAATCCTTAGAATTAGAAGTGACTAGCAAATTCCTTACAATCATAGGTGATTCTTTGCAAAGTTCCTTGGATTAAAGATGGTGCATTCAAAATCTCAATTGCTCTAGGTCAAAGGTTATGTTTAGCAAATCATTTCTATCGGATGTGATCCAACAAAATATCCAATTACTTGGAATTGTAAGTGAGTATTTGGAGAATTGTTTGGATCAAAGGTCTTCTATTAAAAATATCAATCGCTTTGGATCACATGTGATCCTTTCAAAATTGATTGCATCAAAATGCACATTCTGCTACATTAACAATTTTCTAATTGAATCCATCACTAATCTTGGGGCCTCATCTTTAATTTTCACATGTGAGTGTCCTCAATCGAAGAGGGGCATTAGAGAAATAAAAATTAGGCCCTAAGGTCCTTGACATTCAACCACTACAATCTTTCAATCAACAAAAGGCAAACTATGGACACCAAATTTTGTACTTCCTAAATGACTTCTAAGGACCCACAATTCATGTGAAAAATAAAAAATAGACATCACATAATCAAGAAAGAATATACTTTGAAAATTTTCAACATGATCCAAAACTTTCCAAATTTGACTTCAAAATCATCAGGAAACAAGCTTTCAAAGAAAATGAACCATATATTCAACAATTGTGGGGTTTAAAGCTCAAAGACTATATGATCATGAACTTTACCAAGTGTTGATATGAGCTCTTCATTCATTGCAAAACTTGGAATGTCAATTGCTTTCTCTAGGATGCTTCAAGAAGAAGAATCACCTAATCCTCACAATCAATGGTTAAAGATGCTTTTGAAGTGATAATCATGGATGATTTTCCCATTGCATAGTGAACATGCAAATAGACTAACCAATTGCAAGGTTTAGGCCCTCTAGACCACATGACTGTGCATAGATTGAACACAAACAAGCTTTGCCATTGCTCTTAATGATGATTGGAATTCCCATGATGCCACCCACTACTGATCTTTATAGAAGGTCTATAACATCATTTTGAAAAGAATAATAAGAGAAAATTAATATATAAAAAATAAAGAGAATTCATTTTGGGTAGATTTCTTTAATTTTTGCATCATTTTCTTTACTATAGTTACTTAGTCTATGTTTTCTTTTGTACATAAGTTAGGGATTAGGGAACTAATTTGGGGGAGACTCTAGTGAAATTTCTAGAGGACTTTTCAAATTAAGAATCCAAATTCTTAAGCTACATTTGACATAAGAGTTGAATTTCTTATGGTTAGTGGATTTTTTGCCCGATGGAATCCAATTCCCACTCATAGAAAAGAAACCTCCATTATTTATTCTCTTTTTCCTACTCCTTTACTTGTATTTAGAGAATTAATAAGGTTCTTCCTTTAGGTTCCATCTCTAGTGGAAGTTTTAGAGTGATTTCTAATGAAAATCTCCATTCATTGGCTAAATAAGGCATAATCTACTTCTAATCACTTTCCTAGAAAGAAAATGGGCACCCTAACCTTAAGAGGAAAGGTTTTAATTGTCAATATAATTTTCATATCCTTTTTTTTTTATAATTTCTATGGATTTGTTTTCATCTCTTTTCCACTCCATTTTTTCTAGATGATGGGATGGAGTTTTAAGTTAATCTAATCATGAAAAATTAATATTCTAGGGTTCTAGTTTAGGGGATTTTCTTTCATGCAAGTTGAAACTCAAGGATGGGGATCCTTAAACTCTTAAGTAGATCCCTAGAGTTTCCTACAAACTTTATCTGCTTCACTTGAATTCACATATTCAAAAGGATGAGTACCAAATAAAGGCCCTTTTCATGGCTTTTCCTTTGAAAAAAACAAAAGCATCCCAATGTGAACAACTTCTTAGGAGAAAGTCTAGCATGATGTATGTGGTGGCTTTCCCCCAATTTAGAAGACAATTTGATCATAGGCTTTCTTTTGATCTTTATTTATGAAGTTCAAGGAAAAAGAACTTGTTTCTAGCACATTTAATGAGAGACAACTTCTCTACTCCCCTTTTAAGGCATCCTAAAATACTACTTAGGATTGCTAAAATGCATGGATTCATATATAGCATCTTCGAAATCCTTGACATTCTCCATTTCCTTAGTTTATACCTACCTTGTGGGATGTTTCTAATTCGTGGTATTTGTTTCAAGTGTTCATTAGGCTTGATTTCTAGTTCATTCATGACTAGTTCAAATGATCATAACATGTTTGCTTTACTTTGAAAATAATGTCCATGAATATCCTCTAATTTGGTTCTTTCATTTATGTTTGTATTGTGTTTGGCACATGTATTACTTAATGCATGCTTTCTTGAAAAATCTCTTCATTCCAAGTTTACTAGCTTGGCATTCTTTGCTTATGTTTCTATGTTCATTTCCATTATTGAATCATGTCCTAGCTTCATATTGTTAGGCAATTGCATTAATTAGTTGTGTTTTTCATGTTTGTTTCCAATATCTTAGAATGTGTTATGTTCCTAGATCCCTATCCCTAAAATAGTTGGGTGTCTTTAGAGTGCACTATTATCTTTCATATCATGTAATTAGAATCCTTCCATATCTACTTAAAATTTCCTAGTATAATTGGAATCTTTAAATGAGTGAGTGTGTGAATGTTTCTTTCCAACAAATGGCTTACTTAAAGAGTTTCTTTAATATCTTTTAAAATTTAATCTTAAGCTTTCTAATCATATGAAAGGAAAAAAAAAATATTTAAACTAACTAGGTTTCTATCCTAGAAATAGAAGAGACTTTATTTTTGTTGCATTCTTTACTACTTTAGATCTTGAAGATGTCAAGCTTAGATCTCTAGTTGAATGGGATTCATTTGGGTCATTAGGGACCTAAAGCCCTCATTACCTTATGTTTGACTCCATTTTCATAATGCACTTAGGTTCACATGAATTTAGCTTAAATATTTGAACAAATTCATTACAAATTATTAAGATAATTTTGGTCTTAGTTTCCCCAAAAGATAGAGGCCTAGTGGAATTTAAAAGCAATACTTGAATTCCACAAACCATCTCTAATTTGAATTCCAAATAAGTTCAATAATTCTATCATGGGGAAAGATAATAAAGGCCTTCTGATTTCTATAGGCACATAAAAAAATGTCTACAATAGTCTCCTTGGTGTAGTTTTAAAATTACTTGCAACTGCATGAATCAAATAGTAATTTGCATGCAAGTGAGGTCGATCCTACGAGGAGTCTAACAGTTTTGTATATTGATTGGATTTTATTTAGATTACTTAGCCTAGCCAAAGAGAGATTGGTTTTATTAAACTAGGAAAGGAAATAACATTGCAAAGGAAATGTGCAGGAATTTAGAAACTACTAATAAGGAAATTTGCTAAATTTAACACTTTGTAAAAATAAAACTAGAAACTATATAAATCTACTCTAAGATGCAAAATAATTCACCAATGAAATTTAACACTTTGTAAAAATAAAACTAGAAACTATATAAATCTACTCTAAGATGCAAAATAATTCACCAATGAAATCTAAAGTAAACTTTAAAAAATTCTAATCAACAAAACATGAAACAAAGACTAAAGGAAACTACTCATGGAATATGGACATTGTGCATGATTCATTTTATTTTATTGAATTGAACTTCGCACAAAAATGGTGTGCATATTACATAAACATGGAAAGAAACCTGTGCCCTCTTCAAAGACATAAAATTAACCCAAATTCCAATCCAACATTCATTATTCAATAAGTAGCATGCATTTAAATCCAAAGAAGCAAGGAATTCAAAGGAGAAGAAAGAACAACTAACTTGATTCTAAGGTTACCATCTCTTGGTTGTCACTACAAGAGATTAATAGCCTTAGGATGCAAGGATCTAAAGCACACAACTAGAACAAATAACCAAGGAAAACAAGGAAAGAACTTACAACATGAAACTAGAAATCAAAGCAAAGATCAAGGAATGAAAAGAAGTACACCAACTAGAAAATTATATGCAAAACAAGGAAGAAAGATAAGAAAAGAGGTGTGGAACTTCAGCAAGAATGGAGGCTTGCAAGGCTGCTACAATGGAGAATAAGTTGAAGCTTGAAGAAGGAGAGAGCCATACGTTGGAGAACCAGCCCAAAAAAGGGGGTGTGGAACACCTTAAAAGAGAGGGAGGAAACCTTGTGTGGAGGACCAGCCTAAAGCGAGTGTGGAACTCCTTACATTTATGTGTGGGATTCTTATGGATTTTTATAGATAATGTTGCACTTTCTAAAGAGACCTAAGGAGAAGGAAAAAAGAGATAAGATTGGAAAAGGTGTTTGGATAAGATAGGTAACTTAGCAAGGGAATTAGAAGTAGGATTCTAAGAAAAGTGGGAAACTATGAAAGTGAGTGGAAGGGAATGTAATTAGAAGTTGAAAAGGAGTAGGAACATGAAACCCTAAGACAACTAAGCAAAGGGAGCACCACTTTTCAAGGGGAATTGGGTGGAACTCCCCCTCCTACAAAGTGTACCATGTCAAGAGGTAGAAGGAGATAGGAAAGAGGAAAGAAATAGAGGGAAAAGGAGGGAGAAATAAGGAAAGATGTGGAGATAGAGAGAAAAGAGAGAAAAGAAAGAAAAGAAAGAAAAGAAAGAAAAGAAAGAAAAGAAGAAAAATAAAGATAAAATTAAGGACTCTTCACCCATTGGTTCACCCTAGCAAGCTGCCTTCCCATATTTGTTATCATTCAACTTCCTTCTAATTATCCTCTTGAAAATCACATTTTCAGCAGAGATAATTGCTTGAAAATCTTCCTTCAGTCGTGTAACTCCATGTGACATGGCTCCCATGGCTTGGTAGCTCCCTTTGATGGCTCATTGCTTGATGGCTTCAGTGCCCCTTTGGTTTCAAAGTTTGAGTGGTTTAACTTCCTTAGCTTTCCTTGATAGCTTAGGAAACTTGTATGTATGGTTCTAATTCTCATGCAAAGGTAGTGGAATTGCATGACTTTTTTAGGGGGACTATTTTAGTCACCTTTAGATCTTCTAGTTGCTTTCTTGCTTGCCCTAAGGTGATTTTGAACCTTGATTGAACTTTTAAATTTAGTTCTTTGGTCCACTTTTGATCTTGATCTTTGATTCTTCTCTTAGTTGATCTCAACTGTTGGATCATCTTCTCACTACTTCCAAAAAAAAGTAAAAACCCTAAATAAATCCTAAAAAATTATGATAATTCTCATACCTACTATGAATTAGCTTTTGAACCTGTCAAATATCACATTTTGAATTATTAGGTCATAACTACATGTATTATATATTTTTAGAAAACTCTACAATAATGCTTATAATTTATAATACATGGACTACTAATTAAGTTTTTTGTATACAAAATTGAACACTTATCACTCTTCCTTGCTAGAGAGTAGAGAGTTGGAATGCAAAAAATTAATTCTTCTCTAGTACTACAATGGACTTCAACTCATTATTGGACATCCACATGCCAAACTTTGGAATCCAATCATTCAGAGGTACCTAAATATGCTTGCAAAATTGGAAGTGAGGAATTCTTTCTAAATGAGGTAGGCATACACTCATAAACCCATCAATAAAAAAATCTTCCATGTACTACATATCTCTACCACAATTCCCATCTCATGTTATATATTGAGTGGAGCAAATTCAAAGGAATCTTCTTGGAAGAGCAAAGGAAGAGAAATGAAAACTTCAACTTGTTTCTTATGACATTGTTTGTTGTCCAATAAACTTGGGAGGGTTTGGCATCCATAGGCTCATGGAGATGAATGCAACTCTTTTGAATAAGTGGTTGTGGAATTATGGAAACAATGGAGGAATGCTATGGAGATCACTTATAAATGAAAAGTAAAACCACAACATTGTTGGTGGGAATAAGAGTGTAACAATGACTTTATAATGATGAGGGACATAAAAAAAAATTCAGTCACTCTACATTCTAGATTCTATGTAAGCATAACAAGATTAAAATTTGGTTATGTGTTTAGCTTTGTGATCAGTTCCTAAAAGTAGCTTTCTAGAGACATTTTAAAGTAGCTGGAGAACCAAATGTTCAGGTAAATAATTACTTTATGCCAGAGACCTCAACCCTTTGAAGTAAGCATTTGAGCTTCTCTTTAAGTGGTTTTCAAGAAACTTATCTTGGCAATTGATGTGATTTCAAATTATACATCCATGAGTGTATGGGTATATTACATATTAGATTGGCAAATATGGTTCGATCCTACAAAGACTCTTTAATAACCTATTTCAATTAAAATATAAACTAATCTACTCTAATCTTGCCAATGATTAAGGAAAGAGAAGAAATTTAAGCATCAAAATAAAACAACTAAACTAAGGCAAGGAAACAAAACAAGAAAAGTAAACGAAATGAAAACTACTTTCACTAATGGAATTTAATTAAAATGGAATTGACTATAATAAAGGGGAAAAAAGGCAAAGTAAATATAACTCTTGTAAATGGTTGAAGTGTTCGTTGTAGGATTCCTTTGTTGTATCACTTAACAAGGATCTTTACATGTCCGCACCCTTCTTTTAGGCTTGAACTTCCATTTTATGGCTCCTTTACAAGGTCATTTAACAAGGGCTTGTACAAATCAATCCAACCCAAAATACACTAGATTACAATAAATCATTCATCATCAATGCAACTCCTTTTACTTGTTTAGGGACATAACTCATAGCTGACAAGCAAATAGGGAAGTCTCCCAATGTAACGACCTGGGTTTTTGAAACACATTTTATAATGTAACGACCCGGGTTATTGAACTTCCAGGATCCATCCAGTGGTTCACAATACAGCACGGTATCAGTACAATACCTGTCCAAATTACATAATCCAAAATTTACAAACCTCACCATACATTAAAAACTCTCAGTACAATACAATTCCCTCAAATAAAATACATGTCTTCAAGAGGAGGTATCTTGTTTGATTATTCATCCACATCTTCTTAAGTCTTCTATAGTCTTGAGCTTCTAACCCTCCTCTGTATTTGAGGTATTGTAAACATGGAAACATGTACAATACCTCAGCAAGCTATGCTTGGTAGGGGAATACAAAAACACACTACTTCATCAACATAAGTGTACATACCTCAGACCTTATTTCATCATAGTTATCCATTCACAAGATATCTCCACATAGGGTACATATGTTATTTATGTAGTACATGAGAAATTAGTTAATATAGTGAAGATTGCTCAAAACTTGTTACTTTCCCTGGCTATACTCCCACTTAGGAGAGCAATACCTAGCCAAAGATTATTCAACACTTGTTCCTTACCCTGGCTATACTCTCACTTAGGAGAGCAATACCTAGCCAATCCTCATATGGGGTTTTCATTCTAGGAACCAATGTAATGGCATATCATCATGCCATACTTGTTCCTTCCCCTGGCTATACTTACACTTAGGAGAGCAATACCTAGCCAATTATCATATGGGGTGTTCATTCTAGGAACTCATGTAATGGCATATCATCATGCCATGGCATTATACTATGCCTATCATATGTGCATCATAATGCAAAATACATTAGGACTACTATGCTTACAACCTCAATCCGTACAGTGCGCCCGGATAACTGCATAATCCTCCACTGACACCAACTGTGGAATAATCAATCCATGTCCTCATGGGTGGACCATGGTTATCACAGTGGGGCCTTCCCATTACTGCCCCACCCGACATTTAGCCTCTCTTTGGGCATGGTATCATCATATAAGTTTCAGGAAGTGGGTGGCCAAACCCTCATAACTTCCCTAGCATAGCATCCCCAGTCTCTATCTCTGTGTAAATCAAAATCCACAAGTCTCTATACTTGTAAGGAAAATATATTGTACATATCAGACGATCTGTCTGTTTAACTAAGGCTGGAATATTGTACATACCCTATTCTTAGGGTTTCCTTAGTCTTCATATCTTAGTACTTTCTCCTCATTATACTTGATCATTAAATTAGGTCAAGTGGATTAGATTATGAGGTTAGATATCTTTGTTTGATCATTTAGTTAAATCCCATGTTTTGGATCACTTTGTTTGATCATTTGGTTAGATCCCATATTTTGGATCACTTTGTTTGATCAATGTGTATTGGATCACTTAATTGGATATATGTTTTGGATCCCTCAATTGGATCATATGTTTTGGATCCCTTAATTGGATCATATGTTTTGGATCCTTTAATTTGATCATGTATTTTGGATCACTTAGTTGGATCATGCATTTTGGATCACTTAGTTGGATCATGTATTTTGGATCACTTAGTTGGATCATCTGTTTTGGATCATAAGTTTTGGATCACTTGTTTGGATCATGACTATGCTAAGGTACTAAGCATACTGATATAATGAAGGTCTATATTTTTAGACAGATAATCATGTATATCTATACATGAATCTCTAATATATCATTGTATATCCATCTACCTCAAAGTAGTGTCTTGATTCATACATCTCCAGTGTATTCTTCCACAATGACCATCATGGTCTGGATTCATCCATCTATCAAACCATATGTATAAGGTTATTTCCCTATTCAAGTATGTATTCCTATACATGATACCCTAATTTTCCTTAAATCAAATTTGATTAAGGGTTTGGGATTTTCTATCTATATTTGCATACATACTATACAATACTACATTAGTATTTGTTTTTATCATCTAAGATCCTATGGATCTTGTTTGATCATCCTTATCTTGATTTCTAATTTTTATCAAGATTAGATGATTTACTACATTTTATGCTCTCATTATTATTACTCAAACAATTAATTTTTTATTGGTTGAGGGTAGCTTATTTCATTCTAAGTCTAGATTGTTCCTCTTATGTCAAATTGGCTAAGGCTTACTAGTTAAATGGTTGAACACAAAGTGGCTACTTTAATCCTCATGTAAGGAGGCGTTTAAACCTCACAAACGTCAACGGAAGGTGGGGGGAGAGTGTGGCTCTATTAGATAACCCCCTTAACCACTATGTCCATCATTCACTAGCTTGACCCTAACTCAACCTTTCATAAGGTTTCTATGAGCATTTAATCCTAAGTATTCTTTCTAATTGTTTTTAATTAAATCCATGAATTAAAATGTCATTCATGGAGATTTATTATTCTCCTAAGTTGGACCAAGGAATTTATATTCCTTATATTATCCTACTAACTATGGTCCTTACTATCATTAAGTCCATAGCATACATTCCATGTGAATGTCCATTCCTTCTAATTTCATTTAATTTCCATTTCAATGAAATTACAATTACTTAAGCCTTGAAGCATAAATTTAAAGCATCAATAAACAGTTAACTATACACTTAAATAAACAATTAAATAACCAATTAAATAAATAATTCAACTAAGAAATGAAAGACAATTATCATAATGATCAATAATAGAAATCTAACATGTTATCATGATCCAAGGGTCTTAATTGATCCATAGTCATCCTTCATCTTTTTAAGGTTTAGATCTTGATCCTTCATTTTATTTTAGATCCAACATATTATATTGATGTAATTTAATTATTAAATCATGGATTTATCTCATCCATTGATTTGATCTTCCTTGATCCACCCGATCAAGGAGATCTTAGGTTACTTTGTACCATTTAAGGGCATAGATCTTGATCTAGCCCAAATCCACATCATCCATTCATTAAATCCCTATGATCTTATCTCAATATCATCATCAAAATACATCCATTCTGTCCAATCATCCTAGATTATTTTGATCTAGGAGATACTATTCAATTTTAAGGGTTTTAGTAACCCTTAAGGCTAGATCTCTTAAGATCTGCCTAATTAAGGATGTTGGTTACTTATCCACTTAATTACATAAATTTTAATTAATTAAAATTAAAATTTTATAAGTTCAGTCCATTTGGATTATCACAAGGAATCCATCCCAACTTTCCGATCTCAATTTGGATCTCAATTGAGATCGGAATTGAAAATTTAAGATTTCAGCCCTTTTTAAGGGCTGAATTTCACCTTACTATTTTGATCATTTTGGACTAATATAGAGGCATAAAAATTATATTGTGAACATGTATATTAAGGTTTTTGGATATTATGAACACATCTATCGGTTCAGATATGATGTTTGGGGTTATGTGGGCCATGATCCATGATCAATGGCACGGATTTCATCAAAAAGATCATGTAAATACTACTTAAAAACACGATCTAATAATTTCATTGAATTAATAACATCAACATTATTCCAAATAAAGTTAATGATCTAAAATCAGAGTTCAATTAAATTCAGAATTAATATTTCAATATTTCAGCCCGTTTTAAGGGCTGAATTTCATCTTTTCTGTTTTTGATCAATTCATTCCTATCTATGAATATAAATCTGACTGTTAACTTGATCCTAATGTATTAGAGTGTCTCTGAAGACATCCATCGGTTCAGATTTGTCTTTCAAAGTCATCTGATCCATGATCTATGATCATGGATACTGATTTTCACAAATAACATATATAATCACAACTTGAAACATGGATATGATATATTAAATATCTATATTAAGTGACAAGAAATCTGTAGAAACTTTTTGATTTAAAATCAGATCTCTATAGGGCTCTGAATTGAAGAAATAAGATCTCAGTTTAAAAGGGAACAGCCCAGATTTGATCTGGATGCGAGTGCTGGTACGGGTATGGGATGACCAGCATGCCGTGCCTGTGACCGCCTATCCTAGGTGTCTGGGCATAGGTGACCGCCTACAGGCGAGACGGTTCGATCTGGACCATCAGATCACCTGTGGCTGGATCTCCTCCATCCAGTAACACCTGATGCCCAGATTTCATGTCCTGGGATTTTTGGGCCCTAGAAATCCATCCAGTGGCTTAGAAGATTCATCTGAGCCATCTGTGATGAGATCTCATCACCCAAGCCGGATCCATCGTCTCCGACGGATCTACGGCTGGGGAGACCTCGTGATGGCCGGAAAACCATGGTAACCTACCAGAAATGAAAGTAGAAGCAGTGGTTCACCTACCTGTACCGGTCTAGGGAGGAGGATCTCACCGGAGAAGAAGAAAAAACCAGCTGGATCCAACCCTAGCTTTCCGAAAAAATATACAGAGTTGATTCTTCGTCTTTGTTGCCGGAAAATGTGGAGGACCATGGGGGTTTCGAAGATCCCACAGTCTGAAGGTTTTCCACTGTGAAATATCACCAATATCGGGCCAGATTTTTTGGAATGCAAGGAAAATCCTGCCAGAGATGGTAACCCTTACTGGGTTGAATTTCGTTTTCCATTTTCCAGCAATCGAGGAGGTGGATCATCCTCCAAATAAAGGGCTTTTGTAACTATACCATGTACGAACAGATCCAATGGTGGAGATGTGGTTTTATCGGTTAGAACTTGATGGCTAATTGAAATAGGGTTTCCTGGGCAGAAACCCGTTTCCATTGGGGATGACGCATCCCTGGACGCGCCAAACGTCTCCACAGGGTATGGAGAGCCTGGTGCATCTTTGGACACACCCTACAGGCTTAAGAGAGAGGGAGAGAGAGAAGGAAATTTTGGGAGAGTTTGGGGAGGTTTCTGGAGCTGGTATTTTAGATCAAGCTAGAGGACCTCGTGAGGATCATTAGGGAAATTTTTTGGAATTTTTCTGAGCTATTTATAGAGGTTTTTGGAATTTTTCATGATTACTTGAAATCATAACTTTGATTTCTTTTGAATTTTTAAATGTCATTGGATTCCCATTACCACCTCCTTCTCCACTAGCAGGTGGTAGTGGTTTGACTAATGATTGCATGTTTACCAAACGTTGGTTCCCTTTGTGGGCCCCACATGAGTGTGAAAAGAGCAAATTGCCCTTTTATGGAGAAAAATCCATTTTATTCTCTCGAGCTCGGAATTGAGCGTACTTAGTGGCGTTGTATTCATATTTCTAATTACATTCCATATTTGGATGTATCAGGTCTTGATTATTTGTGAAATTACTATTTTGCCCTTTCATTCATTAAAATGAAGAAAAATACAGATTTTTCATCCGTATTCAAAAATTGTCGTGCTTACAGTCATTTTGAAGAGTTTGTCGCATATGTTTTCAATTATACAACTCTCATACCTTGATTCCACTTCTATGAGAAGTGCATATTTTATAACCCTAATATTTCAGCCTGAATTTCATTGAAGTTCTCAATTTCAATATTTATTTAATTTCATTATATAAAAAATTAGGGGTGTTACACCCAATATGTCACAAACCCAACATATCATCAACCACACCCAAATCATTCTTTAGGTAGGAGAGAATCCTTGGCTTCCATAGAAAGTGGCACAATTTCCTCCTTTCCAACTGCTCCTAAAATCCCACAAAAATGGTGGAAGAATAAGGATAGTTTGTTCATGGAAATCTAGGTAAGGAGAGGGAGGAATGCATGTAGTTGAGAGGAAGAGATGAAGTGTGCATGGAAGGCAAGGATGGAAGGGGAACTTGCGTGTAAGGCTAAAGATGTTGGCAGCTTGTAAGTGGAAGGAAGATGATGGGGGTTTGTATGGGTGTAAGAGCAAAGATGCGCATAAGTGCAAGGTTGCAAGGTGGAATGCATGTAAGAAAATGCAAAGGGAGATGCATGCAAGAGAGAGGCATGGAAAAGAAGGGAGATGCATGTAGGTGTAAGATGGAATAAGGCATGGAAGAGATATGGAGGGTGAGGGAGATGTGTGTAAATGCAAAGGCGGGGAATGAGGAGGAAAAGAGAGAGGATGGGAGAATAAAATGATGTATGTTCACCTCAAATAGTAGAAGAACTACTAGAGAGAAGTGCTTCCTACAATGAATGCAAAGTGGTTGGTACTATGAAGATGAGTGCACAACAACCTCAATCTCTAGCCTCAAGTTCTTATCTTCACTCAAGAAAGGAAGATATGGTTAGGCTCTTACCTCTTCTTCAAGGGTGTGGATGTGTGAATCAATTGGAGAGACGATGAGAGTGATCTCTCTTTGTATGTTTCTCCAAAGTTTTTCCCCAATGTTGTAGGGAAAAGTAAGAGATATATTCTCCTTTTCCTTCATCTCTATTTCTAGTTTTCTAAGGTAGAAGCCTTATGGAATGGATGGTTAAGATCAAGAGTAGAAAGGAGTGAGGAATGGTTGAGATTTAAGGGAGAATGGAAAGAAGAAATAATAAAAGAGGGGGAGGGGTGTTGAATTCATTTAGTGGGAAGGAGGCTACATTGGATGGAAGGAATTAGAAGGGGATTGTATATTTCACTTGATAAGGATGGGATGCAAAGATGAGATAGGAGGAAGGTAAAGAGATGGGGAAGGATAGGAAGGAATAATGTAGGGGGATAAAGGGGAATGGAAAGAGATAGAGTTAGATCTCATGGATTTGGGAAAGGTTAAATGGTTTGTTATGGATGGATGGTTGGATGATTGTCCTTCTTCCTTTTATGGTGGAGCTAGAAGGATAAAGATCATGACATGGCTAACTAAGTTTCCTCCAAATTCTATCTCAAATCAAGTTGCATTCCCCTAAGGAAAAAGACATCTCCTTAATTGTTTCATGTTATATGTGTTTAATCTCCTTGTATAGAATGTGAGATGGTAACTAGGGGTGAACTTTGGCTCCTCTTAATTTCTTCACCATTGGATCATACTTCACCTAAGATTGAGTAGATGTGATTGCTTTGGAGTTTCCTTGTCAAAAGGATCATGTTTTGTAGCTCCTTTATTCTCATCCATTAGATTAACATACCTTAGAGTGAATGTCTTGGATTCCATTTAGACTTTTTTATCGACTCTATATTTCCTCTAATCTCTCTCAACCCACCATTTTTATTTTTTTTCCAAAAAGGTATTTTAATAGTGGAGGACATCTCCCCTTAAAAGAATGATATTTTTTCCTAAAATTTAGGTGGGTAGACCACTGAAAAAATCTCCTCCAATGAGATGAAGTTATGATATTTCATGCAGTCTTGATTCTTAGTGGCCCATCCTATTTTGAGTAAGTTCTTATTGGATGCTTGGCCATTGAACACTACAAAAGGATGAATGTTAGCCGTAAATTTCTCATAAATCAACTCTCTCTTCTTCATTTCCTTTATTTTATCCTAATTTCTCTCATTTGAAAATGTGGATTGAAGGGGGGTGCACCACCTTGCATGGGGAATTTGTGTACTTCTTATTAATGTTCCCTTTTTTGGGTGAGTAAAAGAGAGAGTGAGGGGAATAAGTTTTCTTGGAAGCTCAGGTCTCTGACTTATTTTGTTTTAGGAAAAGATCTTATATATTAGTATCCATTGTATGTGATTTGAGCTTCTCTTAGAAGCTTCCAAAGGTGGTGGATTGCTTGCATGTAGGCATAAGAAAGTCTATTTCCTTTACTTTTGATAAGAACATCCTTATTAGTACGAATAAGGCCAATCTTTCACTTAGGGTTTCTAACTACTCTGACTTTACTAAGAATAGCCCCATAACATTTTGATCCTTTGGACTTCAGGGTTAATGGCATGTGAGTCCCTGACATTGCTTAGATAGATGTCTTATTCTCTTTTAGGATTTTGATGATAGAAATAGAATTTTTATTAGTTGTACCCTAAAACTGAAAAATGTGAAATAAACCCTAATTAGTGATGTTTAAGTGAATTATAGGATTAGAAACTACTAAGTACAAATATATTACATGACATATTTCCAATTATATCAGCAATGTAACGAGCAAACTTCAATCAGTGGTAATTTTCCAAGGCAATGATGATAAGATGATGGGGACATCCTACCAAAATGGAGTCTTCACTATTCAAATCATTCTACTAATTCTCATCCAAAGATTGAAAGTTTGTAAATGTGCTACCTTCATTTGGAACCTGATAACACTTTCTAAACTATCATTCTTCATGTGGATTCTAGCTCTTGACAAAGTCCATACCTTCAAAAATTTTGCTCTAAGGGCTCTCGACCCTTCAAATTGATATCTTTGTCACTATGCCACATAAGAAAGGGATCATCTCTTCTTGCTATGTTTCATGGCTGAAGATATATAAAAGAAAGTCCTTAGAAAATTCAATTTGAAATGGGTTCTTGCATGCTATTTTGGATTAGTGGTCTTTTCCAAAACAAAGTGAAAGAAGCAAAATACTATGGAATATGCCCTTCTTAGAGTCATGGAGCTTATGGTTATAACATAATGTTGTTTTCATTGAAAACAAGCATTGTTCTTATATTTTAGATCAAACTCTCTTTTTGGATGGCCAGATAGGCCTCAATGAACTTAGATTTAAAGGTTTCTCCTATGATGTAATTCTCTACTAATGAGATGAAATCGTTGGTAGTAGTAAAAAGAAAGATTAGTTTATGCCCAAGTGGAAGTGCCCCCTTCAAGGCCAATTCCTAAATTTCGATGAAGCTTCTTATGGTAACTTGGAACCTTAAGGAGGTGGAGTTGTTTTGTAGGAGAGCAACAGAAAATAGTTTTTGAATATTCAAGACCAATTAATCATGTCAATTGAAATTAGGGCTATGCTATATCATTATTTGCAAGGGTGGATCCAGAAAAGAATTTATCTTTAAGCTTACTAATTATCAAAGAGGAATTTAGCAATGTAATTTCATGGATGCCCAAATCTTGTTCTGCACATTGTTGATAGAATCAAAGTCATTATGTATGGGGAAGGGGTTATTTTTATCACTCTTTGCATCCAACCAATGATGTAGTTGATAGAATTTTCGATGAATGAGTCATATTTCCATCATTTAGAGTCTGTTGGATGGTTAGTTCATAACTCTTAATGACTCTTCTGAGTCAATTGCTTGGCTTTATTTTTTCTTTTTTGCTTATGGTTTTATATTGATGTCTTGTCCTTCAATCATAAACTCAGGGAGGGCTTTTTCCCCCAACTAATAAAATCCTTGTGTTGTTTCAAAAGAAAATATTCATGGTCTAAACAAGCACATTGAAGAAGGCAATGGATTATGTTTGTCTTAGAATTATCAACAAATGAAGAAAGATAAATCACTAAAGAAGCTACTGGTATGCATTTATAATCATGTATGGTCATAATCATAGTTAGGAAACTTGCTAGTTTAACTACAAAACATGTCCATATCCAACTTGATTCAAAAGAAAATGAAGACAACTTGCCAATTAACTCATTAAATCCAATATAAATAATGTTAGATGGCAATGTTCAACCTTGCAATCTATTGATCAGTAAGACACCTTGTATCAATCTATCTACTAAGTTGGTGCCTTAATTGTTTTTTACTTACTTCTGAGTCAGGTTGAGTCCTGAAGTGGTTAGACTATGGTCATAATCTCCAAGAACATATGTTCATTTGGAAAGTAAGAGTAGGCAAGAGTATATACATGGTTTAAAAATTCAAAAGCATTACTCATGGAAGTCAATTGAGTTGAGATAACTTATAATGACTCATGGGTCACTTGAAAGTACTCAAGTGGGATTTTTAGAAGTGTCCTTCTTCAGCAGTAATTGGGAAGGCTATCTTTTCTAACCATTGATTCAAATTTAAATGATTGAAGTATTTCTATTTGAAATTGTTTTATGTATAATTCATCTTTTTTTATTGAGAATAATCTTTGTGGCTACTGCTACTTTCCCATCTTTTATGTCCCTAATAATTAATTCTTGCTAGCTTTTCAATGGAAGAAAATAAGGTCTGACTACTATAGTACAGGATCTATTTTGCTACAATGTAGTTTATTGCTAAAAAGAAAAGGTGAGCAACCTTCTATTTATCAATAATGAATGGGCCAAAGAAGGAGGCTCTATTTATATCATCATATATATCATGGAAGAAGCCCACACCTATTAAAAAGTTAGTAAGGGCACATCGAATCCTTGTTCATCCATTAGTTTTCAATTTGTCTATGTTTACAAGGTCCTTTGAACTTTGTAGTTGTCCCTCATTTAGAATTCAACTTTTAATGGGAATTGATGCATTAGACTCAAATGATAGTCTCTCTAAATTCTTTCTCTTTTGTCATTTTGACCATTCAATGTATGTCGTGGTATTCTATTTACTTATTTTGAAGGGCATTTAAAATCTCATTTCCAAAATTACAATGGCATTCCAAATAGATTATTAGTTGGGATTGAGCCCTATGGAGTAAAGAGTCTCATCTAGAGCCCTATCAAAATATATCAGAAAAGGCTAAGCAAGATACGTTAGTGGGTAGGAGTCATTAATTTCAAGACTTCCTTTCCTCAATATTTAGGACAACAATATCGCAATCTCATGTTTCTAAAAATTTTAATCTATATGTACAAATAATTCATTGATAGTTGGTCAGGACATGGTAATGTGGTTTGGAGGTCTTGAGTTCAAGTCCCATCATGTTAAACAATTTCTATTATGAGCATAAGCTATGTATTACTCTTATCAAAATCTAGATATTATATCTCGTAAGCTTCCTAATAGTGATCCCATGCCCCAAAATTTGAACCCAACTAACAAAGTTAGTGTTATGCCTATGCACATGAATATCCTAATTATATGGTGACACCACTCCTCAAAATTCGAAGCCATCTAAAAACCTTAGAGTTATGCATCTACATATTTTCACTTCAAAAATACTAGCAGGTGAGAGTAAAACCACCATTACAAGGTTTGGAGTCGAAAAATGTCAACTAGGGAAAAGGTTTGAAAATTCATGAAAGAGTTGAAGAAATCCGAGAAAATATACGACAAGTTTTCAAATTAAAAATAAAATAAAATAGCAAACATCGTATTCTTGATAGAAGTTATATTATTGTATCCTTGATAGAAATTATATTATTATGGAGAGACTTCAAGTTTAGAGTTGAACTGTTAAAGAAAACTTAGAAATATGGAAGTAGGGAAAAGAAAAAGTCATAAAATTTGAAGTTGTTTTTGAAAGGATGGGTTCAAACAAAGAAAAACATATGTATATCTTATGGACCTAATTACACCTTTTTTTAATGAGTTCCTAGTTGCACTTTTGCCTCCTCTCATTTTCCATTTGAAAACAATGTGCAAATACCATGAAAGCCCTCTATGAGTTACAACTATCGGCAAACAATGTCTACTACTATTGAAAACCATCTCAACAACTTTGATGTTCAATCATATCTAAAGAGTCCCAATAGGCATACATGCTCAAGGGTGTTTGAAGAAGTTCACACTCTTCTTTTCATGCATGGTGAAATTTTGTTTGTAGATCTAAGCAATTCATCAAATTTAAAATGGCTTAGGTAGGCTAGAGATCAAATGTTATGCCCATTGAATACCTTTAGTCTATACTTCTTTAAAAAAAGCTATTAATCGTCTCTTTCTATTAATTTTTTTCAAACGACAACAATGATTAGTAAGGATCATCCAAGTACTTTGGTTTTTATTAGGTTAACGAGTTTTGGTGTGGTAAAAAATAATGTGGCTTATATCTAAAATAAAGTTGCACAATGCAAGAAAAATAAGGTCTTGGACTTCTTCACATGCCTTTGGGTGTGTATACGTACCGGGACTTGTAAGTAAATAAGACAAGAGTTAACGGGTGTGCCTGTCTAACTTTCACTAATAATAATAATAATAATAATAATAATAATAATAATAATAATAATAATAATAATAAGTTGTTAATTTAAGAAGATTAAGCCCAAGCGAGGTCAATCTCCTCCAAATGTGGGGAGCCACACATAAGAAATTCTTTCAGAAATGAAAGATTAATTTTAACTATGGAGACATAGCAGACTCTTTCAAACGTCAAATAAGGGAAGTGTGGGTGCGTGGGTGAAAGAGAGAGAATGTTTAGCAATTTCAGATATAAACGAGTGGATGAAAATTATTTCGAGAAATAGGGTGAAACGGTTATAATTCTCATCACCCATTTTCCCTAGACCCTAACCAACTTTCAAAACAAAGCCCATCCGATGACATATAAAAATGGAGGGTGGGAAGCTAAATGCAAAGTCGTCCTCTTTCTTTGTTTCACTCTGCCTTGCTTAGATTGTAAGGCAGAGGGGAACGAACCAAGGAAACCAAGGAAGACTAGAAATACTTGTCTAATTTCATCAACATGTCGTATCAGGGATATGGGCCGGCCTCCAGCGGAGGCGAAGGCCATAAGAAGAAGAAGATAGTTATAATGGCCGTCTCTTCATTAATCCTGGTGGCCATGGTCGTAGCTGTCGCGGTGGGTACAACTAAAAGCCACGAAGCTGCTAGTCCAGCAACACCGGCAGCCGGAGCTGGTAGCAACTCGGATGAAATCCATTCTTCCATGAAAGCAATCAAGGCAATCTGTCAACCCACTGATTACAAGGAAACTTGTGAAGAGAGCCTTTCTTCTGCTGCCGGTAGTAACACCACCGACCCAAAAGAACTTGCCAAGGTGGCTTTCAAGGTTGCAGTCGATGAGGTGAAAAAAGCCCTCGCAGAGTCGCGGGTATTGAAAGAGGTCGAGAAGGAACCTAGAGCGGCAAAGGCTCTTGAAAACTGCAAGGATCTCATGGGTTATTCCATCGATGACCTTGAGGCCTCCCTAAAAAAATTCAGTGATTTTGATATTAGCAGACTCGAAGAGTTGATTGCGGATGTGAAAATCTGGCTAAGTGCCTCCAGAACATACCAAGGTACATGTATTGATGGCTTCGATAACACGACAGGAACTGCCGGTCAAGCTATGAGCAAAGCCTTGGCAGGTGCTTCTAAGCTCACCAGCAATGTCCTTGCCATTGTCGATGAAATCTCCAAAGTCCTCGCTGACTTCAAGCTCCCATCCTCCAACAGAAGACTCCTTTCTGATGATGTGCCTTCATGGATTTCCGATGGAAGTCGCAGACTACTTGCTGCAGGTCCAGGCGGCATTAAACCAAATGTCGTGGTCGCTAAGGATGGAAGTGGAGATTACAAAAGCATCAGTGATGCAGTCTCCACCATTCCCATGAAGAGCAAGTTCCCCTACGTTATTTATGTTAAGAAGGGAATCTACAATGAAGCAGTGATCATAGAGAAACACATGTGGAACGTAGTCCTGATTGGTGATGGTCCTACAAATACAGTGATCACGAACAACAACAATTACGTCGATGGAACACCTACTTTCATGACTGCAACCCTTGGTACGTAATTATATACTGTGATCTATCTATCTATCTATCTATCTATCTATCTATCTATCTATATATATATATATATATATAAAGGGCAGCCCCGGTGCACGAAGCTCCCCCTATGTGGGATCTGGGGAGGGGCGGACCACAAGGGCCTAAAGTACACAGCCTTACCTTGCATTTTGCAAGAGGCTGTTTCCACGCCTTGAACCCGTGACCTCAAGCTCACACGATGATAACTTTTACCGTTGCGCCAAGGCTCCCCTTCTATATATATATATATATATATATATATATATATATATATACCCAGCCAGCTTTAATTGCTGTGCTATATATAAATGATCTCTGTAATTAATCCATCTAATTTGTAAAATAATTTGTCTTCCACTAAACATGTAGCTGAGGTTGGAGACCAGCGCAGCCAGCTTTAATTGCTGTGCTTTATATAAATGATCTCGCGATTAATCCATCAAATTTGTAAAATAGTTTGTCTTCCACTAAACATGCAGCTGTGGTTGGCGACGGTTTTATTGGCAAGAACTTTGGAGTCGTCAACTCTGCTGGTCCTGAAAAGCATCAAGCTGTTGCTATCCGAGTGCAGTCCGACAAGTCTGTGTTCTACAAGTGCCAGTTTGATGGGTACCAAGACACACTCTATGCACACACGAAACGCCAATTCTACCGTGACTGCACCATCTCTGGCACCATTGATTTCATCTTCGGAAATTCGGCTACCGTCTTACAAAACTGTAAGATTGTAGTAAGGAAGCCGATGGACAACCAGAAAAACATAATCACTGCCCACGGAAGGAAAGATAGGCGCGAGCCCACGGCACTAATCATTCTGAACTCCGAAGTGGTTGCGGACCCTAAGTACGAGCCAGTGAAGAAAACCACCCCCACATACCTCGGCCGTCCATGGAAAGTGTACTCCAGGACTTTCTATCTGCAATCTGAATTGCCCGATTTCATTCATCCCGACGGATGGTTGCCGTGGGAAGGAGATCTCGGCCTCAAAACTTGCTTTTATGCTGAATTCGACAACAGAGGACCAGGTGCTGATGTATCAAAGAGGGTGACATGGCCTGGTATTAAGACCTCAAAGATGAATCTTGCTCATGTCCAGAAGTTCACCCCGGCAATATTCATCCAGGGCAATCAATGGATCAAGAAAGCTGGAGTGCCCTACAACCCTGATCTGTTGCCAACCAGTGCCCACTAGACGAACTTTGTACTATAAAATTGTTCATCAGGAGTAAACCACGTTTTTGTGTCTCTGAATAATAACTAAATGTTTCCGGATATAAACTGGCTTCCAAGGTAATAAAATACAGGCCATCTTTCCCTATAATTTCCAGTTCACACAATTTTGCAAGAGATCGACATTGTTTCGTTTCTTCTTCCTAGAAGATATCAGCATCTGAAAGAAGAAAGAAGGATGACATTTCATTACCTCGCTTACATGGCATTACAAGTTTATACAACTTGTATAATAAAAGCATACTTTTTTTCCTTAAGATTTCTTGAAGAGCTCAAGACGGATCCGCATTTTATATGGATGTAGTAGGACTTCTCATTACATGTCATCGTATAATCCACTTCAAGAGTTTGTCAACTTATAGATGAAAATATTTGATGATGAAGTGGCTGTTGGATTTTATGAAAATGTGGTTAAAATTATTTAGCTGAAAGTAAAACCCAAACTACTGAAAAACGGTACGTACAACGATCAACTAATGCCAAAACGAGCTGGAAAGAAATACAAAAATCAAGATGTTAAAGCTGTGTAGTAACCGCTATCCTTGAGATAGATATCGCCCCAAGTGTACAATCAGGTTGCTGTAACATATCCCCAGGATACAACCATCACTTAGCCTTTGATGGTGGTCATGCACCAGCTCAAACACGACCAACACAATCTGTACCAATGAATTTGCTCAAGAAAACTTCAAATGCATGATCTTAAAATACTTCAAAGAAAGGGAGAGCGTAAGATATGGAGTAGAAATGAAAAGCAATACACAGAGAGCGATATAACACTTGTCGAGATAACTTGAGACAAAACTTTATGCCTTGACAAGGGAATGCAGAGCCCTTTAAATAGTTTTTCAGGCTCTCAACGTTCTCCAACTGATGCCTCTTTGAATTAAATTTATGAGCTATTGTTTCGAATACCGGAAAATTCTTAAAATAAAATGTGGTACATTAATATAAAACATGCCAATGAATAAAAGCATGAAACAGATGCTAACATCTATAAAATATAACTACCTTACATTAATTGCTTACATATTTTGAATTTTTATTCATATGAATAAAAAAATTCTCATATTATGTAAAAACCCCTCACATGAATCAAAATTTAAAATCAAACTTGCCTATCCTCCACATGAATCAAAATTACAGCATTACTGGGTAAATAAGAAATATTGTGTAATAGGTGAAGGTGTCTTGTGGCCTCGAACCTTTGCTTAGTGTAAATATCTTCAATTCTAATAAAGTTCCCATTGAACTACATCTTGAACTAAGAACTTTCTAACAATAGATTTTTAAAAGACTACTCACACAATGATGGCAAAATGATCATGCTCTATCATGGTAGCACATTTTGGTTGTACTTGATCCTATTTTTGTAAGTTCTTTAAAGAACAAGCATGAATTCTCATAAAAAGTAGCCCCACTTCCACATTTATATAGGTGAGTCTATCAAGGGTACCATGTAAACAATATACCATACTTACAAAAGCTATGAACTATTCAAAGAAAATTTCTTCTTCTTTTTCCATTATAGGAGTGCTTTCAAACAATCACTTCAATAACTAACCACTGAACCAAGTTTATGGGATCTCTACTCATATAGGTTGGGTTGCCACTATTACTAGAAAAGAGACCTACAGAGGCTACCAAAGTAAGAACAAGAGTTCTAGGTGGCCTCCATATACGCCATTGTTGTAGATTAAGGGCTAATAAATGCTAAAAAAAATGGTATGATTGTTGTTGTTATATACAAGCCGTATAATCCTATAGGGGCAATACTTTTATAGGTGCTAGGTACTTATTTTGCAAAAGAATAAATTCCACAATAAATAACAGCAAATGCCATATGATGCATGTAATAAACTCAATTTTTAAATTTTATTTGAAATGATTTTAAATTAATTTTGATAAAATGCAAATTTCGTGTTTAAAATCCCATAAAATCTACCTTTCGCAAGACAATCAATTGAACCCTAAAACCTCAAAATTTAATTGTACTCGGAAAAATGATTCCAACAGCACAATGAATACTAAAATCGGAGTTAAGATAGAGAAGTTATGACCTTATGAAGGAGAAGGGCATTTTAGTAAAAAACCTAACTTGAAGGGAGAGGGGGGCATTTTGATATTGGCACCCAACCCCACTTAAAATAGTCGACTATCTACTGTCTGTCTACTGTTAACTATGAGAACCAAGAAAGGAAGAAGGAAAGGTAGAAGGCCAAAGGGAAGAAAGAAGAGGAAGAAGGAAGAAGAGAGAGAGAGAGAGAGAGAGAGAGAGAGAGAGAGAGAGAGAGAGAGAGGAGGACGAGGCTCATCCTTCAACATCCGTTTGCCTCATTGGGGATAAGAAATGGAGATCAACAGTAGGAAAAATGCCCCAGTTGCGGGGAAAGACAAAGTGAACGGTTGCAGTAATTGATTATCAAAGCCTTTCACTATCATCTCCTAACCACTACGAGTAAAACTCCTCTTGTTGCTTATTAATTAGATAAGAATAGGAGAGGAAAAGGGGGAAAATAGAGGCAAGCAATTGTGATTTGAGGGCAACGAAAAAATTAACCACAAGTCTTCTTCTCTGGCAACAATTAGAGGTTGGAAACACACCTTAGGAGTAAGATCTACAAAACCCTATTCTTGATTTGAGATTTTTAGCTAGATCTGTACGGTTTCATATTTGACATAGCTCAAGTTTGACTGAGATTGTATATCTAAGCTAGAAACCAATTGGACAACCTTAGTTATCTGATCAATTATTATGGAAATAGTACTTAGTGATGCCTAATTGATGATTAGATGTTACCAAGAAATTCCTTGACCTAAAATTTATATAGAATGGATTAAATTCATTGATCCAAAAGTGAAAAAGATTAGACGATCTCGGCCGTCCAATCTATCACAATTCAAAAAGTGATTTTATGACGTCTAATCGATGATCAGACAGCACAAATGAGTTTTGGAACACTGAATTAACTAGTATATGATAGGAAGTGAAAATTTCAGATGAAAATTGATTGAATGATCTCTACCATCTGATCAAATAGTAAAGGAACAAGGACTTCGCAATGTTTGATTGGTGATCAAATGCGACCATCATGTACAATGACCTTTATTAAGTAAAGATACTCTAAAAAATTTAAGATCAGGGCAATGATTATTAGGAAACATATGGATTAAATAAGGATGATTGATTGTTGACATACACATTGTTCAGTCAGTGATTAGAACTCTAGTAAACTTTCTAGGGTTCTAATTAATGAGCCTTAACCATTAATAACCAATTTAATTACTCAAAAAACATATATAATGAAAGAAATCACTAAATCAAGATGCTTGACTATATGATCATGACCTTAAGTTTATAGTTAAATATTGAGAACATAGGATCAGACTTTGAAACACAAAGTTAGATCACCATAATATATTAAATTAATCTTTTATATTTGATCATTCATTAACAGGGTTATTTGAATTCTAATGCAAATCTAAACTGTTGCACCATTGATTTGGTGAATGGATAGCGGATCTAAGACTAAATTGATCTTATACTCCCCTACATAATCTATGATCAGTGGAAAATTAGATAGTCTATGATGATCTAAACAGTCAAGGTTTGATTAAAATAATTTCTTATGTACTTATTAATCTATTGTTCGACAATGATAAGAACTCTGGAACATCAACAAGGCAGGTTGATCGATAAGTGAGTGGAAGAAGAGATATAACTAAACAGAGGAGCACGTCAAAGGAGGTAGGTAGTTTTAACTTCGATATGCTTTTGTGAAGCATGAAAACTATTAATGACTATTCTATCATATTTGAAAATAGCAAGAATCAAGATTTTCAGAGATTTCTGATTTCTACAATAAGAATACTTGTATTTCATACAACTTATCAGTTTAGAATGTCATGTTGATTTATTATTAAATTGAAAACTTATAAATGAAAATGTATTTGAAATTATGCAGACTTCATGGTTTATGAAATGACAAGGAATGTGAAATCCTTAAACTCAACCCTTGTAAGAGGGGTTTTTACATGGCTATATCATACCATAAGATTTGATTCGCATGATTTTCAGTAGTGCCTGGATTTCTATATTTTTATATGTTATATCGACATGTGATCATGCCTAGTATTATTATATTATGAAGAGCATATGGAGGCCCTAATGAATGCTGTATTATGAGGGTTGAGGACAGATCATCCCCCTTCTAAAACTTTATATATATGATACTTGGCTGCAAAAGGACAAATTTAGGTTGATCACATCATGGGTAGGTCATGGCCTTATGCACCATGTTCGCCATGTGCAAGGTGTAGGGAGTCTATCCGTCTTGGTATTGGTGTGTCCATTGATACGTGTTTAATTTTGCATAAAAATTGCTCAATTTGTTACCCATGTGTTAAAACCTATAGGGATAAATTGAGGCCTTTAGATCAAAATTCATAACACATGCATTTTTTACCTAATGATTCAAAATTTTGAATTAGTGATGACCTATAACTCAGTGAGTTTAGAGACTATCATCTTTTCATAGAGTTATAAGTAATTCCACAAGTCCTTCAATGTACATAATTTAATGTGATCATGTTATCCTTGTTTTGGTTAACTATCAAGAATAAATAGAAGTTATAGCGTTCTTTGTAGAAAATTTATAGAATCTGATAGGCTTTAAGAAACCTAGAAAATGATGTAGGCATTCCTTGTTCAGCCCAAATACATAAAACCTACCCACTACATTATACCACTAGTTAGCCCCTTAAGCCTATCATTGTTAGGCCTTTTGTTTCTCAACCCTATTTACCTTAACCCAGAATAAGCTAAAAAAACAAATAACCGTTACTCATTCTCAAAATTAGTAGATTTAGTAGAAAAAGGACAAAAATATGAAGAAGTGAAAAATACTAGAGGTCTATCTTTCAAAGCAGTCAAAAGAAAGAAAAGAAAAGGCAAAAGAAAGAGATAATAGAAAAACATGATAAGTTTTGAAATAAAAGACAATAATACAAAAGAAATTCACTTCAATATAGTCAAGAAAGAGTGGTCCAACAAAAATGAAGACCTCTTATCAATTTTGGACCTTTGAAATCCTTATACCCTTCTTTTCTAAACTTGTCCCAAGCCTACATTTCATCGTATTTAAAGACCTATTTAACCTAGGTGGAAAATAGCCTTAAAGAGAAAATAAAAAGAAGGAACTAAGGTAAAATACCCCTACTATTCTTGGTAATGACATCCACTCTTAAAGATCAATTTTGTTTGTCTCTCTAGTATTCAAAAATTTATGTGAACCATTAGCTTTTTGGACTCGATCACATAATGAGAGAATAAATTGAAACCCTTATTTGATAGCTTCACTTCAGAGAGCATACCTAAGAGTTTTGAGGTCAAAACATATTTTCAATGAAATTTAAGCATATATAGTCAAAAGTCAAGACTTATATAGCTATACACACACATGCCCGCTGAAAAATAAACTAGAATAAAATGTCTTTAATATGTGTATGACTTGTAAAATTATCAATCCTCTTTATTAAGTTGTGAAATGCTAATAGAGTGCTAATGAATGAGGATTCTCTAAGATAAAATAGGGCCTCAACCTTAGAGAATTTTATGGGTTTATTCACTACAAACCCTCACGAGACCTAACTAATCCACTAAGGGTAACCTAGGGGTTTAAAGGCTTGTTGCATGTGCTAAATGCAATCATAAGTACTTATGAAAGTGGCACATTGTACTTGTTTTGTAAAATAATTTTTTACATGTTTTGCTCAGGACTAGTAAAATGCTGGTTGGGTGTGTGATAAGTGTTTATTTATTTTTTATAAAAACCACCCAATTAGTTACCAATGTGTTGCAACTTATAGGGGTAAATTAGGTTTCTTAGACCAAAATTTGCAACACATGCAATTTTGAACTGTTGATTAAAAAATATGATATTTTATTGGTCCATAGGCTAATTTGAGGTAATATGTGATTAATCATGTTTTTTAGGATTTAATTAGAAAATTTCTTTTATAGAAAGTGAGATGGTAATCCAATGGCCGAGATGGATCCAAACGAATATTGAAGATCAATATCAAAAGATTGAGTTAAAACATAAGAACCATCAATCCAAAGGTCAAAAATCATCTTAGGGCAAGTAATGGACGGAATCAAAGGAGCTAAAGGTAGTTAAAGTGGGCCCATGAAGTAAGCTATGCATTTCTATCACCTTTGCATGGGTTGCATGTAAGCCACCAAACCATATTCAAGTCATGGATAAGTTGACAAGTCAAGGAGCCAAGCCAAGAAAGCTTTCAAAGCTAGCCATGAAGTCTAACCAATGGAGCATTCAAAGATAGCATCAAAGCAATCAAGCTAAGATAAATGAAAGGCTAGGATTGAGGAAAATTCAAGAGGATTATCTGTGAGATATTTTGAAGATAATAAAGGGAAATCTTATTAGGATAAGTTGGCATATGGACCAATAGGATGAGAGCCTTCCATTTTTCTCCCACTTTTTCTCACTTTCCACCTCACCCCTAAGATGCACTAGGAATTTCACCTCTTAAGAAACTAACCAACCAACCATAATTTCCACCTCATACTCTCCATCCCTCTCTATCTCATTTCCCTACCCACATCCCTATTTTGTAGGTGTTTCAATGACTTTTGAAGGGGGAGATGTCCCTTCCTAAAAAGTTGGTGTCTCCCACCTACTCTACCTCCAAAGATGGCATCGACCTATCCCTTATTTCCTATTTGAAAGCCCCAAGCTTTCCTACCTTCTTAACCATCCAGCTAGCTTGATTTCATCCCCACCACACAGTATTATTAGGGTACCCTAGGAAAATAGGAGAAAATTTATCAAATCCAACACAAACCTAAGCCAAGGGAGACCAATGAAAAAAGATGCCTCCTCCATAGGAAGGAGTCATCCTCTTCGTAACTCTATTTTCTCCTCTCTTTTGATTTTTCATATACCTTGGGTGGGTACTACTCTATGTTAAGGTGTGAGGCATCTCTAAAGTGTTCCACACCTAATATTTTTTGGTTTTGATTCTCCTTTCAAGGTTGGTTCACCTTACCTTCTTTGTTTTTTTATCGTAGTTCTTTTCATGCTAACTTTTACTTTGCTTTCCTTTGTTTTTCCTTGCCTTAAAGACTAAGATTCAAGGCTGGTTTTTCCTTTAAATGATAGCCAAGGGAAGTCATCTTGAATCTACTTTTTCCTTCTACCATTTATTGCCTTTTGGTTCTCTTTAATTTCCATTGAATTCCAGCCTTGTTTCCCCTAAGTTCCTTTGAGTTTTGCCTTATTATTTCATAAGATTTTCCTTTGATTACTAAGCTTTGTGGAGGAAAAATCATCTTTATTGTTTATTTCTTGATTTAATGTGGGAAAAAGAGTGGTATATTTTCATCAAAAATGAAATGCACCCTTCATGTATTCACTTGTATGCAAACTCTTGATGATTAATGATATCTTGGTTGATGAATGAGCATGGGTATTTATTAATTGTTACATGTTGAGAATATCTTGAATTAGTGTTACCTTGTGTTAGAATCATCAAACATTTTAATTAAAAGTCTTAAGAAACCATGCATCCAATGCAAAAGTGGAACGTGTGGTTTTGAAAAGATTAAAGGTTGAAGCATTGAATGATTTTATGAAAGTTGATTCTTCCTTCCTTTATTTCATTATTCATTCAATCAAGCATGGTTTTAGATGAGTTGTTGACTAATTAGATTCACGTTATTGCCTTCATTCATGGTAGGAAAGTAGTTCAATAGTGTTGATGTTGATTAGTTTGTTTACATCTTGTGCTGATGTTATAGTTATCAAAGTTTCTTTTACCACAAGTTTAATTGCTTTATTTAAAAGTTGAATGGTTAGGAAAGTAGTTGCTTAATGCATGATTCCTTGGGTTAGTTGTTAGTTGTATGCTTAGGAAAGTTAAGTTATGAAAGTTGTAAAATTGCATTTTAGGAAAGTCATTATTTTAGAAAGCTTCAATTAAGAAAGTTTTATTTTTATAAAGTCCATGTTTTAGGAAAGTTTTGTGTAGTGTTCAATACTTGATATTATTTTCCTCTATCCTAGGTTTAGTGTGCATTAGTTTAGGGTTTACATCATATTTTTACATTTGTTGCTTTTTTCCTCATATTGACATTTTTTTTTTTTTTTTGTGGAGGGAAATCCACAAAGAAGCAGCAACGATCCTGTGGGCCAAGGCCTCATCAAAGTATACTGAGGCCCATTGTAATTTGAAATTTCTTTATTATTTAATTTTAAATATTTTGTGATAATATAGAGCAAGTGTGGGGTATGGTGGCCCATACTTGATCATCATTAGACCAGTCACTGTGAGCAATCCTCCCCCAAATTTTAGTTTCTAGGATAATTTGCATTTAGTGTAGAATTGCATTTGGATGGTTGAATAAATCATATAGATTAGGATCATTCACTTTAATTCTTGCACCTTCATTTAGGATTGTTGCATTAGAAAGTACCTATCTAACTTTGGTTGGATAGCATATAGATTACATTAGTTTGATTTATTTTGCATTGTATATTTAGTCGCTTTATGTTGAAATGGAACCAATGCTAGTAAGAGCCCCAAAGGAACCCTTATAAGATAAGGACTAGATTTGATTACCAACTCCTTGTCCCACCTAAGAATAAATCAACATCCTCATATGTGGCGATACCAACCCTTGAAAATTAATTTTAAAATCAAGTAGGAAGAGACTTAGGGTATTGAGCTCATAAGTCCCTCTTAGACGAAGGTGATCTACTGTCACTCCAGTGGCTTCTAAGCACTATAGTCATTGTGGGTGTCTTAATCCAAGTGATATTCTCTCAACTTTGTTGGAATGAACTACTATAGAAATGCCCACAACATGGATTAGAGAAATGACAGTATATTCAATACTTCTATGAGGCATTAACACCTCAAATATAAACAAATGGTAGATGCTGCGAGTGGAGGGGCCCTCATGTTAAAAGATGAGGGGGATGCCTAGAGTTCATTTAGACATTGGCATATAGCTCTTAGCAATGGGATTATTCAAATAGGAGAGAGAAATAACCAGCTTCCAAAGAAAAGGGGTCTATATGAGATAGGAGTACATACATATCTATCCTATAAGCTTAACTTTATAGTTGAAAAATTATAAAAACTAGAGCCTTTAGGTGGAAGAATGGACAAACTTGAACTATGTTTGAAACTTTCATGGTTGCTACTTTATCCCAAAAACCTCTACAAGAGGTATGTGCTACTTGTTCTAGTCTAACCTATTTCACTACAGCTTGTCCATCAAATAAATTGTACCCTAAATACCTTTTAGAATAAGTGAATGCTCTTGGTGCATATCATAATCCTAGCAACAACCCATATTCTAAGACCTGCAATTCTAGATGATCTAGGAATTCAAACTTTTCCTAGTCAAAGAATACCTACTAAGGGGAACCATATATGAACCCCCTATCCACAGTTCCCCTAGAGCTAAAGTTCCTCAACAGCCACTTGGCTTCTAACAACCTCAGCAACAAAAGAAACTATGTTTTGAGGAAAACATTTAGAACCTTCTTGAAAGATATTTAAAGGAAAATGAAGACACTAAAAATGCCTTACACTAGCTGCAAAATGATAGTAGACATTCAACCCATGTCAACTCTCAAGCCATAGCCAAATTAGATATGTAGGTGAGCCAATGTCACCTGCACTACATGATAGAGGAAAGGATCAGTTCCCTAGCGAACCCATTCCTAACCCTAAGGGCCAATTTGAGATAGTGTCTAGTTCTAAAAAACTTAACCCTTATGACCATGCTAAGTCTATCACAACCCTTAGGAGTGGCTATTAGGTTGATAACAAAGTAGGAAAGACTAAGGAAAAGGAAGTAGGGAATGAAAAGGTAAAAACATAGGAGAAAGAGACTTAATAGAAACCTCTTACTCCATTTGATCCTATAATGCAGGCACCTTATGTGTCCAAAGCCCCTTCCCTCAACTATTCAACATGGCTACCAAAGGAACAAATTTTAATGAGATCATGGAAGTGTTTAAACATGTGCAAATAAATATTCCATTACTCAATGCTATAAAGAAAATTCATGCTTATGCCAAGTTTCTTAAAGAGTTGTGCACTACAAAGCAAAAGCTTAATGTGCAAAAGAAAGATTTCCTCATTGAGTAGGTGAGTACTTTAATTCAACACAAGACCCTATCAAAATTTAGATATCTAGGATGTCCTACAATTTCTTACATTTTAGGAGATCATGTCATAGATAGAGCACTTCTTGACTTAGAGGCTAGTGTTAATCTGTTGCCATACTCTATCTAAGCAACTAGGCCTTGGTGAACTTAAACCAACCAATACCACATTGCAGTTAGCTAATAGATCAATTAAGATTCCACGTGGTATGGTTGAGGATGTATTAATACAAGTGGACCAGTTTTATTACCTTGTTGATTTCATTGTCCTAGATACCCAACCTATATCAGACCCTAGAAGTCAACTCCTAGTGATTGTTAGACATCTATTCTTGGCAATATCTAATGTAATCATAAATTGTAGAAATGGTGTATTACAATTGTCCTTTGGTAATATGAAAGTTAAGCTCTATGTTTTTAATACCAACCATCAACAATTAAATCTTAAAGACTCCTATAACATGATTGAAATTTTAGTTCTAGAAGTTTTACCCCTATTGTGTACCTTTGATCCACTGAAGGCCTGTCTTACACAAAGTAATTGCAATTGTTAACGTCTGGGTGAAGACGTTAAACTTAGCCCTCAGTGGGAGGCAACCCATGATTTTAGTGCTCATTGTTTTACATCACTCATTTATCATATAGGTTCCTCTATTTTCAAACATTGGGGACAATGTATCATTTAGGTTGAGCGTGTAGATGAACACATAGATTTTTTATTTCTTGAATTTTTAAGAAAAAAGTTTGTAAGGTAGAGTTCCCTTACTATGATGAGAACTGGATGTTCAGAACTTACTAATTCTACTGTTTTCACCTCTTAATGGAATTATATATGACTAGTTTTGCATATTATGCATGTGTTGAAGCATTTTGTGAAGTTTAATTCTCAAAAAAATATTTACACACAACACATAGTCAAGACTAATAAAGTGGTATGACTTAAATACCTAAACAAAAATAAGTGGAGAACTATAACCTAGTGAGTTTAGAGACAATCTTCTTTTTAAAGAGTTATATGTAATTCCACAGTTCCTCCAGTGTACATAATTTTGTGCGATCTTGTTATCCTTTTTTTTTATCAACAATCTAGAATAAATAGGAGTTATAGCTTTCTTTTCAAAAAATTTATTGAATCTAATAGGCTTTAATAAACTTATGAAATGATATAGGCCATCTTGTTTAGCTTAGAGACATAAAACCTACCCAATACATATACTACTAGTTAGCCCCTTGACCCTATCAATGTTAAGACTTTTCTTTCTTAACCCTAGTGATAAATGTTTAATTTTTCATAAAAACCACCCAATTAGTACCCATGTGTTACAATTTATGAGGGTAAATTAGAGTTTTTTGACCAAAATTCATAACACATGCATTTTTAACCTAATAACCCAAAAGTTTGTCATTTTGTAGGTCCAGAAACTAGCCCAAGGTAAGTATGTGATTAATCACGTTTTCCTAGGATTTAATTAGGATTTTTCACTTTTTGGAGGATGTAAGATGTTGATCCAACAACCAAGATTGATCACAATGAAATTGAAGATGAGGATCAAAAGATGGAGAAAAGCCTCAAAATCAGCACTTCAACATTAAACCGAAGGCCAAGATCATCTTATGGATCAATAATGGATGTGATTAAAGAAGCTAAAGTTGGCCAAAGTGGGACTATGAAGTAAGCCATGCATTCCCACCACCTTTGCACTTAAGCCACCTTAGCTATATAAGCCGTGAAACAAGGTGGCAAGCTAAGGAAGTCAAGCCAAACTAAACAAGTCACTCATGCAAAGGGTTGAAACCAAGAAAACAAGCCAGGAAAGCTTCCTAACCAGCCATGAAGCTTAGCCTATGGACCCTTCAAAGTTAGCCATGTAAGCCATCAAGCTAAGCTAAATGGAAGGCTATAATTGAAGGAGATTCAAGAGAGTTATCCATGAGTTATTTTGATGATAATTAAAGAAAATCTATTAGAAGAAGATGGCATGTGGAGCAATGGGATATGAGAAACCAATTTTTAGATTTTTTCTCACTTTTGCCACTTTTTCCTTAATTTGTACCTCACCTTTAAAATGCACTACGAATTTCCAAAACTCTCACTCCTTCCACCTCTTAGGAAACTGCCCAACCAATCAAATTCTCCACCAAACACATCCCACCTCTTTCCTAACCTATCATCATCCACTTTTGTTAAAAACAGGCCCTCAACATTTTTTGGAAGGGGGGAGAGTCACCTTCCTAAAAAGGTGGCATCTCTCACCTACCACCATTCTTAATACAGCCAACTACTTTCCCCACTTTCCTATTTGGTATTCATCATTTTCCCCCATCCTCACCCTTCAATTTAAACCTCTTTACTATGAACCACACCATAGTACTAGATTACCCTAGGAAAGATAGGAAAAATCATATAAAACCAGCTTAAAATCCAAGTAAAACTACGGTCTTTTCTCACATAGGAAAAGATGTCTCCTCCATAGGAAGGAGATGTCCACTTCCTTCTAGCCCAATTGTTTCCTTTTTCTTATTGTTTTTTTATGCCTTTTAGTGCTGCTACAAACTTCCAAGGTTTATGCTTCTTCGTCAAGTGTTCAACCTAGGATTTTTGGAGTTTTGATTCACCTTTGAAGGTTGGTTAGCCTTTGCTGGAATTTCTTCCTTTTCATGTTTACCTTGTTTTTCCTTTAGCTTTCCTTGCTTTTAAACTAAGATTCAGGTCTGGGTTTCCCTTGGAGTGACAAGAAAGGGAAGTCATCTTGAATCTACTTTTGCTCTTTACCTTTCATTCCACCTTTGTTCTCTTTTAGGCCTCTTGATTTTCCAGCTTTGGTTGCTTAAGTTCCATTTGATTGTTGCATTAGTTTTGCATAGGATTTTCCTTTGGTTGCAAGCATACTTGTTCATGAGTGAATGTTGGAACAATTGAAGAAGAATTTGTCTTGTAATTAAGGATTGATTGAGATTAAGTGAATGTCCTTGTTATAGCATTTAAGTTTCAGATTTGGACTACATGTGTGGTGTTATGTTGATGACTTTTTGAATGTAATTCAATAAGATTAGTTTGAATTTTCAATTCATGTTCATGTCCTACAGTAAATTAACTTTGTTCTTGAATGATTGAATGCATTAGAAGTGATTAGTTTTATGTTCTGTATGATCCATTCATTGAATTTTTCAATTACCTTACTATTGGAATTTCTTTGCACGAATGGTTATGTTAATTTCCAGCACTATACAATCATGTTTACTTGATTTCAAAAGAGTCCAATTAGATTTCTAGATAGCTTAGTTAATGTTAGAAATAGATTGCATGCTTAGGTTTCCAAAGTAGTTGATTAAATCCACTCCTATCCAATGAATTATGGATACCATTCCATGGTTACATGCATGTTAATTGGATGGTTTTCCTTTCATTGTTGTTAGTAATTTATTTCATTTATTTTTATTGTTTAGTTGTATTTAGATTCTATTATTTTAAATCTTAGTTAGTTGGAAAGTAATTAAATTTTTCATACTTGTTAAAATAGTTGATTTGGTTGCTTACTTTTCTTAGTTTTGCATGATTAGGAAAGTAGTTTGTTAAAGCATGTTTCCATTAGATTTTTTGTTAATTTCATGTTTAGGAAAGTTGCTAAATTGCATTTTTGGAAAGTTTCACTTTAAAAAATTTGTTAATTAGGAAATTCATAAAATTAGAAGTTTTTAATTTAGGAAAGTTTTAATTTTAGAAAGTGCATGTTTTAGGAAAGTTTCCCATTTAGCATGTTTCTTGTTTTTATTAGTTTCCAATTTCATGTTGCAATTTCCATTCTTAATTTAGGATAAAAATCACTTGAATTTTTGCTAGGTTTGATTGTTTAAAATAGGGACCACTAGCTTCACAATAGTTCACTCCCTGTGGGATCAGCCTCACTAGCATACTATATTGCATATAATTCGTGTGCTTGCAAGTTTATTTAAAACAACAACAAGTTTTTGGTGTTGTTGCCAAGGAGTTAAAGCAATGTGTAATGTTCCATGCTTTAAGTTATTTTCCTCTTGTCTAGGTTTAAGGTGCATTGGATTAGGGTTTTTGCATACTTTTTGCATTTGTTACTATTTTCTTCATATTGACCATATTTCTTTGAATTTTGTGTGAGGAAAATTGGCAAAGGAGCGGTGGCGATCCTATGGGCCATGGCTTCATCATCTTATATTAGATTTTGTTGCTTTCCTAGATTAGGAATTAGTGAAACTTGTAGTGAGGCCCATTGTAAATTGTAAATTCTTTATTATTTAATTTTAAATGGGTTGTAATATTATAGGGCGAATGTGGAGTATGGTGGCCCATACTTGATCATCATTGGACCCCTCACTATGAGTATCTCTCATCATTGACATTTTTTGCATTGTTACTTAGGATTGTTGTAGAGCACCTATCTAACCTTAGTTGGATAGCATATAGGTTGCATTAGTTTTCTTTTGTATTACATTGCAAATTTACAACTTTATGGTGGAATGAAATTAATGCTAATAAGGGCCCCACAGGAACCCATATAAGATTAGGGTTGGATTTCACCACCACTGCCTTGGCCCACCTAGAAATCAATCAATATCCTTGTATGCCACAATCCCAAGCCTTAAATTTAAATTTAAAATCAAGTAGAAAGAGACTTAGGGTAATGATTTCATAGGACCCTTTGAGAAGGATGTGATCTATTGTCACTCTAATAGCTTTTGAGTGCTGTGTTTATAGTGGGTGTCTTAAAATCCTAGTAATTTTCCCATGCCTTCCATTGACAATAGTTACTATCTAAATGCCTCCTAACATGAGGATTGTATTAACCAATTTTGAGAAAAACCTAACTAGTAAGCAGTAATCAAATCTAAACAAAAGGAGGAGCTATCTAGATTTAGGTCTAAGAAGCTACCACCCATGTAATAAGCAAAGATAATCAAAACACTACTCTATTAGTGCTTACTAGGATTTCATTATGCATCACGTAGAGTTAGAGTTAGCATTTAGATTATGCATTTAGTATAAGATAGTTTATGCAAAGGCATTGATCTCAGAACCCAAAGCTAACACCTTTCAACCTAGAGATTCAATGCAACCAAAGATAAGGGGAAAGAAACCAAGATCCCATCCCCATGACTGAACCACTGGCAGAAGTCAAGCATAAGACCATTAAAGATTTCTATGGACCACTACAACTCAACATCCCATCATGTATAGCTTTACCTCCTACAAATGCAGACCACTTTGAGTTAAAGCAGGGAGTCATACAATTGCTCCTGTCTTTTTACAGTCAAGACTGAGAAGACCCCTACCTACATATCAAGGAGTTACTTGATATTTGTGCCACATTTAGGTTCCAAAAAATTTCAAATGATTCAAGTACACTAAGGCTATTCCCTTTTTCTCTCAAGGAATAAGCTAAATCATGGCTTAATTCCTTGGAGGTAGGTTCCATCAATACATGGGACCACTTGTCCATACCGTTTTTGAACAAGTTCTTCCCTGTTCACAAAACAAATGCCCTATGTCGTGAAATTATTAATTTCCATCAAAGGGATGATGAACAATACTATGAATGTTGGGAATGGTGGAATGAACTATTGCAGAAAAACCTAAATCATGGATTAAAAAATGGCAGCAAGTTCAATACTTCTATGAGTCATTGATGCTTCAAAATAGACAAATGATAGATGTAGTGAGTGGAGGGACCCTCATGCTAAAGTATGAGAGTGAGGCTTGGGAGTTCTTTTAAACATTAGCAGATAATTCCCAGCAATGGGATTATTCAAATAGAAGAGAAAGAAACAACCAACCCTCTAAGAGAGGGGGTCTCTATGATATAGGAGTGGATATTGATCTATCCCATAAACTTGATTCTATAATAGCAAGATTGGACAAGTCTGATAGTAGACTAAATAAACCTGAAACTATGTTTCAATCCTTTATGGTTACTTTATCTTTTAAACCACCACAAGAGGTTTGTGCTATATGTTCTAGCCCAGCCCATATAGCCATGTCTTATCCATCAAATAGTGCTGAAAGACTATCTTATTGATTCAAGTGAATGCATTGAATGCATATTTCCAACCCAGCAACAACCCATATTCTAAGACTTACAACCCTAAATGGGCTAAGCATCCCAACTTTTCCTGGTTGAAGAATAACTACTAAGGGGGACCATCTATGAACCCTTTAGCTGAAAATTTCCTCATAAAGCTATAGTTCCTTAGCAACCACCTAGATTTCAACAATCTTAACAACAAAAGAAACCATCTTTAGAGGAAAACATCCACATTATGCTTGAAAACCTTTTAAAACATAATGATGACAATAAAAAGGCCTTACACCAGTTGCAAAATGAGAGTAGACATTTAGCCAATGTCAATTCTCAAGCCATAGCCAAGTTGGATATGCAGGTAAGCCAATTGTCAGTTGAATTACATAATAGAGGAAAGGGCTTGTTTCCTAGTCAACACATCCCTCACCAGGAGGGCTAATTTGAGATGGAGTAAAGTTCTCAAAACCTTAACCCTCATGAGCATTCCAAGTCTATAACCACCCTTAAGAATGGTTGTCAAATCGATAACAAAGTAAGGTAGGTTAAGGAAACTGCAAAGGATAAAGAGTCAATAAAAATATAAGAGAAAGAGAAAAGATAGAAAAACTCTACAGAACCTATAATGGAGGAAACCTATGTGCCTAAAGCTCCTCTTCCTCAGTTACTGAACAAGGCCAGAAAGGGAACAAACTTGTAATAACCCGAATTTTTAGGTACTATCTTAGTTTTGCATTTAAAAATGCATGTGAAAACCTAGGTCGTCACAAAACTTCAACGAGTTAATGGAGGTATTTAAACATGTTCAAATCAATATTCCATTGCTCAATGCAATTAAAGACATCCCCGCCTATTCCAAGTTCTTAAAAGAGCCTTGCACAAGAAAAAGAAAGTTAAATGTACAAATGAAAGCTTTCTTTGCCAAGCAAGTAAGCACTTTGATTCAACACATGACCCCACTAAAGTTTAGAGACCCCGGGTGTGCTACTATTTCCTGCATTATTGGAGATCATATCATATATAGGACATTACTTGATCTTGGGGCAAGAGTTAACTTGTTGTCATACTCTATCTATGAGCAACTAAGACTTGGTGAGTTAAAACGAACCACTACCACACTGCAATTAGTGAATAGATCTGTACCCCATGGTTTGGTTGAAGATGTCTTGATACTAATGGACTAGTTCTATTACCCAGTTGATTTCATTGTACTAGACACCCAACTTGTATCTGATCAAGGTAGTTAGATTCTGGTCATCCTTGGACATTCATTCTTGGTAACATCCAATGCCATTATTAACTTTAGGAATAGTGTAATGAAATTTTCATTTGGCAATATGAAAGTTAAGATAAATGTCTTTAATGCTGATCAACAACATTTAAACCTTGATGATTCTTGTGATGTCAATTTGATCGAGAGTATAATTAACAACATTCATCCACCATTGTCCATCTCTGACCCATTAGAGGCTTGTCTTATGCACTTTAATGGAGTATTTGATATATATAAGTCTATTGAGGAGGTAGACAACCTTCTAGAGGCTGCTCCAATTATGGATACCTCCAAGTGGGTTCCTTATGTGAAACCACTCCCACCTTTTGAATCTATCCCAATACCCTCAATAGAGCATTTGCCATTTCTAAATCCAAAACCCTTTCCTGACAACTTGAAATATTCATACTTAAGCCCAGATGAAACCTCACAAGTGATAATAGCTTCAGATTTAGATAATGAATAGGAGCTTTTAAATGTCCTTAAGCAATATAAAACTACTCTAGGATGGATGATAGTAGGCATAAAAGGGATTAGTCCAGCCATATGCATGCATAGAATACACCTTGAAGAACATGGTTAGAGATGAAGTCCTAAAGCTTCTAGTTGTTGGCGTAATATACCCGATCTCTGACAGCATGTGACAACTCGGGTTTTTGTAACACATTTTGTAAAACATTTTTCAAAGGCAAGATCCTTAATGGTCAAAGATTTTCTCAAACAATGTGGTGAAAATTCTTTTCTTTTAAATTCATTTATTGCAAAACACAAGTCTCACCTTAAGATACATAATACACATAGACATTTTGTATAAAATAAAATTTTATTGAATACCAGGAATCATCCAGCAGTTCACTCTTATATAGGCCCTGTATTATAATTACAAACCATTATCCAAATTACATAATTCAAAGTTCAAACCTCACCTTACATTAAAAACTCTTAATACAACATAATGCTTTCAAATAAAAATACATGTCTTCAAGGGACATACCCTGAATGATTATTCTCTTCAAGTCTTCTATCGTCATGAGCTCCTAGGTATTCAAGCTTTACTTCCTTAAGTCTCCTTTCCTATATTTGAGATATTGTAAACATTTAAACATTTACAATATCTCAGCAAGCTATGCTTGGTAGGGGATACAAAAATATACTACTTCACTAATATAAGAATACCTACCTCAGTCATTATTCCATCATGGTTATCTACTTGTGAGTTATCTCAATATAGAGTATATACTTTATTTATGTAGTATAGGATAAATTAGTTAAAATAGTGAAAATTGCTCAAAACTTGTTCCTTCCCCTAGCTATACTTTCACTTAGAAGATCAATATTCAGCCAATTCTTGTACAGGGATTTTCTTTCCAAGAACTGATGTAATGGCATTTCATCATGCCATGGCATTACACTATGCCTATTATATGTGCATCATAGTACAAAATACATTAGGACTACTATGCCACAGTCTCAATTTGTATAGCACGCCCAAATAACTATATAATAATCCACTGATACCAACTGTGGAAATAACAAATCGAGGTTCTCAGGGGATTGCCCCACATGACATTTATCCTCTCTTTGGGCATGTTATCCATCATATAAGTTTCAGAAAGTAGGTGGCCAAACCCTCATAACTTCCTAAGCATAGCATCCCCAGTCTTAGGATTATGTAAAACCAAAACACAAGCTACCATGCTTGTATGTAAAATACATTGTACATATCAAACAATGTGTCTGTTTAACTAAGGCTAGAATATTTTCTATGCCCCATTCTTAGGGTTTCCTTAGTCTACATATCTCATTACTTTCACCTCAGTTAATTAGGTCATTGATAGTTGAATTGGATCATAGGGTTAGTTTACTTAATTAGATCATGTGATTGGACGATGCTATGCTAAGGTACTAAGCATACTTATTTTATGAAGATCTATAATTCTAGACAATAGATCATGTATGTATATGCATGAATCATTAATACATTCTTGTACATCCACCTACCTCAAAGTGGTATCAAGGTCTTGATTCATACATCTCAACTCCATATTGTCCATCATGATCTTGATTCATACATTTGTCAACCATACGTATAAAGCTATTCTTCTAAACAAATATTCTTTCTACATTGGGCTATCCTATGAGGGATGCCCTAACTTTCTTTGAATCGCACATGATCAAGGTTTCAAATCTTCTAAGTTCACAATCTACACTATAAGTAAAATCATAGGAAAAACTAAAATCTACATTATATTTCTTTTCTTTTGGTTTGTGATCTTTCAAGATCTCTCTTGCATCTTGTTTGATCTTCCTTATCTTATTTACAATTTTTATTAGGATTAGATAATTTACTAACCTTTTACGCTCTTATTATTATTATTACTCAACTAGTTAATGTTTTACTAGTTGAGGATAGCTTATTCCATCCTAAGTCTAAACAGCTTCTCTTATGTCAAATTGGATAAGGCTTACTACTTGAATGGTTGAAAACAAAGTGCTTACTCCAGTCCTTATGTAAGGAGGCATTTAGACCTCATAAACGTTAATGAAAGGTGGGGGAAGAGCAAGGTTCTATTAGATAACCCCCTTCACCACCATGTTCATCATCCACTAGGATGACCTTAACTCAACCTTTCATAAGGTTCCTATGAGCATTTTAACCCTAATTACTCTTTCTAATTGATTTTAATTAAATCCATGAACATATAAATGTCATTAATGGAGTTTCATTATTCTCTTAATTTGGGCCAAGGAATTCATATTCTTGATATTATCCTACTAACTATAGCCCTTACTATCATTAAGTCCATGTCCTTTATTTCATGTAAATGTCCTTTAATTCTAATTTCATTTAATTACATTTTCAATGTAGTTTTCATAACATAAGCATTAAAGCATAAATAAATAAATCTAAAATTAAGTCTACTAAGCAATAAATGATAATTATAATAACATTTAATAATTCAAATAAAATTCTAGCATGCCATGACTATTCATCTTGATCTAATGGTCATTATTCATCTTTCATCTCTTTTAGGGTTTAGATCTTTATCTTTTCATTTTTCTTTAGATCTAATATATCTTCTTGATGTGAATTCATCATTAGATCATTGAAGCATCTCATCAAATGAATTGATCTTTCTTAATCTAACCGATCAAGATGATCTTAAGTCATTTTATCCAATTTAAGGGCATATATCTTGATCTATCCCAAATCATCATCACCTAGTCCATAAATCCATATAATATTAACTTAATATCTTCATCCAAACATATCCATACTATCCAATCATCCTTGATCAACTTGATCGAGGAGATTACCATTCATTTTTATGGATCTTACTACTTTTAAGGATATATCTCTTAATTAAATATAGATCAGTCACTTATAACCATTGATTCAATATTTCAAAGTCACAAGATCATCAATGAATCATAATTATATAGTTTGATCATTCCAAATTTTACTAATTATAAGAATTAGTAACACTTTTCTTTATTAATAGAATTTTACATGCACCAAAATATAAATTTTCTAATCCAACCCAACTTTTTTATCTCAATTTGGAGTTAAATTGAGATCAGAAATGGGATTTTAAGATTTTAGCCCATTTTAAAGGCTGAATTTTAATCTTACTATTTTTGTTGATTTACTTGATCTAGACACCTAAAAATTTTACTGTGATCATGGTCCCTAAGGTTTTGGACCTTCTGAACCCATCCATTGGTTCATATCTCCATTTTGAGATCATCTTGATCACAATCCAACACTGTTGGTACGAATTTTAGTAATTTACACAATTAATTTCAATTAAAAACATAAATAAAGTTCAGTAACTTATACATGTGACAAGAATTCTATACAAACTTTTTTTATCTCACTTTGGAGTTCAAATGACTCTACAATTGGACTATCAAGCTCACAGTCATTCCCAGAGTCAAGATTTGATCTAGGCCCAGTGAAACGAATGGCTCAGATAGATCGATCGAAGCGGGCCAGTAGGGCTAAAGGGTCGGCACACGCTCATCACCCGGACGCATGCATGATGCATTTCCCCAGGACCAGCACTGTCACATGGCTCTTCCGTTGGGAAGGCTTCGAATGTGGCACGCGTGCAGTGTCCCGCAGAGCGTCCAGGGAGTTGATCCCCTTGAGGAAGATAGGACAGTCTGCTTAGACCATCCAATCAATTCCTTTAGAATTAAGGGCTCAAAACTCTATAAAATTTATTGTAACTTCTACCCTTGGGGTTTTGGACCCTTTTGGATCGGTTAGATGGCTCCGATTTTCCATCTAAGCCCTCTATAATCCAGAATTAAAGGGCTGTGGTCCTTACTTTATTTTTACAAATTTTAGCCCAAACCTATTTATAGAAAAATAAAAATTTTATAAAAAAATATTAAATAAGTCTAGGAAGTGGTTCCACTTACCTGATTGGAGAAACAACTTAGATTTGAAGCCCAATTTGAGAAAAATACCCGTTGATGATAATATTGTATGATAGTCCCTTGTTATGTGATTTTTCATTGATTACACCATTTGATCTTGGAATTGATTTGGGGGTTTTGTAGATAAGAGATTATAGGTTAGTATGGATGGTGGGATTTGCGTGATTCAACTTGGAACAGAGTGCCAAATTAAATTTAGGTCTCTTGTTCCAATTAGAGAGAGAAGAGAGAGTGTAAGAAGGAAGAAAAGAGATAGAAGGGGGAGGAGTTTTGAGTTGAGATTCTAAGGGAGGCTAGGGAATTTTGTGCTAAATTTTGTGAAAATTTTTGGGATTTTTTTTTGGAGGTATTTATAGGCATTTTGGGTATTTTTCATGATTATCTATAATTATTATGTTTTATTCTTTTTATTATTCAATGTTCATTGGATTCCCACTACCACCTCCTTTTGCACTAGCAAGTGGTAGTGCTTTCACTCATAATTACACATTTTTTGGTCACTGGATTCCTTTGTGGGTCCCACGGGTGTGAAAATACCATTTTGCCCTTTAAATTCCAAAAATGAAGAAAAATAGTGTTTATTCCCATGAACTCGGAATTGAGAGCACTTAGTGGCATTGGATTTGTATTTCTAAGTACATTCCAAATTTTTATGTCTTAGGTCTCAGTTATGAGTAAAATTACCATTTTACCCTTTTGTTCATAAAAATGTTATAAAATAAGGATTTTTCATCTGGATTCAAAATTTGTCATTCTTACAGTCATTCTAAAGGGTTCGTTGAGTATGTTTTCACTTATACATGTCTTATCCTTTGATTGTACTTCTATGAGAAGTGCATTTTTAATAACCCTCATATTTCAGCCTAATTTTTCCTTAAAATTCTCAATTTCATTACAAAAGTTAGAGGTGTTACAACCTACCCCACTTACAAAAATTTCATCCCAAAAATTTCTAATTTACAACTACTCAAACAAACTAGGATACAACTTTTTCATTTTCTCTTCTAATTCCTAGGTAGCTTCCTCGACTGCCTGATGTTGCCATAATACCTTGACTAAAGGGATAGATTTGGTCCTCAATTGTTGCTTTTTCCTGTCCAAGATCTAGATTGCCCTTTCCTTAAAGGTTAAATCTGTATTTAACATTTTTGATATCCTTTCAAGAGCATGAGTCTCATATGGAATGTATTTTCGTAACATGGATACGTGAAATACATTGTGCACCTTTGAGAGTTGGGGTGGTAGGGCTAATTTGTAAGCCACCAAACCAACCCTTTCCAGAATTTCAAAAGGACCAATATTCCTTGGACTGAGTTTTCCCTTACTTTCGAACCACCTTATTCCCTTAACTGGTGAAACCTTCAGAAACACGTGGTCACCTACTTCGAATGCTAAGGTTTGGCGTCTTTTATCCACATAGCTTTTTTGATGACTATGAGTGGCCAATAATCTTTTCTTTATTATTCTCACCTTATCTGTACATTGTTCCACTAGTTTTGATTTTATCAACTTCCATTCTCCCAGGTCATCCCAATAAGTTTATGATCAACATGGTTGTCCATACAATGCTTCATATGGTGCCATACCGATACTTGCATGAGAACTATTATTATACGTGAACTCTAGCAATGGAAGATGTTCATCCGAACTTCCTCTCTAGTCTAGTGCATAGGCCCTTAGAATATCTTCTAAGGTTTGAATGGTCCTTTTTGACTGACCATTAGTTTGGGGATGAACGGTTGTACTAAACTTTAGGGATGTCTCCAATGCCTGTTGCACACACTTCTAGCTTCTAGAGGTAAACCTTCCATCTCGTTCAGAGATGATGGAGAGTGGGACCCCATGAAGATTAACTATTTCTCTTAACTGGGCTTTCAATAGATTGGCTTTGTCTGATCGGAAGGAAGTGTGCCAACTTGGTTAGCCTATCAACTATTACCCAAATCATATCATGACCTGCCCGAGTCCTTGGTAACCCTACTACAAAGTCCACGGTGATATGTTCACATTTCCATTTTGGCAGTTCTAAGATTTGTAGTAATCCAGTTGGTCTTTGATATTCAGCCTTCACTTGTTGGCAAGTTAAGCACTTAACCACACATTCCCCGATATCTCTCTTCATACCTTCCCACAAGAAATTTCTTTTTAAATCTTGGTACATTTTTGTTCCCCCATCTTTCCACATAAGAAATTTGGATTGATGGGCTTCTTGTAGTGGTGCTTTTCACAAACTCGTGGGAACCACAAATCTTCCTTAGAACTGAATACCCTTGTCTGAAGCTTTACAAAACCCCATCTTTCCACACATTTCTTGGATTGTTATATCCCCGTCTTAGGCCTTTAAGATTTGTTCAACAAAAGCTAACTTAATAATGACATTAGCCAATACTGCTTTTGTGTGTCACTTAGTGCATCAGCCACTACATTAGCATTTCTAAGATGGTATTAACCTTCTTTGTCTCATATTCAGATCAGCATGGGTGAAAATATACTTGAGGCTCTTGTGTGCATACATTGAATTTCTCCCTGTACAAGTAATGTCGCCAAATTTTTAAGGCAAACACTACCGCTGCAAGTTCTAGGTCATGTACTAAGTAGTTCATTTCATGTTTCTTTAGTTGTCATGAAGCATAAGCAATGACCTTCCCATTTTGCATCAGTACACTTCCTAACCCTTTTCCTAAAGCATCATAATATATCTCATAACCTCCACTCCCAAATGGCAAGGACAATATTGGCGCTGTAGTTAACCTCCTTTTTAACTCTTGAAAACTCCTTTCACATTCATCAGTCCAAATAAACTGTACTCCCTTTCTAGTCAAAGAAGTCAAAGGAAGAGCTATACGGGAAAATCCTTCGTTAAATCTATGATAATATCCAGCTAACCCAAAAAACTCCGTATTTCAATTACTATCTTTGGCTGCTCCCAATTCATTATTGCTTCCACCTTGGTTGGGTCTAGCTCTACTCCATTCTAGGAAATTACATGCCCTAGAAAGTTGACTTTCGCCAACCAAAATTCACACTTAGTAAAATTTTCAAATAGTTTATGTCTTCTAAGTGTGTTTAATACAATCCGTAATTGTTCTTGATGTTCTCGTATACTAGTAGAATAAATCAATATATTGTCTATGAATATGATTAAAAATTTATCTAGGAATTCCTTGAAAATTCTATTCATCAAGTTCATAAATACCGCAGGAGCATTGGTTAATCCAAAAGCCATCACCAAAAATTCATAATGTCCATATCGGGTTCTGAATGCAATTTTGGGTATATCTTCTCCTTTGATATGCAATTGATGATACCTTGATCTAAGGTCAATTTTGGAGAAGACCTTAGCAAATTGGAGTTGATCAAAGAGATCATCAATGCGTGGTAGAGGGTATCTATTTTTTGTTGTCACATTGTTCAGCGTCCAATAATCGATACATAACCTTATAGACCCATCTTTCTTTTTCACAAATATCACTGGTGCTCCCCATGGTGAACTACTTGGTCGAATAAACCCTTTGTCCAACAATTCCTGTAGTTGATTCTTCAATTCTCTTAGCTCAGCTGGGGCCATCCTATAGGGTGTTTTATAAATTGGAGTTGTACTAGGAATTACTTTGATGGTAAACTCAATTTTCCTATAGGGTGGTAAACTTAGGAGTTCTTCAGGAAACACATCTTGGAATTCCCTGACTATGTCGATTTCTTCTATCTTGGGATGTTCAACATTCAAAGCAACTACAATTGCTAAAAATGCTTGACATCCCTTAGACACATATTTGATAGCCTTCATAGCTGATACGATAGAGTTGACTGAGCCATTTGGTTTTTCATGCAATACTAGCATTTCTTCTCCTAGTGTGTTAAAAGTGAGTTTCTTTTTATGGCAGTCCATAATTATCCCATATTTTTCCAGCCAATCCACACCCAGTATTATGTCAAAATCTACCATGTTTAGTAAAATGAGGTCTATTGTGAAAACCCCAATTTTTTCTGGAATTTATTTGAATTTTTCATGAAAATCAAGGTGGAATATTATATTTAATATAATATTAATTTTTAGAAAAAGAATCAGGTCTTGAAACATAGATATGTAGAATCATTCATGGAAAACCATTCAAAATGACTGTAAGCACACTGAAATCTGAGCTCTAGTGAAAAAGCCCTATTTTTTGTAATTTTGTGAATTTACATTTACCCATAGGGGTAAAATGATCATCTCACTTTTGTGTGGGGTCCACAAAAGTTGGGTGAGCTAGTGGACAGCCAGCTCAAGGAATATCAATGATGAGGAATAAACATGATGAAGAATATGCTTTGAATTTTATAAGAAAAGTGAAAATCATTTATAATTAAAAATAATTAAAATTTTAATTAAAATAATCCAAAATTAACACTATAAATACCCCTCCCCCTATTCCCACAAAATTTCACAAACTCCCTAGACTCTCCCCCTCCTCTCCCTCTTTCCTTCTCTTTCTCTCTCTTCTCTCCTTTTTTTCTTTCTTTTTCTTTTCTTTTTCTGTCTCCTCCCTTTACAACCGCAGAGTGCATCTGTGGATGCACCCGAGGAGATTATTCCCCCCAAAACTATCAAGTGTGTCGTCCCCGATGGAACCAAGGTTTCACCCTGGCACTATTTTTTGAATTAGTCATCCCATTTCAGCCATTGAAACTTGATCTTGAACGCTTCATTTTGTTCAGAATATCACCATTTACAAAAGCCCTATGATTTCACATCCATTAGAGGAGTATTTACTAGTGAAATCATCGACAAACAGTAAGTTATGGTGACCTATATTTTTTCGGCGTGGATCTCTCTTGTCCAGCCATATTTTTCAATTCTAGACACTTTAGGTAGGTGCCCTCATATCCCTCTATTTATTTCGACATTTTTCCAAGCTTGAGGATCACCGAACTGGATTTTTCGGCAAGATTTTTTTGATGATCTAGTACCAATGAACCAGGTGAAAAACTTAGGCAAAACATAATTGATTGGGAATTCTGAACCATTGGATGGATTCAGAGGGTCCTGAAACCCTAGGGGATAAAATTTGGGATGTTATTCAAATCTGAGAGATCTAGGCAAGGCTGATGTGATGGTTCGAATCGACCATCTCAACTATCCCACGGCACCCACCCTATACCACTGGCTATCCTAGGTGGAATGTGGCAGGTGAAGGGACCCCTATCATCTATCGATCTAGAACCCAGATTGAAATTGGGCCCTTAGTTGATTTGAAATCTTAAAATCTCAATTCAGAGCTCATTTTAACTCCAAATCAAGATTGAAAAGAAGTTCTGGATTCTTGGTAAATAGTAGAATCTAATGGAACCATAAACTTTATGTATTATTCACTATAAAATTTTGTATATTTCAAAAAGAGGTACTAATTCTCAAGATCAGTCTAATATGACATGATCAGACCTTGGATTTCTGATCTATTAGTGATTTAGTGATGAGAGAACAAGGAATCAAGAGTTAGATGGACTGATCTGGGATAAATTAAGAAATTTAACCTTAATGGCAAAGAAATCTTAAAAATAATCATGGATACTTGATCTAACATATCAAGCATGATCAGAAGCTATGAAACAGTATGGATGATGAGATCATGTCCTTGAATTTAATGAATTAACTTAAGATCTTCTTGATCAGTTGGATCAAGAAAGATCAAATCATGTGATGAGATACATCAATGATCTAGGGATGATATCACACTAAGAGAATGTTAAAGATCTGAATAAAAATGAAAGATCAAGATCAAAACCCTTAATGGGATGAAAAATGAATAAAATGATCAATGGATCAAAATGAATAAATATGACGTATTCAAATGAGCATGTAAATTATTATTGTAAATGTTCTTTTATTTGCTTAGTAGATGATAAATTTATTTATTTACTCTTTAATTGTTCATTGTTATGAAAATTACATGGAAAATGTAATTAAATGAATATCGATATTGATGAACATTTATAATGAATATGGACATGGACTTAATGATAGTAAGGGTTATAGTTAGTAGGACAATATAAAGAATATCATTTTCTTAGCCCAAAACTAGGAGAATAATAAATCCCATGAATGACATTTCAAATGTTCATGACTTTAATTAAAATCAAATAGCAAGAGTTTTTAGGGTTTAATGATCATAAGAACCTTATGGAGGTTGAGTTAAGGTCAACCCCAAGGAATGCTGAACATAGTGGTTAAGGGGGTTCTCTAATTGAGCCTCGCTTGCCCCCAACTTCTGATGACATTTGTGAGATCTAAATGCCTCCTTACATGAAGATTGAATTAACCATTTTGTGAGCAGCTTTTAACTAGTAAGCCTTAATCAATTCTGAAATAAGGAGGAGCTGTCTAGAATTAGGAAAGAAATAAACTATCTTTAACCAGTAAAACATTAACTGGTTGAATAATAATAAGAGCATAAAAGGATAGTAAACTATCTAATTCTAATAAAAATGGTAATTAAGATAATCAAAGATCAAACAAGATCCATAGGGAGATCTTGAATGATCAAGAATAATAAAATTCATAATATTGTATGTTTTTGAAGTAGTATAAATATTAGATTCAAAGGCAGATTAATATATTAGATCCTTGATAAATATTATCCAAGGAACAAGATCCAAATCATTTTATGTAAGGATGATCAACTGAACAATTAGGAAGTATACATGAGTTGAGGAATGACTATATACATGTGATTTGATAGATACATGAAGAATATGATGATCAAGATCAATGGATTGATGAAAGTAAAGGTATGTGGAACCTTAAGGATACATTCAATGTATAAAATGCATGTATTTTACACATGATTTTATCTTTATAAATGAGTTTGGATGATAATTGCCTTTGAATTGTTATAAATCAACAAATGATGTTGAAATGAATACAGAAGGATTGATTAAGTAATTATGAAATTACTTAAGACAACAAATGAAGGGGAGCCTTGGCGCAACGGTAAAAGTTGTTGTCATGTGACCTTGAGGTCACGTGTTCAAGGTGTGGAATTAGCCTCTTGCAAAAATCTAAGATAAGGCTGCCTACTTTAGGCCATTGTGGCCCTCCCCTTCCCCAAACCCCGCATAGGCAAGAGCTTCGTGCACCGGGGCTACCCTTTTAAGACAACAAATAATGTTGAAATGAATACAAAAGGATTGATTAAGTAATTATGAAATTACTTAAGACAATCAATGAGGTTGTAATGAATACAAAGGGATTGATTAAGTAATTTATGAAATTACTTAATGGGTAGAATGGGAAGATTTGAACTATATAAGTTGGACCCCCAAATCTTAAAGAAATGTGTTATAGGCAATGTTCTATTATAACCAGACACATAGTCTATATATATATTGAAATATTATTTTCCATCTAAGCATGGAGGCTTGTGGTTTTGTTTTAAGACAGGCTTAGGCCTGGGGATGCTAATGCTAGGCGAGTTGTGAGGGTTTGGCCACCCTCTCTCTGAAACTAATTATGATGATGATACCATGCCCAAAGAGAGGCAAAATGTCTGGTGGGGCAATCATGGGAAGACCGCCACTGTGACAACCATGGTTTCCCCCATGTGAACATGGATTGTGCATTTTCCACCCTTGTATCAATGGAGTATTTATGCAGTTATCCGGGCACACTGTACGAATTGAGATTGGGAGCATGATAGTCCTTTGATATTTTGCATTATGATGCAATTGATTATGGCATAGTGAGATGCCTTATGTTATGGCATGATGATGCCTTAATGTTATGGCATGACAATGCCTTATGTGATGGCATGATGAGATGCCTTATTTTATGGCATGATGAGATGCCTTATTTTATGGCATGATGAGATGCCTTGTTTTATGGCATGATGAAATGCCCGGTATAAGTTATTACCGATGTTGTATTGGAGGATTATTCCCAATATGGTATGATTCAGTTTTGATGATATTGACTATATTCACAATTTTCAGTGGTTTTATTTATATGTAAAATATACATATAATTCATATGATGAGTGAAGGATAAAATGATTATCCAATTGCATAAATTGATTTATATCATGGATATAATGAACTGTTGATTTTGGGATATATTGAATATATTTCTTAAATCCCCTACCAACTATAGCTTGCTGAGATATTATAAATATTTGAATGTTTACAATATCTCAGATATAATTAAGGAAGATTGAAAGCTCAAGACTTGTGGACAATCATCACCGAACTACATCTCATGGTATTTACTCTGAGGAAGATTGTATTGAATTTTGTTTGTAATTTGGATTGTAATATTTGGACAAGGTATGTAATGACTATCGGGGTTGTGTAAGTGAACCACTGGATCGATCTTGATTTTAATAAAAGTATTTCTATTGATATTCAATAGAAATTTTATTTTATATAAAAATCTATGTATGATAAGTTATTTGAGGTGGCACTCGAGTTTTTGACAAATTAATTTCAAAGAAAATATGTTTTCGGTTATTGTATTTTAAAATGTTTCAAAATCAGGGCCCTACCTTTGCAAATATTTATGAAAAGGTGTTTTAAAAACCTAGGTCATCACATCTATACCCATTCTCCCCTATACTTCAATAGGTACATCTTGAAGATATTCCTATAATCTATCTATTTTTCCCACTAGTGTCATCACATCCAAATAGAGTCCCAATTTCTCCACTATCAATTGTATACTAGATGCAAATACACATGATATGAAAGAATGAGTAGATCTAGAATCAAACAATACTTTGGCATGGTGATGAGATACTAGCAATGTACCTTTAATAACTTCATTAGATGTTCTAGCCTCTTTGTCAGTAATGGCGAACACCCTTCCTCGATGATGCAATACATTCTTAGGCTTTGCACCCTTAACTATCAAGCGTTTGTTGCAGTTATTAGAGAAATTCCCTAACTCACCACATTTATAACATTTGATAGGAGGTTGCAGTCATTGTGGTGCCCTATGGAGACACACATTGCCTGGATGATATGCTCTGCATTTGGGGCATCGTGTCCGTTTAGCTTGATTTCCCAGATGGCTAGAAAGCCTGAAGTGGTTTAGTGGTCTCTTGCCCCTCTTGAAGGATTTTTTATGATAGTTGCTCCCTCCTCCAAGTTTGGTGGATTGGTTTCTCTTATAGTCTTCTTTGAATTTAGAAGCCATCCCGACACATTCAGCCATAATTGTAGCTTTGCTTCCCAACACCTTCATTCTTAGCCCTGGGTGTAACCCTTCCATAAAATAATCCACCATATACCTTTCAGTGTCACATATATGGCTTGCAAATCTCTTTAGTTGAATGAACTTATTTTCATAATCAACAACTGAAAGGTTTCCTTGTCGTAGATATAAGAACTCCTTCTCCTTCTGAGTTTGAGCATGGACTAGAAAATATTTTTCATTAAAAATTTCCTTAAACTTTTCCCATGGAATTTCTTCAGGATTGGAGAAGAAATTCCTTTGTGCTAAACTCCACTAGAAAGCTGCTTCTTGCTTCAATATATATGTGGCCAACGTGACCTTAAGATTCTTCAAAGTTCTCAACACAATGAAGGTCTTCTCTACTTCATAAATCCATTCTTCAGCCTTCTCAGCATCACCCTTGCCATTGTAGTTGATAACCATCTTTTGGAACCTTTCCACCATCTTGTCTATCTTTTCAAGTGTTAATTGAGAGGTTTCCAACACTCCACTAGGTACAAGTGAAGAATTATCCTTTATCGAAGTTGGAGTTTCCTATCTAGGTATAGGAGCACTGGGTCCCACATTAGGTTTAGCTTGGGCTTGAATACTTGGTGCTTCAACTAGAGTAGCCTGAGGCTCTATAAGCTGAGGAAGAAGATTCCTCAATACTCTAGTCATCACCTCCTCCAAATTATAACTAGATGATCCTTCCATAACATTCTCAAGTTCCCTTTAAGCCACACACCTTATTCCCCTTTTAGGTAGCATTTGCTCAAAACCCATATTTCCATATAAGTATTCTACTTAACCCATTTCTAATATATCCTAATTTGGATTATTCCTTTAGACATATTGGGGTTGTGAGTGACTGGATGAATGGCTCTGATACCAACTGTGATGACCCAGGTTTTTGTAACACATTTTGTAAAATATTTTTCCAAGGCAGGCCCTTAATGGTAAAAAAATTTGCAAATAATGAAGCAAAAAATCTTTTCTTTTAAATTCGTTTGTAGCAAAACCCAAGTCTCACCTTAAGATACATAATACACATAGACATTTTGTATACAATAAAATTTTATTGAATACCAAGAATAATCTAGTAGTTCACTCTTACACAACCCCTGTATTATAATTAAAAACCATTGTCCAAATTACATAATCCAAAGTTCAAACCTTACCTTACATTAAAAACTCTCAATACAACACAATGCTCTCAAATAAAAATACATGTCTTCAAGGGACATACCCTGAATGATTATTCTCTTCGAGTCTTTTACTGTCTTGAGCTCCTAGGTCTTCAAGCTTTACTTCTTTAAGTCTCCTTTCCTGTATCTGAGATATTGTAAATATTCAAACATTTACAATATCTCAGTAAGCTATGCTTCGTAGGGGATATAAAAATATACTAGTTCACTAATATAAGAATACCTACCTTAGTCATCATTCCATCACGGTTGTCTACTCGTGAGTTATCTCAACATAGAGTATATATGTTATTTATGTATTATAGGATAAATCAATTAAAATAGTAAAAATTGCTCAAAACTTGTTCCTTCCCCTGGCTATACTTCCACTTAAAAGATCAATATTCAGTCAATTCTTGTATAGGGATTTTCTTTCCAAGAACTAATGCAGTGGCATCTCATCATGCCATGGCATTACACTATGCCTATCATATATGCATCATAATGCAAAATATATGAGGACTACTATGCCACAGTTTCAATCTATGCAGCATGCTTAGATAACTGTATAATAATCCACTATACCAACTAAGAAAATGACAAATCCAAGTTCGCATGGGGGGAACCCTGGCTGTCACAATGGCGGCCTTCACATGATTGCCCCACCCGACATTTAGCCTCTCTTTGGGCATGGTATCCATCATATAAGTTTCAGAAAGTGGGTGTCTAAACCTCATAACTTCCCTAACATAGCATCCCTAGTCCTAGGACTATGTAAAACCAAACCACAAGCCACCATGCTTGTATGTAAAATACATTGTACATATCAAACAATGTGTCTGTTTAACTAAGGCTGGAATATTTTCTATCCCTATTCTTAGGGTTTCCTTAGTCTACATATCTCATTACTTTCACCTCATTTAATTAGGTCATTAAATAGTTGAATTGGATCATAAGGTTGGTTTACTTAATTCGATCATGACTATGCTAAGGTATTAAGCATACTTATATTATGAAGGTCTATAATTCTAGACAACAGATCATGTATGTATACGCATGAATCCTTAATACATTCTTATACATCCACCTACCTTAAAGTGGTATCAAGGTCTTGATTCATACATCTCAACTCCATATTATCCATCATGATCTTGATTCATACATCTACCAACCATACATAGAAAGTTATTCTTCTAAACAAGTATTCTTTCTACATGGGATTATTCTATGAGGGATGCCCTAACTCTCCTTGAATCATACATGATCAAGGTTTCAAATCTTCTAAGTTCACAATCTACAAGTAAATCATAGAAAATACTACAATCTACATTATATTTCTTTTGTTTTTGTTTGTGATCTTTCAAGATCTCTCTTGGATCTTGTTTGATCTTCCTTATCTTATTTACAATTTTTATTAGGATTAGATAATTAACTAACCTTTTATGCTCTTATTATTATTACTTAACCAGTTAATGTTTTACTAGTTGAGGATAGCTTATTCCATCTTAAGTTTAGACAGCTGCTCTTATGTCAAATTGGCTAAGGCTTATTAACTGAATGGTTGAAAATAAAGTGGTTACTTCAATCCTCATGTAAGGAGGCATTTAGACCTCACAAATGTCAACGAAAGGTAAGGGAAGAGCGAGGAACTATTAGATAACACCCTTAACCACCATGTTTATCATCCACTAGGGTGACCTTAACTCAACCTTTCATAAGGTTCCTATGAGCATTTTAACGCTAAGTACTCCTTCTAATTGATTTTAATTAAATCCATAAACATTTAAATGTCATTAATGGAGTTTCATTGTTCTCTTAATTTGGGCCGAGGAATTGATATTCCTTATATTATCCTACAAACTATAGCCCTTACTATCACTAAGTCCATGTCCTTTATTTCATGTAAATGTCCTTCAATTCTAATTTTATTTAATTATGTTTTCAATGTAGTTTTCATAACATAAGCATTAAAGCATATATAAATAAATAAATCTATAATTAAATTTACTAAGCAATAAATGACAATTATAATAACATTTAATAATTCAAATAAAATTCTAGCATGCCATGACTATTCATCATGATCCAATGGTTATTATTCATCTTTCATCTCTTTTAAGGTTTAGATCTTGATCTTTTCATTTTTGTTTAGATCTAATATATCTTCTTGATGTGATTTCATCATTAGATTATTGAAGTATCTCATCAAATGATTTGATCTTTCTTAATCTAACTGATCAAGATGATCTTAAGTCATTTTATTCAATTTAAGGGCATATATCTTAATCTATCCCAAATCATCATCATCTAGTCCATAAATCCATATAATATTAACTTAATATCTTCATCCAAACATATCCATACTATCTAATCATCCTTGATCAACTTGATCGAGGAGATTACCATTCATTTTTATGGATTTTATTACCTTTAAGGCTGATCTCTTAATTGAACATAGATTAGTCACTTATAACCATTGATTCCATGTTTCAAAGTCATAAGATCATCAATGGATCATAATTATATAGTTTGATCATTCCAAATTTTACTAATCTTAAGACTTAGTAACACTTTTCTTTATTAACAAAATTTTACATGCATCAAAATATAAGCTTTCTAAGTTCAGTAGGTTACAAGGAATCCAACCCAACTTTCTGATCTCAATTTGGAGTTAAATTGAGATCAAAATTGGGATTTTAAGATTTCAACCCATTTTAAAGGCTAAATTTTAATCTTACTATTTTTGTTGATTTCCTTGATCCAGATACCCAAAAATTTTATTGTGATCATGGTCCCTAAGGTGTTGAGACTTCTGAACCCATCCATCGGTTCATATCTCCATTTTGAGATAATCTTGATCACGATCCAACACTTTTGAAATGGATTTTAGTGCAATTAATTTCAATTAAAAACATAAATATTTGAAGTTTATAACTTATACATGTGACAAAGATTCTATAGAAACTTTCTAATCTCAATTTGGAGTTCAGATGACTCCACAATTGGACTGTAAAGTTCACAGCCATTCCTAGGATCTAGGTTTGATCTAGGCCCAGCAGAACGAACAGCCCGGATCGATCGGGCAGAGCACGTTGGTCGGGCAAAAGGGTCGGCGCACACCCATCACCGTGACACGCGCGTGACTCTTTCCCCCTAGGACTGGCACTATCGCATGGCCATTCTGTCGGGACAGCTTCGCACGCAGCGCATGTGCGAAAATGCTCCCGTAAGCCACGTTTCTGTGCAGTGTCCTGTAGAGTGTCCCGGGAGCCTATCCTCTTGAGGAAGATCAAACAGTCCACTTATATTGTCCAATCAATTCCTTTACAATTAAGGGCTCAAAACTCTATAAAATTTATTGGAACTTCTACCCTAGAGGTTTTGGACCCTTCTGGATCAATTGGATGGATCTGATTTTTCATCTAAGAACTCTATCATCTAGAATTGAAGGGCTTTGGTCCTTACTTAATTTTTACAAATTTTAACCCAAATCTGATTACTGAATAATTTTTTTTTCATAAAACAACATTAAATAAGTCTAGGAAGTGGTTCCACCTACCTGATTAGAGAAACAAGTTAGATTTGAAGCCCAATTTGAGAAAAATACCAGTTGATGATAATATTGCTCGATAGTTCCTTATTATGTGATTTTTTGTTGATTTCACCAATGGATCTTGGAATTGATTTATGGGTTTTGTAGATAAGAGATTATAGGCTTGTATAGACAGTGGGATTTAAGAGATTCAACTTGGAATAGAGTGCCTAATTAAATTTGGGTCTCTTCTTCCAATTAGAGAGAGAAGAGAGAGTGTAAGAAGGAAGAAAAGATAGATAAGGGGGAGGAATTTTGAGCTGAGATTTTGGAGGAGACTAAGGAATTTCATGGTAGATTTTGTAAAAAATTTTGGGATTTTTTTTTAGGTATTTATAGGCATCTTTGGTGTTTTTCATGATTATGTATAATTATTATGTTTTATTCCTTTTATTATTCAATGTTGATTGAGTTCCCACTACCACCTTCTCCACTAGTAGCTAGTAGTAGTTTGACTCATAATTATATGTTTTTTGGTCATTGGGTTCCTTTGTAGGTCCCTTGTGGGCCCCATGGGTGTGAAAAGACCATTTTGCCCTTTTAATTCTAAAAATAAAGAAAAATAGTGTTTATTCCCATGAACTTGGAATTGAGTGTACTTAGTGGCATTGGATTCGTATTTCTAAGTGCATTCCAAATTTTTATATCTTAGTTCTCAATTATGAGTAAAATTATCATTTTACCCTTTTGTTCATAAAAATGTAGAAAAATAAGAATTTTTCATCTGAATTCAGAATTTGTTATGCTTACAGTCATTTTAAAGGGTTCGTTGAGTGTGTTTTCAATTATACATGTCTTATCCTTTGATTGTACTTTTATGAGAAGTGCATTTTTAATAACCCTAATATTCTAACCTGATTTTTTCTTAAAATTCCCAATTTCATTACAAAAGTTAGGAGTGTTACACAGCACTTTGGTCAACCTCACTCAAGTTGTACCCAAGAAATCCAAAATCACGGTAGCAAAAAATGAGGATAATGAGTTAGCCAGACATAGCTATTACTGGGTAAAGAGTTTGCATTGATTATAGAAAGTTGATTGCAGTGACAATGAAAGATCACTTTCCTCAATCCTTCATAGACCAAATGCTAGAGAGGTTAGCCGAACATAGCTATTACTCATTTTTGGATACATATTCCAATTATAACTAGATTGCTATAGCTCTTAAGGATTAAGAAAAGACCACCTTCACCTACCCCTTTGGAACCTTTGCTTTCGAGCATATGCCTTTTGAGCTTTGCAATGTTGAGCATTTTTTCTCATATGGTAGATAGGTTTCTTGAGGTGTTTATGGATGACTTCTTAATATTTGGGTCATCATTTGATGAGTGCCTGCACCACTTATAGTTAGTTCTAGCAAGGTGTTAGGAGAAAAATCTTGTTTCAAACTAGGAAAAGTGGCTTTTTATGGTAAAAAATAGGGTAGTTTTAGGCCACATAATTTCTCCCAATGGGGTAGAGGTCGATAAGGAAAAATTGGATTTAATAGTCACCTTTCACCACTAAGGACAATGAAAGAACTCAACTCCTTTTTAGGACATGATGGCTTTTACAGATGCTTCATCAAGGATTTTCGCAAAATTGCCAACCCCTCTATAATTTACTTATAAAGGAGGCCATTTTTAGCTTTGATGAGGACTGTAAGAAAGCATTTGAGCAATTCAAGGCCAAGTTGACTTATGCACCATTATCTAACCATCAAATTGGAATGCACCATTTGAGATTATGTGTGATGCAATGGATTATGCCATTGGAGCTATTTTAGGGCAGCACGTCTATAAACTTCCCCATGTAATATATTACGCTAGTAAAACACTAAATTATGCTCAACTCAATTCGACCATAGAGAAAGAGTTATTAGCTGCAGTGTTTGCTTCGGATAAGTTTAGACCTTATTTGTTGAGGTCTAAAGTTATAGTATACTAGGTTCACACGCCTTTAAAGTACTTCCTTTGTAAAAAGGATGCCAAACATAGGTTGATTCATTGGATAGTACTGTTATAGGAGTTTGACTTAGAAATTCAGGACAAGAAGGGCATCGAAAATGTTGTAACAGATCACTTATCTAGACTAGTGGTGGAGCATACTAGCAATCACATACCTATAACTGAATCCTTTTTGGATGAACAGTAGTTGCATATTTCCTAGTTTCCTTGGTACGGTGATATTGTTAATTATCTTTTCATAAGAAAAATGCTTAATCATTGGACTAATGAAGATAAACGGAGATTTTCAACTGAGGCTGGATATTTTACCTAGAATGACCCATACTTATTCAAGTACTGTCTAGATTAGGTAATTAGGAGATGCATACCAGATAGTGAATATAATCAAATCATCTCCTTTGTCATGATCATTCATGTGGGGGCCATTTTAGCTTAAGAAAGATTCCTGTAAAAATTTGCAGTGCAATTTTTATTGGCCTACCATATTTAAGGATGCATATGCTTACTACATAGCATGTGTAAGGTGTTTGTAATATTATTATATTTTTAAGAAAAATAAAATAAATAAAATAACTATATAATATAATATAACAAAAAATGAAATGAATAAAGGATATAAGGTAAGGAAGAGAGAGAGAGAGAGTGCTTAAACGCACTCTCCTCCCTCTCAAAGTCTCTCTGTTTCACGTGGACAATCATGCACCATGGAGGCAGATTTCTCCACCCTTGAATAGCCGAGAATGAGGTAGGATCACTCCACCCTTCCTTTTTGCATTAAATTTTAAGATTCTTAACTTGTAAACGCCGAAAAACGGCATGAACATGTAGATTGTACAAAAGAAAAATCCGTGCTTACATTTTGCACAAAATCCTTGGGGGAGATAGTGTCAGATTTAGATCTGGACCGTTCACATTGTGTATGATGAGGAGAGGAAAGGACCCACAAAATTTTGTGACAATTGGACAGCTAGGGACGCTGAAAAACACAAAAAATCATAGTATGGGAGTTTTTGAAAACATGTTAAAAATCATGAAAAAATGATAGATTTAGGAGGGATTTGGGAAAATCGAATGTGGAAATGGAATATACGTGAAAAACCAGACTCATGGGTGTAAAAATCACAAAAAATGGAGCACCTGGGGTCACCAGCAACGGCGAACCAATTCGATCGTCGTCTTCAGCAACGACGATCGAAACGGGGGGGAAAACGCGTGGTCGTGGGAGTGCCACGAGGCGTGACGAGGGCGCGCCATGTGCAGGGCTCGTGGCGCAACCAATGCACCCCACGGGGTGAGCCTGGAATGCACCACATGCGCTATTTTGTCCCCCAAGCATAGAGCGCGTCCATAGAAGCGCCCGCTACCCTGAGAGGGTTCTGACGCAAAGCGCTTCCACAGAAGCGCCCGCCACGCGCAGGCCCATTTTTGGGATTTTGGTCTTTTTAACCCTTTAAACCTTGATTTTAGGAGCTATAGAGGTCCAAATCATGATTCGAAAGAGGCGTTGTGATCATCTCAACAAGGCAGACCTAGATTTAAGATAAAAATCTAGTTTGGAGTAACTTTTTAATAGCAAAACTACTAAATGCTATTAGATGATTCAGATCGAGCTAATCAATAGATGATCAGGCTTTAGATTTTAGTTATATATGTTAACCAATGACATGATTAGCATGACAAGTATATCAGGGCATACCCCTTGATATTGGTTACGTGTTGTTTGGGGATATTGCGATACTGAGGTAGGTGATTTCATTCACAATTTTTCCATGATTCTCAAATGGTGATTTGAGTTTTTGAGGCATGTGATTTATGCCTTACCATATGCATGAGATTGATTTCAGCATGTAGCTTCTCATGTGCATGCTATCTTTCTGGTGGTCATTGCATGCACTGTTTTTGATATCTTTAGTGATATCCACTTGATTTTGGGTATTTTTTACATATGGGAGTCACTCTGACTTGATATTTGAGACTATTGATCCTGTGGTAGGATGCGATTTTTCACCCCGTGAGTGCCTGAGTGCCCATGAGGGTGAAAGGGTGAAAGCAAAAGTGGTGTGCATCATTCCCGTGAGTGCCTGAGTGCCCGTGAGAGTGCAAGGGTGAAAGGGTGAAAGTGGATGGTACAGAGAGCTAACTCCACATTGCCATGAGTGTATGTGAGACACTCACAGGGCTTGACTGTGTATGATGTTGATACTTTTGACATGCATTCATGTGTTTTTAGATTTTCTTAGAGTGTGCATGTCTTGATATCTGATTGATGATATCTTATGTATTTCATAGACTTGGTATGTCCTTCATCATGTGATTTATGACTTATTATTATATTTGATCATTTTATGATCTTTATGCCTTGAGCCATGTGATTTGTTTTATTGAGTTATTTTGAATGTATATCACCTGCACAAGCATGGCTTGCCGAGGCATTGCTTTGTTTTGCAATGCCTCAGAATCATAGCGCGACAGTCAAAAAGGAAAGAAGGTGGATTAGTGTGGAGCTGGACGGGGGCTTGAGGACATATACTATCAGATACAGAGACAGCGTGGTGTACTTGTGTTAGACTAGTATTGGCGTTTTGGCATTCTCCTTAGTCATTGTATATATTGATAGATTAGACCCATATCACTGTATAGTGGTTATATGTTTATTCATGGATGATGTGGTGATCTTGGACAGACCCTGGAGCTTTAGAACTTTCACTATTACGTATCTTTACATTTGTAAAAATTTCATCGTGGTTTTAATTTGGGAGCATGCTCAAAATGGTTACTTTTCATTTTGTTTCTTCAGCGTGATTTTGAGGTGAAATGACCCTCGGGGTTTTCTGAAATGGTATTTGCTTGATGCTGTGACAAATTTTAAATTATGAGTTTTATGTTCTGGGATCCCATCTATTTTTTATAAATAAATTATTACTATTTTCGTATAAATATGGGAAAACATATGTTAAAACTCAAGGTGTCATAGTTAGGGCTAGCGTTGGCTGATGAGGGCAGGCCAAGAAGGCTGGCAGGCTTCTAGGCAATGTGAGGCACTGAGAGTTAGTCCCACATTGGCTAAGGAAAGAGTTCCTGGCCTGTTGATAAGGGTTCCAAGGAGTTTCACATCAACCACGCGTTTTACCTCGTCATGGGTAAGAACAAAACCGTGCGGGCCCTTGGCCTAGAGCGGACAATATGGTTAGATGTGAAACGAACCCGGGGCGTTACAGTGGTATTAGAGCGAGACCCCGACCCCGAGGGTGGCAAGCTAACCCCACGCGAGGTTGCGTGGCCCCTAAGGAGGGGAGAGGGCTAGCGTTGGCTGATGAGGGTGGGCCAGGAAGGCTGGCAGGCTTCTAGGCAAAGTGACGCACTGAGAGTTACTCCCACATTGGCTAGGGAAAGAGTTCCTAGCCAGTTGATAAGGGTTCGGAGGAATTTCACATCAACCATGCATTTTACGCCGTCGTGGGTAAGAACAAGACCATGCCGGCCCTTGGCCCAGAGTGGACAATATGGTTAGATGTGAAACAAACCCGGGGCGTTACAGTGTCAAAGATTAGGTAGTCTAGGAAGGAGACATATGATGCCCTTACAACCCCAACTTATTGTAGATTCATTTGATGTTTAGGGCATAAATTTCATTGGATCCTTCCCTAATTCTTTTGAAAATCTTTACATCCTAGTGGGAGTGGACTATGTGTCCAAGTGGGTAGAGGCTATGCCCTGCAAAACCAATGACCACAAAGTTGTGGTAAAGTTCTTAAAAGAAAATATCTTTGTTTATGGTGAAATGCCTTACAGGTCAGAACTATCTACTAATAAGCTCACTAACATTTTCCTTCATCATTCTTATCATAATATGATCCATATATGAGTTTTCCTGTTTGCACTACTGTAAAATAATCCTTATTTCCTATGATTTTGATAGGATTCAAGCAATCTAATATCTAAGTACTTGCTAGACCCATCTTCTTTTTCACCCATTTGTTTATGGTGAAATGCCTTGAGCATTAATATTGTAATCCTCAAATAGAAGTAGTCATCTCTACTACTTCTATTTATACTACTTCTTCTTCATTTTCTCTATTTTCTAGGACCCTTGGACATGCTGAACTGGCTGTGAAAGGATAAAACCTGGGCTCTGATACCAACTGTGACGACCCGGGTTTTCCCATGCATTTTTAAATGCAAGATCTAAATTCCTAAGGCGGGATGCATCTCTATTTGAAAACCATTTTATAAAAACCATGCAATGCAGCAGAAAATCTTTGATTTTTAAACTCATTTTGAAAACCCCGAGTGTCATTTGCTTTCATAACAACCAAAGTAGTTTTTGAAAAACTTCAGAAATCATAAATGTTTTTCCCAAGTCTATCTAGTCACAGCTTACAGCCCAATTGTAAATGAATACAAATACATGTCCAAAGGGTAGAGGGTTTACTTACATGTATAATTGTCTCTTTTGATTTACTTGCTCCTAGCACTAACATTTCCTAAGGCGTCTTCTACTCGTGAATGGAGCTATCCTAAAAAATGTTAAGGATTGGGTGAGTATATACTATACTCAGTAGGAGTCTATCACTACTAGTTTTTCAATGCATGCTACGTTTAAAATCATATACTATTTAAAACATGTGCATGTTTGAACAATCATGTTCAATATCGATATTAAAAACCATTGTTGAATTGGAATACTAACGACATAAAGAATTGCATAATCCAAGTCGAAAGTATCATATATATATATATATCATAAACATAATGATATACATAAGATGCTCAACTAAATCCAACTCATGGATATATGGTATGGTCGACCAACCTCCTATCATGCCATATGCATAATGCAAGTAAATCATCAAACCATAGGGCCCACTATGCCCATGACCTCGCCGCCGTGTGGTCCCCGGGTACCTGAGGACACTCGGTCATAGCCTCCACGGGGCATATGACACATCGACCCAGTGCCGTGACACCAGTGGTAGGCCCCTGTACTACATGCAGTCGACGTAGGGACATGCCCTTTTTAGGCATGGTACCCATTCCACCTAATAGTGGTAGAGGCTGGGAGGCCACCCCAGACCTCTCGGCATAGCGCCCACTAGCTTACTAGCCCAAATCATATACGATCAAACAAGCAAAAACCTCTTTTTCAAAACCTGTCCTCTTTGGGTCCCTCCCAACTGCCTAGCCCTCACAACTGCTACCCAAGGTCTTTTGAGCACTCCAGCGTCTTTTGGTAACCCTCAAGGACATGCAATTTTTCAAGAACTCAATGGTCACAAATCATGCAATATATGCAATTTTTTTGGAAAACATGTCTATGCATAATGTATTTGTCATATGCATGCTGAATTCGTTTATAAGATTAAGTCATGCTAAACAAGTCATATAACTTAAACTTAAAACATGCATTCTCAACACAATCATGGGTTCTTTTAAAAAGTCTAGTAGCGATAGAGCACCTACCTCGAAGTCTCCTGGAGTCGCGTCCTTCATCTCTCAACCCGACCCTAGGTCTCATTTATAAACACCTGGATATGAATGGATAACAAGGAGTCCTTATCAATTTCAATCTATTTAGACATTAGATCACTAGATCTGCCTTTTAGGGTTCATGGTCCTTGCCTAATTCATTGTCAGGCTAGATCCTATGATATGGATCTACTATTCAATAGTTAAACTCTATAAATTGTCCTCTGATCCTAACTTTATAGTCTCATTAGGTCCACATGTCCCAATTCCCAGGATACCCGTGCATCCTGGTTGAGCCACGATCGCCTCACGTGCGTGCGCGCCAAAAGGCCATGCCAAGGACCACGTTTTGCACGCGCACATGCATGCTCAAGTGACGCGCTATGACTTGCATCCTAGATGGCATTGCACGGATGCACCTTTGGTGTAGCATGGCACGTCTCAGCTCCCAGGGCACCCCATGCATCCTGGTCGAGCCAGAACTCTTGCCCCATGTCGCTCGCACACCCGAAGGTTGCACCAGGGGCAGTGTACGCACTGTTGTACGCCTGGAACCCGTCCCAGGCACACGTGAAGCATGGCGTCCCTGGGATGCCTTGTTCATACAGAGCCGGATGAAACATGCTGGGTCATTTTTCGGCTGGAAAAACCAAATCCGACATGGATCTGGCCTAGGGGAAGTAAAACGGAGAGAAGGGAAAGAGAAGCTTTACCTGGGTAGCCAGGGATGCCCCTCTTCTGGTGGTGCATTTCCCTCTACGCCTGCCAAAAATCCATGTTGTTCAAAACCCATGAAGAAGGGGGAAAACCCCAATGTTGAGCAAGTCCGAAAAAGAGAAGAGAGGGGAATGGGGAGACAGGTAAAAAGAATGGCTGGCCTGACTCGGGCCTGGCCATTGCTGGAAATCGCAGGGAAACTGGGTTTCCGATTTTTGCCGAAAACCCCAATCCCAAATCACTAGAAAAATCGTGTTTTGAAGAGGGGGGAGATGGGGCTTTTTATAGCCTTGCTATGGCGGTGCTACCAATGGCGGTGCCGCCATTGGCGGTGGCAGAAACCTTTGGAAATAGGGTTTCTAGAGAAGCCTAAAGGAAGAAAAAGATGGGGTGCCGTTATCAAAACAGACCCCTGCACTTTTTTGTCTTTTTCTTTTTTTGTTTAAATTACAGAAATGCCCCTAATCTTTAAACGGCTATAACTTCTTCATACGAATTCCATTTTCGGTGTTCTTTGAGGCGTTGGATTCCATTTTTCGAGTAGAATTTAATGATACAAAGTTTCCTTACAAATCCATTTGTTTACTATTTTAAATAAGGTAAAACATTCAACATAGTTCATTTCTTATAGAATGTCCAATTTAATAGCATAAATTACTCGGGCATTACATTATTACCCCCTTAAAAGAATTTCGTCCTCAAAATTCCATAAATTATCATCTTCAAGGTATTTTGTCTCTTAGATAACTTCTTGGTGAATGCATTCTCCCCTTAGGAATCAAATCTAGGCTCAATCCTCAATTTATCATTTTTTTTATTGTTCCTTCTACAAGGCCTTACCTATAAGGGCCGCTTTCGCTGCGTACTCTGATGCATACTCCTATACATGCCAGTTTAACAATACTGATTTCTAGCTGTAATTCCTCTATCTCGAAATGCTTAGATGCCTATACTTTCTTCATCATGTATAGGATAGTCTCCTTGGAGGATCATGCTTCTTTATTCATGTATAAATTACTCCATACTTCTTTCGAGATCATATTATCTTATTTGTCATAGTCCTTTTTGAATTTCATAGGATAATCCCATTTTCTTCTTGTCTTTCATCCAGTAATCTCTTCATCATCCACATCTCCTTCTAATGGTTGGTTATATGTCATTAGTAAGAGTGCAAAAAATTACCTTCTTTCTATTGTGTCTAACTTTGCTTCCTATCTTTTATATTTGTCTCCAAGATACTTCAATAACTTACATGGTATCATGTGCTCCACAGCCAAACCCTTGATTAACTTCAAATTTCAACTGTCTGTCCTTTTCCATATGTGACTTGATTCCTCGACCAAAGTTACATTCAAAATAAACTCATGAAAGCCAATTAGTAGCTTCTTCCATCGAGGACCTTATCATATACTAAAAGTAAAATGTCCTAACTCTATATCCAGTTTCATAATTATTGAATTCATTAAACGCTTTTCTCATGTCAAACGTTAATGGTCGATTCATCATCATGGGTCAAATGTTCTCATCCAGAGGCCTTATCTCACTATTCACATCAATTTGTCATTAGGATTTTCAATAATGTTCCCATTTATGCAAAGCAAAAAGTCTCTTATTCATAACTGAGTACCCTTACTAGGTCATGGTTGAATCCTTTGTCATCATCCTCTTTGTCCTTTCTTTGCTTGATGGTTTTCTTTGTAACCTTTCTGCCCAATAGTTATATACTCAATCCAATAGGGTTAGTCCTTAGGAAATTCCTTCAATTGATTTTTCTTACTCGGTATATGCACATAACAACTATCTTTTTGTCTAAAGGCAACGTAACATCGAATCTCACCTTATAATGTGCTGGCCACCTCAACTTTCTCCTTCCATTCCCTATATCAATATGTTGTTCAATCTTTTATTAATGCTTTATCATCAACTATTCTATCTTAATTGTCAGGGGGTATCATCATCATAAGTAGTGGTTTTCTCAATTCCTCAAATTTTATCTTTCAAGTGCCTCCTCATACTTAGCTTATAATAGCAGTTCTCGTTCAATAGCTACTACATCAAGTTATGCTGAAGCTGTTAAATCATCAAATTTGAAAAACACTCAGGTAAGCATGGAACATTTTTCTAGACATATAGAAAGAGAATTTATTCGATTACCTGTTGATCTCTTTCCAGATATATATCTATGTCATAAGCTCAAGGGTCTCTAAAGTGATCGGTACTTATTTGCCTTTCTTTTCTATCCAAGTCAACAGTATTTTTCAAACCCAAGGTAATTTCTACACCTTGTCATGGTAGCCATTAAGGTTTGGAAAATCTTTCACATTGGTTTAGATCACTTCTTATTTTTTCTCCTATCTTAGTTGCAACTGTCCTCATCAACTAACCTCATATCCTCAATTGACTTAGTCTAACAAGTACTTCTTTCAAGGAAAACTCAAGTCTAAAGACATATAATTATCCCTCTGAGTATATAACTTTGACTACTAATATATTTGATTAAATAGGGTGGGATACCTTTATTTAGTCAATAGTACTCTAAAGGTAAGGACTAAATAATGGTCTTAAGATATTGGGTCTCCCAATCTATGATAGCAAGACCTCAATTCAATCCTTGATGGTACTCTACTTGATGAAGAAAGACAAATGGACAAGTCACTGTCCCGGCTTAATTCCTTTTTCAATATACTTTATTTACTCATGTAGTGGCAAAGTAGGATATCACCAAATTTTCCTTTTTATGGTCTATATCCATTGGTGTTCCTCATAAGCTAATGGATCTAATAAGATTCTAATTACAATAATTGATATAGGCATCAAACCATTTGTAGAATTTAATTTCTAGTTGGTCACCATTCCTCTTTGGAAATTTTCGTGCAGCATAATGTCCTTTCATTCAATGCTCTACTCAAAGTCTTAAACCCCATATGCTTTCTCTCTTTTATACTCTTTTACAATAAAATCACCAACTCAACTAGTTTTATTCCTTCAAATTTGATTGGTTTGACCTTCCCATTGGATTCAAGATGAAAAATTTGTATGTATCTCCATAAACTCATGATCTTCTTCTTTTGAATATTCAATATTTATTGAATACTTATAGTTGCATCTCTCTCTCTCTCTCTTTTCTTTGTAATTGGTCAAAATCTTCATTTGGTCTATCTGGATCAATGTCTTCATGTGCTTTGTTGCATATACTCGATCTTCTTGTCAGACAGGAGAAATTTAATACCTCTAAGAAATGTTGAAGTTTTCTAATATCATCGAAATCCTTAATTGCCTATAGCCTCAAGAAAATTCATACAATGTCTTAATAATGTCATTGATCTTTTGGTCATGCTATACTTCTCTTATAAGTTCATGTTAGGATCAATCTATTATCATCCTTAATATTATCATCAAAATCTTCTCAAAGACTATCTTTTACATCCACTATCATACTCATATCATATGATAGTGTACTCATATTCTGATATTCTTTATGATGGTAAGATAGCCATCTAGGTTCTTCGATGTTCTCATATTTGGTGAGATTGATCTCTTACAGGTCAGAACTATCCACCAATAAGTTCACTAACATTTTCCTTCATCATTCTTATCATAACATGATCCATATATGAGTTTCCCTGTTTGCACTACTGTACAATAATCCTTATTGATTTTGATAGGATTCAAGAAATCCAATATCTAAGTATTTGTTAGACCCATCTTCTTTTTCACCCATTTGTTTATGGTGAAATGCCTTGAGTATTAATATTATAATCCTCAAATAGAAGTAGTCATCTCTACTACTACTATTTATACTACTTCTTCTTGATTTTCTCTATTATCTAGGACCCTTGGACATGCTAGACTGGCCGTTAAAGGATAAAACCTGGGCTCTGATACCAACTGTGACGACCCAGGTTTTCCCATGCATTTTTAAATGCAAGATCTAAATTCCTAAGGCGGGATGCATCCCTATTTGAAAACCATTTTTTAAAAACCATGCAATGCAGTGGAAAATCTTTGGTTTTTAAACTCATTTTGAAAACCCCGAGTGTCATTTGCTTTCACAACAACCAAAGTAGTTTTTAAAAAACTTCAGAAATCATAAATGTTTTTCCCAGGTCTATCTAGTCACAGCTCACAGCCCAACTGTAAATGAATACAAATACATGTCTAAAGGGTAGAGGGTTTACTTACATGTATAATTGTCTCTTTCGTTTTACTTGCTCGTAGCACTAACATTTCCCGAGGCGTCTTCCACTCATGAATGGAGCTATCCTAAAAAATGTTAAGGATTGGGTGAGTATATACTATACTCAGTAGGAGTCTATCACTAGTAGTTTTACAATGCATGTTATATTTAAAATCATATGCTATTTAAAACATGTGCATGTTTGAACAATCATGTTCAATATCGATATTAAAAACCATTGTCGAATTGGAATACTGACGACTTAAAGAATTGCATAATCCAAGTCGAAAGTATCATATATATATATATATATCATAAACATAATGATATACATAAGATGCTCAACTAAATCCAACTCATGGATATATGGTATGGTCGACCAACCTCCTGTCATGCCATATGCATAATGCAAGTAAATCCTCAAACCATAGGGCCCACTATGCCCACGACCTCGACGCAGTGTGGTCCTCGGGTACCTGAGGACACTCGGTCATAGCCTCCACGGGGCATATGACACATTGACCCAGTGCCGTGACACCAGTGGTAGCCCCCTGTACCACATGCAGTCGACGTAGGGACATGCCCTTTCTGGGCATGGTACCCATTCCACCTAATAGTGGTAGAGGCTGGGAGGCCACCCCAGACCTCTTAGTATAGCACCCATGAGCTTACTAGCCCAAGTCATATACGATCAAACAAGCAAAAACCTCTTTTTCAAAACCTGTCCTCTTTGGGTCCTCACAACTGCCTGGCCCTCACAACTGCTACCCAGTGTCTTTTGAGCACTCCAGCATCTTTTGGCAACCCTTAAGGATATGCAATTTTTCAGGAACTCAATGCTCACAAATCATGCAATATATGCAATTTTTTTGGAAAACATGTCTATGCATAATGTATTTGTCATATGCATGATGAATTCATTTATAAGATTAAGTCATGCTAAACAAGTCATATAACTTAAACTTAAAACATGCATTCTCAAAACAATCATGGGTTCTTTTAAAAAGTCTAGTAGCTATAGAGCACCTACCTCAAAGTCTCCTGGAGTCGCATCCTTCATCACTCAACCCGACCCTAGGTCTCATTTATAAACTCCTGGATATGAATGGATAACAAGGAGTCCTTATCAATTTCAATCTATTTAGACATTAGATCATTAGATCTGCCTTTTAGGGTCCATGGGCCTTGCCTAATTCATTGTCAGGCTAGATCCTATGATATGGATCTACTATTCAATAGTTAAACTCTGTAAATTGTCCTTTGATCCTAACTTTATAGTCTCATTAGGTCCGCATGTCCCAATTCTCAGGATACCCGTGCATCCTGGTTGAGCCACGATCGCCTCACGTGCGTGCGCGCCAAAAGGCCATGCCAAGGACCACGTTTTGCACGCACACATGCACGCTCAAGTGACGCGCATCCTATATGGCATCACACGGATGCACCTTCGGTGTAGCATGGCGCGTCTCAGCTCCCAGGGCACCCTGTGCATCCTGGTCGAGCCAGGACTCGTGCCCCACATCGCGTGCGCACCCGAAGGCTGCACCAGGGACAGTGTACGCACTGTCGTATTCCTGGAACCCGTCCCAGGCGCACGTGAAGCATGGCATCCCTGGGACACCTTGTTCGTACAGAGCCGAATGAAACTAGCTGGGTCATTTTCCAGCTAGGAAGACCGGCTAGAAAAACTAGATCCAGCATGGATCTAGCCTGGGGGAAGTAAAACGGATAGAAGGGAAAGAGAAGCTTTACCTGGGTAGCCGGGGATGCCCCTCTTCCGGCGGTGCATTTCCCTCTACGCCTACCAGAAATCCATGTTGTCCGGAACCCATGAAGAAGGGGGAAAACCCCAATGTCGAGCAAGACCAGAAAAGAGAAGAGAGGGGAATGGGGAGACAGATAAAAAGAATGGCCAGCTTGACTCGGGCCTGGCCGTTGCCGAAAATTGTAGGGAAACTAGGTTTCTGATTTTTGCCAAAAACCTCAGTCCCAAATGACCGGAAAAATCGTGTTTTGAAGAGGGGGAGATGGGGCTTTTTATAGCCTTGCTATGGCGGTACTGCCAATGGCAGTGCTGCCATTGGTGGTGGCAGAAACCTCTGGAAATAGGGTTTCTAGAGAAGTCTAGAGGAAGAAGAAGTCGGGGTGCCATTATCAAAATGCCCCTGCGTTTTCTATCTTTTTCATTTTTTGTTTAAATTATAGAAATGCCCCTAATCTTTGAACAGTCGTAACTTCTTCATACGAACTCCGTTTTCAGCATTCTTTGAGGTGTTGGATTCCATTTTTCGAATAGAATCTAATGGTACCAAGTTTCCTTACAAATTCCTCCGTTTACTATTTTAAATAAGGTAAAACATTCAACATAGTTCATTTCCTATAGAATGTCCAATTTAATAGCGTAAATTGCTCGGGCATTACAAGGTTTCCCTTGGAGTGACAATCAACAGAATTCATATTGAATCTAATTTTTCTCTTTACCTTTCATTATATCTTTGTTCTCTTTTAGCCCTCTCAATTTTCCAGCTTTGGTTGCTTAGGTTCCATTGGATTGTTGCCTTAGTTTGTATAGGATTTTCCTGTGATTGCAAGTATACTTGTTCATGAGTGAATGTTGGAACAATTGGAGAAGAATTTGGCTTATAATTAAGGATTTATTGAGATTAAGTGAACATCATTGTAATAGCATTTCAATTTCAGATTTAGACTACATGTATGAAGTGTTATGTTGATGACTTTTTGGATGCGATTCAATTAGATTTGTTGGAATTTTCAATTCATGTTTATGTCTAGAAGTAATTAACTTTGTTCTTGAATGACTGAATGCATTAGAAGTGATTAATTTAATGTTTTGTATTATCTATTCATTGAATGTTTCAATTATCTTGTTGCTGGAATTTCTTTGGATGAATGGTGTATGTTAATTTCTAGCACTATACAATCATGCTTACTTGATTTTTAAAGAGTACAATTAGATTGTTAGATAGCTTAGTTAATGTTAGAAATAGATTTTGTTCTTAGGTTTCCAAAGTAGTTGATTAAATCCACTTTGTCCAATGAAACATTCATACGATTCCATGTTTACATGTTTGTTAATTGGGTAGTTTTCTTTTCATTGTTGTTAGTAATTGCTTTCATTTATTTCTCTTATTTGGTTGTATTTAGATTCCATTATTTTGCATCTTATTTAGTTGGAAAGTAATTAAAATTTTCATATTTGTTAAAATAATTGATGTAGTTGTTTACTTTTCTTAGTTTTGCATGATTAGGAAAGTAATTTGTTAAAGCATATTTCCATTGGATTAGTTGTTAATTTCATGTTTAGGAAAGTTAGTATAGAAAAGTTGCTAAATTGCATTTTAGGAAAGTTGTTAATTAGGAAAGTCATAAAATTAGAAGTTTTTAGTTTATAAAAGTTTTAATTTTAGAAAGTTCACATTTTAGGAAAGTTTTCCATTTAGCATGTTTCATGTTTTTACTTAGTTTCCAATTTCTTGTTGCAATTTCCATTCTTAATTTAGGAAAAAAATCGATTGAATTTTGGCTAGGTTAGATAGTTTAAAGTAGGGACCACTAACATCACAATAATTCACTACTCGTGAGATCGACCTCACTAGTGTTCTATATTACAAATGATTCATACTCTTGCTAATTTATTTAAAACAATAATACCTATTTACCTTAACCCAAAAATAAGCTAGAAAAATAAGTAACCATTACTCATTTTCAAAATTAATAGAATTAATAGAAAAAGTTTAAAAGGTCAAAAAGTTAAACAAGTGAAAAATACAAGAAGTCTTCCTTCAAAGGAGTCAAAAGAAGGAAAACAAAAAGGCAAAAGAAAGAGATATCGGAAAAACATGAGGAGAATTGAAATAAAAGACAAGAATAGTAATGAAATTCACTTTAGTATAGTCAAGGAAGAGTTGTTCAACAATGAACAAGAGACCTTTACTCAATTTCGAACTTTTGAAATCCTTATACCCTTCTTTTCTGAACCTGTCCCAAGCTTATGTTTCAATCTTATTTAAAGAACTATTTATCTTAGGTGGAACATAGCCTTAAAGAGGAAATAAAAAGAAGGAAATAAGGTAAAGTACCCCTACTATTCTTGGCAATGACATCCACTCTTAAGGATTACTTACGTTTGACTTTTTAGCTTTCAAAAATTTATGTGAACCATTAACTTGTTGGACTCAACCACATAATGAGAGAAATATGTTCAAACCCTTATTTGAGAGCTTCATTTCTGAGAGTATACTTGAAAGGATTTGAGGTCAAAACATATTTCCAATAGAATTTAAGCATATTTAGCTAGAAGTCAAGACTTATGTAGTTGTACACACATGCACTTCTAGAAATAATTGGAATAAAATGTCTTTAATATGTGTATGATTTGAAAATTTATCAGTCCTCTCTATTAAGTTGTGAAATACTAGTAGAGTACCATTTAATGAGGATTATCTAAGATAAAATAGGGACTTAATCTAAGGAAATTTTACTTTTCTATTTACTACAAATCCTCATGAGGCCTAACTCATCCATTAGGGATAACCTAGGGGTCTAAGGACTTGTTGCATGTGCTAAATGTAATTGTATGAATAGAAGTTCCACTTTGTACCTATTTTGTTAAATGATTTTTTACATGTTTTGCTCAAGACTAACAAAATGCTAGTTCGGGAGTGTGATAAGTGTTTAATTGTGCATAAAAACCACCCAATTAGTTACCCATGTGTTACAACTTATATAAGTAAATTAGGATTTTTAGACCAAAATTCGTAATACATGCATTTTTTACTTGATGATTAAAAAATTTGACATTTTGTGATCCAAAGGCTAATTTGAGGTAATATGTGATTAACCATATTTTTTAGGATTTAATTAGAATTTTTTCTTTAATATAAAGTGAGAAGGTGATCCGACGACCAAGATCAATCAAGATGAACGTTGAAGATCATGATCAAAAGGTCAAGTTAAAACCTAAGAACCATCAATCCAAAGATTAAGATCATCTTAGGGCAAGTAATATATGAAATCAAAGGAGTTAAAGGTGGTTAAAGTGGGCCCATTAAGTAATCCATGCATTTCTACCACCTTTGCATGGGTTGCATGTAAGCCACAAAGCCATATTCAAACCATGGACAAAGGGACAAGTCAAGGATCCAAGCCAAGAAAGCTTCCAAAGCTAGCCATGAAGCCTAGCCAATGGAGCCTTCGAAGATAGCCATCAAAGCCATCAAGCCAAGCTAAATGGAAGGTTAGGATTGGAGGAAATTCAAGAGGATTATCCATGAGATATTTTGAAGATAATCATGGGAAATCTTATTAGGATAAGTTGGCATATAGACTAATAGGATGAGTACCTTCCATTTTTGGTGTTTTTCTCACTTTTCCTCACTTTGCACCTCACCCCTAAGATGAACTACGAATTTCAAATTTTATTCTAAAGTTGCATCTTTCTAAAACTCTATTCTAACCATCCAACCACACTCCACCTCTGAAGAAACTAACCAACCAACCATAATTTTCCACTTCATCCTCTCCATCCCTTTCTTATCTCATTGCCCTACCCACATTCGTCTTTTCTAGGTGTTTCAATAACTTTTGAAGGGGGAGACACCGCTTCCTAAAAAGGTGATGTCTCCCACCTACTCCACCTCAAAAGATGGATCCTATTTGAAAACCCTAGCTTTCCAACCATCCAACTAACTTGATTTCATCTGCTCCACACCTTATTATCAAGAAAACCTAGGAAAAATAGGTGAAAACTTATAAAATCTAGCACAAAACCTAAGCTAAGGGAGACCAAGGAAAAAGGCACCTCCTCCATTTTCTCCTCTCTTTTGCTTTGAATTTCATATACTTTGGGTGGCTGCTACTTTATGCTAAGGTGTAGGGAATCTCTAAGGCATTCCATGCCTGATTTTTTGGGGTATTTGATTCTCCTTTCAAGGTTGGTTCATCTTACCTTCTTTCTTGTTTGATCTTAGTTCTTTTCATTCTAGCTTTTGCTTTGCTTTATTTTGTTTTTCTTGCCTCAAAGACTAAGATTCAAGGCTGTTTCTCCCTTTAAGTGACAACCAAGGGAAGTCATCTTGAATCTAGTTTTTCCTTCTACCATTCATTGCCTTTTGGATCTCTTTAATTTCCATTGAATTCTAACCTTGTTTCTATGAGTTTCTTTGAGTTTTGCATTATTATTCCATAATATTTTCCTTTGATTACTAATCTTTGTGGAGGAAGAATCATCTTTATTGTTTAGTTCTTGATTTTAAGTGGGAAAAAGAGTGGTGCATTTTCATCAAAAGTGGAATTCACCCTTCATGTATTCACTTGTATGTAAACTCTGGATGATTAATGAAATCTTACTTGGTTGATGAATGAGGATGGGTATTTCTTACTTGTTACATGTTAAAGATATCTTGAATTAGTATTACCTTGTGTTGGAATCATGAAGAATTCAATTAAAAGTCTTAACAAACTATGAGCCCATTCCAAAAGTGGAACGCATGGTTTTGAAAAGATTAAAGGTTGAAGCAGTGAATGATTTTATGAAAGTTGATTGTTCCTTCATTGATTTCATTATTCATTCAATCAAGCATGGTTTTAGGTAAGTTGTTGAATGATTAGATTCAAGTTATTGCCTTCATTCATGATAGGAAGGTAGTTCAATAGTGTTGATCATGATTAGTTTGTTACGTGTTGTGCTTAGATTGTAGTTGTTAAAGCTTTTGTTTCCATAAGTTTAATTGCATCATTTAGACATTGAATGGTTAGGAAAGTAGTTGTTTAATGCATGTTTCCTTGGGTTAGTTGTTAGTTTCATGCTTACGTATTTTAAGTTAGGAAAGTTATTAAAATTGCATTTTAAGAAAGTTCATTTTAGGCAAGTTTTATTTTACGAAAGTTTTAGTTTAGGAAAATCATAATTTTAGAACGTTTCAATTAGGAAAGTTTTATTTTTATAAAGTGCATATTTTGGGAAAGTTTTCAATTTTAGCATGTTTCTAATTTTTTCGTAGTTTCCATTTTGATGCGTTATTTTCCATTCTTAGCTTAGATTAAGAAACTCTTGAATTTTGGCTAGGTAAGATAATTTAAAGTAGGGAATACTAGAATCACATTCATTTAACTCCTAGCGGGATAGACCTCACTGTTGAGCTATATTGCAAATGATTCGTGTGCTTGCAAGTTTTATTTAAAACAACAACAAGTTTTTTACGCTTTTGTTGGGGGGCACAATGTTTTGTGTAGTGTTCTATACTTTAGATTATTTTTCTCTAATGTAGGTTTAGGGTGTATTAATTTAGGATTTTGCATCATATTTTTACTTTTATTGGTATTTTCCTCATATTGAGCATATTTCTTCTTTGATTTTTGTGCGAGGAAAATTAGCAAATGAGCAATGGCAATCTTGTCAGCCATGGCCTCATCAACATAGATTAGGGTTTTTATTGCTTTCATAGATTAGGATTTAAGTGGAACTTATAGTGAGGCCCATTATAATTTACAATTTTTGTATTATTTAATTTTAAATGGGTTGTAATACTAGAGGGCAAATGTGGGGTATAGTGGCTCAAACTTGATCATCATCGAACCCCTCATTGTGAGCAATCCTCCCCCAAATTTTAATTTTTAGTATAATTTGCATTTAGTATAGAATTGCATCTGGATGGTAGAATAAATCATATAGATTAGGAGCATTCACTTTAAATGTTGCATCTTTATTAGGATTATTGCATTAGAAATCACCGATCTAACTCTGGTTGGATAGCATATAGATTGCATTAGTTTAATTTTGTTTTGCATTGCATATTTAATTGCTTTATAGTGGAATGGAATTAATGCTAGTAAGGGTCACATAGGAATCCTTATAAGATAAGGACTAGTGATTAATCACCTACTCCTTTATTCACCTAGGAATCAATTAACATCCTTGTATGTCTCAATCCCAACCCTTGAACTTTAATTTTAAAATCAAGTAAGAAGAGATTTAGCTATCGAGCTCATAGGACCCTTTTAGAAGGAGGTGATCTATTGTCACTTCTGTGGCTTTTGAGCACTATGGTTATAGTGAGTGTTACAAAATCCAAGTGATTTTCCCGCACCTTCCATTGAGGTTAGTTGAGCTCTAAACATCTCCTAGCACAAGGATTATATTAACCACTTTTGAGCATAACCTAACTAGTAAGCAGTAGTCAAATTTGAAAAGAAGGAAGAATTGTCTAGATCTAGGTCTAAGAAGTTACCACCGCTGCACAAAGAAAAGAAAAACAAGACCCTGCTCGATTAGTGATTACTAGGATTTGATTGCACATCATGTAGAGTTAGAGTTAGCATGTAGATTAGGACATTTGGTTTAGGATAATTTATGCAAGGGTGTCGATCTTATAAATTAGAGTTAGCACCTTTCAACTCAAAGATTCAATGCAACCTTAGACAAGGGGAAAGAAACCAAGCTCCTATCCCCATGGCTGAACCACTAGTAGAAGTCAAGCACAAGGCTATTGGAGATCTCTATGCATCACTGCAATTCAACACCCCATGCTGCTTAGCTTTACCTAGTACAAATGTAAACTACTTTGAGTTAAACCCAGGAATCATGCAGTTACTCCTCACTTTTTATTAATGAGACTGTGAAGACCACTACCTACATATTAAGGAGTTTATTGATATTTTTGCCACATTTAAGTTCCAAAAGTTTTTGGACGATGCTATTAGGATTAGGCTATTCCCATTCTCACTCAAGGATAAAGCCAAATCATGGCTCAATTCCTTGGAGGTAGGTTCTATTAATACATGGGACCAATTGTTAAGGAAGTTTTTGAACAAATTCTTCCGCAAAACAAATGCCCTTCATAGAGAAATTATTAATTTCCAACAAAGGATTGATGAACAATATTACGAATGTTGGAAACGGTGGAATGAACTACTACAAAAATGCCCCCATCATGGATTCGAGAAATGATAGCAAGTTCAATATTGCTATGAGACATTAACGCCTTAAAATAGACAAATGGTTTATGTTGCAAGTGGTGGGGCCCTCATGATAAAAGATGAGAGATAGGCTTAGGAGTTCTTTTAGACATTGGCATATAATTCCCAATAATAGGATTATTTCAATAAAGGAGAGAGAAATAACTAGCCTCCAAAGAAAGGAGGTCTATATGAGATAGGAGTACATACAGATCTATCCTATAAGCTTAACCCTGTAGTTGACAAATTAAACAAACTAGAGCCTTTAGGTGGAAGAATGGATAAACAAGAAACTATTTTTGAAACTTTCATGGTTTCTACTTTATCCCATAAACATCCACTAGAATTATTTGCTACTTTTTCTAATCCAACCTATCTGACTACAATTTGTTCATCGCTTTATTTGATGAACAAGTGAATGCATAAGTGAATGCTCTTGGTGCATATCCCCATCCTAACAACAATTCATATTTTGGGACCTATAACCTTGGATGGGTTAGGCATCCATTCTTTTCTTGGTCGAAGAATAACTACTAGGGGAACCATCTGTGAACCCCCTAACTAAGCTTTTCCTGGAGCTATAATTCCTCATCAGTGATCTGGCTTCCAACAACCTCAACAACAAAAGAAACCATCTTTTGAGAAAAACATTTAGAACCTTCTTAAAAGATATTTAAAGAAAAATGAAGACACTAAAGAGGCGTTACACCAGTTGCAAAATGATAGTAGACATTCAGCCCATGTCAACTCTCAAGCCATAGCCAAGTTAGATATGTATGTGAGCCAATTGTTAGCTGCACTAAATGATAGAGGAAAGGCTCAATTCCCTAGTCAACCCATCCCCAACCCTAATGGCCAATTTGAGATAGGGTCCAGTTTTCAAAACCTTAACTCTTATGAGCATGCCAAGTCTATTACAACCCTTAAGAGTGGCTGTCAGCTATAACAAAGTAGAAAAAACTAAAGAAGAGGAAGAGGAGAATGAAAAGGCTAAAATACATGAGAAAGAGACTAGGTATAAACCTCCTACTCCATTTGAGCCTATAGTGGTGGCTCCTTATGTGCCCAAAGACCCATTCTCTCAACTAGTCAACAAAGCAAAGAAAAGAACAAATTTTAATGAGATAATATAAGTATTTAAAGTTTTGCAAATAATATTCTATTACTCAATGCTATAAAGGATATTTCTACTTATGTCAAGTTTTTTAAAGGGATGTCACTACAAAGCGAAAGGTTAAATGTGAGCTCTTAAATTCAACATAAGACTCACCAAAATTTAGAGATCTAGGATGTCCTACAATTTTTTACATTGTAGGAGATCATGTCATACATAGGGCAGTTCTTGACTTAGGGGCAAGTTTTAATCTGTTCCCATACTATGTCTATGAGTAACTAGGCCTTGGTGAACTTAAACCAACCAATACCACATTGCAGTTAGCTAATAGATTAGTTAAGATTCCATGTGGTATGGTTGAGGATGTATTAATATACGTGGACCAGTTTTATTTCCTTGTCGATTTCCTTGTCTAAGATACCCAACCTATATCAGACCATAGAAGTCAAATCCCAATGATTCTTGGATGTTCATTCTTGGCAACATCCAATGCAATAATAAATTGTAGAAATGGTGTATTACAATTGTCCTTTGGTAATAAGAAATTTGAGCTCAATGTTTTCAATGCCAACCATCAACAATTAAATCTTTATGACTCTAGTAACATGATTGAATATTTAATTCTAGAAGTTTTGCCACCATTGTCTACCTTTGATCCACTAGAGGCCTGTCTTACATAGTGTAATTGCAATTATTAACATCTAGATAAAGACATTAAACTTAGTGCTTACTGGGAGGCAACCCATGGTTTTAGAGTCTCATTGTTTTACATCACTCATTTATCATATAGGGTCTCATGTTTTCAAACATTGGGGACAATGTTTTATGATAAGTGTTTAATTTTGCACAAAAAAAACACCCAATTAGTACCCATGTGTTACAACTTATAATGTAAATTAGGGTTTTTAGACTAAAATTTATAACGCATGCATTTCTAACCTAATAAACCAAATATTTGACATTTTGGAAATACAGAAGCTAATCTAGATTAAGTATGTGAACAATCATATTTTTTTATGGGATTTCATTAGATTTTTTTACCTTTTATAGGTTATGCGATGGTAATCCAAAGGCCGAGATTGATCAAGATAAGAATTAGTGCTAATCATGAGGTTTTCTAGTCGAACTAGGAAACATAAGCATGCCAAGGTCTAAATATTGTCGATCCAAAGGGTGATCAAGGTCTAAGATTATCTTTAAGGCAAGCAAGAAGACAATGGAAAGATCTAAAGGTGCATAAATGAACTTGTGCAAAAAGTCATGCAATTCCCCCACCTTCGCATGAGAATTGGAGCCATACGTAAGGTTTTCTAGTTTAACAAGGAAAGCTAAGTTAGCCATGTAAGCCATTCAAGCCTTGAAGCCAAGGGCCTTAGCCACTCAAACCATCAAACAATGAGCCATCAAGCCAACTTAGCTAATGCCACATGAATTACACTATTGGATGAATATTTCAAGCAATTATCCCATGTACAAATGGTAAAAATTTAAGAGGATAATTAGAAAGGTATGTGGAAGAAAATCAAGTTAAGATAGCATGCTAGGTGGACCAATCAAAGAAGAGTCATCCTTTATCTGCTTTTGAACTTTTTCTCTCTCCATATCTCTCTTTATCTCCGTCCCTAATTTTAAAGAACTTGACATGGGAATAAGGGGAAGACACCTCCTTGAAAAGTGGTACCTCCCACCTTACAAAAATTCCATATTTCCTACCTTCAACCACTTTCCACCCACCTTCCTAGCATCCATATGAATTTATCATCCAAAATCTCCTAAAATCTTCTCATCCAACTATTAAACCTCACCTTGCTAACACTTTGCTACAGGCTTACTTCTAATCCCCATCTTGAGTCTCCTACCTTATCTTTATCCTCATCCTCTCTATCTTATCTCATAGGATTAGAGTTCTAGAAAATCTCAAAAGCTAAAATCTTCTATAAAAGCCCAAGGCATCCCATGTACCAAACATAAAAGGAGCACCATGCCCCCTCCATGGGTTGGTCCTCCATGCCTCCTACTATAGCCCCATCATCCTCCATGCCTCCTTTTGGGTTTCCTTCATCCTTGGTTGCAATTTATTTTCAAGGTTAGTTCTATTGTTCTAGTTTTTTGTTTCTTCTTTGCCTTGTTTGCTTCTTAGTTTAATGCTTTTAGTTCTTGCTTTGATTTCCTTTGGTTATTTGTTTCTTATTCAAGCCCAAGATCCTTGTATTCAAGGACTACACATCTCTTATACTGATAGCCAAGAGATTGTAGCCCTTGGATCAAGTTACTTGGTCCTTGAATTCCTTGATTCCCATTTCTCTATCCCATCTTCCTTTTCCTCTCTTGTTCCTTGATTCTCTTTAGATTGACCTACATACATCTTTGGGATGTTGGGTACTTGAAGTTGAACTAGGTACTTTGTATTTGAGTCATAAAGAGTATGCACAATTTGCTTTAGAACCTTCCAATGTTCATGCACCACTTTTTGCAAAAATTTTGATTTAATAAAGTTCCATGCTTTGTGCATACTTTTCTTTGTTATTTCCAATGAATTTTAGTCCATTGAATATCATGTTCTAAGCTTAGTTTCCATGAAAATGTCATTAAAGTAATCATGCGCACACTTCTTTATTTCATGCATTCCATGCTAGCTTAGGTTACATCTTAGATCCATGCATATCTTGCTTACTTTTTAATTACTCATCTTACACTATAGTTTATGTTTTGCATTGTTAAGATAGAAATTGCATAAGGATTACAACCCATGCACACCCTACACATTTCCATTCATGCTTCAGAGTATACTTAGGTTCCATTCACACTACCTTGTTTCATGCACACTCTTTTACGTGGTAATTCCTAAGTTATGCATATTTTGTAGACTAGCTTATTTAATGTTTAGGTTTCCTTAGTTGTTGTCTAAGTTTATTTCATCTTTAAATTAGTTATGTAGTTTCTAAATTCAACTTTTAGAATATTTTGTAACTAGGTTATTTTGTTTACTTTGAGCATGTTTCTAATTTATGCATGTTATGTTTTCATGTTCATTCAATCCCTAGCTTAGGTTAAAAATGAACTCTTTTGGCTAGGATAGATAAATTAAAAAAAGATCCATCCAACATACAAAACCATGAGATTCCATGTTGGATAGACCTCGCTTGTATGAGAATACTATAAAGATTTCTGCACTTGTGAGTTTATTTAAAACAACAAAAAGTTTTTGGCACCGTTGTAGGAGAATCACAATGAATTTGTGGTTGGATTCTTATTTGGATTATTTATCTTGCATCATAGTCTTAAGTTGCATTAGATTTGGATTTTTGTGTTGCATTTGTGTATCTTGCTAATTCCTCATAAATTGACATATCTTTCTTGTTTTGTGCAAGGAAAAATTTGGAGTGGAGCTTCATCAACTAGATGTGATTTCCTTGCCTTCCTAGAATAAGACCATTTTATTTTATTTTTAGTAAATCTTGTAGTGAGGCCCATTGTAACTTGCAATTTCAATTTCAATTTTAAATGGGTTGTATTAAAACAGAGCAAGTGTGTATTATGGAGGCCCATACTTGATCTTCATCAAGAACCCCCATTGTAAGTATCCCTCACTTTGATTTACTTTTCATAGTTTAGGTTGCATTTAATGTAATTTGAATTTAGTTGGTGGAATAATTCATATAGTTTTAGGATCATTCATCTTATTTTTTGCATCTTTAATTAGGGTTGTTGCATTAGATTGCACCTATCTAACCCTTGGTTGGATAGCATATAGATTGTATTAGTTTCCCATTCCTTGTACTTGCATTGCATGTTTATTTCTATATGGTTGATGGAACTTAATCATAGTATGGGCTCTACAAGAACCCTTATAAGATAAGGACTAAATTTTATCAATAACTTCTTAGCCCATCTAGGAATCAATCAACATCCGTATATGTCATGATCCTAATCCTTAAACCTTAATTTAAAATCAAGTAAAAAGAGACTTAGGGTATCAAGCTCATAGGACCCTTTTAGAAGGACACGATCTATTATCACTTCAATGGCTTCTGATCACTGTGGCTATAGTGGGTTTCTTAATATCAAAGTGATTTTTCCACACCTTCCGTTGATGTTAGTAGAGGTCTAAATGCCTCTTGACATGAGAATTATATTAACCACTTTCAAACAGAATCCAATTGGTAAGTCATAGTCAAATTTGATTAAAATGAGGAGTTATCTAGATTTAAATCTAAGAAGTTACCACCTATGCAATAAGAAAGGATAATGAAGACACTACTCAATTAATGAATACTAGGATTTTGTTGTGCATGATTTAGCTTAGGACTAGTATTGAGGTTGCACCATCTAGTTAGGGTTTCCATAAAATAAAATAAACTCATTCATTGTATATAACAGTTTGTTTGCTTGCATACAAAGTTGATAACAAAGGCCTATTAAGAAGGGGATAGATTTCATATGATAGATATATTGATAGATAAGTTAGATATTATGAAAAGTCAATTGCTTAGGATAATAGCTTCTAAGTTACTCTACATCCTCCATACCATAATGACTATACCTACTATGAACCTCAATATCCTAATCTTTCATGGCCATCAAGCTCCATATACAATGAATACTATTAAGGGCAATGGCTGCAACCAATGCATTCACATACCCTAATAATTTTTGTCTAGAGAAAAATTACCAAGACTACAATGGATGGCCTAGGCATCACGAACAATCTTGGTCTCAAGATTGTCAATATCAGGAAGAACCACAATGGTCTAACATGATTATTAAGAATATTATGGTCAACCATCATGGGTTCAACCTACTCAGCCCTTTTTCAACACCCCAACACCACAATATTACCAATCCTACGAGTGACTTCCTCTACAGCATGAAGAACAACTACTAGAAGAGAAAATGTAGCAATTTAATGAGAAAATTGAACAAACTATGGCTGCCTTTGAAAAGGGGATTGAGGAAATTGCAATATATGCAATTTAACATTTATGGTAAATAAATTAATATATTTACGAAAAAGAAATTTTTTTTATTTAATTTTATTGATTAAGGGTACGTTCTAAAGATAAAAATGAACAACAAAATGAACGTGTTGAGAAATTAGGTGAATGCAACATATTGGAATTGATTGTTAAGTTAATTTGGATATTTAGAAACAAAAAATTCTAAGAAAAACGTGAGATTTAATAATTACATTAAATTAACATTAAGCGACTTTATAAAAGAAAAATATAAATTGATGCTCAATCAAGGAATTAGATAGACCACTTATAGGTGAAGACACTAACCTAAACACCATCAAAATCCAAAAGTAAAATTCTAACTAATTAGTTTGGAATTGTAAAAAAGAATAAAAAATTGATTAATTGCTGTTCAGGGTATAATTGTAAAAATATACCCTGAAGAGGATAAAATTGAAAACAAGATAGTAAATCTAGGGGTTTAAGTGAATAGGATTTTAAGTAGACCCAATCGTGATCCATTTGATCTGGGCCAGCCATGGGCAGCTGGACCCCACGTGCTCATTATTCTTCGTATGCATAAATGAGATAAGCTAGGAATGAAAATGAATTAAAATTTTAGGCTGGAGTTTTACCTGCCATTAACGAAGGGGAGAAAGAACCGGGCAGCCGAGGAAGAAGACGACCCAGCTGCCTGAGTGGAGAAGGAAAGGAAAATTTCTAGAAGGGCTGGGGGGAAGTAAGACGACTGGGCATGAAGGATGGTCTACACGAGTGGAACAAGGAGACTTGGAAGCAAGGGAAAGGGCATGCAAAGGAAGCTGGGAAGTAAGGAGACCTTGCAAATCTGGAAGTCCATTACTTAAGGAACCTGTAGCTGATTGCGTAAGAGGAAAACAGGGATAAGTTTTCCTGAGTGGAGTTCCACCCAAGGTGACCTTTGCAGCTCAGGAAACCATTGAGGGTGACCAAAAATCCAGTTGAGGAACGGGAAGATTTACTAATGCGTGCTCTGTTTAGTCTAATAAAAAAAAAAATCAAGTGATTTGCCACTTTCTAAGTGTGAAAGAGTTTGATCTCTGTAGCATGAACCAGTACAGTGCATGCTTTTGGAAATTCTGCTCCTACTATCAATTGTTTGCTTGATGCTTGGTTATCTCATTGCATGATTGATTGGTACGATCTCTGGTTTGCATTACATGACGAGGAGTTCCTCTTTGCAGTCGCTACCATTCAAATTCATAATGATTTTGTCATGCTCTGTTTGTTGATACACATACAGTGAAAAACAGGGGACTGTTCATATACTTGAACGCCCCAGAAATATATCCTCTTTGGAAAAACCCTTTCTGAATTATCTTGTTTGTGGAGTAAACTTCGGATTGGTACTGAAAATTTTGAGTTTTTAGGTGTTTTAATTGGACTACAGGTGCTGCAAAGTAAAACAGGGACTGGGCGCACCCTGGTTCCCTACATGCAGTTGCAAGGAGGTAGCGCCCAAATCCCAGCCTAAACACGCTGTTTTAAATGCAAACTTGATGGAAATAAAAGCTGGGTCCTATTCCATGATGCACGAACATAAGATTTATGTAAAGATCTAATGGAATTGCTCGCAGTTTTATGAGATTTTGAAGGGCACACCATTTTCCTGCATACAGTTGCAAGAAATTGGCATTCAAAAATGTACCTAAAGGTTAATGGAAATGAATTAGTCGATGGAAACTAAAATATGGGTCTTTTAGATCATTAAGTCAACTATCAAATAGAGAATTTTTTTATTGAAAATTCATTCTAGATCTTATGGTTTGGGGGTGCCAAACAGTGAGGAACGACCTGCAGGAAACTGGTATCATTTCTCCACCAGTTGACACCCCCGATGGTAAGTACTGATGCTTAATTTGAAATTCGACGTAAAAGGTTTCACCAGTAAACTTCCCTTCCTGGTTCAGTTATGCAGGAAGCAATGTCTAAATGTTTTCAGTTGAAATTCATGGAAAAGAAGTGGAATTTGAATGAACCAGTAGGTTTGAGAAAGGTCCACCTATGGTAAAGGTAAGAAAAACTTTATCTTTCCAAGTTTTGAAGATTTTTGAAATTGATTGACCAGTTGCACCTAGCTACTGGTTTTGGATCGGGTGAAGAAGACGACTGGGACTGGAATTCGCGAGTCCCAGAAATTTGTGTAAAATTTGAAGATACTGGACTTGTTAAGGTCCAAAGAATTCGAGACTGCAGTATTTAAATGTGTAAAAATGACACTTACAAGGAACCCTGGAAATTTCAAAATTCCAGTCAAGGAATTTTTTTTTAAATTTAAATCTTTTCAAGCTAGAAATGTGATTACCTTACTGATGATATGAAGAATGTAAAACCACTTTCAAACGGAACAAAATGAGAGGCAAGAAGGTAATTTGTCTAGAGGTGAGAAATTATCAAATTGCCCTTAGGTTAGAATTTTTGACAATTTGTAAAACTAAGTAATCCTATGAATGAAACCTGTTATGCCAACTCATTTAGGCACAGCCACCTAAGTCTTAGACTATACCAAAGCCTCATAATCGTCTGAACCATACATCATTTCCTTGTGTCTTTTTAGCTAGGACTTTGAAAAGTTTCAAAACCTAACTGCTAATGTCATAGGGCATTATTACTTGGTCTTATTATAGAAGATTATCTACAACTAAATTGAAAGGTATCCCTCCCTAAGCTAAGACTTGTATGATGTTATTATTTTACTTTAGTCTTGCCAACCCATGTTCAATTGAAATATAGCTTTAGGTAACTAGCAGCTTTGCCATACTTTTCCAAACACAAGATATTCTTACCTTTGGTAGCTCACATTAGTTTGCATACACGATGGCCTTAGCTCTAGAAACTCAACATCACTAGGACACTGAAGTGGTAGTTGAGAGAGTACCCAATTATACCATGAGACTAAATATGAGATAATCATCATTAATAACTGCAGAAAAATGGACAATTGGTAAGATGGTTCTCAAATGCCATAAACACATAATTAGCACTAAAGGACTATTAGATTGAGGTGAAATAATATACACATCAAGACCAAAAATATAGGTACTCAAATGTTGAAGTGAAAATGATGGCATGCGTTCGCATGAGAAAGTCATGTGGTCCATGAACATCATAAATAAGATAAGATCATTTAAAGTTGTCACAATGGGTTAATAGAGGATTTAACAAAATAAGTCACCAAACATAGGATGGAAATGCATGACAATTCATCATCTTCATGATTTAGCAGTTTACGTGATTTGAACTAATGGGTTCAAGGATTGGGTGAAGGGCCAAAAATGTTGTTTACAATTACACTTGGCGAACATCACTAGAATGGTGATGAGCCATGAGATTTTAGGTTTTTTTTATGAGTCACTAATGGTCCCAGTGGTAAGACAATATACCATTAATGGTCCCGGTGGTAGGACATGATTAAACTTGAACACACCGATTTGACAAATTTGTCAATTACTTTCAAACCTTATTAGCAGTCTAGAATCATCAATCTTTGTGGATCTTTATTGCATATATGTTGATCACTCTTTCTTTTATAAACTATATATGTACTTATGTCAAGGTAGACATAGGCTTATACTTATGCTATTGCATGAACTATTTTAGGCGTTCTAGCTTGTATTAGTTCTTCTTCCTATCATGAACTATTGTTTTTGCTTACCCCTCTACAACAAACATCTCAAGTGATACTCCAAGTAGTTTAGGAGCAAAAAGATACATGAAAGATCTACTTAGATGTGAGGAGATTATGATTTAAGTGTAGTTTCATTTTAGTAGAATACATGTATAGGATTATATTTTGGGATATTGTATATAACTTAAATTCTGTTGACACATTGGATGACTGTAATATGAGTACAATAATCTTTCATATGACATGTGTGGCTTTACTTGTGACAACTTAGATGATCTTGTGGCATGTATCTCTAACGATTCATAGGGTAGAAAATTGTTATTTTACATATATGTGGAGGTTTCGCCATAACTCCTGAAAAAGAAGTCAATGAATTAAAAAAAAATAAAATACTAATATAATATCATTCAGAATCTAATACTCCTTTAGTTCTAATTATGAGTTTATCGCATTTGAGAACCATCTTACCAATTGTTCATTTTTCTACGGTTAGCAATGATGATTATCTCATATTTGGTCTTATGGTATAACTGGGTACTCTCCCAACTACCATTTCAGTGTCCTAGTGATGTTGATTTTCTTGAGGTAAGGCTCTTGGGTGTGCAAACCAATGAGAGCTGCCAAAGGTAAGAATATCTTGAGTTTGGAAAACTATGGCAAAGTTGCTAGTTACCTAAAGCTATATTTCAATTGAACATAGGTTGGCAAGACTAAAGTAAAATGATAACATCATACAAGTCTAAACTTAGGGAGGGATACCTTTCAATTTAGCTGTAGATAATCTTCTATAACAAGACCAAGTTGTAATGCCCTATGACATTAGCAGTTAGGTTACGAAACTTGTCAAGTCCTAGCTAAAAAGACCCAAGGAAATGATGTATGGTTCAAGGGCTTATGAGGCTTTGGTATAGTCTAAGACTTAGGTGACTATTCCTAAATGAGTTAGCATAAGAGGTTTCATTCATTGAACTACTTAGTTTTCCAAATTGTCAAAACTTCTAACCTAAGGGCAATTTGGTAATTTCTCACCTCTAGACAAATTACCTTCTTGCCTCTCATTTTGTTCAGTTTAAACGTAGTTTTACATTCTTCATACCATCAGTAAAAAGGTTCATTAGTGGTAATTACATTCCTAACTTGAAAAAGTTTAAATTTTAAAGATATTCCCTTGACTAGAGTTCTGAAATTTTCAGAATTCCTTGTAAATGCCATTTTTACACATGAAAGTCTGGAGTCTCAAGTTCTGTGGAACTCGAGAATTTCAGTCTTCTTCAAAGTTTACATTTAAAGTTCCGGGACTGGAATTTGGTAGAACTCGAGAAGTCCAGTCTTCTTCTTCACCCGACCTAAAACCAGTAGCTAGGTGCAACTGATTAAACAATTTCAAACTTCTTCAAAGCTTGGAAAAATAAAGTTTTTCTTACCTTTACCATAGTTTTACCTTTCGTAAACCTACTGGTTCATTCAAATTCCATTTCTTTTCCATGAATTTCAAGTAAAAACATTTAGACATTGCTTCCTGCATAACTGAACCAGGAAAGGAAGTTTACTGGTTTCTTCACCTCGTGGAGGTTGTAATTCCATTTCTAAGTTAGAAATCTTAAGATTTTAACCTTTTACTTCAAATTTCAAATTAAGCATCGATACTTAACATCTGGGGTGTCACAGGTGGAGAAATTACACCAGTTTCCTGCTACTGTAGATTTGGTAATAGCCCAGCAAGCTGAACCATGAAATGATTCAGTGAAATTGATTTTGTGGAAACTGGTGTTTTAATTACTGGTTTTTACTGGGTGTGCAGTTTCCTGCACACAGTAGCAGGAAACTGATGTCATTTCTCCACCTGTTGACACCCTAGATGGTAAGTATTGAGGCTTAATTTGAAATTCGAAGTAAAAGGTTTCATAAAGTTTCAAGATTTCTAACTTAGAAATGAAATTACACTCTCCACGACGTGATGAAACCAGTAAACTTCCCTTCCTGTTTCAATTATGCAGGAAGCAATGTCTAAATGTTTTCACTTGAAATTCATGTAAAAGAAGTGGAATTTGAATGAACCGATAACGTGCATGCTTTTGGAAATTCTGCTTTTACTGTTAATTATTTAATTGATGCTTAGTTATCTCATTGCATGATTGATTTGTACGATCTCTGGTTTGCATTACATGACTAGGAGTTCCTCTTTGTAGTCCCTTCCATTCAAATTCATACTGATTTTGTCATGCTCTGTTTGATGATGCACATACAGTGAAAAATAGGGGACCATTCATATACTTGAACGCCCCAGAAATCCATCCTTTTTGGAAAAACCCTTTCTGGGTTTTGGTGTTTGAGGTGTAAACTTCGGATTAGTACCGAAAAACTTGAGTTTTTAGGTGTTTTAATTGCAAAGTAAAACAGGTACTGGGCGCACCCTGCTTCCCCGTATGCAGTTGCAAGGAGGTAGCGCCCAAATCCCAACCTGAACTTGTTGCTTAAATGCAAATTTGATGGAAATCAAAATTGGCTTCTATTCCATGATGAACGCACATAAGATTTATTTAAATTTTTTATGGAATTGCTGGCAGTTTTATGAGATTTTGAAGTGCACAAACCTTACTGGTTTGAACACACCATTTTCCTGCATACAGTTGCAAGAAAATGGCATTAAAAAATGTGCTTATTGAAGGAAATAAATTGGGTTGGAGGAACGGAGATCTAGAAAAAGCACTGAAAATGCTTGGATTGACCTGCCTTGTAACTGTATTGAACTTAAATTCTATAATAACTAAGACCACTAGAAACTCTTTACAACTGTGGGGCCCGAGTTTAGAAAACTATTTGGAAAACAACAGTAGAAAACAATTTTCGTGAGAAAACTTTTAAAAATTCCGACTGTCATTTTTCTTTTATAAAAATTTGCATTTTCAGAGAAATGAGCACTATATTTTTACCAAAATTCTGGCAGAGTCTCTTCTGTTTTTCGGGCTTACGCATTTTATGCATACAAGTGCGATGTACCTAATAGACATAGTTAAACCAAATAGATAATAAAAGGGGACTCCATTTGCATTCATTCACATAAAAACACAATGTCTAAAAGGATATATCAAAAAGTCAAGTTATATTGAACTGAAGAAAAAGTTCAAGACCCAGATCAATCCAATCACAGCCATACAACTATAATTTCATCTTACATATCCACTTGTAAATCCCTATGGTATCAGTAAGGGACTTGTAAATAGGAAGGATTGCTATTACTAACATAGTTTAGCTCAAGTTAGAAAGATGTTGCTTTCCGCTAAGATTTGTAAGAGAACTTTGTTTTTGCCATTGCTGTCTGGAACATGCGTTGAATTGCTGATACATTTCATTCTCTTTTGTTGATGAATGTTGATTATAACTTGAAATCTATTACATTCCATATATCAGTGGTCTACAGTTACAATGCGTGACTCGAAATGCATCGTTTTTTTTGCTGGAAATGTTGATCTTGCAACTGCCTCAAGCATACTCTGTTTTAGGACTGCATGCAGCTTGAAAAACAAATCTCCATCTGGGTTTTTCTTGTTGACAAGTAAGCTTTGATTTAGTGCCTTAAAATACGAATTTTGCATCCATCTCCGTGGAGTTTTCGTTGATGACAGATGAAATAGGGACTGGGTGCATCATTTTCTACACACAGTGCAGGAAAAGGACACCCAATCCCAGCCTAGAAGAAAAACAAAAATCTCAACGATTAACCACCAAACCATAAAACTATGTTATGAGTCATCAAGGTAAGACTTATAAAAATAGCATTGAAATTTTTCCTGAAATCAGTCATTTATCTACTGGTTTGAGGGATTCAAGCAGGGTGGAAACGGTGCCCATTCCTCCACGACACCAGCTGGAACTCGGTGCCTCTTCCCTCTACCTGCTAGACCTTTCTGAGATTTGAGTGCTGCATAGATTAAGTAACTTTCAGTAAAAACCAGTAATTAAGCACTCTACACCCAAACTACTGGAAGTACAACTAACTGAGGGTGAACAGGTAGTGGCGTGCACCAATTTCCCTGCACGTTCCCAGCTAGAAAATGGCGCCAACTTCCATGTTCCCCTTTCTTCATCTAAAGTGTGCAGTCCACCGAGTGTTACCAGTAGATTAGGATAGGAAATCTCTCCCTATGCTGGAAATTGGAAAGTAGGAATAACTTTTGCACTGGAAATGGGAATGCTGAAAATACTCTTGTACTGGATTTCAGAAGTGATTACATTCATAGTTGCTACTGGAGTTTGAGAATTCAAGAACTGTACATGTGCTAGAAATATGAATACATAAGCTACTTTATGCCGAACATGTAAATACAAACTGTTGTTACAATGGAAAGGCATCGGATTTTAAATGCCTATATATTGTATTATTACTTTATTGATGAATACTTTCATCACACCAAGATCCTTCACGAAAATCATCAAGAATAAGAGACTAGATGCGGAAGCGTACCTGAATCCATCAGACCAAATGTGATTCTTGAGTCCTGTAGTTTCAGATCTTCCAAATTGATGCGTATGAACTTCCTGGAGAATGGTGTTCTCTCTTTGTAGATGATGGGATGTCAGAAAAGAAACATACGTATAATTTGGTGACCATAACCATTTATAACTGCATACACTTTCCTTGTTTCTAATTATAGCCCATCATAAATTAGAAACAAGATATTAGGTATCTACACATAATAAAGCCCATACTTTGTGAGATGACTTAGGCCCATTTAACTTTAATCCTTATTAAATTATTTTTAATATAGGCCAAACCTATATGATAGCATATGATATACAATTATTATCATATATATATATATATATATATGCATATCCAAAATCTAACAATCTCCCACTTGGACTACATATATATGGATATATATACATATATATACATATATATATATATATATATCACTTTATAATTGTATATCACAATATAACCTTATGAGCTCAAAATTTTGCTATCATGTTTAGAAAACATCTTCGAACAATCTCGTCCATTAATTATGTTAATATAGGATCAAGGCAATCTTTGTTACATATATCATAACTAAATTCATCCATGGTCACGTATATTAACATAACTAAACCACATAGATCAACTATGGATGTGTAGCATGGAAATTACATGCAATATGATCTAAGCATGCCTATTTCTAACTAGTCCATCTTTATTCCTTATGAGATCATATTAAAACCAAATCAGAGTGAAAAATAGAACTGAATACTTTATTTCTATAAAAAATATCCATAAGCACAAGATGTGTCTAAAACAGAAAAGCATATAAATACAAACTCCCACTAATCCATTATATTATCAAATGATACAACACCCATATGAGCAGTATGCTCATGAAAGACCTTGGGTAGTAGCCCCTTAATAAGCAAATCCGCAATCATGGAGTTTGTGCCAATAAGCTCTATAGACACTTGACCACTCTGAACCCTTTCCTTAACAACTGCGAACTTGATGTCTATATACTTTGACTTCGTCAAGCTCTTGTTGTTGTTGGAATATAAAACTGCTGACTTATTGTCACAAAATAACTTAAGTGATCTTCCAATTCCATCCACAATTCATAGCCTTGTGACAAAATTCCACATCCATATTCCATGATTGGATGCCTCATAACATGCTATAAACTTAGCTGCCATGGTGGAAGAAGCAATGAGTGTTTGCTTAGCACTCTTCTAGGAGATTTCTCCTTTAGCAAGTAAATAGATATAGCCTAAAGTGGATCTATGACTGTCTTGGCATCTAGCAAAGTCATAATTCGAATACTCAATGATCTTTAACTTATCTAACCTCCTGCATGTGAGCATGTGATGTTTTGTTCTCTGAAGATACCGCATGACCTATTTGGCTATTTTCCAATGATCCATTCCCAGATTGCTCAAATATCTGCCTAACATCCCAACAATGTACGCAATATCGGGACGCATACAAACTTGAGCATACATTAAACTTCCCACCGTTGAAGCATAGGGAATCTTCTGCATTTCCTTAGTTTCAAAATCATTCTTGGGGCATTGGTCGAGACTAAACTTGTCTCCCTTAGCAACAGTGGTCTCTCCTGGTTTGCAATCTTGCATGCCAAATCTCTTAAGTTCCTTTTGATATAGCTCTTTGTGATAATCTAAGAATACTCTGAGAGCGATCCTAATATATCTGAATTCCGAATACAAAAGATGCATCCCTAAGATCTTTCACCTCAAATTTCTTTGATAGAAATCTCTTGGTTTCATGCAACAAGTCTATATCGTTGCTGACAAGTAATATGTCATTAATATATAAAATTAGGAATATGTGTTTACTCCCACTGAACTTGTGATATACACAATTATCAACTGCATTCATTTTAAAACTGAATGAGATAACAACTTTATGAAATTTATAATACCACTGTGGGAAGCTTGCTTAAACCCATAAATGGATTTTCTTAATTTGCAAACCATATTCTTTGCATCTCTCGACGCAAAGTTTTCTGGTTGTAACATATAAATTGTCTCATCAATGTCACCATTGGGAAATGCATTCTTTACATCCATCTGATGTAACTCAAGGTCAAAATGTGCCACTAATGCCATTATTGTCCTGAAAGAGTCTTTCAATGAAATTGGAGAGAAAGTCTCATTATAATCAATGCCTCATTTTGAGTGAAGCCTTTCGCAACAAGACGTGTCTTATATATCTTCACATCACCCTTCAAATCCCTTTTGGTTTTAAATATCCATTTGCAACCAATGGGCTTTGCACCTTCATGTAATGGGACGAGTTCCCAAACATCATTATCTTCCACCAATCCAATGTCATCCTTATGTTCTTGGAGAAATATGATATAATCATCAGAAACTGCACTTCTGCCTTCTCTAGTGGATCTCCTTAATGGCATCGATTCTTAAGATTACTGAGTTTGTTCTTCGGGAATAACTTGTTGACCTTGATTAGAGAGATTTTCAACATTATCTTGTTGTTCTGGTATTGCTTCTTGAACAACATTAGGAATAGGAGCTTGATCATTGTTAATAATAATCGTAAGAAGAGAAATGGATTCCTCTTTAAAGACAAAGTCTTTAACCTTATCTCTCCCCCCAAACTCAATATCCTCAAAAAACTGAGCATTTCTCATCTCAAAAAAAGACCTAATAGTGGGATCATAAAATTTGTACCCTTGAGACCATTCAGAGTACCCAACAAAATAGTTGCTGACTATTCTTGAGTCCAATTTCTTTTCATTTAGCATATAAGACCTTGCCTCACATGGACAACCCCAAATGTGTAAATGCTTTATATTGGGCTTCTTGCCCATCCATAATTCATAGGGAGTTTTAGTTGCAGCCTTAATTGGAACTCTGTTAAGGATGTAAGATACATTTTTGAGTGCCTCTCCCCAGAGTGAATCTGGTAAGGTAGTATGACTAATCATACTCCTCACTATGTCCTTTAATGTTATGTTTTGTCTCTCAGCAATATCATTCATATTAGGACTTGCCAGCATGGTGTACTGTGGGACGATATCACACTCCTATAGAAATTTGGCAAATGGCTTTGGACATTGTTCACTTGATCTGTCATATCTGCCATAGTACTCACCAACATGGTCAAATTTGACAGCCTTAATGCTTTTGCCAAGTTGGTTCTTAACTTCAGCCTTGAAGACCTTAAACACGTCTAGTGATTAAGACTTCTCATGAATGAGATAAAGTTAGCCATAACATAAGAAATCGTCTATGAACATAATAAAATATTGTTGAATATTCCATGAAGTCATAAGGAATGGCCCACAAATATTCATATATATTAGTTCTAAGAAGTCTGAAGATCGATTGACACCTAATCTCCTTATGTTTGTCTGTTTTCCCTTAATGCACTCAACACGGACTTGAAAGTCTGACAAATCAAGGGGATCAAGAATTACATCTGACACAAGTCTTTCAATTCTTTGTCTAAATATGTGCCCTAAACGTTTGTGCCAGAGTGAAGCATAATTCTCATTGGTTAATTTATGTTTTATACTATGTGAACTCACATGCAAGGTTTCATTAAAAGAAGCAATAGTATCAAGTAAATAAAGGTTATCATAAAAAGACAAAGAACCGGTACCAAAAATATTTGAAATAAAAAAGAGACTAAACTGATTATTTCCAAATGAACAATAATAACCAAATTTGTCTAAAAGAGAAATCAAAACTAAATTCCTTCTAAAAGACAGTATAACATATATCTCTTTTAAATCCAAATAATAATCGATCTTTAATAATAACCTAAATGTCCCTATCACCTCAACTTTCATTGATTTGATGTCGCCTACATAGATGAATCTTTCAGCATCATTTGACTTTCAGCAGCTTAGGAAACCCTGCATAGACACACTTATGTGAGTAGTAGCACTAGAATCTATCCACCAAGTGTGTCTAGGTACTAAAGCTAAATTAACCTCAAAATAAACCAAAGTGAGAATTGTACCTTTCTTTACATGCCAAGCATGATATTTGGTATAGTCCTTCTTCATATGTCCAAGGTTCTTACAAAAGTAATAGCCAAAATCCTCATTTTGTTTCTTTTGCTGTTTCTTTTGAGGTGGACCACTTGCAGCTTCTTTATCCTTATTCCTTTTCTTGGTCTTGTCATTAGAAGTACTTGCCAAGTGAGCACTTTCAGTCTTTTCTTGCTTCAACCTTTCCTCTTCTTGTACACAATGAGAAATGAGCTCATTAAGGGACCATTTGTCCTTTTAGTAGTTATAACTGACCCTAAATTGACTGAATTGTGTAGGAAGAGAAATCAAAACTAAATGCACGAGCAAATCCTTAAATATCTAGCTTTAGTGCCTTTAGTTTTGAAGTAAGATGGGACATCTCCATAATGTACTCCTTGATATTTCCTTTTCCTTTATACTTCATTGAAATTCTACAGAATCGTACTTGTTTTAGCCTTATTGTTTTTAGCAAAATGCTTTTCAATTTCCTTAAGGAACTCCTTGGAAGTAGTTACCTTTTCGGACATAGCACCCCTGAAAGTTTATGGAATTCCATGCTTCATGATCATAAGACTCATGCGATTTGAACAATCCCACTTCTCAAACTCCCATTTTTCCTTAATGGAACTTTTGCCTGTAAGAGTAGTGGGTTGTTCAATCCTTAGTGTGAGGTCTAGATCCATGTAGCCAAGAATGATCATGACTTTCTCTTTCCATTCCTTAAAGTTGGTCCCATTCAACATGGGAATGGAACTGATGTTGACAGATATGATAGAACCAAATGCATTAATTGAAAATAGAACAAAATAACACATTCACATAAGTTCTATATCATACTTAAATTAAATTAAATTTAAATAATGATAGGGCCCATCACAAGATACCTACCACAACATTAATATTTAGTCTTTGGATAGAAATATTAACTTGTAAGCTTGGTGTGGTAATCAAATATTAACAATAAATCTTGTTAAACAATAAGCCTTTCTTTGGACCGACTTATTGTTCATATGGAGTACCCAATAATTGTCACATATTTATTACCATAGGTGTGCATGTAATTCGGCCAAATATTGACCTTCCTTTGGGCCGGTCAATATCTGCATGAATTACATACCCACAACCATCTTGATGTTCAAAATAAATTGATTTACACAAGAGAGGCTACTTTGGTAGCATGTTGTTTCAATAAAATTATTTTGAAACATTATACATCCAAATGAAACTTGTACCAAGATTTGAATTTAATTTTACTCTTTTTTATTACCAAATATTCCAGTTCTAGGGCCTGATCGCTCTCTGATGGGTTAGATCCATGCAATTTGGCACTATTTTATGAATTTAACCTAACTAGGTGTGATCAGATAAAGGTTTTAGTGCCAAAATCATGTACGCATCATCGAGAGCTTTCCAATAGACTTCGCAGATCTAAAATTGGTTTTATATGACTCCCCAAAATTGGGTTTTTTTTTTTTTTTAATTATATTTCAGTTCACTATTCAACAGCCCGGATCAAAATTTGGGCCGAAATGCTAATATCTAACCATCGTTGCCAAGACGCATACGTCCAAAATACTCATCGCGGACGAGTTGCGTGTGTCCCTGTCGATGGCATACTCCCGCGTGCGTCCCCAATTCTAAGATGCCTAGCATCCCACGCAATCCGTGACAGTGTGGCATTGCTTTTCCGTGCACCCGATGAAGCACCTGCACTTGTTGTCCCACTAGCATGTTCCATGTACAGCGTCTTGGGCACATCGCCTAGCAAAGACAATGAGCCCAAGCCATTCATTTTATTTTGATCAGATCAGGGTCTCTAATGACCTAATTTTTGTTCTATTTTTGCCATTTCTAAGGTTTTAAGGGTCCCTGAATCCATCTATCAGTTCAGATCATTCATTTGAGATGCCTATATGAGGAGTTTCCTATTATAACATAGTTTTCATAGATTGAAACCCTAATCTGTTGAAAATATCCAATCTAACATCTGAGAGAGAGAGAGAGAGAGAGAGAGAGAGAGAGAGAGAGAGAGAGAGAGAGAGAGAGAGAGAGAGAGAGAGAGAGAGAGAGAGAGAGAGAGAGAGAGAGAGAGGAAAATGCTTTGTTGTCTTCAAGAACCATTTTAAGCAATCACATAAGAAGAAAAACAGATGAAGAAACTTGTTTCTCTATGATTTAACTTGAAGATGATCTAATACCACTTGTTCTATTATTACTTTATTGATGAATGCTTTCATCACACTAAGATCCTCTACAACAATCACCATGAATAAGAGACTAAATGCAGAAGCATACTTGAATCCATGAGACCGGATGTGATTCTTGAGTCATGTGATTCTTGATCTTCCAAATTGATGTGTATAAACTTCCTAGAGAATGGTGTTCTTTCTTTTCTAATGATGGGATGTCAGAAAAGAATCATACATATAATTTGGGGACCATAACCATTTATAGCCGCATACACTTCCCCTATTTCTAATTATAGCCCATCATAAATTAGAAACAAGATATTAGGTATCTACATATAATAAAGCTCATACTTTGTGAGATGACTTAGGCCCATTTAACTTTAATCTTTATTAGATCACTTTTAATATGGGCCAAACCTATATGATAGCATATAATATATAATTATTATATATATATATATATACATATATGCACATCCAAAATCTAACACTATATACACCATAGCTGCTAGAAAAGTCAAGTGGAGAAGATGATGTAGATTGGAATTCTCGAGTTCACAGAATTCCGGTTCTTGGAATTTCATGGAGAAAAATACACTGTCCTAGAATTCTTGAGTTAGCAAAATTCTGGTTTCCTAGAATACTCTGTGTAAAACCTTTGCTACCCCAGAATTCTAAGAAGTTCAAAAATCCAATCAAATGAAAATTTGAAAAATTCTTATCTTATTGAATGAGAATTGTAACCACACCAATTCTCCACATGACTAGTAATATGAAAAATGTACAACCAGCTTTGAATTGGATAAATTGAAGGTCAAAAAGGTAATTAGGCTAGAAGATGTGAAATCACCAATTTGCCCTTAAATTAGAGCTTTGGATATTTAGAAATACCAAGTTTGGTTCCATTGATGAAACTTCTTATGCTGACTCATTTAAACTCAACCACATAAGGTTTAGACCATAACCGTAATCTCACAAGACCTAGATCTTACACCTTAAGTCCTTAGAGTTTCTTTAACTAGGCTTGAGATTTCATACCTAGCTACAAATGACATAGGATTTTATAACTTAGTCTCATTGGAGAAAGTCACCTACATTTTAGTTGAAGGACATCCCTCCCTATGCTAAGACTTGTATGAATGGACCATTTTACTTTTAGCCTTCTCAACCTATTATTCATTGAAATATGGCCTTAGGTGACCATCATCTATGCCTTAGTTTTTTCAAAACTCAAGATATGCATGTCCTAGTTAGCTAGCATTAGTTTTCATGTAGACCACCTAGGCTTTAGAAATTCAACATTACTAGGACATTGAGTGGTTATTAGCAGAATATCTAGTGATACCACAAGTCCAAATGAGTTAATTATCATTAATACCCTTAGAAAATGGACAAAATGTAAGATATTTGTTAATTGTGATAAATTCACAACTAGCATCAGAAGATTGTTCAATTGAGATGAAATAATAAACACATCAAGACAAAAAATATAGGTACTCAAATGTTGAATTGAAAATGAAGGCATGCGTTTGTGAAAGAAAGTCATATGGTCCATGAACTTCATAAATAAGATAAGATCATTTAAAGTTATGACAATGGGTTAATAGCGGATTTAACAAAATAATTCACTTTACCAGACAGAGGATGGTAGTGCATGACACTCTATCACCTTCATGATTTGGTGTTTACATTATTTGAACCAATGGGTTCAAGGATTGGGCCAAGGGCCAGAAACATTGTTTATAACAACACTTGGTGATCACCACTAGTGTGGTGGTGAGTCATGAGATTTTAGATTAGTTTTATGAGCTGGTTTTGTTGATAGTTAGGCAAGCGCTCTATGAGCAGCTATAAGTCCTGATGATTTTGGATTTGATCGATGCTTTTGTGTAGGCACTCTGGGAGTGTCCTAAGTCTCGAATCACTCACTAGGAGCATTGAGTCAATGTGCTGCAAGTCCTAGAGACCCTATACTAGGAGGTTTGGTCATTGACATCTAAGATGATATTGATAACAGCCCTGCGATTGAGACAGTGGGCAGTAGGAGTACCTTTCCATGGGGAAGTGCTCTGAGAGATAGTCAGGTAGCCCTTACGAGGTCTAGTGAGTCGTAGTTCATGCAGGTATGGTTTTGTTCCTCCCCAATTTCCTAGGAAGAAGGCCTCATTACTGGGTGAGTTCCATTGAACACTTATCAAGCAGAGTGATGTGTGACTAACTAATGGTCTCTTGTGCACACAACAAGGTGGACCAGCCAAATGAGTAATCACCATCAAAAGATCAAATCATACATCTATCAATTCATCAACCCCTATCACATGTATTTGCCTAAATACATGTTATTCAACTAAACCACTAATCTAGCCATAATCCATATATATGGATAAATTAAAGATGTTAGAACAACCTATGCTCGTAGGTCCCTACCGTTACCCATTGGCAATTAGCATGGCCTTCATGCCGATATGAAGATGGATAGACTCCCTACACCGAGTGCATGGGAAACACAGTATGCAAGCCATGACCTGCCTGTGATGTCATTGACTTGAATTTGGCCTTTTCATCCAAGTATCTAACACATACATATATAATTTCAGAAGGAGGATGATCAGTCAACCTTCCTAGCACATCGTCCACTAGCCTTAATATGTTCATCATGACATAATTACACTAGGCATCTTCACATGTCGATATAGTTCGTAAAACCATAGAAATCCATGCCTTAATGAAATCATGCAAATTCAAACCTCAAGATACAATGTAGCCATGTAAAAGCAACCTTACAAGGGTTGAGTTTGAGGATTCTGCACTCCTTGTCATTACATAATTCATGAAGTCTATGTGGTTTCAAATATGTTTTCATGTACAAATTTCCAATTTGATAGTAAAACAATATGACATTCCAAACAAGTAAGTTGCATGAAATAAAAGTATGCTAATTGCATAAATAAAAAAGATCAAAATTCCAAAGTTTAAGCATTTTAAAACATGATAGAATAGTTATCAATGGCCTCCATGTTTCAAGAAAGCATATTGATGTTAAAACTACCTACTCCTATAGCCATGCCTTAGGTGGTAGGATAATATGCCACTAATGGTCCCAGTGGACAGTTGTTTTACCTATAAGTAATCTAAGATGTTACACGCAGATTGGTGAGCACCACTAGTGTGGTGGTGAGCCATGAGATTTTAGATTCGTTTTATGAGCCATAGGTTTTGGTTTTATTGATACTTAGGCTGGTTCTCTATGAGTAGCTGTAAGCCCTAATTGTGATAACCCAAGTTTTTATAACACATTTTATAATACATTTTGCAAAGAAAGGGCCCTTAGTAGTAAAATTTTCTTGTAAAACAAAGCAATGAAAATTCTTTTCTTTAGAACTTATTTTGTAAAACCCAAGTCATCACTTCATAACATAAGTAGATTTTTGTACAAGATAAAATTCCATTGAAGGAAGAAACTTTTATTAAACTTCAAGATCCATCTAGTGGTTCATAGTACAGCTCGGTATCATTACAATACTTGTCCAAATTACATAATCCAAATTTCAAAGCTCACATACAATAAAAACTCTCAATACATATAATGCTCTCAAATAAAATACATGTCTTCAATGGATATACCCTGATTAATTATTCTTTCAAGTCTTCTTAGGTCTTGAGCTCTAGGGGATTAAGTAACATAATTTGACAATATAATCCTAATACTCATTAATCTCATTATTCATTTCTATCATAAGTATGATCATGGATCAATCTTATTTCTATAACCTTTCTTTTATCATTTATGTACATCCTTATACATAATGTATATGAACAAATTCAACACAATAGTGAAAATATTCAATTCTCATTACCAACTAAGCTGATCAACTCTTTCAATTGTAAGAGATTAGTATATTAGCTAGTTACTATACTGGAAATTCTCTTTTTCTTAGGAATATTGGTAATATACAATTACTTGGCATTTCATTATGCCAAATATAAGGCATCTCACTATGCGCAAAATAAATCAAAGGACTACCATGCTTGCAGTCTAATCTGTACAGTGCACCAGGATAACTACTCAATAATCCACTCATACCATATTCAGTGGAAATGTAAAATCTATGTCCATATGGGGGACAATGACTGTCATAGTAGCGGCCTTCCCATAATTACCCTACCTGACTTTCTACCTTTCTTAGGTATAGAATTTATCATCAACAAAACCACAAGCCTCCATGCTCGTATGTAAAATATTTCTTATATGTATCAGATAATATGTCTATTTATCTAGGGCTGGAATATCTTCTACTTCCCTATTCACTTAGGGTTTCTTCAACTCTACACTTAACCATTTCATATCTATTTTCTCATTATTTGGTTGGATCATAAGGATTTAGCACAAGGTATTTGCATTATACATGTCAACATTTCTATATATAAGATCATGTATTCAACATGTATCTTTCATATAGATGCATTTATAAAATCCTGCTACCTCAATAGGGTATTCTTACTCCTTGAAGTCTACCTTGTCTTGATCAATGTATATATGTCAAATCATATGTATAATGTCATCTTTCTATCCAAAGGTACATACTACATGGCCTTTTGATCATCCTTAAGTAGGATGATCTAAATCTTTCTTCCTTGAATCACATATGATCAAGGGTTCAGATCTTCTAACCTAATAAATATATATTACAAGTATATTCACATAATAATAATCTACTCTACATTTGTATTTCTTTTCTTTTGTTGTTTTTGATCATTCAAGATCTCCTTTTGGATTCTTGTTTGATCATCCTTATTTTATTTACAGTTTTTATTAGGATTAGTTAATTTGCTAACCTTTTATATTCTTATTATTATTTCTCAACCAGTTAGTATTACTGGTTTGAGGATAATTTATTTACTCTTAATTCTAGACAACTCCTCTTATTTCCAATTGACTAAGGCTTACCAACTATAGGCTACTCAAAAAGTGGTTACTTTAATCCTCATGTACGTAGGCGTTTAAACCTCAACAAATGTCACCAAAAGGTGAGGGAAGACTGAGGTTCTATTAGATAATCTCCTTAACCACAATTTTTAGCGTCCACTGGAGTGACCTTAGCTCAACCTCAACCTTCCATAAGGTTCCTATGAGCTTGTAAACTTTAATTTATCTCTAGTTGATTTTTATTAATGTCCATGATCATATAAAATATCATTCATGGATGTGTATTATTCTCCTAATTTGGGCCAGGGACATGGTAAACCATTCCTTATATTGTCCTACAAATTGTAGCCATTATTAATTAAGTCCAAGTCAAGTCATTCCTTCTTATTTATATCATTAAACCCTAATTTCTCATTAGGTTACATTTTTGGTGTTTTATGCTCTTTGTCATAACTAATTATCAATAAAATCTACTAAGAAATATGATAATAATGAATCATAAACTTCAAAGCATAAAACTAATATAAATTCAATAATCTAAGGATAACAATACTATGTAACTACTATCATGGTCCCTAATTCATATATTACTTATCTTAAGGATATTTGAAGAAAATCATGTGTACTAACATGGCCTTAAGATGATTAAATCTATCAATCTAATAACATGTAGATCATTTACATCAAAATGAAGAAATAACTTAGCATAGATCCTATAATCATGCCATAAATTAAAGTTAAAATGAATCTAATAATTAAATAAAATTATACTAATGAATTTACATCATTAGAGGCTTTTAATATAATGCAACCATTAGATCTTAAGTCCTTTCCTTAGATCTAGGGTTTTTACTTCATTATAGGGTCAAAGATCATCTTCACATGTGTTTGTTATAACTGATCAATGATCTTACTAGATCTCATCATTATTAACTCCATCCAACCCATCCATAGGGTTTGATCATGCTTGATCTTACTAATGAAGAAAGTTTCTTTACAAATTTTAGGTTACTTCTACCATAAAGGGTAGATTTATTAAATCATCATAGATTCGTTATATTAAACCCTCAATTTCACATATCCTTATCATTATAACATAAATAGATCAGATCCTTAAGGTTTGATCATCTCAAATCTTCAAGATTAGGGAAGTAAGAATCTTATGTTCTTTAAATAGAAAGTTTCTTGCAATATTTCCTAAAATTTATTATTTCATATGAAATTAGACATCATAAGCTTACCATAGCTTCTTTTTTCTCGTGATTTGGAGCTCAAATGACTCTGAAATTTAAGTTTGAAGTTCATAGTCGTTTTAACGGTCCAGATTTGATCTGGTAGTGAGAACATGACAAAACAGGCAGAACCAATAGAATTGCTCATCCTGCCCTATTTTACTGGTGACCACAGGTGGAAAAGGGGTGGTGACGTGTAAATGGTGAGATGATCCAAATCAGACTGTCAAATCACCATCAACCTTTTCTCCTTCAAATTGGGTCATCATATCTCTATGAAATTAGATGTTATTTCATACTTAGGGGTTTTGAACCTTTCTATATCTATTTGATAGCTTATATTTTTCATTTGAGCCATCCATGATGCAGATATGGAGAGTTTTTCAAAGAAACTTGATTTTCTAAAACATTAAAAAAAAATCAAATCCAATGAAATTAAAAATATAAAAAATGACATAAAATGAATATTGGATGATATTCTCCTACCTAATTTACTCAAAATTTATGAATTGATACCAAAATAAACAAATCCTCGTTGTATGCCATAGCACTCTAAATAAATCTTGATTTGTATTTTTCTAGTGATTGAAATGTTGGATCTTGAAATTACTTTGGAGGTTTTGTAGATCTAGAAATTTAGAACAATATGGATCATGGGATTTCTGAAATTTGATATGGAACAAAGTGGCTAATTGAACTTAGGGCTCTTGGTACTATTCTAGAGAGAAAGAGAGAGCTTGAGGGAGATGGGGGAGGATTATTGGTTTGATTTTCCAAAGGAGTTTAGGATATTTTGTGATGAAGTTGTGAAAATTTTTGTGAAATTTTTAGAATTATTTATAGGCAAGTTTTAGAATTTTAAATTATTTTTTCATAAAAATCTCCTTCTTTCTTTTTATTCTTTTATTTATGGGTGGAGTTTCCACCTCCACCTTTTCCTCCACTACAATCTAGTAGTGAATTTCTCAATTATTGTTACTTTCAAAACATTGATCTACTTTGTGGGCCCAACTTTCATGTGAAAAGACCATTTTGCCCTTTTATTCATAAAAATGGAGAAAAATGGATATTATTTATCCAAACTTGGATTTTAGTGTACTCAATGGTGCTGGAATCAATTTTTTGAGTACCTTTTAGTTTTTTTAGTACATTCCAAATATTGAAATTTTAAATCTTGGTTATGGGTGAAAATGACTGTTTTACCCTTTTATGTAGAAAATTGAGATTTTTCATTCTAACTCATTCGATTTGATTTTTCATGTACATTATTAATTTATAATTTTTTACTTATGATTTAATCTCTTGACAAGATATTTGCTTTTGACCTAATATTCTAGCCAGAGTCTTTTGAAATGTCAAACTTTCATTGATTTTCTTAAATCAATTTACATAAATTAGGGCTATTACACTAATGGTTTTGGATTTTATTGTCGTAGAGAAGTTATCAATGGTCTCCATGTTTTAAGAAAGCATATTGATGTTAAACTACCTACTCCTATAGGCATGCCTTAGGTGGTAGGACAATATGCCACTATTGGTCTCAGTGGACTGTTGTTTTACCTATAAGTAATTCGAGATGTCACACTCATATTGGATCAAGGGTTAGAAAAATTGTTTACAACAACCCTTGGCAAACACAACTAGTGTGGTGGTGAACCATGAGATTTAAAATTTTTTTTATGAGCTAGTGGTTTTGGTTTTATTGATACTTAAGCAGGTGCTTTGTGAGTAACTGTAGGCCCTGATGATTTTGGATTTCATCGATGCTTTTGACAGGCACTCTATGAGTGGCTATAAGTCTTAATGGATGTGGTTTTGTTGATATTTAGGTGGGAGCTCTACAAGTAGCTATAAGTCCTTGTGGATATAGATTTCATTGATGTTTTGGGTAGGCACTCTAAGAGTGTCCTAAGTCCTGGATTGCTAGGCAAGTGTATTGAGTCAGTGTGCTACAAGTCCTAGAGACCTTATACTAGGAGGTTTGGTCACTGACCTCTAAGATGATATTAATAACAGCCTTATGATTAAGACAATAGGCAGTAGGAGTACCTTCTCATGGAAAAGCTCTCTGAGAGGTAGCCAGGTAGACCCTATGAGGTTTGGTGAGTCATAGTTCATCCAAGTATCCATGAGCAGACGTAAAGGCTGCAATCGTCACCAGTGGGTGACGATAGGTCCCTATGAGCATAGGTGTCTGTGTGTCCATAGTATACTAAGCATGTTGGTTATTCTTGAGACTTCAGATAATGGTCTTGATGGTAGGACTATATGCCACTAATGGTCTTAGTGGTAGAACGATATGCGATTAGTGGTCCTAGTGGTAGGACAATATGCCAGTGATGGTCCCTGGTGGTAGGACTATCTACTAATGTGATATAGTGCGATCAGTTTTCCACGATGATGTGGGCACGAATTTGTGCATTTCGAATTGAGGGCCATGCACCTTGGTTTGACATGATTAGATTTGAACACATTGATTTGACAGATTTGTCAGTTACTTTTAAACCTTATTAGTGGTTTGAAATCATCAGTTCTTGTGGATCTTTATTGCGTATATGTTAATCACTATTTATTTCAGAAACTATATATGTACTTATGTCAAGGTAGACATATGCTTATACTTATGTAATTGCACACTCTATTTCAGGTGTTCTGGTTTGTATTAGTTCTTCTTCCTATTGTGAGCTGTTGTTTTTGCTCAACCCCCTACAACCACAATTTCAGGTGATACTTTAGGTAGTTCAGGGACAAGAGATACAGGGAAGGAGAAAGTACCTAGATCTGCTTAGATATGAGGAGAATATGATTTATGTGTATATTCACTTGTGACAATTTGGATGATCCTATGGCATGTATCTCTAACCATTCATAGGTTATAAAATTGTTATTTTACATATATGTGGAGGTTTCACCATAACTCCCAGAAAGAAGTTGATGAATTTTAAAAAATTACTTATAGAATATCACTCTGAACATTATTTATCTTAAACAAAGGAAATTTTCTCTATTTTCTAACTTAAAATAAATAAAAAGGTTTGGAATAAACCTGAATATTACATAAATGAGACAAAAATGGGAGGAATGGGAAGAGAAAATGTTTTTAAGTTATTTTGTTTACTTTGAGGATGTTTCTAATTTATGCATGTTATGTTTTCATGTTAAAAACCAACTCTTTTGGCTATGATAGATAATTTAAATAAAGGTCTATCCAATATACAAAACCGTGAGATTCCTTATGGGATTGACCTACTTGCATGAGAATACTACAATAGATTCGTGCACTTGCAAGTTTATTTAAAACATTAAAAATTCATTCAAGTTGGGGGGTGTAGATGAACATTAAGATTTTTGAGTAGAAGCAAATAGAGAATTTTGATTTTCTTGAATTTTTCAAAATAAAAGAAGTTTTAAGGTAAAGTTCCCTTACTATAATGAGAATTGGATGTTCAAAACTTAGTAATTCTATCATTTTCACCACTTAATGGAAGTATATATGACTAGTTTTGCATATTATGCATGTGTTGAAGTATTTTATGAATGTCAATTCTTGAAAAATATTTACACATAGCACATTGTCTAGACTAATAAAGAGGTATGACTTAGAGACCTTGAGGAAAATTAGTGGAGACCTATAACTCAGTGAGTTTGAAGACTATCTTCTTTTAGAGAGTTATAAGTAATTCCATAGTTCTTTCAGTGTAATAATTTAGTGTGATCTTGTTATCCTTGTTTTGATTAACTATCAAGAATAAATAAGAGTTATAACTTTCTTTTCAAAAAATTTATTGAATTTGATAAGCATTAAGAAACTTAGAAAATGATATAGGCCATCCTTGTATAGTTCATAGACATAAAACCCACCCAATACATTATACCACTAGTTAGCCACTTGAGCCTATCACTGCTAAACCTTTTCTTTCTTAACCATATTTACCTTAACCCATAAAAAGTTAGAAAAATAAATAACCATTACTCATTTTCAAAATTAGTAGAAAAAGTCAAAAAGGACAAAAAGTTAAAGAAGTGAAAAATACCCAAAGTCTTTCTTTCAAAGGAGTCAAAAGAAAGAAAATGAAAAGCCAAAAGAAAGAGATATCAGAAAAACATGACAAGAATTGAAACAAAATACAAGAATATATAAGAACTTTACTTCAGTATAGTTAAGGAAGAGTTGTTCGACAATTAAAAGAAGACCTTTACTCAATTTTGCACCTTTGGAATCCTTATACCCTTCTTTTCTGAACTTGTCCCAAGCCTATGTTTTGTCCTATTTAAAGACCTATTGATCTTAGATAGAACATAGCCTTAAGGAGGAACTAAAAAGAAGGAACCAAGGTAAAATACCCTTGCTATTCTTAGTAATGACATCCACTCTTAAGGGTCACTTTCCTTTGTCTTCCTAGTATTCAAAAATTTATGTGAATCATTAGCTTGTTGGACTTGGTCAAATAATGAGAGAAATATGGTCAAACCCTTATCTAAGAGCTTCATTTTTAAGAGTATACTTGAGAGGACTTGAGGTAAAAACAAATTTCCAATAGAATTTAAGCATATCTAGTTAGAAGTCAATACTTATGTGGCTGTACACACACATGCACTCTTAGAAGTAACTGGAATAAAATGTCTTTAATATGTTTATAATTTGTAAAAATATCAATCCTCTCTCTTAAGTTGTAAAATACTAGTAGAGTGCTAATGAATGAGGATTCTCTAAGATAAAATAGGAACTCAACCATAGGGAATTTTATGCATATATTCACTGTAAACCCTCACAAGGCTTAACTCATACACTAGGGGTAACCTAGGGGTTTAAGGGTTTGTTGCATAAGTTAAATACAATCGTAAGTATCTACAAAAGTGGCTCTTTATACCTGTTTTGTAAAATGATTTTTCTCATGTTTTGCCCTAGACTAGCAAAATGCTTGTTGGGGTGTGTGATAAGTATTTAATTTTGAATAAAAACCATCCAATTAGTTACACATTTGTTACAACTTATGAGGGTAAATTAGGACTTTTAGTCCAAAATTAGTAATACATGATTTGTTGACTTGATGATTCAAAAATTTGACATTTTGTAGGTCCAAAGGATATTCAAGGTAATACTGTGATTAATCATGTTTTTAGGATTTAATTATAAATTTTCTTTTATAGAAAGTGAGATCATGATCCAATGACCATGATTGATTGAGATAAACATTGAATATCATGATCAAAAGATCAAGTTAAAACCTAAGAACCATCAATACAAAGGTCAAGATCATCTTAGGGCAAGTAATGGTTGAAATCAAAGGAGTTAAAGGTGGTCAAAGTGGGCCCATGATGTAAGCCATGCATTTCTACCACCTTTGCATGGGTTGCATGTAAGCCACCAAGCCATGGACAAGGTGATAAGTCAAGGAACTAAGCCAGCCACCAAGCCATGGACAATGTGATAAGTTAAGGAACTAAGCCAAGCCAAGAAAGCTTCCAAAGTTAGCCATGAAGCCTAGCCAATGGAGCCTTCAAATTTAGCCATCTAAGCCATCAAGCTAAGCTAAATGGATGGCAAGGATTGGAGGAAATTCAAGAGAATTATCCATGAAATATTTTAAAGATAATCAAGGGAAATCTTATTAGGATAAGTTGGCATATGGACCAATAGGATGAGAGCCTTCCATTTTTTTTGTGTTTTACTCACTTTCCTCAACATTTTTATGAACTATGAATTTCAAATTTTATTTTAGAGGTGCATCTTTCTAAAACTCTATTCTAACCACCCAACCACTCTCCACCTCTTAAGAAACTAACCAACCAACCAACCATAATTTTCCACCTCATCCTCTCTATCCTTTTCCTATCTCATTTCCCTACCTACTTTCATATTTTGTAGGTGTTTTAGATTGGAAGCTTTATATTGAGTTGAAGTTGTAGTTTGGATCATGTTTTATGCCTTAGAGTTGTGCTTAAAATCTGAAAATTTCTTCAATCTTTATGATTTGTTTCTAGCCATCTAAACACATTAATTGATTGAATCCTTAGGAACCCATTTAGAAATTTAGGTTGTTTATTATGTACGTAGCTTAGGTTGCATGTTAGTTTGCATTTAAAGTATCAAATCTAGCATTTTTGGGTCCATGAACCATGTGCACTATCCATGGATCATGCGCATGTAACATTGGGTTAATTATATTTGATTTTTGTTTAGTTTACTTGCCTAATCTTATTTTAGTAGCTGCTATTTAGCTGTTGGAATCTTAGTTTAGCTTTAGAAAGTTTCCTGTTTAAGGTTTGGAAAGTTCCATCTTTTGAATGTTTTAGGATTAGAAAGTGTTAAATTTAGAAAGTTTCCTTAATAATGGTTTCCATTTATATGCATGTTTCCAATTTCTTGTTAAATCTAGTTATATTTCATTAGTTACTTATTTTTCCATGTTAGTTTAGTTGTAGAAAGTTTCTTGGTTTGATTTTAGAAAGTTCCTTATTCTCGTTTAGGAATGTGTTGATTTAAGAAAGTGCCATTTTTGGCAAGTTTTCTTAAGTTGCTTAGTTTAATTCCTTCTTGTTTTGCATTAGTTTCTTTTGTGAAGTGCATGTTAGTTGCTTAGTTTTAATATTAGCAAGTTTCCTTTAATTGTAGTTTCAAATTTCATGCAATTGCTTTCCTAGTTTGAATTCAATTCCAAATCAACCTCTCTCTAGCTGAAGTTAAGCGCTTTAAATGGGATCCATCCAATATACAAATTTGTAAGATCCTTGTGAGTTTGAGCTCTCTTGCATGCTACACTACTTTGATTCATATGCTTGTGAGTAATATTAAACCTACACCATTTACCTTATGAATAGTGGATGTAAAAGGGTAGGAATCAAACCATAAGCCTAATTGAGTGAGGGAGAGTGGTAGACTAATATATTAGTGTGGTGTATGCTGTCCTAATTAGAAACTAGGTACATGTGGTTAATAAAGGACATACACCAATGCTTGAGTATATGGCACACAATGATGAAATTCAAGGGAGGAAGGGGTATCTATGCTTCCATGCAAACAAAAATCCAGCCACCACACATTATGGAGAGTGAGGTGGCAGGTGGTTGACAATCATGCAAGGAAGTTGTCCCCTTACGTGTAAGATAGAGTATAGATGGGTGAAAAGGAGGCAGCCCAAGGAGAGATTTAATTCCTCCTTCTACCTTGGGAGACCAGACATGAATGTGGGCAATAAAAGGTGTGAAACTAGTTGAAAAACCAAACAATAAGAGAGGAAAAATTAGAGGAAAAAACAAGGAACATAAGAGAATGGTGAAGGCAAGCTAGAGGAAAGAGGAGCAAAACATTGGAAAGGTGGAGTAGCCTAAGAGCTTGAACATCTTCAAGGTTGGGAAGCCTAGCAACACAAGGAGCCTTCACCACGGTCAAGCCTCAAACAAGGTATGGGGCCACTAGGTAAAGCTCTAATAGGCTCAATGGATTAGCCATGTAGAGACCTTAGTAGCACTTTACCTCTAGGGTACCCTTTAGGCATATGTTTTCTTCTTGAAATCTATGAACATGTGCTACTATTATGTTATGTCTTCCCCCAATTTCTTAGGCCATGATCTTCATGTATCATGCTTTCTTTAATCCATGCTTAATTTAATGCCTAAATGTCATGTTTGATTGGGTGAAATAAGGGGAGAATAAGGAGCATGTTAGTGTGAAGGGCTATTTGCAAGGGGCAAATGGTGTTATATTTAAGGGGCATATTATGTTGGATTTTTCCTAATTTTTTCATGCTATGATTCCCATGTTGGATGTGATTTCACCATTGATTCATCTTCTGTGACTGATCATGTGTTGATTACGTGTTTTCCCAAGTGCTTTAGAGCTAGTAAATAAATGCATTTCCATTAAGGAAATGGCTCCATTTTGTTAGACCTTTGGTGGATTATTTCTTATTATTGGAAGCCTTAAATTTACTTTTTTCTTTCGTGGGAATTCTTAGCATGGTGTATTATGAATGTTTTATTGAAAGTTTTCTTGGAAAATCCTTAGAAATGAACCATGGATTTTGTGACGACCCGGGTTTTCTCATGCATTTTTAAATGCAATATCTAATTCCTAAGGTGGGATGCATCCCTATTTGAAAACCATTTTATAAAAACCATGCAATGTAGTGGAAAATATTTCATATTTTAAACTCATTTTGAAAACCCCGAGTGTCATTTTCTTTCATAATACTCAAAGTAGTTTTTGAAAAAACTTCAGAAATCATAAATTCTTCCCCAGGTCTATCTAGTCACAGCACACAGTCCAACTGTAAATAAATACAAATACATGTGCAAAGGGTAGAGAGTTTACTCATATGTATAGTTGTCTCCTTTGTTTATTCACTTGCTCGTAGAACCAATATCTCTTGAAACGTCTTTTATTTGTGAGCGGAACTATCCTGAAAAATGTTAAGGATAGGGTGAGTATAAACTATACTCAGTAGGAGTCTATCACTACTAGTTTTGCAATGCATGTTATGTTTAAAATCATATTCTCTTAAAAACATATGCATGTTCGAACAATCACGTTCAATATCGATATTAACAACCACTGTCGAATTGAAATACTGACGACTTAAAGAATAGCATAATCCAAGTCGAAAGTATCATATATCATAAACATAATGATATACATAAGATGCTCAACTGAATCCAACTCATGGATATCTGGTATGGTATGGTATGGTATGGTATGGTCGACCAACCTCATGTCATGCCATATGCAATGTAAGTAAATTATCAAACCATAGGGTCCAACTATGCCCACGACCTCGCCGCCGTGTGGTCCCTGGGTACCTAAGGACACAGGGTCATATGCCTCCATGGGACATATGACACTTCGACCCAGTGCCGTGACACCAGTGGTAGCCCCCTGTACCACATGCAGTCGAAGCAGGGACGTTGCCCTTTTTGGGCGTGGTACCCATCCACCTAATAGTGGTAGAGGTTGGAGGCCAACCCAAACCTCTTGGCATAGCGCCCACGAGCTTATCAACCCAAATCATATCAGATCAAATAAGCAAAAACCTCTTTTTCAAAACCTGTCCTCTTTGGGTCCCTCACAACTGCCTGGCCCTCACAACTGCCTGGCCCTCACAACTGCCTACCCAGCGTCTTTTGGGAACTCCAGCATCTTTTGGTAACCCTCAAGGACATGCAATCTTTCAAAAACTCAATGCTCACAAATCATGTAATATATGCATTTGTTTGCAAAACATATCTATGCATAATGTATATGCAATTATTTGCAAAACATATCTATGCATAAAGCATTTATCATATGTATGCTGAATTAAGTCATGCTAAACAAGTTATATAACTTATACTTAAAACATGCATAAAACAATCATGACTCTTTTAAAAAGTCTAGTAGCGATAGAGCACCTACCTCAAAGTCTCCTGGAGTCGGGTCCTTTAGCACTCAACCCGTCCCTGGGTCTTATTTATAAACTCCTGGGTATGAATGGATACAAGGAGTCCTCATTAATTTCACTCTATTTAGACGTTAGATTGCTAGCTTTGCCTATTGAGTCCAAGGTCCTTGCCTAATTCATTTGTTAGGCTAGATCCTACGGTGTGGATCTATTATTCAATAGTTAAACTACCTAATTCATTGTCAGGCTAGATCCTATAATATGGACCTACTTATTCAATAGTTAAATTCTATAAATGATCATATGATCCTAATTTTAAAGTCTCATTAGGTCTGCATGTCCCAGTTCCCAGGATACTCGTGCATCTTGGTTGAACTCAACTGCCTCACGTACGTGTGCGCCTAAAGGCCATGCCAGGGATTGCATTTTGCAAGAGCACATGCATGCTCAAGTGACACGCTATGACATGCATCATCGCATGGACGCACCTTGTAGCATGGCGCGTCTCAGCTCCTAGGGCACCCCGTGCACCCTGGTCAAGCCAGGACCCATGCCCCATGTCACGTGCGCACCTGAAGGCAGCACCTGGGATAGTGTACGCACTGTCGTACACCTAGAACTCGTCCCAGGGACCCAGTCCCAGGTGCATGTACAGCATGGCATCCTTGGGACAACGTGTTCGTGCACAACTGGCTATAACTGGTCTTGGGGCGTTTTCCTGCCAGGAATTTCGGCTGGAAAATGGCTGGAAACGCTAGATCCAATATGGATCTAGCCTGAGAGGAGGAAAAAAATAAAAAAGGAAAGGAGAATGGCTTACCTGGGTAGCCTGAGGAGTGCCTTTTTCCCGATGGGTGCTCCTGCTCACTGGCAAACTCGAAGAAGGGACAAGGCCCATCGTTCCAGTGCGACCAGAGGGAGAAAGGGGGAAAGAAGATCGGGGAATGGGTAACTGGCAATGGCCGGCCTGACTCGGGCCTGGCCGTTGCTGAAAAACTCAGGAAAACTGGGTTTGAGACGGGCTTCCGATTTTTTTGGAAACCCTAGTCCCAAAATCGTCAGAAAACTTGTGTTGTGGGGAGGGGGAAGATGGGGTATTTATATCCTTGCTATGGCGGTGCTGCCAATGGTGGTGGCTGAATCCTCTAGAATCGAGGTTTCTGGAGGGGTCTAGAGGTTGAAGACGACAGGGGGTGCCGTTATCGAAATGGCCCCTTGCATTTTTTGTTCTTTTTCGTTTTTTTTTTTTCATTTTTCTGTTTAATTTCCAGAAATACCCCTATCTTTAAATGGCTGTAACTTCTTCATACGAACTCTGTTTTGGGTAATTTTTGAGGCGTTGGATTCCATTTTTCAAGTAGAATCTAATGGTACTAAGTTTCCTTAAAAATTCCTTTATTTAATATTTTAAATAAAATCAAACATTCAACACTGTCCATTTCCCATATAATGTCCAATTTTTGTTAAAAATAGTGTAAATTGCTCGGGCATTACAGATTTAGTGCATTTCTAGGTATGGTTTTGGACCTGAAAATGGACTAGATCTATGCATGAAATTGGTGGATCAAACCACCTAGAAATTTGGGGATTTATTTATTGTAATGTTTAACATGTAGATAACTTTAATCCAATGGTTTTTATAAGGAAAATAATTGAATTTTCATATATTTTAAGCCCACTTAAGTTGGATCATTTTCTATAATTCTTGCAAAAAACTACACCAGTAACTTGCATATTTTGGGCAGAAATTAAGGATAATTAAACTTGGAAATTTTTCTTAAAATCATGTAAATTCCTAATGCTACATAAGTCTAGTAAAAGAATGAATCAAAATTCCTAAGATAAATCCCTTGAATACATAAGTTTTGTAAGGCATCACCTAGGGACACTCTTAGAAACATATGGACTACCCTGTAAGGCTAAATCAAAAGACTATCAACAATGCCAAATAGACCTTCAAATTACTAAAAAACTTTGATAAAAGGGAGGCTAGGATAGTAAGGAAATAATGGGTGATGTTGGACCTTGAGGCATTGCCTAGGGCATAAGGTGAATACGCACACTGTAGCTGTGTTTTAAATAACTTGCAAGTATACAAATTGATAATATAGCAAGCTAGTGAGATTGATCCCATGAGAAATCAAATGGTTTGTCTGATTAGTGAAACCTTACTTAAACTACTTAACATATTCCAAGAAGTGATTTCAATCCTAAACTAAGAATGGAAACTTAGCATAAATTTAAAACAGTGAAAATGGAAATTAATTACATCAATCAAACTCATATGGAAACTTTCCTAAATTCACACTTTCTAAAAATAGAACTTTCCTCAATTAAAACTTCTTAAAATGAAACTTCCTAAAAATCAATTAATCAACTTGCTACATATAAAATAACTATAAACAATTAATTAATTAATGTTACATTAAGATTTACCAACTAAACAATGCAATCATCAAAGAGATTTTGTGCTAGTACCATGTCTATGATCCATGGGATGGTGCGCATGGTTCATGGGTTCAAAATATGGCCTAAATTAATGAATTAGAATCAAACTAACATGCAATATAATCATGGTACATAAGAAAAAACCTAAAAATATAAATGGAATCCTAAGGATTCAAGCACATATGATGAATAAGTTGCTGGATACTAAGCATAGATATTGAATAGAAAAAATTCTATTAACATGGTATTTGAGAACTCAAATAAAACAAAGCATGGAAATCAACTTCGCAATCACTTTTTATGAAAGTTAAAATTAAGAATCAATGAATTAATCTACTGGAATTCAAGTATAAACAATAATCCTCAAAGATCATTATTGATTGAATGTCAAAGTACATATAAAAGTGGTGCACATGAACATGTATCCAAATTTGGAGTTTGTGCACGCTTCAAGCTCCTAAAATTTGATTCAAATCAAATCTAAAATACCTTCTAACTACATTAAATTAAGCTTAGATGACATGCCAATGGAACCAAATATAAAATTAAGAGAAGAGAGATTAGAAGGATGGGAACTATTTTAAGGAAAAACAACATCAAATTAGTGCTAGAACTAAGCAAAAAGCATATACAAAGTGAAGGGAACTCAAAAGATTTAAGCTATGGTTTCTCTTGGTTCTCATTACTAGTGAAATAGTAACTTAAATATTAAGAGAATAATCTAAAATAAAACCAAGGAGATGAAGCAAAGATTCAAAGGAAAAAATAATGATAATAGGCGAGTAAGGGTAATTGGAATCGGTGAATCTAAAGCACCCAAATCACTTGATCTAAAGGCCACTATCTCTTGGATGTCACTACCAAAGATTAGTGATCCTTTGGAGCAAGGATCTAAGGATAAAATCAAGTGGCAAACAACATACAAGATTAAGGAAGAAGGAAAGGGAAACAAGCATAAAATCAAAGAACAAAGGGGAGACAAAAACACATAGAATTAAGAGGCAAGAATATTAAAGCAATAAAGAAGGGAATAATAAGAACTAACGTGGATATTTGCTTTAGATTCTCCTCCAATCATGGCCTTCCATGTAGTTTGTCTTAAATGGCATGATGGCTTTCTTTGAGAGCTTATTTGGCTTAGCTTGATGGATGGCTTTGGGGCCTTTATTGACTTGAACCTTTTTCATGCCTTATATAGCTTAGGTGACTTGAGTGAATCCTATGCAAAGATGGTGGAATTTGCATGGCTTGTGCATGGTTCCACTTTAAGCACCTTTAAATCTTCCTAATGCTTTCTTGGATCCATGATCTTGCCTTAAAATGATCTTGACCTTTGTTCACACTTTGGATCATTGAGATTTAGATCATAGTTTCCTTAAGTTTCCTAGTTGGATTAGGAAACCTCATTAATGGTTCCATTTCCATCTTAGTAGATCTCATCCATTGGATTACCTATAAAAGATAAGAAATCCTAATTAAATGTTAAAAAATATGATTATTCATATACTTACTTAGGATTAGCCTCTAAACCTACAAAATATCAACTTTAGAGTCATTAGGATAGAAAATGCATGTGTTGTAATTTTTGGCAAAAAACCTTAATTTAACACTATAAGTTATAACACATGGTCAACTAATTGGGTGATTTTTATACAAAATTGGATACTCATTACACCCCCTAACCAGCATTTTTGCTAGTCCTAAACAAAACATGTGAACAATCATTTTACAAAAACTAATACAAAGTGCCACTTTCGTAGGTACTCATGATTGCATTTAGCATTTTCCGCAAGCCCTTAAACCCATAAGTTACCTCCAGTGGACGAGTTAAGCCTCGTGAGGATTTGCGGTGAATATATACACCAATTTCTAATTTTTTTTACAAATGTCCTTTATTCATTTGAAAAATGAATTCAATTCTCACAAGATATATTTGACACTCAGAAAGAACTAACTTAGAAAGGTGTAAATATCTCATAAATATGTAAGTGGAATATTGTTCATTAAGTTCAAAAATCTCACATATTTCATACAAAAGAACAATAACTTAGAAATAATGGTAATGATCTCTTGAAAGGTTATCAACTATTAAGAATGTTACACTCTACTAAATTTTCTACCTATTTATAACCACGTCCATACTTCTCTTAAGATCAAGTTAGGACTTCTATTAGGATGAAACATAGGCTTAGGTATGGGTTATGAAAAAAATGGGTATTAAGGTAAACAATGGTTGTCTAGAAACTATATAAAGGTCTTCTATCAAAGTATTCACAACTTTCCATTTTTACACAAAAGAGCGAACATTCTTCTTTTTTCATTGGCTATTTTTTCTTTTTAATTTGACTCCATATATAACCTTTTTGATCCTTTTCCTCTTTTTAACCAATTTTTTGTTCATCTCTTGAATTGTAGTATTAATACTTTTTCTCAAGATGTTCTTCAATCTTCTCTACAGATTTCCAAAATAAATGGGTAATGGATATATTATAGAGGTTCAATATAGTAAAGGTTGTTTGACTAAGAAAGTACTAGTACACATGAGGCTTTTAATGTCATATAAAGAAGTCATTATTTGACTCTTGATTTTGTAAACATTTTGCAAGTCATTTAGAAAAAAATGACTTCAAAAATCACACTTAGGCAGTCATTTAATAACAAAACAACTTCTTTAGTATGATGCGAAGAGGAATTTTTATGAAGGGAAGGGACTTTTGAAGTCATTTTTATCAAATGACTTCAAAATCCTACACTTTTAGAGTCATTTTTTTCTAAATAAATTTAAAAGTTTGAACTAAAACAACTTTAAAAATTCAAATTTTAAAGTCCTTTGATCTAAAGATGACTTTAAAACTCCATTCTTTTGAAATAGTTTTTAGTCAAATGACTTTAAAAGTCTACAATTTTAAAGTCATTTTTAGCAAATGACATTAAAAGTCTACAATTTTAAATTCATTTTTAGCAAATGACATTAAAAGAAATACTTTATTTTAATAATTTGTTCATCAACTTTTGGTTGGTTTTTTTTTTTTTTACTATCTTCATCTATATACACAAAATAAAGATCATATAACTAGGTCAATTCCTGTTGTTGGTATCCTTAACCAAATCCCAAAACTGTGAATTGGAATTATATTTATATATTCTCAATCAATATTGGTTTTTCACTCTTGGTTAGTATCTCTTTTGTTTGTCTCATATATTATATATATATCAATGTTTGAAGAATTTTTGCATGGGACCTAGGTTTTATGAATATTATTATATTTATTATGTACAAAATCCATTATTAAACACTAATTTGTGTGAAACATTATTTGGTGTTGAGTTAATTAGTAAATTTAAAGTTGTAAAAAAATGAGTTTAGGAAGGACTTTTCAAGTCATTTTTCAAAAAATGACTTCAAAAGTCCTTCGTCCATAAAAGGCCAAAGTCATCTCAAAATTTTCTTGTATCCCCTATTCATGTTCTTCATCATGCGGGTAACACTACAGCCTCCTCCTTTGGTCCTTGTTCCTCTATTTATTCTATTTCCCTTCTTGCTTTCCACTTTAGATATTTTGATTGTTTATGGCATGAAAAACACAGTAAGTATGACTAAACTTGTTTATCATGCATGAATTTTTGTTACCAACTCTCTCTATTTGCATTTTATAGATCAAGTAGGTTTTGTCACTATAGATGATGGGGTTGAGAAGTGTGTTAGATCATTGTGATTTTGACAAAAATTGTATGATTTCATTGCAGACAATTACTTCTCTCTCTAAATCTCACTATCGGAGAAAAGGGATAACATTAAGATTTTTGGTTCTCATCCAAAATTATGGTTTGATGAAAAGAAATGGTACCATCAAGTTGGCCAAGGAAGTTGCAACTTAAAGTTTTACCCTCTCTCTCTCCATAAAGTAGTGTCAGCTGAATACTAGGAGGTCAGATTTTGGTGAAATCATTTCAAATTAGATCTTTTATCATGATCTTGTATTAATAAGATCTAATAATATGTAACATTTGTTATATGTAATAAAAGGTTGATAAATGAGAAGTTATTCTAAAAAATTCTTTGATTTCTTTATTCTTATATTTGTTATATGTGTATGTGTGTGTGTGTTCAAAAAATGCATGAATCAACATTAACTATCATAAAAAATCAATTCCATTGTATATTTATGTAAGATATTGTAAAGTACTAAAATAAAATATATTTGATTTGAAAGAAATATTAGTTTTTAAAGTCAATTGAAAAAAACAACTTTAAAAATTGTGAATTTTAAATTCATTTGAAGAAAATGACTATAAAAATGGTGATTTTATTCTAGTGTGAAGTGATTTTTTCCACAAGAAATGACTTTTAAAGTCATTATCAGGAAACAACTTTATTTTTTCCAACTTTAACATTGCTACTCTGTTTTAAGAGTTATCTCATAGACTTTCTCTTCTTTGTTTCCTACTATCTTCATAGTCGATATTGATTTTTGAGTGTTGGTTATTATCTTTTTGTTTGTCCCATATATATACATGTTTCAAGAATTTTTGCATGGTTATGGTTAGAAACTTCCCTTTTTAAAGTTAATTTTTTTTAAATATATCCGTCATATTTTTCTTCTATTTTCTTTGTTAATTGAAAATTTTCACATGTGTGTGCATGCATATAATTTAGTTATTTTAAATACTTATAATGCTTGTATACCTAGTATTTTATAAAATACCTAACTTAATCTTTTTAGGTCTAACAAGTTTTCACAAACAGATTTTCTTCAATTTCTTAAGATAATGGACAAATATAATTGAATAACTACAACAAGAACGTCAAAAGAATAAGAGAAGGGAATAAAAAAGTTCATAAATTTCACACTTAGGACAGGTGGTGATTGCCATCGTGTGCATTATCCATGCTTGAAATGTGATAACTTGAAAAATGTAATTGTAGTGGTGTTAAGAAAACACTTGTACTTCAATAGAATAGATAAAAGCTATCTCCCATGGATTTGGCATGGAGAAGAACTTTCACAGAGGCCCATGACAAAGCTTGAAAGACATGAAGACTATAAGAAGTGTTGTAGATAGTACAGTTGCACAGATGTTTCGAGATGCATACGATGACTTCTAAGTTGACCCTGAATAATTTCAAATGACTTTAATTTCAAGTTGTTTGAAAAAAATGAATTTGAAAACTCTATATTTTAAAGTCATTTGAAAAAAAATTACTTAAAAATAGAGATTTTTATAGTCATTAGAAAAAATGACTTTAAAAAATATGTTTCTTAAAGTTATATGAAAAGAATGACTTTAAAAATAGCTTTTTAAAGTCATTTAAAAAAAAAAAAACATCTTCTTCTAAAGTATTTTTTTCCAACAACTTTATAAAACACTATATTTAAAGTCGTTTGCAAAAAACAACTTAAAAAATCCAATGTATAAAGGATCAATTTTTTTTTCATCCCGCCATGTACTTCTCAATCTTTGTCATCTATAGTTGTGCCCTTTGCAGTTAATTAAGGTACATCTCTCCTCCTCCCTACGATCCCCTCTTACCCTCACCTTACCTCCTCCCTATTACCCCCTACCCCTGCCTCTGCCTTCTTCCTGTGACCCCTCTCAACCCTCTCTTCACCTTCCCTAACCTTTCCCCCCCTCACCTATGGCTACCACCACCCAAAGCTCCCCCTACCTATGGTGACCACCAACTAAAGCACCCCCCTCTTGCATTGACCACGAACCAAAGCACCCTCCCTTCCTGCGGCAACACCCACCCGAAGCCACCCGCTATGGAGATCACCACTAAAAGCATCCCCCTGCCTATGGCGACCACCACCCAAAGCCCTCCTTCCCACCCTCACCTGTGGTGACCACTGAATTCCCCCTTCCCACCATCTCCCTGTGGAAACCACCTTGAAGCTTCTTTAGGGTTTGTAGTGTATTCCTTCTTCTTGGCTGCTCTCTTCCAAGCCTCCATGCCTCCCTCTTGCTTGTGTTCTTGCGTCATTGCACTCTTAATTTCTAGGTTAATGAGTTCATTGCACTTGTTCCTTTCTTCAAAGCTTTAATTTAACTCCTTCATTTCATGCATTCTTTCCTTGTTTGATTCTTTTTTCAATGTACATGTGCCTCTTTTTGTAAGATTTTTTATTCACTAGAAGGGACATATTTTGTATTCAATGTTCCAAGTTGTTTCTAATGAGTTTAAGTTCATTGAATCCCATGTCTATTATTTAGATTTAATTCACGAACATATCAACAACTCCATGCATAATAGTCCTAGGATTTATGTAGTCCATTTTAGATTGTTTCATGCATTCTTTCTCTCTTATCCCCATGCACACCATAGATGCATCATGTGTACTCCTAAGTTTTAACTACATGTTTTATTTGTATTGTTAATCAATATTTAGATATTATCCTTCATTGATAAGTTTAATTGCATGCTATGTTAGGTTTATGTTTCATTGCTTAAAGTTGTTGCATCTTAAGAATAATTTAGTTAGCTTTTAGGTTTAGTTTTAAGAAAGTTTAATTTTAGAAAGTTCTACACTTAAAAAGTTTCTATTTTCATGCATGTTTTAGTTTTCATGTTATTTTAATTCTTATATTAGATTAAAAACCATCTCTTTTCTCTAGGATAAGTGATTTTATTGAGCAATATATAGTCAATATACAAACCATGGGATTCCTCATAGGATTGACCTCTATTGTGTGTAAATTACTAAATTGATTCATGGGCTTGCAAGTAATTTAAAATATACACCAAAGGACATTTAGTGGACATAACTATAGGAGTGTTTGCTGTATCGAACAATACATTCATTTCCCCTCCAAAGAGAAAATAAACCCTCTTCTTGACAATAACCCAATCATTTCCATGACCCAATATACATCTAATATTGCATAAGAACAAGACTGAGGTTTCATTTAAAACATGAAAGTAGCAAATTGACATGCATTCCTTAAATTGATTCTTGTTCTTACCCATCTAATGGATCACCGACAATTTAATTATTTGAATGATCATAGAGTATCTTCATTCCTTTGGTAATACTTGAGGTTAATCTTATTATTGTGTTTAAGAAGTATCTGCGTCATTTCAAGTTGTTTCTTCTCCACTCAAAAAAGCAAGTTTCTTATTTATCTGATTTACTTTTGGTTTGTTTTTCACCTATGTCATGTCGGTTTGTTTTCTTTAAATGCATTACATGACCCTTTTTTTTTAATCTCATTGTTGTAATCTCATTATGTTCTTATTTGTAGTCAAGATAGAGTAAGAACAATATCAAAATGAAGAATATGGGCAAAATCAAGGGCATGAACAAGAGGCCAACATGAGCAGTACTCAAAAGGGAAAGGGCAAAAGGCAAACAACAATGCAAAGGTTATCCAAAGAAAATCAAATGGCATGAAGGAAACTATCCAATATAACAATAGGAGCAAGAGTTAGGTGAGAGTGTAGCCTCTTTAGTAGTTTTCTCTGCTCCATGGTAAGAAGCATGGTTCCTATCACATTCGATGATTGGAGACTTATGGCATCCTCTATAAAAGATTCAATATGGAAAATGGTGAAGGTAGGTAAACATTAATAATATGTACTATATAATTTATAACATACCTTATTTTTTGTGTATTTTGTAGGTTGCCATTGATGTACCTAAGCAGAAGAAGAGGCATGCTTTACAAGGAGTTGGTGAGCAATGTAGAAAATGGAAGAACTACCTTGTTCACAATTACATAGTTCCATATATATGTCAATGATCTATTGAGGTTGTACATAGTGCTTGCCATTTATTCTGATGTTATTGACCAGGATGTGTGGAATGCATTTGCACAGAACCACATGTCTGCAAAATTTGAGGTATGTGCGAAAATGATATTTCATTTCATTAATTACATGTAACATTTGATTATTGTAGTTGATTACGTATGTATAAATGTGGAGGCAAAAGTTAGGAAGAAAGGTACACGAAACTAATATACAACACAACCTCTCCAATTAATTACTCTATTTTATAACTAATTAAACTTACATTATTACAAATGGTATTTTTTTTTATTCTTTTTATTTTTCTTATTGCACAGTGACCTAAAAAATAGTTTGATTGGGAGTGCAGGTACTATGTACTAAGATACATGAGGACCTTATTATTCAATGATGTTGTTGTCTCCAAATTAAGAAAGGTAAGAAGCTTTTTTACTTTTCATAATCTTATATTTTTTCATAGTTTGTTATGAATCCAACTAAAAGAATGTAACCTGAATTAAATATGTTGTATTACCTCAAAGAAATATGAAGTGAATGGGTTGAGTATATAATGAGTTTCAATTAGAACACTTGGAGTGTGGGAGTAAATGAGTATGGATGAAGTGAATTTGAAGCTTGTAAACGAAGTGACTATGGAGGTTAGTTTTCATTATATTCATTGAAGTATATAACTTTTATGGGATGATGAATGAGAGGAACTTAAGAGTGTGAAAATAAATAACAATGTGTATGGACTTACAAATGAAGTGGATGTGGATGTTATAGTGAATGCGTGTGTTTTGGTTTCTTTTATAAAGTATTTTCAAGATAGATGTGTATGGATAATGATGAATTTGGATGTTTTATACCCAATATGGAAGTGAATACATGCTTGTTTTCTATGTGTATAAAGATTGTAAGAAAATTATATTAGGTGATACATTGAATGTATACAGGTAGTGATTGCAATGTAAATTTTTTTAAAAAAGGGACATTTACAGTCATTTAGCAAATGACTTCAAATGTTTTGACTTTTAACATCATTTGGTAAATGACTTGAAAAGTTAGGATTTTTGAAGTCGTTTAGTAATGACTTTAAAAGTCAGTTTTTTAAAGTCCTTTACTAAACGACTTCTTTTGCTATTGATTTTCAAAGTGGGCTCGATAGTAGTCATTTCTCTAACATACTTTGATTTACCAACTTTAAAAGCCTCTTATGTAGTAGTGAAGGAAAAAGGCTTATATTTCAATGGGTTAACTAGCAAAAAATAACATAAGGAAGGCTAAAGGATCTCATTTTACTAAGGATAGCCTTTATCATTTCCTAGGTTTCATATGCCTTAAAGGTGATCATAAGCTTAAGTGATATATGGTATAGTCTCATGTGATTTCTCAATAGTCGATCAAGATAAAGAATAATGAGATCGACTAAGAGCTACTGCTCTCCCAAGAAAGTTATAAATTTATGTATAACCTTAAAAAATGAAGAATGGCTAAAAACTCACTTGGGTTATAAGTCTAAACTTAAATTATATATAGCTATTTTTTGAAATTAATATTCCAAGTTTAATTTTTCATAAAATACTTTAGAAAAAGGATAAAATAGTAAACTAATTGTATGCTACTCTATTTAATAAGCTAAAGTTTAAAAATTAGTTGAATAGGCAAAAAATTTAATTCTCATGTTTATAAAGGAACTTTTAAAAAAAATTTATAAAAAATTAAAAGTGCAAGAAAAACTTATAAATCAAATTTCTACACACCTCAACCTAAACTAAACATTGTCCTCGATGTTTTGAAATATAAGACAACTAAACAGGGAATGGGTAGCATGGAACACTAAGACTTTCTAAAAAAATCTTGAGTTAGCTGTGAGTGAGAGCTAAGTTTAATATCTTCATCCAAACATATCTTATAACTAAACTAGTTTTCTAAACCTAATTCTAGACTAGTTTAATATCATTTTTCTTAACCCTAACCTTAATAATGAAATGACCAGATTTCTCACGCCACTTTCGAATCTTGTAATAGTTAATATATTTTGTCCACCTTGAAATTTTGAGTTTAGTGGAACCCCATTGATGATCCCCCATTTTCAGTATTTCATGGTGTCAATGTAATTCTACCCCAAAAATTGAGATGGTGTTAACATGATGACATTGTGAACTACTGCGAATCTAAATTTTTTTGGACCATATGAAGATGAATGGTACTCTTCATGACCAAATTAAGGAATAACATTGACCATTGTATTCAATTTATCTTTTTCCTCTATTTCCCTTACATTGTCCTAAAATTGGGGTGTAAGCTTACTTTGAACTTCCTTAAAAGATGTTTCTTGTATTACTAGAGGTAGGGACATGGTTTGGCTTAAACCCTGATTTTCTTCTAATGTGTACCCTAGAGTTGGTTGAGGTAGGGCTAGTACATCAATTGACTCTTCTTTTTCCCATTTTGCAACTATAGGTAAGGTTTCAGACAAACGTAGATTATTATCTAGTGTTTGTTCAAATAAGGTCTATAGGTCCTAATCAAGTACATCTTCTACATTGCAAAGCTCAATTGGAATTTTAAGTTGTGTAGAGAGTTTTAATTGTTGATGTTTTTTGCAAGTGCATGGGTTATTGTCGTATAACTATGCAAATACGGGTCGATCCCACAGGGACTCGTTTTAGAATTTTGGAGTTTTTAATAAAATTTAATTATTTAAAATTCAGTCAAATGACCAAAAATTAATAGAAAAAAAATTTTTGAACTTCAGATTTAGCTTGCCAATGAAATTTCAAAAGTTTAATATCAAGAATAATAGAAAAAGAACCACTAAAATCTTAATTAAAACTAAAACTAGAAAAATTAAGAAAATCTAATTTCCTAGCTTAATTACAATTCAATTTCCTAACAGAGGAATTTGATAGATTCTTCAAATATTTAGAGATCTAATCAAATTAGTGAAATTAAGATTCAACAGCTTAGATCTATTCTCTGAATCCAAAACAAAGATCAAGAACAGTAATTACACTGGAAATGATCCTAAAAACATGCTAGAAAATTTAATTGACATTCATAATTAAAATAAATAAGAAATCAAAGATTTTCCATCGTTAACCTAGAACATGGATTACTCATAACAAGAATAAGATAAACCACGAATAATAATAGTCTTAGGGCATCAAATGTAATTTCAATTATTCTACATGGGAAAAATTGGAATTTTGCCAAAAATATTAAACTCTCATAAAAGAGGGTTGTCTAGCCAGAGAAGATGGGATGCCCAGAGAAGAAGGAGATGTGCAGATGGCTGGCATGTCCCTATTCTAGTTTCCCATGGTCAAACGTTGCCTGGTTGGTCTAGAATCGCCTGACCGATGATGATCCACAGTGAAACAAAAAAAAATGATGCCTTTTTTGGGCGTCGTCTGGTAGGTTGATGCACTATAGGCTAAAGTTGATCTGGGTAGATGACGATGAATTGGGGGAAAAGTACAGACCCAGATGCCGCGGTGGAAGGAGAAGAGTGTAGCAATGAAGGAGACGTGGGAAAGGCTGGGGCGAGCAGAATTGGGTCATACGCACCTAGGCTATGTGGTTTTTGTTTTCTTCCGATCTGGTTTTGTAATGTGGACAAACATGGAAGGTGAGGCAAAGAGAGGGCAAAGTGAAGGGCCTTGAGTGGTGGTGTGATGGATGGGGTGTTGAGAGCTGGGAGAGGTATGGAAGTGCAATGGAAACAAGAGAGCTGGATGGGAGCAGTATTGGAAGTAGGGGCTAAACATGGTCCTGGGCAGTGTGATCAACAGAAACAGAACAAAGAGGGGTGCGATGAGTGAAAGAGATGGAGAAATAGAAAGGGGAAAAAATGGTGTTTGAACCACAACAAGAGAAGAAAGGGTAAGGTGAGAACATGAAGAGGAAGGAAAGGTGGTGTTGTGAGGTGGCGTGGAGATAGGGTGAATGTAACTAGAGGAATGGAGCTTATGAGAAAAGCATATCGAAGGACTTGGTAAAGCAAGAGAAAAAAATTGAAGAAAGAAGAACAAAACCCAAACAACTCCAAGAACAACTTCTCTCCTCCCCCATATGGTTTCCTCTTTATAGCTTTTGCACTTCCTTATTTTTCTCCACCTCCTTCCTTAAAGAGGTAACTTCCTCTTAGGAAACTTTATCGTCTCCCAAATTAAGACTCTTCTCATTAGGAATCCTCTTCCAATTAGGACTCTTGCCTTATTGATCTTTACTTATCTGCAACATTGAGATTAAATTTGAGCCATCCAATATCTTTTAGTTGATTTGCAAAAGAAAAAACTAAATTAAAAATCATATAAACTACACATTAGTCATCTAATAAGCTCTAATGATCCTCTAACTGTTGATTTTGAAAAATTAAAGTTTGGATTGTCAATTTGAGTTAAATTTAAAAAATCAAACTAAAATTTGCAAATTTGAACGGTTAGATGATCTAATTGAATGCTAAACTAGGGATTTTTTAGCCAAAATTAAACACTTAATACACCCCCCCAACCAGCATTTTGCTAGTCCCGAGAAAAATATGCAGACAACTATTTTACACAAAATTGGTACAAAGTGCCACTTTTGTAGGTACTCACGATTGGATTTAGCATATGCAACAAGCCCTTGAACCCCTAGGTTACCCCTAATGGACGAGTTAGGCCTCGTGAGGTTTGCAGTGAATATACCCACAAAATTCAATAAAGTCGAGTCATCTCAAAGAATCCTCATTCATTGGCAGATTGACTTGTTTTTCACAACTTAATGAAGAGGATTTGACAATTTTACGCACCATACACATATTAAAGACATCTTATTTGAGCTATTCCTCAGAGTGCATATGTGTGTGTATAGCCTCATACATCTTGACTTCTAATTAGATATGCTTACATTCCATTGGAAATATACTTTGACCTGAAATCCTCACAGGTATACACTTAGAAATAAACTCTCAAATAAGGGGTTTAACATATTTCTCTCATTATGTGATTGAATCCAACAAGCTGATGGTTCACATAATTCTTTTCAATGCTCATGAGATAAAGGAAGGTGATACCTAAGAGCGGATGTTAACACCAAGAATATTAGGGGTCTTTTACCTTAATTCTTTCTTTTTATCTCCTCTTTAAGGCTATGTCCACCTAAGATCAATAGGTCTTTAACTTAGGACAAAATGTAGGCTTGGATAGGTTTAGAAAAAAAAGGTATAAAGATTTCAAAGGTTCAAAATTGAGTAGATGTCTTCAATGAATATATGCTAGAACAACTTTTCTTTTTGGTTTGTACTTGAAGTGAATTTCTCTTTCAAATTTTGATCTTTCTTTTCTTTTTTTCTTTTTTGCAAGAAAGATAGCTAATTTTTCTCACTTCTTTGACTTTTGGTCCTATTTTTGAACTTTTTCTACTTTACTCATTTTGAAGATTGGTAGTGGATATTTATTTTAATGGGTTATTCTGGGTTAAGGTAAATGGGATTAAGAAATAAAAGGCTTAATAACAGGCTCAAAAGGCTAACTAGTGGTATACTATATTGGGTAGGCTTTATGTCTCTGGGCTGAGGAAGGATGGCCTTTATCATTTCCTAGGTTTCCTAAAGCCTATCAGATTTAATAAAATTCTAGAATTAAAGCTATTACTCTTATTTATTCTTGATGTTTAACCAAAACAAGGGTAACAGGATCACACTAATGTATGTACACTGAAGAAATTATGGAATTACTTATAACCCTCTCAAAGAAGATAGTCTCAAACTCTCACTAGGTACTAGGTCTCCACTGATTTTTCTCAGGGTCTCTAAGTCATACCTCGATATTAGTCTTGATTATGTGCTGTGTGTACTTGGTTTTTGAGAATTAAGTTTCATAAAATGCTTCAATGCATGTATGATATGCAAAACTAATCATATGCATTACCATTAAGAGGTGAAAATAGTATATTTACTAAATTCTGAACAACCAATTCTCATCACAGTAAGGGAACTCTACTTTAAAAGCTCTTTTTTTCTTTTCAAAAATTTTCAAAAAATTTTTTTTAACTCAAGAAAACTCAAAATCTCTAGTGCATCTACACCCCCCAACCTAAATGAAACATTGTCCCTAATGTTTGAAAACATAGGATTCTATATGAAACTGGAGTGTTGTAGACTCTAAACTCTTAGGTTGCTTCCCAATAAGCACTAAGTTTAACGTCTTCAGCCAAACATTACCTAACCTAACTTTTTAAAGCTAGAGCTAACTAGGTTAGCTTTATTTGTCCTAAGCCCAACCCTAAGATGAAATGGTGAGATTTCTCACGCCACTTCAGAATTTCGTGATAATCCACATATGGCCTCCACCTTGAAACTTTAGGTGGTGATATGAATATAATACAGTAGATCACCACAATTGTGAAGGTAGTGGGACCATATTGATGATCCTCCATCTTCAATATTTCATGGTAGTCAATATAATTGCTCCTCCTTGAAAATTGAGGTGAGGGTAACACAATGATTGCATGAACTACTGTGTATTTCCTTGAAACATATGGTGACAAATAGTCCTTGTCTTGACCAAATTGAGGGATAGTAATGACCATTCTATTCAATTTATCTTTTTCCTCCGTGTCCCTATCATTGTCCTAAACTAGGGTAATAACCTGACTCTGCCCTTCTCTAATAGGTTGTTCTTGTATTACTAAAGGTGGGGACAAGGTTTGGCTTAAACCCTGTTTATCTTTTAATGTGTACCCTAGAGTAGGTTGATGCATATCAATTGACTCTGCTTTAAGCATAGGTACGGGAGCAATTAGGCCTATATTATCATCTAATGTTTGTGCAAATAAGGTTGCTAGGTCCGAATCAGGTACATCTTCTACATTGAAAGGTGCAATTTGAGTTTCATGCTTTATAGGAGGATCTACTCTAGCTTGCCATTGAGAAGTGTCCATCAGAGGCACAGTATCCAACAACCCATGCATCTCCTCAATAGATGTGTCTTCATCAAAGTCATAAAAATAGGTGGGACACGCATCTAGAAGATTAGGGTTGGATTTTTCTAAAGCTTTATTCTCTTCATCAATGGACGTCTCATTAGAATCAGGACATGGCTCAAGTATATCTAAGTTGGAGATTTCTAAGGATGGTTTTAGATGTTGTGGCTCATAAGGATCATAGGAAGTTTCCACCCTAGTGTCAAGAATAAATGGCTCTATATTCCCCCTAATTTGTTTTAGTTTTTCCTCAAATTCCTCCCTCCCTCGGTTTATTTCCTTAGTGAAATCCTCTATCATGTGTCTTAATTTCATATTCCCTTGTGCTATTTATTAATTCACACATATAATGCATATTTTCTTCTAATAGTGGTTCTTCTCATAGAGGAAATGACTCATAGGGTTGGTGTTGTTGCAGCATTGGGGTACTGAAAAAAGATTGAGTAGGCTGAACACATGATGGTCGACCCTGATATTTTGAATAGTCATGGTAGTACTGACCAAGGTGAGACCATTGTGGTTCTTCCTTATATTGGTAATCTTGAGACCATGGTTATTCATGATGCCTAACACATCAATTAGAGTCTTGATAATTTGTCTCAGAATAAAAATTGCTAAGGTATGAGAATGCATTAGGTGCATCCACTGGCTCTTGATAGTATTCATTGTATGTGGAGCTTGGGGGTCAGGAAGGAGTGGAATATGGATGCTCAGAATAGGTATAGTCATTATGGTATTGAGGTTATAGCAACTTGCCCTGAAGTTATTAGCCTAAGCAATTGAGTTTCTATAAGATCTAACTGATCCATCTATGCATCTAATCTATGAAATCTATCCCCTTCTTAATAGGCTCTTCTTTTTTTTTAAAGATGAAAACTAACCTACATGATGAAACCTAACTTCCTGGAAAGATGCACAAACAAAGGACACAATATAATCCTTGAGGCTAATAAGCAGCATATTGATTTTCTTGAATTTGTTTGGGGATAATGCTTTTAATTAGCCTAATCTAGTTCTCCTCCTCTTCTTTAGATTTTATTATTGCTTACCAGTTAGGTTCTGTGCAAGGTGTTTAATACAACCCTAGTGTAAGGAGGCGTTTAGACCTCACAAACGTCAACAGGAGGTGAGGGAAGAGTAAGGCTCTATTAGACAACCCTCAATAACCACGAGCATGTGATGGCCCTATAGGTCTCTTCTGATTGATTTTAATTTGATTTGGAGGTTAGGGTAATGTGGTTAAGGTGATTATCCTAGGTGGGCTAAGGAGTGGTGATGAAATCCACCCTTGATCTTATGAGGGTACAGTGCCCTTACTAATTAATTCCACACTCCATGGCAATTCGATCAGCATATATATCACCTTAAAGCATTAACTATGTCCTAAAATGCAATGAAAAGCAATAAACTCATACAAAAACCTAAAAATGCAACAATTATAAGAGGATGCTTTCTATATGATTTATACTACCAAACAATGCAAATTTACTCTAAATGCAAACCCTAATCTAGGAATTTAAATGAGTGAGGAAACTTACAGTGGGGTTTTTGATGAAGATCAAGTGTGGGCCACCTTATCCCACACTTGCCCTGTATTATTACAACCCTTTAAAAATTAAAATTAAAAGAGCAAATTACAAAGGGTCCTCGCTACAAGATTCACTAAAATAAAAATAAAAAATTCCTGATATAAGAAAGTAAGAAAAATCTATTTAATTGATAATACTCCACTTAACAATTTCCTGAAAAAGAAAAATAACAATTAGTACCAATTTCAGGAAATAAAGTAGTTACGCACAAAAAAAATTAAATATGCACCTAAAAATGCTTAAAATGTAAATCCTAATATGTTTTATTTTTCTGATTTTTTTTGAATTTTTTGAATTTTTTTGGATTTTTAATTAAATTCTATAAAAACTTCCTTGCAAGTCCCCGACAATGGTGCCAAAAACTTGTAGATGTTTTTCACAAGTGCACGGGCTATTGTAGTATAGCTATGCAAATACGGGTCGATCCCACAGGGAATTGCTTTAGAATTTTGAAGTTTTTAATAAAATTTAATTATTTAAAATTTAGTCAAATGACAAAAAATTAATAGAAAAAATTTGAACTTCGGATTTAGCTTGCCAATGAAATTTCAGAAGTTTAATTTCAGGAATAATAGAAAAAGAACCACTAAAATCTTAATTAAAACTAAAACTAGAAAAATTAGGAAAATCTAATTTCCTAGCTTAATTACTATTCAATTTCCTCACTTTGGATTCCCAAAACTTTGATCAACCTATATCACTATGTTCAACATGCCCTAAATTAAGGATTTGATGGAGGAATTTGTCAAATTCTTCAAATATTTGGAGATCTAATCAAATTAGTGAAATTAAGATTCAATAGCTTAGATCTATTCTTAGAATCGAAAATAAAAATCAAGAACAATAATTACACTATAAATGATCCTAAAAACATGCTAGAAAATTTAATTGAAATTTAGAATTAAAATAAACAAGAAATCAAAGATTTTCCATTGTTAACCTAGAACCGTTAATTAAAGTAAATAGTAATGAAATAACATAGAATATGGATTACTCATAAAAGGAATAAGATAAACTAGGAATAATAACAATCTTAGGGCATCAAATGTAATTTCAATTATTCTACATGGGCAGAAGTGGAATTTTGCCAAAAACATTAAACTCCCGTAAAAGAGGGTTGTCTATCCGGAGAAGATGGGATGCCTGGAGAAGATCGCTGGAGGAGATGTGTAGATGGGTGGCATGTCCCTGTTCTAGTTTCCCATGGTCGGACGTTACCTAGTCGGTCTGGAATTGCCTGGCTAGTGATGATCCACAGTGAAATGAAAAAAAATGACGCCTTTTCCTGGCGTCGTCTAGCAGGTTGATGCACTATAGGCTGAAGTCGATCTAGGCAGATGATGATGAATTGGGGGAAAAGTACAAACCCGGATGCCGTGGTGGAAGAAGAAGAGTGCAGCAACAAAGGACACAGGGGAAAGGCTAGGGCAAGTAGAATTCGGTCATGCGCACTTAGGCTTTGCGGTTTTTGTTTTCTTCCGATCTGGTTTTGTAATGTGGACAAACATGGAAGGCTAGGCAAAGAGAGGGCAAAGTGAAGGGCCTTGAGCAGTGGTGTGATGGCTGGGGTGTTGAGAGTTGGGAGAGGTATGTAAGTGCATTGGAAATAAGAGAGCTGGATGGGAGCAGTACTGGAAGTAGGGGCTAAACACGGTCCTAGCCAGTGCGATCGACAGAAACAGAACAAAGAGGGGTGCGATGAGTGAAAGAGATGGAGAAATAGAAAGGGGAAAAAAATGGTGCTTCAACTACAACAAGAGAAGAAAGGGGAAGGTGAGAATGTGAAGAGGAAGGAAAGGTGGTGTTGTGAGCTGGCATGGCGATAGGGTGAATGTAACTAGAGGAATGGAGCTTACGAGAAAAGCATAGCAAAGGACTTGGGAAAGCAAGGGAAAAAAATTGAAGAAAGAAGAACAAAACCCAAACAACTCCAAGAACAACTTCTCTCCTCCCCCATACAGTTTCCTCTTTATAGTCTTCGCACTTCCTTATTTTTCTCCACCTCCTTCCTTAAAGAGGTAACTTCTTATGAGGAAACTTTATCCTCTTCCAAATTAGGACTCTTTTCATTAGGAATCCTCTTCCAATTAGGACTCTTGGCTTATTGATCATTACTTATCTGCAATATTGAAATTAAATCCGAGCCATCCAATTTCTTTTAGTTGATCTGCAAAAGAAAAGACTAAATTGAAAATCATCTAAACCGCACATTAGTCATCTAATATGCTCTAATGATCATCTGACCATTGATTTTGAAAAATTAAAGTTTATATGGTCAATTTAGTTAAATTTAAAAAATCAAGTTAAATTTTGCAAATTTGAATGGTTAGATGATCGAATTGAATGCTAAACTAGGGGTTTTTTAGCCAAAATTAAACACTTAACACTAATCTAGCTTACCATTGAGAAGTGTTCATTAATGCCATAGTCTCCAACAATTCCTTCACTTATTTAATAGATGTGTCTATGTAAAATTTATAAAATTAAGTTGGACATGATTTTAGAGGATTTAGGATGGAAGTTGCTAAAGATTCATTCTCCTCCTCAATGGCTGTCTCTTTATCATAATCATAAAAAGGAACAGGACATGGCTCAAGTAGATTTGAGTGAGAGATTTCTATGGATGGTGTGGACTTTGTGGCTTAGAATGATCATAAGATATGTTCATCCTATTATTGGTAGCAATGGTCATGGATGGTGAAAAACTTTGGGGCTTAGGATGTTCATAAGCAATTTCCTTGCTATCATCAATATACACAGCAAAGATGGATGAAAACTCTGTAGTTCAGAATGATCGTAAGATAGTCCCATCCTATTATCAGTCATAATATCTCCTCATTATTCCCATTTGGTTCAAACTCCTCAACCCTTTCCATAAATGTAGCATGGAATTGACACTCCCTTAATGATATTTTTTAGTTGATTCCATATATAACCCAAAGGTCTCTTCTAATACTCATTCCTTTTGTGCTGGAGGCAATGACTCAAAAGGCTCATATTGTTGTGTCATTGAATACTGGGAAAGGATTGATCATTTTGGAACCATGATGGTTCTCCTTGATATTCATGATAATCATGGTAAGGTTGTTTAGAGTGGTACTGTGTTGGTTATTTTGGGTATGGTTGATAATCTTGAGACCATTGTTGTTCATTATGCCTAGCCGATTCATTATAGTCTTTGTAGTTTTTCTCAGGACAATTGTAATTGCTAGGGTGTGTGAATGCATTAGATGTCTTCATTATCTCCTGATAATATTCATTATAGTTGGAACTCAATGGTCATGAAGAAGGGGGATACTTTTCATCGTAATAGGTATAGTCATCATTGTACCAAGGGTAGTGATATGACACAGTATTACAATTCTCATACTGAAGTTGTTGATATAACCTAGTATAGGAATTACCATATTGGGTTTATTGATATACCTTAATATTTTTCTTAAGGAACTTATCCATTCTTTCCATCCTAACTATTATCTTATCCTGCTTACCAATTATCGTATCCAATTGATTATTAATTTTATTTGATATATTAGGAGTATATCTTGTCTCAGTCTCATAACTATCCTCATGAGGTAATGGCTTAGAAGTAAAATAGTAGCACAATGGTTTAAGACCCTCCCTTTCTTGATTGGCCATTGTACTCAAATTTATATACAACAAAACTAATCATTATATATATGACAAATGAGTAATCTTATTTTTTATATGAAATTACAATAAACCCTAACTATATGATGCAACCTAAATGCTAGTCTGAAGTTAAATGATGCACAACCAATCCTAGTAGCTTGTTAATCAAGTTGGATGATCTTTGGTAAAGGGTAGTGTAGTAGCGTTTGGACCTAAATCTAAGTAGCTTCTTTTATCTAAGTTTGACTACTGCTTACCAGTTATGTTGTACTCTAAAGTGGTTAATACAATCATCATGTCAGGAGGCGTATAGACTTCAACCAACATCAATGAAGGCATGGGAAAGTCACTTGGATTTTTAGACATCTACTATAACCACAAAGCTTAGAAGCCACTAGAGTGACAATAGACCTAACCCTTTGAAAAAGATTCCTGTGAGCTCGAAAACCCCTAAGTCTCTTTCTACTTGTTTTAAAATTACATTCAAGGGTTGGGATCATAGACATACAAGGATCAATTTTAATTACCTAGGTGGGCCAAGGATGTGGTTATGAAGTCTAGTCCTTATCTTATGAGGGTTTCTATGGGGTGCCTACTATTAATGTGATACACTTCAACATAAAGTAATTAAATATGCTATGTAGTAGAAAAAGCAAACTAATGCCTACCTATATGCTATTTAACAAAGGGTTTAATACCTCAATAGACAAGACACTATAACCAAATAGCTTATGCCTTGGTTACAGCGAGCCTTTGTTAAATAGGTGCAAAAAATAATGCAATAGCCCTAAGTAAAATGTGATAATTACCATGAATACCCTAATCTATATGAGTTACACTACCATTAAAATGCAATTTTACACTAAATGCAACTAAACTATAAAAATAAAAAGAAAGTGAGGGATACTTACATTGGGGTTTTTGATGAAGATCAAGTGTGTGCCACCATACCTCACCCTTGCCCTGTATTATTACAACCCATTTAGAATTGAATAATAAAGTATAAAATTCAATGGGCCTCACTACAAGTTCCACTCAAAACCCTAATATGAGAAAGTAATATAACCCTAATCTAATGTGACAAAGCTTTGGCACATAGGATCGCCGTTGCTTCCTCACCAAAGTCCCCTCATACAAAATCAAACAAAATATGGTCAATTATGAATAATTAACAAATAAATGCAAAAATAACACAAAATCCTAATCAAATGCAACCTAAACCTTGACTAGAGGTAAATAATCTATGTTAAGATCCACTACACAATTCCATTATGATTACCTGACAATGGCACTAAAAACTTGTTATTGTGTTTTAAATAACTCACAAGTACATGAATTGATTATAGTATCGCACACTAGTGAGATTGATGCCACAAGGAATTTAATGGTTTGTGTGATTAGTGGACCCATACTTAAACTACTTAACCTAACTAAAGAAAGTGGTTTTAATCCTAAACTAATAATGGAAGCTTAGCATAAATTTAAAACATGGACTATGGAAATTAACTAAAGCAATCAAACTCATATAGAAACTTTCCTAAAATCACACGTTATAAAAATAAAACTTTCCTAAATTAAAACTTTCAAAAAATGGAAGTTCCAAAAACTAATTAAGCAACTTCCTATAACTAAACTAAGATATAAACAATGACTTAACTACTGCACTAATATTTACTAACTAAACAAAGTAATCATCAAAGAGATTTCACCCTAGTACCTTGTACATGATCCATTGGATGGTGTGCATGGTTCATGGATTCAAATGATGGCCTAAATTAATGAATTAACATAAAACTAATATGCAATCTAATCATGACACTTAAGATACAACCTAAAAATATAATGGGTTCCTAAGTATTCAGGTAAATAAGATGAATAAGTTGCTGGAAACTAAGCATAGATATTAAGTAGAAAAAATTCTAGCAACATGATATTTGTGAACTAAAATTAAACAAAGAATGGAAATCAACGGCACAACACTTTTTATGTAGATAACATTTACAATAAGTGTATTAATCTAATAGAATTTAAGCATAAACAAAACTGGAAATGGTGCATTCTGCAAGAGCCTCAAAGTTGATTCAAATCAAATCTAAAACACCTTCTAACAACATTATCTTAAACTCAAGTGACATGCCAGTGGAACCCAAAAGAAAAATAATAGAAGAGAGGTTAGAAGGATGAGAACTATTCTAAGGAAAAACAATATCAAATTAGTGCTAGAACTAAGCAAAAAGCATATAAAAGGGAATTCAAAAGATTTAAGTTGCAATTTCTCTTGGCTGTCACTATTAGAGAAACAATAACTTGGGTCTTAAGAGAATAATCCAAAAATTAAATAAAATAAGGAGATGAAGCAAGGATGCAAAGGAAAAATGAATGATAATAGGTGAGTAAGGGTAATGGGAATCAATGAATCTAAAGCACTCAAATCACTTGATCTAAAGATCATTGTCTCATGGATGTCACTACTAGAGATTATTGATCCTTAGGAAGAAAGATCTAAGGTAGAAGTCAAGTGGCAAACAATATGGAAGATTAAGGAAGAAGGCAAGGGAATCAAGCATGGAATCAAAGAACAAAGCAAAGACAAAAACACATGGAATTAAGAGCAAGAATATTAAAGAAAAAAAGAATGAAATAACATGAACTTAAAACACTTCAAGGAGACCACAATCAAAGTGAGGGAGGTGTGGAGAAATGGAGGAAGATGGGCTACTGCAAGGGAGGAGGCATTGAGACGCACTGGAAGGAGAGAAGGGGGATGTGTTGGGGAAGAAGAAGAGGAGAAAGGGTGTAGATATCTCCTTCTTAGGAGGAGGATTTCTCTCCTTCTCTAAGGACTACAAAATTTGGAAATCTTCTCTTTTTACTTTACATGGGAAGGTGGGAGAGTTGTAGAAAGGTAGAACTCTTAGGTGGAAGACTTTCTCCCTAAGTGAAAATTTGTGGTTACTGTAACGACCCGGGTTTTCTCATGCATTTTTAAATGAAAAATCTAAATTCCTAAGGTGGGATCCCAATTTGAAAAACAATGCAATGCAACGGAAAAATAATTTTGTTCTAAACTCATTTTGAAAACCCTCAGTGTCATTTGCTTTTACAACAACCAAAGTAGTTTTTGAAAAACTTTAGAAATCATAAGTGTTTTCCCAGGTCTATCCAGTCATAGCTCACAGCCCAACTGTAATTAAATACAAATACATGTCCCAAGGGTAGAGAGTTTACTTACATGTATGATTGTCTCCTTTTGATTTACATGCTCGTAGCACTAACATAAGCATCTTCTACTCGTGAATGGGGCTATCCTGAAAAATGTTAAGGATAGGGTGAGTATATACTATACTCAGTAGGAGTCTATCACTACTAGTTTTACAATGCATGCTACGTTTAAAATCATATGCTCTTTAAAATATGTGCATGTTTGAACACTCATGTTCAATATCGATATCATAAACCATTGTCAAATTGGAATACTAACGACTTAAAGAATCACATAAACCAAGTTGAAAGTATCATATATATATCATAAACATAATGATATGCATAAAATGCTCCACTGAATCCAACTCATGGATATTTGGTATGGTATGGTCGACCAACCTCATGTCATGCCATATGAAATGCAATTAAATCCACGAAACCATAGGGCCCAACTATGCCCACGACCTCGCCGCCGTGTGGTCCCTGGCTACCTGAGGACACTCGGTCATAGCCTCCATGGGGCATATGACACATTGACCCAGTGTTGTGACACCAATGGTAACCCCCTGTACCACATGCAGTCGACGTAAGGATGTTGCCCTTTTTGGGTGTGGTACCCATTCTACCTAGTAGTGGTAGAGGCTGGAGGCCAACCCAAACCTCTTTGCATAGTGCCCACGAGCTTATTAGCCCAAATCATATAAGATCAAACAAGCGAAAACCTCTAAAACCTGTCCTCTTTGGGTCCCTCATAACTGCCTACCCAGCGTCTTTTGGGCACTCTAGCATCATTTGGTAACCCTCAAGAACATGCAATTTTTCAAGAACTTAATGGTCACAAATCATGCAATATATGCAATTGTTTGCAAAACATGTCTATGCATAATGTATTTATCATATGCATGTTGAATTCATTTATATGCTAAACAAGTCATAAAATAAGTCATGCTAAAACATGACTTATACTTTAAAACATGCAGTCTCAAAACAATCATGGCTCTTTTTTTTAAAAGTCTAGTAGCGATAGAACACCTACCTCAAAGCCTCCTGGAATCGCATTCTTTATAACTTCAACCCGTCCCTGGGTCTCATTTATAAACTCCTGGGTATGAATGGATACAAGGAGTCCTTATTAATTTTAATCCATTTAGACATTAGATCGCTATATCTACTTTTTAGGGTCTATGGTCCTTGCCTAATTCATTGTCAGGCTAGATCCTATGATATGGATCTACTATTCAATAGTTAAACTTTGTAAATTGTCCTCTAATCCTAACTTTAAAGTCTCATTAGGTCCGCGTGTCCCAGTTCCCAGGACACCCGTGCATCCTGGTTGAATCGCGACTGCCTCACATGTGTGCGCATCCAAAGGCCGTGCCAGGGACTGCGTTTTGCATGCGCACATACAAGCTCAAGCGACGCGCCACGACACGCATCCTGGATGGCATCACATGGACACACCTTTGGTGTAACATGGCACGTCTCAGCTCCCAGGGCACCTAGTGCATCCTGGTCGAGCCAGGACCTGTGCCCCATGTCACGCGCTCACCTGAAGGCCGCACCTAGGGATAGTGTACATATTGTTGTATGCCTGGAACCCATCCCAGGGACCTTGTCCCAGGCGCATGTGGAGTATGGCATCCTTGGGACGCCTGGTTCATACAAGGCCGGTTGAACCGACTTGGAGCATTTTTCGGCCAGGAAACCTGGCTGGAAAACGGCTGGGAAGAGACCAGATCTGGCATGGATTTGGCCTGGGGGAAGCAAACGGAGAGAAAGGGAAAGAGGGGCTTACCTGGGTAGCCAGGGACACCCTCCTTTGGGCGGTGCAGCTCCCTCTTTTCACCTGAAAACCCCATGTTCGTCGGAAATCGTGAAGAGGGAAATCCCATCGTCATGCAAGGCCAAAATAGAGAAGAAAGGGGAAATGGGGAGAATGGCCGGCCTGACTCGGGCCTGGCCATTGCTGAAAAACACAGAGAGACGGGTTTGAGATGGGTTTCTAGTTTTTGCCTCAAACCCCAGTCCAAACTTAGCCAGAAAACTGTGTTTTTGGAGAGGGGGAGATGGGGCTTTTTATAGCCCTGTATGGCGGTGCTGCCAATGGCGGTGTCGCCCTTGGTGGTGCAGCCCTTGGAGGTGGCAGATCTCTCTGGAAAAATTGGGAGATGAGGGTTTCTAGAGAGATCTGAGGAGGAAGACAATAGGGGGTACCGTTATCAAAACGGCCCCCTGTGTTTTTCGTCTTTTTTGTTTTTCTGTTTAAATTCCAAAACTACCATTGATCTTTAAACGGTCGTAACTTCTTCATACGGACTCCGTTTTTGGCGTTCTTTGAGGCGTTGGATTCCATTTTTGGAGTAGAATCTAATGGTACCAAGTTTCCTCACAAATTCCTTTGTTTACTATTTTAAATAAAGTAAAACATTTAACACATTTTATTTCTTATAGAATGTCCAAAATAGCATAAATTGCTCAGGTATTACAGCCTTGTGGGGTGAGAATGAAAGAGGGAAAAAACAAAAATTATGATAAAAAAGGAAAAATAAAGGTGGGTACTTCCTATTGGTCAACGTGCATGTTTTCCCATTACTTCTTGAAAATAAATGCATAAAAAATCATGAAAAATGAATACTTGAAAAAGTCTTGAAATGAAATGCATAGAAAAAGTCTTAAAAAGAAATGCATTGAAAAATCTTTGCAAGGACATGCATTGAAATTCCATCAAAAAAGGGATACATATATGATGCTCTTATTTTGAATAAAAAGAGATGTGAAAGGCAATATAGCATGTATTGACCCTGTTTGTCATGGACAAGAGGACACCTTAATCATAGTTATAGAAGGGAGCTCTAGATGGATCTTACATGATTTGATATAAAAGTAGGTGGTTGCATCTATGTTTTGTTTTTGGGTTTTGGATTTCTTTGTAAGACAATGGAATATGGGCTTTTGTAAGTCCCTAACTTAAGGGACATTCATAAGTCTCAAGGCACTATGTTAGGAGGTACAAGCTAGTCCTTAACCTTTGACTTGATACCTACCCTTTCCCATGGTTGTATTTCAAGAGGATGTTTCATGGTGCTACTCCTAGGATAAATCAATAACTGGCTCAAATTAGACCGTGCTAGTGTCCATGGACATTACGATGGGTGGCAGAAGTTACATTGGCACTTGTAGTTCCACTGATGGTGCATAGATGTCTGGATATGATGTGATGTGATAGTTGATGTGGGATAACACATTGGTCATTCTTGAGAGTCTAATGAGAGCTCGTGGAAGTATAGTTATGCCACTCAAAAGTGTGTACTACTTGATTTGGTTATTGATTGACGAATCGAGCCAGTGTACTCAGATATGAAAAAAAATTTTACAATTGATTTTGATGTGACGGTCATGATAATGTTTTATCCATCTACAACATTTCTATTGATATGGCTTAACCAAGATGGTATTTGTTGACTATTTCTATCTTTATACATGCATAAGTTATTAACAACAAACATGGAAGAATGATAAGAGATTTATACGCTTGAAAATTTTGAGCCATGATTGCTAGACTTCTACAACTGGAACTTATTAGACATGAAATTGTGTTGCATATTGCACCATTGGCCATATTAGTGCTTTTTGAACCATGCAATTGTACTCACCCCCACCAACATTTTCAAGAGAAATCTTGAAGAGGTTGAGTGCCGAAGAGAAGGGAAAGGTGAAAGTCATATGTTGAACATCTGTGGGTCCAAGGAAAGCTACTTAGCTAGTTGTGAAGATTTTGATAGACTCATGATGACTATAATATTTAAGTCATTTTAACACTTAATTTTGGGACATGTTATGTTTCAATCAAGGACTTTGTCATAATATTATGGTAGTAGACTTAGCTGAGACTAGTGCATCTTATGGTGTGATTCTCCCATGCACAGACTCTTTTTTTCACTTATTTTAATCACTATGAATGAAGTCTGAAAGGTGGCCATAGTGAGGAGTATGAGATTTTCTAAATTACCTAGATACTTATGGATCTTCCTACACTTCATTTGCATAAGTCTTAAATGGGAATTTTGTTGCATTACACATGTCTTTTAAAAATGGTTTTGTAAACTAAGAATGTCACATCGAACAAGTTATAAAATCATACAATCATCATAATTATTGACCATGAGATACCCTATCTCAAGGAGATCATATGAATGGCTTCGAATCATCCAAAGTTAGGCTTATGCATGTAAAAGTAGGATGCCACATGTGGTTCCTCCTATTGTGGCACTTTGTTTTGCCCAACATTTTGCTTCAAATAATTCCTTGCTTGAGTAACAAAACTAAAGAATGGAGATACACATGGATGAATATTTCTTTAGGCACATGAAAATATTTCTTGCCAAGGTGATGGCATCATAGAAACAAAAATTTATGACAATTCAATATATATATATATATATATATATGTAGAATGTAGTACATATGTTGATGGTCATCATATTCATAACATCATTAGGTCGATCACTATCAATTCTCTATAAGATTGCAATAGTTTTTTTCATCATTTGAATATAGTCCTTCTGAAATCCAATAACTAAACTTCTTCCATTCTCTATTTGCATGAAGACATGATAAATACTTGTTGGTAGTATCTTCCCAAATGAATTTTTTTCTTAACGAAGTTGAAAGTAAGGTTTGGAATCTTAATGCTTTCAAAACACATCTCTTGACAATTCCTAAGGAATCTTCCCACTTAGCACTACTAAAATTTGTATTATCTAAGATGGCAAGAAGAAGACAATGGTTATTACCCAACCATCATAAAAAATGAATCTAAGATAGTTACAAAAAAAATTTCTTATATAATATAATTTATTAAGATGATTTTTCATTATTTATCTTGAAAAGTCATTGGAGGGAGTTAAAAAGATTTGCATTTCTTTATAGAAAAAATTTAAAATGACATTTACAATAATTGGATCACCATAGTTTGGGAAAGTATTTCTTCCTTGTGTCATGTTTTATTTATGTGTTTATGGGTATAAAATTATTTTCATAAAGTTTTCCCTATCTATTATGGATTTATCATGTTTGTGTCAATCTTTTTGTCCTAACCTAGAGTTGAAAAATGTCCAAGCATGATAAGTTTTTTTCCAACATTTTCTACACACACCTACTATTTACTAAAATTCCAAACCAAGGTTTGATTCTTTTCATGTCTAAAAAATATTGATTGGATCCTCATATTTTCACTCGAGAAGAGTACTTTTATAAAGAAGATGACATAGGCAATACACATTGGATTACCCTTGTATTATGAAAACAATGCCATTACTTGATGTAATTAGTAAGAATGAGATGAATTATGTGCATGATACTAGTCATGAGGGTACTTGGGTTGAAAATAATTAAAGTTGAGGGGGCAAATTAAAATGTAATAGTTAATATATGTAAATAATTGACGGTAAGGAGTTATCCTAAAATTTTGTTATTGTGTTATTTTATTAATGTATGGGATTGTTTAGTAGCAATTCACTAACTATTTATATATTTGCAGTAATGATGTAGGCACACTACAAATAGCTCAACTCAAGTAGCCCTCATAAGAGAAAGGATAGAGGGTGAACAAAAATTGGGAAACATTATTGAGAGAAATTTAAAGGGAAGAGAATACAAGATACTGTTCATTATAATACTAAGGAATAAGAGATAGGTAACAATGTACCCAACTAAGGAGCATGGTGCCTCTTAATGTTAATGATTGGAGACCTGCGACCCCAAGACTCAGTATAGGAAATTGTAAAGCAATGCAAATGCTTTGTATCCAGAATTGTAGGAAACTATAGTAAGTTATCTCATTATTTCCAAATAGAGTAACATCTTTGTTTTCACTTTGTAGTTTGCCTTTGATGTTTCTGATAACAAGAAGTAGTGTGCTTTCTAAGGAGCTAATGACAGTTAGTGAAAATGGAAGGGCTACCTTGGTAGCAGCTATATATATATATATATATATATATATATAGACACACACACATTTAGAGATGAATTGTCTAGGCTGTACATAATAATATATATTCTAACATCATTGCATAGGATGTATGAAATGATTTTGTACATTTCTTTTTATCTCTTGAATTTGAGGTATATGCTAAATGTGGGGTTGATTGAATTAATTATAACATTCAATTATACTTAATTACCTGTCATTGCATCACATGTGTTGGCAAAGATTGCTCAAGGTAGAAAGATGCGTGGGATCAATCATATGTAGCACCACTTTCTAATTTGGGCGCTAAGTTGGAAGAACAAAAAGTAAGTATTTGTGAGAGTTCATTTCTTTCTAGTTACACCTTAGTTATATTTTGTTACTTAATTTTAGTTTCTTTCTTGGCAATAGAAGAAAGCTGGGGTTGCAAATCTCATAAATTACACTATCTCATGGAAAATGGTGCATTCCGAGAAGCATAACTCCCAAAGCAACAAAGACGAAGTTGTTGTATATGCTACTTCTTGAATATTAAGTGGTTATGGCTAACTTTATTATATTTTTAGAATATTTTTACAATAATTATTGAATAATTTATAAAGTTGATCATGTTTTTAAGGTTCAAGATTCATGGGTTATGTTTAGAAGGTATGAATGAATATTGTAATAGTAGGAAGGTTGTTGTATACTAGTAGGTTGTATAGGTTTTAGAGAATAAAACCATTTTAAAGATGGCGATTAATAGCCATCTTTATTAACCTTTTAAAGATGATTGTTTCAAAGAACTATCTTAAAATCACTTTTTAAAAATTATTGTCATAAACCATCTTAAATATGTAAATTATTCTTGAGGTGGTTCTTTATATAACCATCTTTAGAACTGTATTTTTAAGACACTTGATTTTTACTTTTATAAAAATCTCATTTCTTGACATTCAAAAACTAGAAATTCTATATTATCATTTATTCCCAATTTAAAACTAAAAAAAATTATATAGAATGAGATTTAAAAAATAGGGATATTATAGTTTCATAAATCATCTCTAAAAATTTTTTAAGACGATTTTAGAAACTATCTTATTTTTCTTAACTTTTTTAAGATGGGTGACTAGAAGACAATTTTAAAACCATCATAGATATATGTTTTCAACCATCTTAAAAATACTATAATTGAGTAGTGTAGAGTTAAAGATTTTTATTTTCACATATTCTATAGCAAAAATGAAATTACCAAAATTGATTTAAAGCAAAGTTAGAAGTTACATCCCCTGATTATGAAAATTGATATTGGAAATCTTAGCTAGTAATTATTTAAGTACTTTTAGAAACACTTTTAACCAAGTAATGAAAAAAATAGCTTAGGAAATCCATTTCTAAACCTACAATAACATTCTAGGTAAAAAACAATTTAAGAAAAGCATCCACCGTGTGTTACAATAATTTGGCATATGACAACTAACTTCATGAATCAATTTATAGTGAGAATAGTCATCAATTCAAATGACATTTATCTATCATATATTTCATGATTAATAAGACGTGAAAACAAGGATTCAAATTCATTCAAGGCGAAGGGATACGTAATCCAAATTGTCAAGTTCTTACCAACAATATTGTTAGTAATAATGGTCTTCAAACTAATCATTTGTTGAGAGTAGTTCTAAAAAGAAGTTTAAGCTAGTTTCTAATTTTTAAATTAAAACTAGCATTAGCAACTTTTCCTCTACTTCATGATCAAATGCTAGGAGTAGAATTTCATGCATGCAAAAAAAAAAATCCATCACTCCTTAGGAACATGTAAGCTGAAAAAGATAAAATATCTATATGAGAAAATAAAAGTATATGACCAGAAATCATGCTATTATGGAGTTGACGTGGACGGCAAAGAGGAAGGGGTCGGAGCATACACTAGAGATTTTGCACTTGTAACCATTAAGTGAAGACTCAAAAGTGCTTGTTGATTTTTTAGCACATCTAAGATAGTGCAAGAACAAGTCTTGTAACTTCTTATCAAAGTTATCATCCTATGCTCTTTCCTTGGCCTTTGTTATTTCATTAATATTTACAAAATCTAGTGAAGTTAAGCTTTAACCCAACCCACAGAACTTTTTAGGATTCTTCCTCCTGAGAAAAGTTTCGATATTACCAATCCAATTATCGACGTATGACTTGAATAACACATAAGTTTATAATGACAAAATGTGACAACTATAGTAAAGCCTTTGGTTTCTCATTTGTGAATCATCCAACTAAGATAAATAAAGAATACTAACCATTCCAACCACCAGGTTAGCAAGCTCAACATATAATTCATTCATGTAAGCTTTAGAGAGCATACTGCTATGGCAAAAACACTATGCTCAAAATATGTCCTTAGGCTTCATGTATAAGTTAGAAACTATGCATGTGATTGGGAATTTCACATTGATAAGTGTTCAATTTTGTATAAAAAATACCCAATTAGTAGTCCACATGTTATAAATTATAGTGCTATTTTTGGGCGTTTTTCTTTGAAATTTCATAATACATGCATTTCTAACATAATAATTCAAAAGTTTGATATTTGATAGGTTAAGGGGCTAATCTAGTGTAAGTATGTGAATTTTCATAATTTTTAGGATTTAATTAGGATTTTTATTCTTTTGTAGGTGTTGAGAAAATGATCCAATAGTCGAGATCAATTAAGATAAGATTTGAAGATCAAGATCAAAAGAGGGCCAATGGCCTAAGTTCTATCATTGCAAAGCTAAGTCATGGGTTAAGATCATCTTAAGGAAAGAAATTGAAGTCCAAGGAACCAATGGGATGATAAAGGTGATTAAAATGAGCCTATGTAAAAAGCCATGCAATTTCATCTCCTTCACATGAGAATTGGGGCCATGAATGAGATTTTCTAGTCTAACAAGGAAATCTAAGGAAGCCAAGCTATTCAAGCCGTAAAGCCTAAGGACTTAACCGCTTAAGCTATTAAGCATTAAGACATTGATGTGAGCCTCTAAGCCACATGAGATCCATACCACAATGATCCACACTATTGGTGCATTTCAAGAGAATAAATTAGAAAGGAATGTGGGTGATAATCAACATGGTAAGATATGCATGGATGGGTGGATCAATCAAGAGAGAAACTAAGTCTAATTTCTTTATTTCTCTCTTTATTTCCCCCCTTATTTTCTCTCTCTTTCCTACTCATCATATTACATAATTAGAAAGGAGTTATACACCACCTTCCTTGAAACGTGAAGCACTTTTACTTCGAGATCTTCTTAGGGTTTTGGACTACAACACTTTGGTTGCTTCTTCATTGTCTTCCACAACTTTTTCATTGCTTTATTTCTTTGGTTTTACACTTTAATTCTAGGTTAGTACCTTGCTTTAATTTGTTGCCTTTATTGCTTGTTTATTGATTTCTTTGTTGCTCAAGTTTCCTCCACATACTTCCTCTCTGTTCTCCTTTCACTCTTGCTTCCACTTCCTTTATTTCTCTTCCTTAATTTTTCAAGATGAAGTTAATTTTTCTTTATTAGTGACCTACAAGAGAAACAATATCTTGAATCCCTTTTGTTTCCTTATTAATATTCTCTTGTTTCTTGCTTTGATCTCCTTATTTTTAACTTGTCTATTTGCTTGTTCTTTGCTTCTTTCATACATCTTTCTCTTTGACTTTATCTCTTCAATTCACATGCATGATATCTAAGTTTATATTGGGATCATTGGAGTATGTTTAATCTTTGCTTTGAAGTTGAAATTTTGATTAAGAAAAGTGTGTAATTTGCAGCCTTGTTATCTTTGTGCTTGATTTCAAGTCAATGAATAAACTTGTTGGATGAGAAAATTCCAGCAGTAAACTTATTCAATTATTGAATGTTATATTCTATGAAAATTTCTTGGTAATTTGCTTTCCATGCCTTACTTGATTTGAGTTTCATATACACTATGTTGCTGGAATTTTTCATCTTATGTTCCATGTGCAATGTCCAGCTGTCCATACACTTTGTTTGGTTAATATCTTAGGAACCATTTAGCTTTTTAATTATTTTAGTGAGTTCTTTGATTAGTTTGCAAGTTAGTTAGCTTTTAATTCATAATTTCTGGCTATCTTTCACTCCAATAACCATGCACATACTTTCATGGTCATGCTCATGGTGATTGAAGTTTATGTCTAAATTGTTTGTTGATTCTTTTCTTAGGTTAAGTTTAGATTTCAGTAGTTATTTGTTTTTTCATATTAGGTTAGTTTAGAAATTTTCCTTATTTAGTTTTAGAATGTTTCATTTTTGGAAAGTTTTAGGATTAGGAAAGTGTTAGTCTAGGATAATGTCATTTTTAGCAAGTTTCCTTAAGTGATGTTTCCTCAATTCATTCATTATAGTTTTGTAATAGTTTCTTGTATTGAATGCATATTTGTTAGGAATGTTTATAATTCCATTGAATATCTTTATTTTTAGAAAGTTTCATGGAGTTGTAGTCTCTAATTTAATGCATGCTTCCAGTTCCATGTTGTTTAAATTCCTAGTTTAATCAAAACCATCTTTCTTTGGCTAATATAAGCTACTTAAATAAGATCCAATCAATTGAAAATTTTGGGATATTCTTCATGGGATTGACCAATCTCACATATAATTACTACATTGATTTGTGTGCCTACAGGTAATTTTAAAGCTACACTAAGTTTTTGGTGCCATTGACGGGGAATCACAATAGATTTGTGGTTGGATCTTTGTTTAGATCATTTATCTATAGTCATAATTTTAGTTTGCATTAGATTAGGATTTTTACATCATTCTTGTAGATTTTTCTAATTCCTCAAAAATTGACATATTTCCTTATTTTTGTGCTAGGGGATTGGCAAAAGGAATGGCGGTGATCTTGTGGGCCAAATCTTCATCAACCTAATTAGGATTTTGTTGCTTCCTTAAATTAGGTTTTTAAGTGGACTTGTAGTGAGGCCCCATTCTAATTTGGAACTATTTCTTTCATTTTAAATGGGTTGTAAGAATATAGGATAGGTGTGGAGTATGATGGTCCACACTTGATCTTCATTAGAAACCCTAGCATAAGTTTCCCTCACTCTCTTTTATTTTCACATAGTAGTTGCATTTAGTGTAGTTTGCATATTGATTAGTAGTGTAATTCATTTAGATTTGGGTCATCACTTTATTTAGGGTTTTGGCATTAGATTGCACCTATTTAACAAAGGTTACTTTGTTAGATAGCATATAGACCAATGCCCTTTGTAGGGACATCATCAATTTCCAGCAAAGAGAAGGTAAGCAATATTATGAATGGTGGGAAAGGTGGAATGAGTTGCTGCAAAAGTGTCCTCATCATGGATTTGAGAAATGGTAGCAAGTTTAGTACTTCTATGAGGCATTAACACCTCAAAATAAACAGATGATTGATGCAGCTAGTGGAGGGGTCCTCGTGTTAAAAAATGAGATAGAGGCCTGAGAGGTTTTTCAAACTTTAGCTGAAAATTCCTAGCAGTGGGATTATTCTAATAGGAGAGTGAGAAATACCCAACCTCAAAAGAAAGGAGGCTTGTATGAAATAGGGGTGATCACATATAACTCTTTTGGGATAGATGCTATGGAGGGATGTTGGACAAGTTTTCCAATATGTTCCAAACAATGAATGCCAAACTAGGTCCCATCATGGCTGCTAATGCATCCACAAAACCTCCACAAGAGGTTTGTTCTATTTGTTCTAGCCAGACAGACACATTTAATCACAAATTGTCCGTCTAATAGACATCAAACATCTTTTGCAATAAGTGAATGCTTTGAAAGCATATCACAATCCTAGCAATAATCCTTACTTTGAGACCTATAATCTAGGATGAACTATGCATCCAACTTATCATGGTCAAAGAACAATTACCAAGGAGGTCCATCTATGAACCCCCTACACAAAACTTTCCTAAATCTTCAGTTTCCCTATAAACACCAGATTTTAGCTTCCTCAACAACCAAAGAAACCATCAATTAAGGACAATATATAATTTCTCCTTAAGAAACAAGAGGATACTAAAAAGGCCTTACATAATATCTAAAATGAGAGTAAACAAAGATCAACTATAAATTCTCAAGCTAGTGCCAAATTAGAAATGCAAACAATTTGCTACATTGAATGATAGAGTAAAGGGACAATTTCCTAGTCAATGAACTCAAAACCTAAGGTCCAATTTGAAATAGGGTCAAGTTCAAGTAGACCATCAGAGCAAGCAAAGTCCATAACTACTCTTAGGAGTGGCCATTAGGTTGATAATAAAGTAGGACTAAGGAAAATTTAAAGGAGAATGAACCAACTACAACAAAGGAGAAAGAGAAAAGGCTGAAACCTTATACTGCATTTGAGCCTATAGTGGAGGCACCTTATGTAATAACCCCAATTTTTGTAAATTGATTGAGAAAATCAACTTAGTCGAAATTTTTAGAAATTTTGGGCTGGAATATTAGGTTATTGGAAATTATCTTTTTATAGAGATTAAAACATGATTTAAAACTTAAAAATTATGAATGTACTCAAAAAATCGATTGAAATGACACTAAGTCCATTCAATTTCAAGTTAAAATGAAAAATCCATAATTTTCTTCATTTTTATGAATAAAAGGGTAAAATGGTAATTTTACCCATAATTGAGACCTAAGACATCAATATTTAGAATGTACTTAGAAATACAATTCCAACACCACTAAGTACACTCAATTCTGAGTTCAAGAGAATAAAACAGAATTTACTCCATAAAAGGGCAAAATGGTCCTTTCACACCTCTGTGGGACCCACAAGGGGCTCACAAATGAATCCAATGACTAGAAAACATGTAATGAGTGGTCAAACTACTACCAGATGAAAGTGGAGTAGGAGGTGGTAGTGGAGGATCTAATGTTAATTTAATATTCAAAAGAATTGAAACATAATTATTACAAGTAATTATGAAAAATTCAAAATCTATAAATACACCCCCAAAATCCTCCACAAATGTTCATAAAATTTAACATGAAATTAACTTGCTTCTCCTACAAAACCAAATCTAGATTCGTTCCCAAATTTCCAAAAATCTCTCCTCTTTCACTTTCTATCTCATTGGAACAAGAGACCTAAATTCAATTAGGCACTCTGTTCCAATCAAATATCACAATTCCCACCATTCATATTGTCCTAAACAACCTTATCAACAAAACCACAAAATAAAATTCAAGGGCCAACGGTTCAAACAATTAGATCACAAGACAAGCGGTTCTTGGGCGATCTTATCATCAAGTGGATATTCTTTTAAATTGGGCAGCAAAACCAACATTTTTCTCCAATTAGGTAGGTGAAAATTCTTTCCACACTTATTTCATGTTAATTTATATAATTTTTATTTTTCTAAAATTACTTTTAGGTTAACAATAATAAAAATCAAGTAAGGATAAGAACACTTAAATTTGGGATGATGAAGGGCTGAGATGCTAAGTCTAAGCTATCCAATCGATCCAGAAGGTCCAAAACCCACAGGGTAGAATTTTCATGAAATTTAACCAAGTTTTGAGCCTTTAATTGAAAAGGACTTGATTGGACGGTCCAAAAGGACTGTCCTATCTTCTTAAAAAGATTGGATCTTGGGACGCCGTTGCGGGAGACCGTATAGAAACATGGCCTACAGGAGCATCTCTACGCAAGCGCTCTGCATGAGACGCCATCTTGGAGGAACGACTGTGCGATAGAGCCGGTCCCGAGAATGTGCTACGACATGCATCCCAGTGACAAGAGTGCATTGACCATTCTTCCCAACTAGCCCACTCTACCTGACTGATCACAGCCTTTCGCTTCGCTGGGCCTAGATCAAATCGGGATCCTCAAAACCACTGTGAACTTTGGTCTTCAATTGTGGAGTCATCTGAACTCCAAATTACGAGTGGAAAGATGCTATGGGAAGCTTGTAAGTTCTATTTTCATTTGATATCATAAGATTGATAAAAACATATGCAAGAAACTTACTAATTTTAGGAATTTAGCTTCTAATTTTCATGATCTTCAAGATTTGAGATGATTAGATCTTGGGGATCTATTGCAATGATGATATAATGTTAAAATCAAGTAATATCCATGATTTATTTTGACAAGATCTAACATAAAATGAGATATCTACCCTTTATGGTAGAAATACCAAAAAAAATATAAAGGGACCCATTTGATCAATGAGATCAAGTATGATCAGACCCTTGGGATGGATTGAATGAATGATATTATGATGGAATCCAATTAGATCATAGTTTAATTGTCTTTTATTTGATAATAGAATTGTAAATGTGATTCATGTTATAAATTAGGAAGCATGATAGTGTAATTCTTAAATTTTAGCATGCTATGCTCTAAATGTTATTAGGTTGCTAGATCTAATTGTCTTAGGGCCATGTTAGTTTAAATTTGAGATTTTAGCATGATTCCATTAGATTAGTAGTAAAATTTTATTTATTTCATAACTTAGGATCATGCTAGTTTAAGTATAGCTTTATTCCATTAGGTTAAGTTACGTTCCTAGGAAGCATGTTAGTATAAATGGTTGTTGAACTTATATTGGATTTATGCTTTAAATTTTATGATTTAATTTTTGTAAAATTTTATTATAGATTCAATTGTTAAGTAGTTGTTAAGATATAATGAGCATAAATCACCAAAAATGTAAACTAATGGAATAAAGAGATTCATGGACAATTAAAATGAGTGAATGACTTTGACTTATTATTAGTAAGGGCTATAGTTAGTAGGACAATATAAGGATTATCAAATCCTTGGCCCAAACTAGAAGAGTAATAAATCCCATGAATGACATTTTAAATATTCATGGATTTAATTAAAATCAATTAGAAAGAGTAGTTAGGGTTAAAATGCTCATAGGAACCTTATGAACCGTTGAGTTAAGGTCACTCTAGTTAATGCTGAACAGGGTGGTTAAGGGAGTTCTCTAATAGAGCCTTGCTCTTTCCCTACCATCCGTTGACATTTGTGAGGTCTAAACGCCTCCTTACATGAGGATTGAAGCAACCACTTTGTGCTCAAGTATTCAGCTAGTAAACCTTAGCCAATTGGAAATAAGAGGAGTTATCTAAACTTAGGATGAAATAAGCTATCTTCAACCAGAAAAACATTAACTGGTTGATTAATAATAATAAGAGCATAAAATATTAGTAAATTATCTAATCCTAATAAAAATTAGAAGTAAGATAAGGATGATCAAATAAGTTCCACAGGATCTTAAATGATCAAGAACAATAAGAATCCTAATGTCGTATTTTATTATGTATCTATGTATGTATGTTGTAGACAAATCTAGATGGAGAATCCAAACCCTTGATCAAATATGATTCAAGGAGGAGAACCAAGATCATCCTCCTTAGGGATGATCAAACAACTGAACTTAGATCAAATAAGACCTAGATGATAGAAGATCTAAGCTCTTGTTCTTTATCAATAAGTGTAAATTGTTGATCATAAGATCTATGAAAGATCAAGATCAAAGAAAGGAATATACAAAGACCTAGAATAGAAAATACTTAGAGATGAAATATTAGAAGATCATTCTAACCATTAGATCTATTGAGCAATAGGATAGACACTATCTGAGGAAGATAGATCATGATAAGACAAAAGATCTAAATCATTTATATTAAAGGACAAGATTAAATAAAGAATATCGATAGGATAAAAAAAAAAGGATTATTCAAATTGTATAAATATTGATAGTATGTATGTATTTATAGATTACATATGTCAGTCAAGATGATAGAAGATTTGAAGAGATGGATCACTACTTGAAGGTAGGAGGATTTTATTAATGCATCTACATGAGAAATACATGTTGAATATATGATCTTCTGTCTAGAAATATTGACAAGTGGAATGTAAATACTTATATTAAACCCCTTGAAAACCCTTATGATCCACCCAAAACAGATATGAAATGGTTAAGTTAGAATTGAGGAAAACCCTATGTGAATAGGGAATTAGAAGGTATTCCAACCTTAGATAAACAGACAAATTGGCTGATAAGTATAAAATCAATACATGGGAATCATTCATATAGAATGGTGATCCCTAAACTTATATGAACATGGGTATCATTCATTTTAAATGATGATCCCTAAGTTTTAAGTGAAATCCTATCCTCGGTATAAGAATATCAAAATACGAGGATGATGATATAAACAGACAAGACGCCTGATAAGTAAAAGAATACTTTATATACAAGCAAGGAGGCTTGTGGTTTTTGTTTTAAATAGGCATAAGCCTGAGGATGCTATGATAGGAGGGTTATAAGGTTTTGGCCACCCGCTCTCCAAAATGTGATATATATATATATATATGATGATACCATGCTCAAAGAGAGGCAAAATGTCAAGTGGGGCAATTATGGGAAGGCCACTACTGTGACGGTCTGTCTCTCCATATAGACATGACATAGATGATTTTTCACATTTGATATCCATGGAGTATGAAAGTAATTATCATAACGCGTTAGTACGGATCAAACTATAGCAATAATAGTACTTTGAATATTTTGCATTATGATGCATGGCATAATGAGAAGCCGATATTGCCCAAATAAGGGAGTATTTTCCCAGCAGTATCTGGATGTTTTATCAACTCAATACAGTCAAGTGTGATGATATTGCCCAAATGAGGGAGTATTTTCTAGTAGAGTCTGGATGATTGATCAACTTAGTGTGCCTGAGTGTGACCATTGATGTTTTGTGATATTAATTATTTTTCACGATTTTGATCAAATATATATTTATACGACATATATAGTATGTATGTGTAAAGATGTACATATATGACAAAGTAAAGAGATTGATCCATGAGTATGAATGATGGGAATATGAAGTATTAGGATTATACTGTCAAATTATTATGCTTCTTGAATCCCCGACCAAGCATAGCTTACTAAGATATTGTAAATGTTTGAATATTTATAATATCTCAGATACAGAGAAGGAGAATTAGGATCTCAAGACTTAAGAAGACTTGCAAGAATAATCAATTAGGGTATATCTCTTGAAGACTTGTATTTTTATTTGAGAGCAATATATTGTATTGAGAGTTTTTATTATATGGCAAGCTTTGAAATTTGGATTATGTAATTTGAACAAGTATTGTATTGATACTGGGCTGTACAGTGAACCACTGGGTGGATTCTGAAATTTAATAAAAGTATATTCCTTCAATGAAATTTTATCTTGTACAAAATTCTACTTATGTTATGTATGAAGTGATGACTTGGATTTTACAAAACAAGTTCTAAAGAAAAGAATTCCCACTGCTTTGTTTTGGGAAAAATTTTGCTATTAAGGGCACCTTGCCTTTGCAAAAATGTATTACAAAATGTGTTACAAAAACTCGGGTCGTCATAGTTGGTATCAAAGCCATTCATCAAATCATAGTACAGTACCCTCATGTCCAATATGAAGATGACAATCCAATTAGAGCATGAGAAATAGTGAGTAAATAAGAAATAAGATAGTATTTGATGAGAATGAGTTTTGTGATTAACTCATTAGTAGAGAATGAGTATAGGAAGAGTTATGTGATTAACTCATTAGGTGAGAGGTTAATGTAAATAACTCATGAAGTACTGGTAGAGTATAAGTAGATATTACTTAGTGAAATAACTAGGAGTACTACTTAGTAAGTTAATGATATCAATATAGGGAATAGTAAGTTTAGAAACAAGTAAGGAAAACATTACAATAGAAGAAGATGTAATGTATAATATTTAGGTATAACCTAAAATCTTCAGTAAAGATACTTGTAGAAATAAAATACATTAGTATAACTATTATTAGTTGAAATAATGGAGATTAATAGAAAGAGATGATAAATTGGAAAAATATGATGGAAAGGATGAAGAAGGATAAAATCCAACTTTTATAGGAAAGGGGAAATAGATATTAAAGATAAAACCTTAGAATTATTGCAAAATTTAAAATTAATAATAATAAGTATAAATGTGAGAGTTACAATTGCTACATAGATATAGTATTATGACAACTAGTTAAAAGATTTAATCATCAAAATAGAGATGATCTTACTTGAGAAGAATTTAAGGAGATAGGTAAATATTTCCAATACTGGTGAATGAAAAGAGTTTTAATAAAGATAAATAAGGAGATAAAATTGAGAGGAACATTGATTCAACTATATGATAAAATTGGAGATATGGAAATAATTATGGACTATAGTGAAAGGAAGTACATTTGAGATTGATTGTAAAATAAACATGGAAAATAAAAGATCTATACATAAATAGGAATATTGATTCTACTTATATGATAGATTTGAAGATATTGAAATAATTATGGAATAAAGTGAGGAGAAATACATTTTGAGGAATGAAAAATAATCATGAGAGAGGAAGACCTATAGACAAATATAGACAACTAAACTTAAGTGTAAATTTTGGACAAATGAGATGATTATGAATGAGGTATGAATCCAGATTTTGGAGAAATATGTGGTTAGGAATTTCAAGATATTTTGGAGATTTTCAATCTAACATATGATTGAATGAGTAAATATCTATAGTAGTTGAGGAAAATGACATCACCAAATCTAAATAAGTGAAAAGAACAAATTTCAAGGATTAGTAGACAAAGGAGTGATTATAGTAATAAGTTTACATTGGGAATTAACAAGTTTCCTTAGAAAAAGAAAAAGAAAGGAATCAATGAGATTATGCATAAATGATATTAAGTACCCTTTACTCCACATGGATGAGTTATTCCCAACCTATTATAATTAATAGGGAGTTAGAAATGGAAAAATTATAGTGAGATATCAAAACAAATTTTGAGTTATAAGTTTAATGAGAATGAGAGTTATTGGATAAGTGGTGATGACATATGAAATTATTGTGAGAAAATCATGACCATTTGGAGAATATGTCAAAACACTTACAAAGCTTATCAACTATCTAGTAAGCACAAATGTGGATTTGAAGAAGTAAGGATTAGGGTCATGTAAATTCTAAGAATGATATGGAAGTTGACCCAACAAAGATGGAAGATGATACTAATGACCATGACAATTAGAGAAATTTATCTCTTATTGATTGTATTACATACTATAAGGACATTTTTTAGTATAATCTTGCCATCGATTACTTAAACCATAAAGAGTTTATGGTAGATTATTGATGCTTGAAGAATATATAGTAAATTATGGAGCTTTTAAAAGGCTTGAGAATGGAAAACTACAAAGTCAATATGGACTCTTTTAATAGGAATTATCAAGAAATCTTCAAATAAAGGATTAATATGATAGGGAAAAGTTATGAGGTATGCTTGAAAGATGCATGAGGAAATACATAATCCTAAAAGGAGGAATAAGAAAATTAAGTGCTATGAATAAAGAGGAAATCATAGCACAAGAATAGTAATGAAAGTTGAGGAAGAAGTTATTACAAGGAAACTATTAGTTAATATAAGGATTTGAAAAGAAAGTATCAATATAAAGAAATAGTAGAGTATGATTATTGAGAATAGAAATGAGATAAGTACTTCTAGATAATGGAAGAACCTAGAAGAGATAATTACTTCCAAATATTGGAAGATTGTTACAAAGAACAATAGTTGAAATTGTAGAATCAAAGCAATATGTCATTTTGGTAGATAGTCTAAGGACTATACATATTAGGGAAGATAAGCCAAAACTATATATATTGAAAAGGAATGAGGATGAGCAATAGAAGTTAGAGTAGAAAAGTATGAAGCATTGATGAAAATGAGGAATAGAAATTTAGTATACTAGTCAAGAGAAATAGGAAGTTGTGAACAAAAGGGTAACTCAGTTTAAGAGTTATTAATCCTTTTGGAAAGTCTAGCAAAGAATTAGGATAAGTGATTAATACATTAGTGTTATTAGTAAGATGTCTGTTTATGACCTCAAAATATGATTTTTACCTAGAAGGTAACATTGAACTATGAATGAAAGGAAATAGAGGTTTCCTTAAGTGGCAAGGTCATATGAGCAAACTTATGAATGAGTTAATGAAAACTCATAAGTTGAAATGCAAATTTTGAGGATGAAATTATTATAAGGGGGGAAGATTGTAATAACCCTAATTTTTGTAAATTAATTGAGAAAATCAATTTAGTTTGAATTTTCAGAAATTCTGGGCTAAAATATTAGGTTATTAAAAATTATAATTTTTCAAATATTAAAACACTATTTAAAGCTTTGAAATTATGAATGTACTAAAAAACTTGATCGAAATGACACTAAGTACGTTCAATTCCGAGTTAAAATGAAAAATCCCTAATTTTCTTCATTTTTATGAATAAAAGTGTAAATAGTAATTTTACACATAACTGAGATCTAAGACATTAATATTTAGAATTTACTCAGAAATATGATTCCAATACCACTAAGTATGCTCAATTTCGAGTTCTAGAGAATAAAATAGATTTTTCTCCATAAAAGGGCAAAATGATCCTTTTATACATCTGTGGGGCCTACAAATTAATCCAATGTCCAGAAAACATGTAATGAGTTGTCAGACCCCTACCAGCTGATAGTGGAGAAGGAGGTGGTAGTGGAAGATCCAATGTTAATTTAATATTCAAAAGAATTGAAATATAATTATTACAAGTAATTATGAAAAATTCAAAAACATCTATACATACACCCCAAAAATGTTCATAAAATTTACCATAAAATTATCTTGCTTCCTCTACAAAACCAGATCTAGATTCATTTCCAAATTTCTAAAACTCCCAAAAAACTCTCATCTTTTACTTTCTCTCTCCTCTCTCTAATTGGAACAAGAGACCTAAATTCAATTAACCACTCGGTTCCAAATCAACTCTCACAAATCCCACCATTGATATTGTCCTAGACTACCTTATCAACAGAACCACAAAAGGAAATTCAAGATCTAATGGTTCAAACAACAGAAAATTACAAGACAAGTGGTTCTTGGGCGATCTTACCATCAAGTGGATATTCTTTTAGATTGGGCTGCAAAACCAACATTTTTCTCCAATCAGGTAGGTGAAAATTCTATCCACACTTATTTCTTGTTAATTTATATAATTATTATGTTCCCAAAATTAGTTTTAGGTTAAAAATAATAAAAATCAAGTAGGATAAGAACACTTAAATTCGGGATGATGGAGGGTTCAGATGTAAAATTTGAGCCATCTAATTGATCCAGAAGGGTCCAAAACCTACTGTAATATCCTCAAATTTTAAATAATAAATTAGTAATAAATTAAATAAATAAAAATAAAAATTTTATGTACAAAAATTGGTCCTAAAAACTCAAAAACAAAAAAGTACATGTCAATAGGAATTGAAAGGTATAAAGAACATCAAAAACGGAGTTTGGATGAGTGAGATATGACCATTTTAAGTGCAAGGGTAAATTGGTAATTTGCCAGGAACGTTAATTAAAGGGATTCATTTTGATAACAGCACCCCTTTTCTACTTCCATTAGAGCTTTTATGGAGGAAGGCACTGATCTACCTTCCATTAGGGAAAATCGAGACTTGGGTTATAAAATACAAGTTTCCTCTTTCATTCCACACCACACAACCAGAGGAGAACAGTCATTTTTCCCTATGCCGCTGCAAAAACGAGTTAAATGTTGCACACACTAGAGGGCTTTGATCTCCCATCTCCAGCAAAAATAAGGTAATTTATACATTTTAACTTGTTATTTATGATGTTTTCCAATTTTTCCCTCACAGATTTGGACTAGATCGGATCAAAATGGCCATTGGATAGCCTATGGATTCAAAACCATAGATCATGGTTAGATCCATGTTAAAGACACCTCAAATGAGAAATCTAAGCTATTCATTGTGATCTTTGGACCCAAAAACCCTAGGAACGGTGAAAACAGATAAAAAATCAGAGCTTCTAGGGCTCTGATCAAGCCAAAACAAGGTGGATGGCTTGGCTTCATCGTCCTTGATGGACAATGCACCCAAGACGCCCACTGGGACTCACATACGCGGACGTGTGATACAGGTACTCTGTCGCACACACGTATCGCACATGTGAGCGGGATGCTCACGGGCATTGTCCCGGACAACCTGAACGTGCGAGCTTCCTGGAGGCACAGTGCACTGGTGTAAGCTAGTGCAAACCGCACCGCCTGTGTAAGTCGGTGCATGCGTAACTACCCTTATAAATTAATATATTAATTTATGAAGCCTTTTTACAGAAAACTTGATTTTGAGATCTACAGACCTAGATTTAGCTTGAAAACCTACATTTGACTATGTTTAGATTAGTTAAATTATAAAATATTAATTAATAACTTAGAACCGACTGATGAAAGGGTGATAAGGTTTCAAGACTTGAACAATGAGACAAAGTATGATAATAAATAAGGTTCTAAGGGGCATATTAGCATGACTACTCTAAAAATTTATCTAGACCATTGGTCTGAACTAGATCTTGGAAAATTATTGATCTAATGATGATCTGACCGTCAAATTAAGGTATAAACGTTAGATACACTCAAGAACGAATAGATGAATATGAGATGAGACTAAATTAAGAACCAAATCTTAATTAGAGATCTTAGAGAATGATCCAATGGTTGATCACTATAGATTCCCTTATGATGAAATAAATAATACGAAATAGTATTGTGGTACTTACACGTACATCTGAACATACACGATAAAGGGATTGTATGCTTGAGTTGGGTGATCTCACATTGAGGTAGGTGACGACATTTAATGTTTCGTTTTGATGGTGATTTAAATTGCACTTATTATTAATCTATTATTTTGTGAGATTTAGAGTTTTATGCTATGATCGCTATTTGATTTCAATCATGTATTGAATGGACTATGACCAATGGTTTCATGAGATTGAGATTATCTACTTATACACAATTAGAAAATTATCTTTCCTTATTGCATCACTGAAATTTATGAGTTTTTATGAGAAACAAAAGTAGAGGCTTAATGGCTGGTGTTTTTAGAGGCTAACTCCAGCATGAGGGGTGTGCCTTGGGGATTACGAGCCACAAGTGCTCTTGGTTTCGACATATGTGATTTTCATATTTTGAGTTTTATGACGGGTGCTCTCACCCGGTGGATGTCATGCTAGGAGGGAGAGGGCCGGCCACCCACCCTCCGAGATTTGTGATGTGATTGTGATATGATAGACACCTGCCCATAGATGGCTTTTGGTAGGGGTTTAGTAACATGGATAGTTGACACTACTGGTCTGGGCCATTCCATGGGGACGGACGTTAAGTCTCCCGTTATGGTGTCGATGGGGAGTGGCGATGGTTGAGACCCTAGAGGCTTGCCACTGCGGCATGACGATCCATACTCTTATTTTGTATGCTTGCATGATGAGCATGGAGATGTGATTGTATGCCTGGGTGTGACGACACTCAAAGGTTGAATATGAGTACTCATGATCTGTGATGGGAGTGTATGGGACACTCGTGGGACCCACGTACCTTGGGGGTACCCTGTTATTATTCTATGTTCATTTACATGAGGTCATATCATGTTTTAAATCCATGAGATGCATGTGTTTATCATATATGATGTTTTGAGATTTTATTAGCATTGCTTAAAATAATTATATTCTTGTAGAAAATTGCTTTACTCATTGTATCAATGCGGTTATTTGATTTTGTTTTATTGCAATTACATTAAATTTCTATGTACCTACCAAGCATTGCTTGCTGAGGCATTGCATTATTGTTGCAATGCCTAAGATATTAATGAAAGGCAGGACATATGATGAGTTAGAAGAGTAGTGATCGAGAAGTCTCATTTAGAGGTATGTTCTGATTTCACATGGACTGTGTATGTATATATATGTTATTGGACTTGATTATACTGTTATGAGAATGTGGCTGATGACTGGATGATCCTGGAATAGTAAATCTATTTTAAACATGTTTACTTAGAAAAAAAAAGATTCTTGTTTTGCGTCAATGGTTGACCTCGGGATTTTTCTAAAAATGGAATTCGATTGAAATGGTTTTTCACTGTTTTGGTTTTTATAAAATTGAGTCCTCACCTTTTGAAAAGTTTTATTAAAATGTATTAAAAAACCTTGGTCGTCACAGTTGATGTCAGAGCAGGTTCATCCGCTCACAGCCAATCCCAAAAGTCCATGTGAAAGATGACAGTCCAAGGTGAGAATTAGAACTGGTAGGAGCTAAATGAGTAAATCATTTCGTAAATTATGAAACTATAATAAACACCCTTTAATGATGTTGGGAGTTGAACGAGTAAGTGCAAGGATAGAGTGAAACCATATATAGAGTTGAATTATATCATTAATAGATAATGATTCATATGGGGGGGCATGAAGAGTCATGGGAAAAAGGAAAACGATCAACTAAAGGAAAGGTAAATTCTTATGAGTATAACAAAGCTCTTAAGAGTAAGAAATCACTACATGATATGTATGAGTTAGTACCTCTAGTTGAGAATATTTGTGTGAATAGATGATTTGCTAATGGAAAAAATGTACTATGAGTATAATATGTAATGTGAGAATAGTAGGTATGATGCTTAGAGAATACAATGGTTAATGGTGAGTAAAGATTCAGAATAAAGATTGTGAACGAGTTCTCTAGGTGAAAAGTTTACAATATGATAGAAGATATGTGTATATAAATTACTTTTAAGAATTCAAGTTATAACTTGAACTATGATTATAAATTTTGAAAGAGTATAAAGGCTATTGTAACTACAATTGAGCAAGATGAGTGATGGTTACAACAAATGAGAACTTGAGAATTTTAAGGAAGTATTGTATTCATCTAAACTTGAAGTGGATTTAGTTGAGGAATAAATTATAGTATGAATGAAAATCATTGACAATTGATGGAACAATATTTAATATTCCATAGATGAATTATTTGATCTATAAGTTGAAATTTATAAGTCCTTAAGGAAAAAAAAAAAAATACTGATAACTAGACATTGGTGATAAGTTAATGTCACGATTTTTATTGGGATTTTAATTATGATGGGAAGTGCATAGCCCTGGAGGATTGATAAATGTTTGATGAGAATAATTGTTACGTATTAATTATAATGTGGTCTAAAATGGCTAAGGAAGTCATTATGAAATATCAAGCACGTTGAATGTGAGGTTGACAATTGTAAATGATTTGATAAATATGACCATAGAATATTTTATTTGTTAAAGGAAATGAAATAGTAGAAGTGAGGACACCAAAAATGTGATTACGAGAATTCTAATTATGATTGTTTAAGGGATCACATTCCTCCATTGTGGAGACTTTTATATGAAAGACTCTTAGAAAGGCTAGTGATGACCAATATCCTTCTCTTAAGAGCATTTGGTGGTATGCTGAAAGTTGTTGCTTTAGAGTAGAGAAATTAAATGGGTCAACAGTATTGAACTAGAATACATAATTGACTGATACCTTGATTTTTTTTTATGTTGGGTAAGGAGGCTACAATAGATTATGATATATTGACACCTGGATTGAGAAATCAGAGGATGGTAGCACATCCTACATTAGTGACAAAGGTCCAAATCACTAGCAGAAACATCCGTTGCGATCGTATTGATAATGCAGACCGCACCACCTGTGTAAGTCGGTGCATGCGTAACTACCCTTATAAATTAATATATTAATTTATGAAGCCTTTTTACAGAAAACTTGATTTTGAGATCTATAGAGGTCCAAATCACTAGCAGAAACATTCATTGCAACCGTATTGACGACACAGACCTAGATTTAGCTTGAAAACCTACATTTGACTACGTTTAGATTAGTTAAATTATAAAATATTAATTAATAACTTAGAACCGACTGATCAAAGGGTGATAAGGTTTCAAGACTTGAACAATGAGACAAAGTATGATAATAAATAAGGTTCTAAGGGGCATATTAGCATGACTACTCTAAAAATTTATCTAGACCATTGGTTTGAACCAGATCTTGGAAAATTATTGATCTAATGATGATCTGACCGTCAAATTAAGGTATAAACGTTAGATACACTCAAGAACGAATAGATGAATATGAGATGAGACTAAATTAAGAACCAAATCATAATCAGAGATCTTAGAGAATGATCCAATGGTTGGATCACTATAGATTCCCTTATGATGAAATAAATAATATGAAATAGTATTGTGGTACTTACACATACATCTAAACATACACGATAAAGGGATTATATGCTTGAGTTGGGTGATCTCACATTGAGGTAGGTGACAACATTTAATGTTTCGTTTTGATGGTGATTTAAATTGCACTTATTATTAATCTATGATTTTGTGAGATTTAGAGTTTTATGCTATGATCGCTATTTGATTTCAATCATGTATTGAATGGACTATGACCGATGGTTTCATGAGATTGAGACTATCTACTTATACACAATTAGAAAATTATCTTTCCTTATTGCATCACTGAAATTTATGAGTTTGTATGAGAAACAAAAGTAGAGGCTTAGTGGCTGGTCTTTTTAGAGGCTAACTCTAGGATGAGGGGCATGCCTTGGGGATTGCGAGCCACGAGTGCTCTTGGTTTCGACATACGTGATTTTCGTATTTTGAGTTTTATGATGCGTGCTCTCACTCGGTGGATGTCATGCTAGGAGGGAGAGGGCCGGCCACCCACCCTTTGAGATGTGATGTGATTGTGATATGATAGACACCTACCCATAGATGGCTTTTGGTAGGGGTTTGGTAACATGGATAGTCGACACTACCGGTCTGGGCCTTTCCATGGGGACAGACGTTAATTCTCCTGTTATGGTGTCGACGGGGAGCGGCGGTGGTTGAAACCCTAGAGGATTGCCACTACGACATGATGCTCCATACTCTTATTTTGTATGCTTGCATGATGATCATAGAGATGTGATTGTATGCCTGGGTGTGACGACACTCAGAGGTTGAATATGAGTACTCATGATCTGTGATGGGAGTGTATGGGACACTCATGGGACCCACGTACCTTGGGGTACCCTGTTATTATTGTATGCTCATTTACATGAGGTCATATCATGTTTTAAATCCATGAGATGCATGTGTTTATCGTGTATGATGTTTTGAGATTTTATTATCATTGCTTAAAATAATTATATTCTTGTAGAAAATTGCTTTACTCAATGTATCAATGCGGTTATTCGATTTTGTTTTATTGCAATTACATTAAATGTCTATGTACCTACCAAGCATTGCTTGCTGAGGCATTGTGTTATTGTTGCAATGCCTGAGATATTAATGAAAGGCAGGACATATGAGGAGTTAGAAGAGTAGTGATCGAGAAGTCTTATTTAGAGGTGTGTTCTGATTTCACACGGACCGTGTATGTATATATATGTTATTGGACTTGATTATACTGTTTTGGGAATGTGGCTGATGACTGGATGATCCTGGAATAGTAAATCTATTTTAAACATGTTTACTTGGAAAAAAAATTAAAAAAATCTTCTTTTGCGTCAATGGTTGACCTTGGGATTTTTCTAAAAATGAAATTCGATTGAAATGGTTTTTATAAAATTGAGGCCCCACCTTTCGAAAAGTTTTGTTAAAAAGTATTGAAAAACCCAGGTCGTCACACCCACAGGGTAGGATTTTCATAAAATGTAATCAAGTTTTAAGACTTTTGTTGAAAAGGAATTGATTGGATGGTCCAAAAGGACTGTTTGATCTTCCTAAGAAGATTGGATCCCGGGACGTCGCCATGGGACACCCCACAGAAATGCACCCTGCTATGCACGCGCTTTGTGTGTGATGGCGTCTCGATGGAATGAAAGCGCGACAGCTCTGGTCTTGAGAACGCGTTACAGCATGCGTCTCGGTAATGGGAGCGCCTTGATCATTCCGCCCGACCAGCCTACTCTACCCGACTGATCACAGCCGTCCATTCCATTAGGTCTACATCAAATCTAGACCCTCGAAACCATTGTGAACTTTAGTCTTCAATTGTGTAGTCATCTGAACTCCAAATTAAGATCGAAAAGAAGCTATGGAATTTAGGAATTTAGCTTCTAATTTTCATGATCTTTGCTATCTAAGATGATCAGATCTTGGGGATCTATTGCAATGACGATATAATGTTAAAATCAAGTAATATACATGATTATTTTGACAAGATTTAACATAAAATGAGGAATCTACCCTTTATGGTAGAAAAACCCAAAAAACTATAAAGGGACCCACTTGATCAATGAGATCAAGTATGCCTAGACCCTGGGATGGATTGAATGAATGATATTATGATGGAATCTAGTTAGATCATGGATTAAATATGACAAAGCAAGTGGATATGATCTTTGGATCTTAATGGAGTAAAAACCCAAAATGTAATTCAAACCCTTGATTTAAAGGAAATGATCTAAGATCTAATGGTTGAATCATAAGTAAAAGTTTCTAATAATCTTAATCTAATTAGTTTAATTGTCTTTTATTTGATAATAGAATTGTAAATGTGATTCATGTTATAAATTAGGAAGCATGATAGTGTAATTCTTAAATTTTAGCATGCTATGCTCTAAATGTTATTAGGTTGGTAGATCTAATTATCTTAGGGCCATGTTAGTTTTAATTTAAGATTTTAGCATGATTCCATTAGATGAGTAGTTAAATTTCATGTATTTCAAAACTTAGGATCTTGCTAGTTTAAGTATAGTTTTATTCCATTAGGTTAAGTTACGTTCCTAGGAAGCATGTTAGTATAAATGGTTGTTAAACTTATATTGGATTTATGCTTTAAAGTTTGTGATTTAATTGTTGTAAAATTTTATTATAGATTCAATTGTTAACTAGTTGTTAAGATATAATGAGCATAAATCACCAAAAATGTAAACTAATGGCATAAAGAGATTCATGGACAATTAAGATGAGTGAATGACTTTGACTTATTATTAGTAAGGGCTTTAGTTAGTAGGACAATATAAGGATTATCAAATCCTTGGCCCAAACTAGGAGAGTAATAAACCCCATGAATGACATTTTAAATGTTCATGGATTTAATTAAAATCAATTAGAAAGAGTGCTTAGGTTAAAATGCTCATAGAAACCTTATGTAAGGTTGAACTAAGGTCACTCTAGTGAATGATGAATATGGTAGTTAAGGGGGTTCTTGTGACGACCCGGGTTTTCTCATGCATTTTTAGATGAAAAATCTAAATTCCTAAGGTGGGATCCCGATTTGAAAAAAATAGTGCAATGCAGCGGAAAAATCTTTTATTTGGAATTCATTTTGAAAACCCCGAGTGTCATTTGTTTTCACAACAACTAAGGTAGTTTTTGAACAACTTTAGAAATCACAAATGCTTTTTCCCAGTCTATCCGATCCTGATACACAGGCCCAAGTAGGCAAGTACAAACACATGTCCAGAGGGTTGAGAGCTTACTTACATGTGTATTTGTTTCCTTTTGGATTCACTTGCTCGTAGCACTAACATAGATGTCCTCTTTAGGCGTCTGAACCATGATATATACGGACGTATCACTGTCCTTGAGTACTTATTGATGTACGAAAAAGGTTAAGGATTGGGTGAGTATATAATATACTCGTGGGGCCTATCACTACTAGGTTTTATAAATGCATGAGATGTTTCAAAATCATATGCTCATTCAAAACATGCGTATGTTTGAATACTCGAGTTCAATATCGGTATAAGAATCCATAATCAAATGAAATTCAAAATATGCGTATGTTTGAATACTCGAGTTCAACATCGGTATAAGAATCCATAATCAATCGAAATTCTCATAACTTAAAGGTCACATAATTCCAAAGTGAAAGTATCATATGACATCATGATATGCAATAGATGCCTCATGGAGTCCAACTCATGGACCTCTAGTATGGTATGGTCGACCAACCTCATATCATGCTACATGAAATGCACATCAAACCATAGGGTCCACTATGCCCACGGCCTCCTCGCCGTGTGGTCCCCGGTACACGAGGACACTTGGTCATAGCCTCCATGGGGCCTATGACACGCCGACCTGCCGTGACACCGGTGATAGCCCACTGTACCACATACGGTCGACGTAGGGACTTGCCTCTTTTGGGCGTGGTACCCATCCACCTATTAGTGGTAGAGGCCGGAGTGGCCAACCCCGACCCCTCGGCATAGCCCCCACGGGCTTACTTGCCCCAATCACATAAGATACGACTAAACCTGTTAAAACTTGTCCTCTTTTGGGTCCCTCACAACTGCGGCCCCTCGGCACTCCGGCGTCTTTTGGAAACCCTCAAGGACATGCAATCTTTGCAAGACGTAAATCATGCAATACGTACGGTCGTTTACCAACACATGTATGTGCATAATGTATATCTGATCATTCCAAAACATGGCTATTTACAAAGCATTTATCATGCATGATGAATTTATTCATACAAATCACATGCAAATCAAATCATATATCTAAAACATATGTTCTCAAATAACAATAGTTCTTTTAAAAGAATCTAATAGTGATAGAGCACCTACGACTAGGTCGCGTTCACCCTCTTGTCCTCGTACGCTCCTGAACATGGTTTGGGGACTTAAGGTTAGTTTAACCTATCTTTGATTGGTTTAGAGAATTTGGGTCTCATTACTTAGGCATTAGGGATCCATCCCTATGCCTATGGGTGTCCTAAGGTCCTAATTAGGCCTTGGTATTCTCAGTTTTCCAGTCCTGGCGGTCACGCGCCACCATCCCCTATTCTAAGGGTCATGTTCCCCTTTGATTGGGCCTTGATCAGATATTTTATGGTTTAGAATGTGTCCGTGTCGTCGATACGGACACAACGCTAACGCGGCGCCTCAATCGGAGCTCTAGATCTCAAGTTATAAGCATTTTAATTTTGAATGTACATAGAGTCTTCAAGACAAAAAGAAGAATGCTAGGGCGCTGCGCGTCTGCGGCGTGCGCCCAAAGGCATCCTTAAGAAAACCAAAAAAACGACGCACGCTAGCGCGCTGCGCGTCTGCGGCGTGCGCCTCGGCGGGTGCGTGCGGCTGACGCGAGACGGCAGCCGCTCGTCGTTCCTTTAGAGGGCGTCCGGCGACGCGCGGTTGGTTTCCAAGCGGCGTCGACGTGTCGACGTGGGACGGTCTGTTGGATCGTCCCGCTTGATAGTGACTGGGTCGTCCTCGAGTCACCCTGGTTCGACCTGTCGAACCGGTGCGGCTGAGACGTCCCAGGGGGTCTTTGTGGCTCCCACGGAGGCCTGTCGCATGGTTTTCATGGAAAAATCTAGTGGAAATCGTTCCTAGAACTATGGTGGAGATGGGTTTGGGGGTTTTTCGTGCGTACCTGCTTCGTGGGTGGTTTTCTCTCCACGTTTTTCCTCCTTAACTCCTTTGCTTCACTGTGGTTTTCTCCAAGGCTTTTGGGCTGCCATTAGAGGCACCCAAGAGCTCTATTTATAGAGCTTTTTCGAGAGGGTTACGGAGGTTTCTAACCGCCTTTGAATGGCGGTGGGAACCCTCTGCGGAATGGCGGTGGTTTCTCCTTGAAACACCGCCGTTCCAAAACCTCTAGGAGGTTGAAAGGGACGGGGTGCCACGTATCAAACGGGCACCCGTGTTTTCGAGGTTAAATCGTTTTTTGGAAAAATTTACGGTTTTGCCCTGAACTTCAAGGGCCATATCTTGCTCATTTTAACTCCGTTTTGGGTGATTTTGGTCTCGTTGGATTCCTTTTTCGAGAGACGCATCTAATGGCACCATATTTAGGACCAAATTCCTGGGTTCAGTTGAGGCAACTAGTGAAATGACCAAAATGCCCTTATCTTTAAAGCGAACTTTTCATGGGATTTTAATATCTCAAAAGTGGGGTCATTACATTATTACCCCCCTTAAAAGAATTTCGTCCTCGAAATTCCATAACTATTATCTTCCGGGTATTTGTCTCTTAGATGATTTCTCGGTGAATGCATTCCCCTTTAGGAATCTATTCTAGGTTCATCCTCAATTTATTACTTCCATTGTTCCTCTATCGGGCCTCACCCATAAGGGCCTATTTTTGCGTACTCGATGCGGCGCCATACTCTCGCATGTGTCGATTTATCAATACCGTTTTCTAGCGGTACTTCATCTATCTTGAATTCCTTAGATCCTATACTTATCTTATCATGTATAAGATAGTCACAGAATACCCATTACTAGGTCACGGTTGAATCCTTTGTCATCATCCTTTTGTCCTTTCTCCGCATGATGGTTTTCTTCGTTACCTTCTAGTTCAAGAGTTCTATATTCAATCCAATAAGGTTAGTCCTTAAGAAATTCCTTTAATTGATTTTTCGTACTTGGTATATACTCATAACGACTAACTATTTATCAAAAGGCAATGTAACATCCAATCTTACCTTATAGTTTGCTAGCCATCTCACCTTATCCCCTTGTCAATATATTGTTCAAGGCTTTATCGTCACCATGTAGTCGTATTGTCAAGAGGTATCCTCATAAGTAGTGATTTTCTCAATTCCTCAAATTTTATTTTTCAAGTGCCTCCTTATTTTATCTTTTAAGTGCCTTCTCATAGCAATAATTCGTCTCCAATAGCAATTACATCAAATTGTACTTGAAGTTGTTAACTCCACAAGTTTTTATAATACTCGAGATAAGCATAAACATTTCCTTAGACATAGAAAGACTTTATTCGATTACTTATTGATCTCTTTCGGATACGTTATGAGCTTAAGGGCCTCTAGAGTGATCGATACCTATCTACCTTGCCTTCAATCCAAGTATTTTTCAGACCCAAAGTAATTTCTTCACCTTGTCATGGTAGCCACTAAGGTTTGAAAAACCTTTCACATTGGTTTAGATCACTTCTTATTTTTGCTCCTATCTCAGTTCACTCTTGTCCTCATCAGCGATCATGTACCCTTAATTAACTTAGTTTGACAAGTACTTCTTTCAAGAAAAACTCAAGTCTAGAGACTTATAACATCCCTTCAAGTATATAACTTCGACTACTAACTCATAGATACTAGCATACTTGATTAGATATGGTGGGATACCCTTATTTTAGTCAATAGTACTCTAAAGGTAATGACTAAATAATGGTCTTAAGATATTTGCTCTTCCAATCTATGATAGTAAGATCTCAATTTGATCCTTGATGGTACCCTTCTTGCTGAAGATAGATAGATGGACAAGTCACTGTCCTGACCGCATTCCTTTTTCAATACAACTTTATTTACTCATGTAGTGGCAAGGTGAGATATCACCAAATTTTCCTTTTTTCATGGATTATATTCATTGGTGTTCCTCATATGCTATGGATATGATAAGAATCTAATTGGTATCAAATCATTTGTAGAAGTTTAACTTCTAGTTGGTCGCCATTCTTCTTTGAAAATTTCTTGTCGCATAATCTCCTGAAATTCGATACTCTACTCAAAATCTTAATCCCCATATGCTTTCTCTCTCTTTTGCAATAAGATTACCAACTCATCTATCTTCATTCCTTTGCATTTGTTTGATCTACCTTTTTATGGAATTCTATGTATCTCCATGAAGTCATGATCTTCATGATCTTCTTCTTTGAATATTCAATATTCATCGAATACTTATAGTTACATCTCTATCTCTTTCTCTCTTTTCTTCAATATCCATTTGGTCTACCTGGATCAATGTCTCTATATGCGTTGTTGCATATATTTGATACTTCATCTATCTCTTTAAGTAACATATATGATAATTCTGAATGCTTCTCGGAGAATTCTAATTGTCTTAAGATCATTGAAATCCTCAATTGCTTGTAGCCTCAATAAAATTCATATCTTGTCTTAATATAGACGTTTTGATTCATGTATGTTAGGATCAATCTATTATCATAGATCTATCATCCCCAATATTATCATAAAAATCTTTTGATAACTCGGTTGAATTCATTTCCCTATCACATAACATGTCACTTGTATGCATCTCCGGATTTGTTCCATAGTACTCAAGTAGTTATTATTTGATAGCTCTTCACTCTTTATAAGACTTCAATTAAGGTATTGAGCTATACTTTTGTGATCTAGTATAAGTCACTATTATCCCCTAGTATCATCTTGCATTTTCATTGCTCTTATTATTATCAAAATCATCTCAAAGTCTGTTCTTTAAATCCCTTATACTCATCTCATATCCTTGATACTCTTTATGATGGAAAGATATCCACCTAGGTTCTTCAATTTTTCTCTCTTTTGATGAGATTACTTTATTGCAGATCAACTCTATCTTCTAACAAGTCCTTTAATCATCTTCATTCATTCATTCATTCTCATTGTCTATATATGAGTTTTCATATTTGCACCTTACAATAATCCTTATATGAGATTTCATCTTTGCATCACTGCATAATAATTCTTATTTCCTATAATTTTGATAGGATTCAAGCAATCCAATATATAAGTATTTGCTAGGACTATCTCCTTTTCACCTATGTGTTTGGGGTGAAATGTCTTGAGTCATCAATATTATAATCCTCGAATAGAAGTAGTCATCTCTACTACTCCTATTTATACTACTTATCCTTGATTTTCTTTATTGTCTATGACCCTTGGACATGCTTTGGGTGGCTGTGAAAGGATAAAACACAGGCTCTGATACCAAGTGTGACGACCGGGTTTTCTCATGCATTTTTAGATGAAAAATCTAAATTCCTAAGGTGGGATCCCGATTTGAAAAAATAGTGCAATGCACGGAAAAATCTTTTATTTGGAATTCATTTTGAAAACCCCGAGTGTCATTTGTTTTCACAACAACTAAGGTAGTTTTTGAACAACTTTAGAAATCACAAATGCTTTTTCCCTGTGTCTATCCAAATACCTGCACAGCCCAAGTCGTAACTAAGTACAAACACATGTCCGGAAGGGTTGAGAGCTTACTTACATGTGTATTTGTTTCCTTTTGGATTCACTTGCACGTAGCACTAACATAGATGTCCTCTTTAAGCTGTCCTGAACCATGATATATACGGACATATCCTGTCCTTGAGTACTTATTGATGTACGAAAAGGTTAAGGATTGGGTGAGTATATAATATACTCGGTAGGGCTATCACTCTTAGGTTTTATAAATGCATGAGATGTTTCAAAATCATATGCTCATTCAAAACATGCGTATGTTTGAATACTCGAGTTCAATATCGGTATAAGAATCCATAATCAAATGAAATTCAAAATATGCGTATGTTTGAATACTCGAGTTCAACATCAGTATAAGAATCCATAATCAACTGAAATTCTCATAACTTAAAAGGTCACATAATTCCAAAAGTGAAAGTATCATATGACATCATGATATGCAATAGATGCCTCATGGAGTCCAACTCATGGACCTCTAGTATGGTATGGTCGACCAACCTCATATCATGCTACATGAAATGCACATCAAACCATAGGGTCCCACTTATGCCCACAGCCTCCTCGCCGTGTGGTCCCCGAGTACCTGAGGACACTTGGTCATAGCCTCCACGGGGCCTATGACACGCCGACCCAGTGCCGTGACACCAGTGATAGTCCCCGTACCACATGCGGTCGACGTAGGGACTTGCCTCTTTTGGGCGTGGTACCCATCCACCTATTAGTGGTAGAGGCCGGTAGGTGGCCAGACCCCTCGGCATAGCACCCATGGGCTTACTTGCCCAAATCACATAAGATAAGTCAAAACCTGTTAAAACTTGTCCTCTTTTGGGTCCCTCACAACTGTCTGGCCCTCGGCACTCCAGCGTCTTTTGGAAACCCTCAAGGACATGCAATCTTTGCAGTACGTAAATCATGCAATGCATGCAGTCGTTTGCAACACATGTATGTGCATAATGTATATGCAGTCATTCCAAAACATGGCTATTTACAAAGCATTTATCATGCATGATGAATTTATTCATACAAATCACATGCAAATCAAATCATATATCTAAAACATATGTTCTCAAATAACAATAGTTCTTTTAAAAGAATCTAATAGTGATAGAGCACTGCACTGACTAGGTCGCGTTCACCCTCTTGTCCTCGTACGCTCCTGAACATGGTTTGGGGACTTAAGGTTAGTTTAACCTATCTTTGATTGGTTTAGAGCATTTGGGTCTCATTACTTAGGCATTAGGGGTCCATCCCTATGCCTATGGGTGTCCTAAGGTCCCCATTAGGCCTTGGTATTCTCAGTTTTCCAGAGTCCTAGCGGTCACGCGCCACCATCCTATTCTAAGGGTCATGTTCCCCTTTGATTGGGCCTTGATCAGATATTTTATGGTTTAGATGTGTCCGTGTCGTCGATACGGACACAACGCCTTTTGCGGCGCCTCAATCGGAGCTCTAGATCTCAAGTTATAAGCAGGCATTTTTAATTTTGAATGTACATAGAGTCTTCAAGACAAAAGAAGAATGCTAGGGCGGCTGCAGCACGACGTGCGCCCGGCATCCTTAAGAAACCAAAAACGCACGCTGCGCTAGCGCGCTGCGCGTCTGCGGCGTGCGCCTCAGCGGGTGCGTACGCAGACGCGCGAGAGACGACGCCGCTCGTCGTTCCTTTAGAGGGCGCGTCCGGCGACGCGCCGTTTGGTTTTTCCAAACGGCGTCGGCTGCGTCGGCACGTGGGGACGGTCTGTTGGATCGTCCCGCTTGTTAGTGACTGGGTCGTCACTCAGGTCACCACAGTTCGACCCTCGTCGAACCGGTGCGGCTGGGACGTCCCGGGGGGTCTTTGTGGCTCCCCGGAGGCCTAATGTGCATGGTTTTTCATGGAAAAATCTAGGGAAATCGTTCTAAGAACTATGGTGGAGATGGGTTTGGGGGTTTTCGTGCGCACTGCTTCGTGGGTGGTTTTCTCTCCACGTTTTTCCTCCTTGCTCAACGCTTCACGACTGGTTTTCTCAAGGCTTTTGGGCTGCCATTAGAGGCACCCAAGAGCTCTATTTATAGAGCTTTTCGAGAGGTTACGGAGGGTTTCTAGCAGCCTTTGAATGGCGGTGGGAACCCTACGGAATGGCGGTGGTTTCTCCTTGCAACACCGCCGTTCCAGAAACCTCTAGGAGGTTGAAGACGACGGGGTGCCCGTATCAAAACGGGCACCTGTGTTTTTCAGGTTAAATCGTTTTTTGGAAAATTTACAGTTTTGCCCCTGAACTTCAAAGGGCCATATCTTGCTCATTTTAACTCCGTTTTGGGTGATTTTGGTCTCGTTGGATTCCTTTTTCCGAGACGCATCTAATGGCACCATATTTAGGACCAAATTCCTGGGTTCAGTTGAGGCAACTAGTGAAATGACCAAAATGCCCTTATCTTTAAAACTGAACTTTTCATGGGATTTTAATATCTCAAAAATTGGGGTCATTACAGTTCTCTAATAGAGCCTCGCTCTTCCCCTACCTTCTATTGATGGTTGTAAGATCTAAATGCCTCCTTACATGAGGATTGAAGTAACCACTTTGTACTCAAGCATTCAATTAGTAAGCCTTAGCCAATTGGAAATAATAGGAGCTATCTAAACTTAGGATGAAATAAGTCATCTTCAACCAGTAAAACATTAATTGGTTGAATAATAATAATATAAGCATAAAAGGTTAGTAAATTATCTAATCCTAATAAAAATTGTAAGTAAGATAAGGATGATCAAACAAGGTCCACAGGATCTTGAATGATCAAGAACAATAAGAATCCTAATGTCATATTTTATTATGTATCTATGTATGTATGTTGTAGACAAATCTAGATAGAGAATCTAAACCCTTGATCAAATATGATCCAAGGAGGAGAACCAAGATTATCCTCCTTAGGGATGATCAAACAATTGAACTTAGATCAAAGAAGAACTAGATGATAGAAGATCGAAGCTCTTGATCTTTATCAACAAGTGTAAATTTTTATCAAAAGATCTATGAAAGATTAAGATCAAAGAAAGGAATACACAAAGACTTAGAATAGAAAATATTTAGGCATGAAAGATTAGAAGATCATTCTAACTATCAGATCTATTGATCAATAGGATAGGCACTATTTGAGGAAGATAGATTATGATAGGACAAACGATCTAGTTCCTTTATATCAAAGGACGAGATTAAACAAAGAATATAAATAGGATAAAAAAATATAGGATTATTCATATTGTATAAATATTGGTAGTATGTACAGATTTACGGATTACATATGTTAGTCACGATCAAGGAAGATTTGAAGAGATGGATCACTACTTGAAGGTAGGAGGATTTTATGAATGTATCTACATGAGAAATACATATTGAATGCATGATCTTTTGTCTAGAAATGTTGACAATTGCAAGGTAAATACTTGTATTAAATCCCTTGCAAACCCTTATGATCCAACCAAAAAAGATATGAAATGGTTAAGTTAGAATTGAGGAAAACCCTAAGTGAATAGGGAACTAGAAGGTATTCTAGCACTAAATAAATAGACAATTGTCTGATAAGTATAAAATCAATACATGGGAATCATTCATATAGAATGGTGATCCCTAAACTTATATGAACATGGGTATCATTCATTTTAAATGATGATCTCTAAGTTTGAAGTGAAATCCTATCCTCAGTATAAGAATACCAAAATAGGAGGATGATGATATAAATAGATAAGACGTCTGATAAGTAAAAAAATACTTTATACACAAGCAAGGAGGCTTGTGGTTTTTGTTTTAAACAGGCGTAAGCCTAGGGATGCTATGATAGGAGGGTTATAAGGGTTGGGCCACCCGCTCTCTGAAATGTGATATATATATATATGATGATACCATGCTCAAACAAAGACAAAATGTCAAGTGGGGCAATTATGGGAAGGCTACCATTGTGATGGTCTATCTCCCAATATAGACATGACATAGATGATTTTTCACATTTGATATTTGTGGAGTATGAAAGTAGTTATCCTAGTGTGCTGGTGCGGATCAAACTGCAGCATAATAGTCCTTTGAGTATTTTGCATTATGATGCATGACATAATGAGATGCCAATACTACCCAAATAAGGGAATATTTTTCCAGTAAAGTCTGGGTGTTTTATCAACTCAGTATGGCTGAGTGTGATGATGTTACCCAAATGAGGGAGTATTTTCCAGTAGAGTCTGGATGATTGATCAACTTAGTGTGTCTTAGTGTGACTATAGATGTTTTGAGATATTAACTATTTTTCATGGTTTTGACCGTACATATATCTATACAACCTATATGGTATGTATGTGTAAGGATGTACATATATGACAAAGTAAAGAGATTGATCCATGAGTATGAATGATGGGATTATGAAGTATTAGGATAATTCTTGAATCCCCTACCAAGCATAGCTTGCTGAGATATTGTAAATGTTTGAATGTTTACAATATCTCAGATAAAGAGAAGGAGAATTAGGAGCTCAAGACTTAAGAAGACTTGGATGAATAATCAATCAGTATATATCCCTTGAAGACATGTATTTTTATTTGAGAGCATTGTATTGCATTGAGAGTTTTTATTGTATGGTGAGCTTTAAAATTTGGATTATGTAATTTGGACAAGTATTGTACCAATAGTCGGGCTATATTGTGCCACTAGATGGATTTTGGAATTTAATAAAAGTATATTCCTTCAATGGAATTTTATCTTGTACAAAATTCTACTTATGTTATGTATGAAGTGGTAACTTGGGTTTTACAAAACAAGTCCTAAAGAAAAGAATTTCTGCTATTTTGTTTTGCGAATTTTTTTTACTACTATGCCTTTGAGAAATGTATTACAAAATGTGTTACAAAAACCTGGGTAGTCACACCTTATATGCCTAAAACCCATTCACTCAATTGTTAAACAAGGGAAGGAAAGGAACCAATAGATAATGGATGTGTTTAAGCATGTTCAAATAAATATTTCATAACTCAAAGCATCCCTACTTATGCTAGGTTTCTTAAAGAGTTCAGTACACAAAAGTGCAAGCTTAATGTACAAAAGAAAAACTTCCTCACCAAGCAAGTAAGCTATTTGATCCAACATTGGACCCCTTCTAGGTTTAGAATTCCAGGTTGTCCTACCATCTCCTGTGTTATAGGAAACCATGTCATTGATAGGGCACTACTTAATTTAGTGTTGAGTGTAAATCTATTGCCATTTTCTTTCTAAGAGCAACTAGGGATCAGTGACCTTAAACCACTCAATATCACATTGCAATTATCAAATAGATTAGTGAAGATTCCATGTTGTATGATTGATGTTGTTTTAATATAGGTGGATCAATTTTACTTTCCTATAGATTTCATTGTCCCAGGTACCTAGCATATGTCAGACCCTGGTAGTTAGATCCCAGTCATTCTTGGATGTCCATTTTTAGCAATGTCTAATGCCATCTTCAACTATAAAAATGGTGTGATGAAGTTATATTTTAGCAATATGAAAGTCAAGCTCAATGTTTTTAGTGCCGATCATTAGCATCTAGACCTAGATGATTCCTATGTAGTCAATATGATTGAAGTTCTACTTCAAGATGCTCATCCACCATTGCCTATTCTAAACCCACTTGAGGCATGTCTAGCACACATTAACTATGAATTCAAAATAGACAAGTCCATTTAAGAGGTAAATAATCTTTTGGATGCTCGATCTATAATGGATACCTCCAAATGGTGACCTCTAGTGGAACCACTTCCTCCCAATTCTATCCTTGTGCCTTTATTGGAAAAACTATCCACCTTGGTCCTTAAGCCTTTAATTAAGAATCTGAAATATTCCTTCTTAGGACATGATGAATCCTTGCCTGTAATCAAAGCATAAATTCTAGATAAAGAATAGGAAGGTAAGCTTCTTAATGTTCTCAAGGAACACAAGATAGGCTTAGGGTGGACCATAGTAGACAACAAAGGGATTAGTCCTACTATGTATATGCATAGAATTCACCTGCAAGAGAATGCTAAACCATTTAGGGAAACACAGAGGAGACTAAACCCTAAAATGAAAGAGGTAGTGAGAGATGAAGTGCTTAAACTCCTAGATGTTGGTGTGATCTATACTATATCTAACAATACTTGGTTAGCCTAGTTTAGGTTGTCTCTAAGAAGTCTGAAGTCATAATAATCTGAGATGAGGATAATGTGTTAGTCCCCACTCGCATGACCAATGGGTGGAGCGTTTGTATATATTACATTAAATTAAGTTAGTCACGAGGAATGACCATTTTCCTCTTCTATTTATATACCAAATGCTGTAACCAAATAACCATAGCACTTGAGGACCAAGTGAAGACTACCTTCACTTGTCATTTTGGGACCTTCGCTTACCATTGCATGCCTTCTGGACTTTGTATGCTCCAACTACTTTTCAAAGGTGTATGTTGAACAAATTTTCATATATGGTCTAGAGGTTTTTAAAAGTGTTTATGGATATTTTTTCAGTGTTTGGTTCTTCATTTGATGAATGCCAACACCATTTAAAACTTGTCCTTGTTAGGTGTCCGAAAAAGAACTTAGTGCTAAACTGGAAGAAATGTCATTTCATGGTACAAAATGGCATTGTTTTAGGCCAATGAAGTGCTTGGACAACTAAGAGAAGAGGTTCTTAAAACCTTTCCTAAAATATCACCACCCATAAAAGAAGTCAAAGAGAAGAACATAGTGAAAGAGAGAAAATAAACTTTTTGCATCTCCTTATCTAAATACTCTTAAAAAAAAGAGGGTCGCTTCTTAAGGAGAGAGGCAAGAGAGAATCAGAAGTAATTCATCCTTAAGTTAGGGTTAGCCATAGAGGGGGCTTCCTAACTTAAGATTGAATTAGAAGAAAAAGAAAATTGAAGGGGAGACAAGGAAGGAAATAGGTAATTTACTTTCGAACTAGTCCTACTCTTCAAAATGATGTATTGAGCTTGGAATTTGAGTGGCTTTATGACAGGATTTGGTTTCCTCTCAACCTTTAATCTAGGAGTAGAAAGACTCCTTGCTACCATAGTGTAATAACCCCAATTTTTGTAAATTGATTTGAGAAAATCAATGAAAGTTTAAAATTTTAGAAGACTCGGACTGGAATATTAAGTTAAAAGTAAATATCTTTTTATAAAGATTAAATCATGAGTGGAAACTTAGAAATTAAGAATGTACACAAAAAATTGAATCAAATGACACTAATTTCGTTAAATTCTAAGTTAGAATGAAAAAAATCTCAATTTTCCACATAAAAGGGTAAAACAATCATTTTCACCCATAGCCAAAATTTAAAATTTGAATATTTGGAATGTACTTGAAAAATCAAAAGGTACTCAAAAAAGCAATTCTGGCGCCATTGAGTACACTAAAATCTAAGTTTGGATAAATAATATCAAATTTTCTTCATTTTTATGAATCCCCTACCAAGCATAGCTTGTTGAGGTATTGTAAATGTTTTCATGTTTACAATATCTTAGATATAGAGAAGGAGGGTTAGAAGTTGAAGACTATAGAAGACTTAAGAAGATTTGGAAGAATAATCAATCAGAGTACTTTTTTTTTTAAGGCATGTATTTTTATTTTAGAGCATTATATTGTATTGAGAGTTTTTAATGTATGATGAGGTTTGAACTTTGGATTATGTAATTTGGACAACTATTATGCTGATATCGGGCTGTACTGTGAACCACTGGATGGATTCTAGAATTTAATAAAAATATATTCCTTCAATGGAAATTTATTTTGTACAAAAATTCTACTTATGTTATATATGAAGTGGTGACTTGGGTTTTTCAAAACAAGTTTTAAAGAAAGGAATTTCCAGTTTTTTTTTTTTGAAATTTTTTTACTACTAAGGGTGTCGTACCTTTGAAAAATGTATTACAAAATATGTTACAAAAAACAGGTCATCATAGTTGGTATCAGAGCCATTCATCTAGTCATAGTATAGTACCCTTATGTCCAATATGAAGATGACAATCTAATTAGAGGATAAGAAATAGTGAGTGACTAAGAAATAAGATATTATTGGATGAGAATGAGTTATGTAATCAACTCATTAGTTAAAAATGACTATAAAAAGAATTGGCTCATCAGTGAAGGAGGAGTATGGAAAGAGTTAAACTCATTAGTGAATTGGCTCATCAGTGAAGGAGGAGTATGGAAAGAGTTAAACTCATTAGCGAAGAATGAGTATAGAAAGAGTTGACTCATTAGTTGAGGATGAGTATAGAAAGAGTAGTGTAATGAAGGAATAGTATAATACAAGTAGATATTACTTAGTAAAAGGATTAGAAATACTACTTAGTAAGTAAGAATCCTAATAGAGAGAATAGTAAGATATAGAAAACAATAAGGAAAACATTACCATAGATAAAGATGTAATGTATGATATTCAGGTCTAACCAAAGTCCTGAGTAAATATACATATGAAGAAATAAAGTACATCAATGCTAGTATGTATATAACCATTATTAAATGAAAGAATAGAGATAAAGAGAAAGAAGATATAAATTGGAAAATATGATGGAAATAGTGTAAAAGGAAAAACTCCAACCTTATAGGAAAGGTGAAATAGAGAACTATGGGAAATAGGGGCTAAAGAGGAAACCTTAAAATTATTATAAAAATCAAAATTAATAATAAATACATAAATAAATATAAATGTAAGAGTTATAATTGCTACATATATAATATTATGAAAATTAGTTAAATGGAATTAATCATCAAAATAGAGATGATATTACTTGAAAGGAATTTGAGGAGATAAGTGGGAAATTTCAATTTTTGTAAATGCGGATAGTTTTAAATAAAGATGAAATTTTAGAACATGAAGAGATGACCTTTGAAATTAGAATAAATTGAAAAGAAAGAAGAGAGTTAGATATGTTGAAAGGACAAAAATATAATCCCAAACTTATTAAGAAACATAATTGAACCATGATAATATATGGTTAACAAAGAAATTATAGCCCTATATATGGTATAACAAATATGAAATCACTAAGTTAGAAATTATATTGGTATGATAAATCAATTGTGGAAATTAGCACAAAAAAAAAAAAAAAAGATTATCAAGGATTAGAGGGCTATTGATATGATAATTTTGGTGATATTGAAAAAAATTTGGACTGTAGTAAAGAGAAGTACATTTGGTATAGGTGGTGAAATGATCATGGAATATAAAAACAAAGAAAAATATTGATATGATGATTTGGGAAAATATGGTTATTGATTATCATAAAGAGGAGTACATCTTATTGATCATGACAAATGAAAAGCTATTTATGAATAGAGATATTAATTCCACTTACATGATAGAGTTGGTGATATTGAAAGATTTAAGAAATATAGTAAGGAGAAATATATTTTGGAGGAATGGTGAAATAAAACATGAGAAATGAAAACAAATATTGGTTGTTAAGTTTAAGTTTAAAGATGATTATGAATGAGGTATGAATCCAAAATTTTGGAGAAATATGTGGTTAGAAATTTTAAGATATTTTAAAGATCTTCAATCTCACATGAGATTGAATGAGGAAATATCGATAATAGTTGAGGAAAGGAACATCAAATTATTTGAATGAGTTGAAAGAACAAATTTTAGAAATTAGGAGTGATTATAGAAATTTACATTATGAAAGTAAGAAATTTCCTTGGGAAAAGAAAAAGGAAGAATCAATGTGAGGATGCATTGAGCATAAATGATGTTATTGAGGAAACTAAGTACCCTTTTTCTCTATAAGGTTGAGCATGTCCAAATTTATTATCATCAATTGGGAATTGGAAATGAAACAACATAGTATGAAATCAAAACAAATTTTGAGTTATATGAGTTGGATAAATTATATTTATGAATTTGAGGAGAATGAAATATATTAGATGAAGTGGTAATATATGGAAAGAAATCAAAAGTATTTATAGGATATATGTTAGACACTTACAAAACTTTTCCATTATCTTGTAAGTGTACATGTTGATTGAAGAAAGCAAAGTTTTGGGTTATAACAATTTTAAGGATGGTATGGAATTTGACCCAACAAAGGTGGAATATGATACTAAAATATGAAATGACAATGACAATTAGAGAATTTTATCTCTTACTAATTTTATAACATAAGGACATTCTTTTAGTGCAATCTTGCCATTGGTTACATAAATCCTAAAGAGTTTATGGTAGATTGCTGAGAATTGAAGAATACATGATAAAGTATGGAGTTTTTAAAGGCTTGAGAATAGATATGGACTCTTTTAATTGGAATTATTGAGAATACTTCAAATAAAGGGTTAGTATGATATGAAAAAGGTTATGAGGTGTGCTTGAAAGAAGCATGGGGAAATGCATAATCTTGAAATTTTGAAGCCAATGATATATATATATATATATTGAAAGGGAAACAGATTAATATTATCATGGATTGAAAGAATGATCAGAATATTGTTTTGAATATGAGAAAGAGATAACATAAGAGCATAAGAAATATATATGAAGATTTAAATGACACTATCCTAGAAGGAAAAATGTAGAAAGGCAAGTATTATGAATAAAATGGCACACAAAGGGTGTGACAAAAACAATGGATGGGATGAGAATAAGGAAAGAATCATTACAAGGAACTATTATCCAATGATAGAAGTTGAAAAGAAATTGTCAATAGAAGGAAATAGTAAAGAAGTATGAATTGTAGAGTACGAATGAAGTAATCACTTCCAAATAATGGAAGAATAAGGAAAGAGATAATTACTTCCAAATATTAGAAGATTGTTACAAAGAACAATAGTTGAAATTATGGAATCCAATCAATATGTCATTTTGGTAAATAGTCTAAGGACTATACATATTAGGAAAGCTATGTCCAAACTATATATGTTGAAAAGGAATGAGGATGAGTAATAGAAGTTAGAATGGAAAAATATGAAATATTGGTGAAAATGAGGAGTAGAAATTTAGTATACCAGTCAAGTGAAATAGAAGGTTTTGAGACAAAAGGATAACTCAGTTAAGAGTTATTAATCCTTTTGGAAAGTCTAGCAAGAATTAGCTTAAGTGAATAGTGCATTAGCAAGGTTAGTCATGTGTGAGTATTTTAATATGAACCAACCATGTGATTTATTCCTTTGAGGAGAAGGTTGGTATAAGAAATGAATAAAAGGAAATAGGATTTCCCTAAGTGGAAAGGCCACATGGTTAAAGCTATGAAAGAGCTTTGAAAAATCATAAGTGAATTGATATGCAAATTTCGAGGACGAAATTTTTCTAAGGGGGGTAGATTGTAACACCTCTAACTTTTTTAAGGAGATAGAATAAATAATAAAAATTGAAAATTTCAAGGAAAATTAGGCTGGAATATTAGGGTTGCCAAAAATGCACTTCCCATAGAAATTGAATCAAGGTATAAGACATGTATAATTGAAAATAAACTTGACGAACCCTCCAGAATGACTATAAGCATGGCAATTTCTGAGTTCAGATGAAAAATCCTTATTTTTCTCCATTTTTAAGAATAAAAGGGTAAAATATAATTTTACAAATAAATAAGACCTAAGACATCAAAATTTGGAATGTACTTAGAAATACAAATCCAACGCCACTAAGTACACTCAATTCCGAGCTCGGAAAAATAAAATGGATTTTTCTCCACAAAAGAGCAAAATGATCCTTTCACACATCTGTGGGGGCCATAAGGAACCCATAAAGGCATCCAACATCTAGAAAACAGGTCATCATGAGTCAAACTACTACCACCTGCTAGTGGAGAAGGAGGTGGTAGTGGGAATCCTAAGACAATTTAATAATCAAAAGAAATAAAACATAATAATTACACATAATCATGGAAAACACCCAAAATGCTTATAAATACCTGAGAAAAAAAGTCTCAAAAATGTTCACAAAATTCATCACAAATTTCCCTAGCCATCTCCAAAATCTCAGTTCAAAACTCTGCCTTCTCTCTCTTTTCTTGCTTCTTTCTCATTACTTTTTTTCTTTCATTAGCGCGTCCACAGACGCACCAGGGGGAATATTCCACCCTGGTCTATCGGGTGCATCAATAAATGCATCATCCTCAATGAGCAGGGTTTTTACTCTCCTATAGTTTTTCAATTAGCCATCCATTTTCAGCCATTCAATTTCAATCTTCATCGTCAAATGTGTTCAAACAAGGGTGATCTACAAAAGCCCTTTGATCCCATGATGATCCACATCCTAGATCTCCAGAAAAATCAAAACGAACATCAAGTACTAGTGTATTACCGTCTTTGGCATGTTCTTCAAGTTATTCCAGTCAATCCTGTCAATAAACAGTGATCTTGCATTGTTGGGTGTCTTCAGCAAGGGGTGAGCTTCAAAAGCCCCATGGTCCTCCATCTTCTTTGACAACGGCAAGAGAGAAATTTACGACTATATGCGTCTAGGGTTATTTTTGGTATATTCTTCTTCGACTTGATTTCTCATCCTCCGGACCCTCTCTTCACCGGACCAGCACAGATAGGCCACCCTCAATCCCCTCTTTCAATTTTAGCATAAACCTTGGGTTTTCTGGCCACTTGGAGGTCTCCCCAGGTGTTGATCCATCAAAAATGATGGATCTAGCATGCAGGGTTGAGATCTCCTCATTTTTTGTCTTAGATACAAATTCTGAGCCATTAGATGAGTTTCTGAGCCCCAAAAGCTTTGGGGTAAGAAATCTTAGCCCTTTATGTTGCCTAATTTAGGAGATCTGGAGAAAGGTTGATCCAACAGTCAGTATCAAACTATCTCAACAGATCGGGTTCCAGCATGCTAGAGACTCCTCATGGCTGCACCCTCGCTTGTGCACTGCACCCGCGTCAAGCTCCAGGTGGTGTGAATTGATTAGATATGAGCCCGGTACGCCCAGATTTGATCTCAACCATTCAATTTTAAATTGAGATCTTAGATCTTTAATTAAGAGCTTGATATGACTATGATTTTAGATCATAAAGTTTTTATAGAATCCATGTCATGTGTATTAGCTACTAAACTCATAATATTTATGTTTTTAATTGAATTTAATTGTGAAAATTTCTAAAATTCCTTCCAATAGTGTTGGATCATGATCAGGATGATCTCAAATTGGAGATATGAACTAATGGATGGGTTCAGGAGGTCCCAAAACCTTAAGGACCATGATCATAATAAAATTTATGGGTTTCTAGATCAATTAAATCAACAAAAATGGTAAGATCAAAATCAGCCCTTAAAACGGGCTGAAATCTTAAAATCCTAATTTTGATCTCAATTAAACTCCAAATTGAGATTTAAAAGTTGGGTTGGAGTCCTCTTGATGAGGAGAATCTATTGAACCAATAAAATCATAAGTTTAATTCATTAAATGTTCTAAATTTAAGTAGCTAAGTGTATTAACATCCTTGGTCTACAAGATCTGGGATGATCAGACCAATCAAACCTTATTGGATGATGATACAATAATGTACTAACTTAAATAAATAGGATTATATGTAATTGAATTGGTAGATCTTAAGAGATTTAGCCTTAAAAGTAGTAAAAACCATAAAAATAAATGAAAATCTCCTTGATCAAGGATGATTGGATAGTATGGATATATTTTGATGATGATATGAAGTTAATATCATATGGAATTATGGACTAGGTGATGATCATTTGGGATGGATCAAGATCTATGCCCTTAAAATAAATAGAAGGACTTAAGATCTTCTTGATCAGTTGGATCAAGAAAAATCAAATCATTTGATGAGATGCATCAATGATCTAATAATGAAATTACACCAAGAAGATGTGTTAAATCTAAAAGAAAATGAAAGATCAAGTTCTAAACCCTAAAAGAGATGAAAAATGAATAAGAATCAACTAAGACCATTGGAGCATGATGGATAGATATGGCATATTAGATTTTCATTTCAATTGTTGAATGTTATTATAATTGTCTTTTATTGCTTAGTAGATTTAATTGTAGAATTACTTATTTATTTATGCTTTAATGCTTATGTAATAGAAATTACATTGAAAATGTAATTAAATGAAATTAGAATGGAAGGACATTTACATGGAATGAATGACATGGACTTAATGATAGTAAGGACCATAGTTAGTTGGATAATATGAGGAATATAAATTCCTTGGTCCAAATTAGGAGAATAATGAAACTCCATGAATGACATTTTAATGTTCATGAATTTAATTAAAATCAATTAGAAAGAGTACTTAGGGTTAACATGCTCATAGGAACCTTAAGAAAGGTTGAGCTAGGGTCACTCTAGTGGATGATGAACATAATGGCTAAGAAGGTTCTCTAATAGAGCCTCACTCTTCCCCCACCTTCCATTGATGTTTATGAGGTATAAATGCCTCCTTACAATAGGATTGAAGTAACCATTTTATGTTCAACCATTCAACTAGTAAGCCTTAGCCAATTTGACATAAGAGGAGCTGTCTAGACTTAGGATGAAATAAGCTACCCTCAACTAGTAAAACATTAACTGGTTGAGTAATAATAATAAGAGCATAAAAGGTTATTAAATCATCTAATCCTAATAAAAATTGTAATTAAGATGAGGATGATCAGACAAGATCCAAAGGATCTTGAATGATAAAAAAGAAAAGAAAAGAATACTAATGTCCTATTGTATTATGCATATGTAGAAATTATGTATGTATATGTAGATAGAGAACCCAAAACATTGATCAAACATGATTCAAGGAGAAATTAGGGCCTCCCTTATAGGAATACATACTTGTTCAAAGAAATAACTTTATATGCATGGTTTGATAGATGTATGAATCCAGACCATGATGGGCAATGTGGAAGAATACCACGTGAAATGTATGAATCAAGATACTACTTTGAGGTAAGTAGATATACAAAAATGTATTAAAGATTCATGTGTATACATACACGAACTTTTGTCTAGAATTATAGACCTTCATGATATAAGTATGCTTAGTACCTTAGCATAGTCATTAGCTAACCACATGATCCAACTAAGTGATCCAACCATATGATCCAATTAAATGATCTAACCATATGATCTAATTAAGTTATCCAACCATAGGATCTAACTAAGTGATTCAACCTCATAATCTAATTCAATTGATCTGATCTAATGATCAAATCAAATGAAGTGAAAGTAATGAGATGTTAAGACTAAGGAAACCTTAAAAATGGGCATAGAAAATATTCCAACCTTAGTTAAATAGACACATCATTTGATATGTGCAATGTATTTTACATACAAGGATGGCGGCTTGTGATTTTGTTTTACACAGAGCTAGAGACTGGGAATGCTATCCTAGGGAAGTTATGAGGATTTGGCCACCCACTTCTTGAAACTTATATGATGGATACCATGCCCAAAGAGAAGCTAAATGTCGGGTGAGGCAATAATGGGAAGGCCACCACTGTGACAAGCATGGTCCACCCCATGAGGACATGGATTTTGTTATTTCCCCAGTTGGTATCAATGAATTATTGCAGTTATCTAGGAGTGTTGTACAGATTGAGACTACGACATAGTAGTCCTAGTGTATTTTGCATTATGATGCACAGATGATAAGCATAATGTAATTCCATGGCATGATGAGATGCCACTACATCAGTTCCTAGAAAGAAAATCCCCATATGAGGATTGGAAAAATATTGAATTCCTAAGTGGAAGTATAGCCAAGGGAAGGAACAAGTTTTGAGCAATCTTCACTATTTTAACTAATTTATCCTATACCACGTATATGTATACTCTACGTTGAGATAAATCATGAATATGCAACCATGATGGAATAATGATTAAGGTATGTATTCTTATATTAATGAAGTAGTATATTTTTGTATCCCCTACCAAGCATAGCTTGTTGAGGTATTGTAAATGTTTTCATGTTTACAATACATTAGATACAGAGAAGGAGGGTTAGATGCTCAAGACTATAGAAGACTTAAGAAGATTTGGAAGAATAATCAATCAGAGTATTTTCTTTAAAGACATGCATTTTTATTTGAGAGAATTGTATTGTATTAAGAGTTTTTAATGTATGGTGAGGTTTGAACTTTGGATTATGTAATTTGGACAAGTATTGTACTAATACTGGGCTGTACTGTGAACCACTGGATGGATTCTGAAATTTAATAAAAATATATTCCTTCAATGGAATTTTATTTTGTACTAAAATTGTACTCATGTTATGTATGAAGTGGTGACTTGGGTTTTTCAGAACAAGTTTTAAAGAAAAGAACTTATGCAGTTTTGTTTTGCAAATTTTTTTTACTATTAAGGGTGCCCTTGCCTTTGAAAAATATATTGCAAAATGTGTTACAAAAAAACTGGGTTATCACAAACTAACTATGTTTTCATATCAATTCGACAAAGGCAATCACTAGAGAGTCTTTCTAGGTTATATATTAAGGAGATAATGAGCCTACATGGATACAATTGGTGATTCTCTCCTATAGAGATAGTAGATTCACCTCACGATTTTGGCAAAGTGTGCAAGAAGGGCTGGCACTTCTACATGTTTCAGTGCATCTTTTGACCATCAGACTTAATGTTAGTTGGAAAGGACCATTCAGATACTAGAAGATATACTGAGAGCTTATGCACTAAATTGGAAGGGTTGTTGGGACAAACATCTTCATTTGTCAAAGCTCGCCTACAACATGATCTACCACTCTAGCATTGGCATAGCACCATACAAGGCACTTTATGGTAGATCATGCTGCACACCAACATGTTGAGTGATGCAATTTGCTAGGTTAGAGCTTATAGAGCATTTTGCTAAGAAGGTGAGACCCATTTAGACGCACTTGGGGACTCCACATAGCAAGCTGAAGAGTTATGCCAACTAATGAGGAGAGATCTCAAGTTCTAGTTGGGAGATCATGTCTTCTGGAAGGTGCTACTAAACAAAAGAGTTACAAGTTTTGGGATGAAGGGTAAGTTAATCCATTGGTTTGTCGGTTTGCTTGAGATTCTAGAGAGGATAGGAAGGGTTGCTTATAGGTTAGCACTACTTCCCATGCTATAAGAACTGGACAATGTATTTTATGTATCCATGTTAAGGAAATACATGCTAGACCCTACCCACGTCTTAGATCAAATACCAGCCAAGTTACAGCCACATGTCACATTTTAGGAGTGACCAATTCAAATTCTAGACAAAAAAGGGAAGACTTTGTAAACCATGACGATCCCCCTCATCAAGCTTTAATGACAGCATCACTCTTATGAGGAAACCACTTGGGAGCTTGAGAGTGAGATGAGACTAAAGTTCCCAAAATTGTTTTGATGCACACATTATCACTCCATTTCAAGTATGAAACTTTTGTAAGGGGAAAGAATATAATATCAATGATCATGTAAAATTCCTTCTAGTATATGTGAAATTTACCAAAAAAAAAAGGGGGGGGTGGGGGGGGGGCAGGGAATTTTTTTTCTTTTTTTTTTACTCTCTCTCTTTTCAAGGCACTAATTTCTTCCTTCAATCATACTAAGGATGATCAGAAGTGAAATTTAGAATCTTTGAAAAAGGTTGGAATGTTCCATATGAATTAACTAAGTCATAGTCATAGGAATTAATAAGGAAAACTCTAGCTTTTGGAAATGAAATGTAGGGTAGAATTTAAAATTAACAAGATAAAGACAATGCAATGATCATGAATTATGATATGTAACTAGGGAAATGACCTAAGTGATTAATTGTAAAGAGGACTAATCATAGAAAAGCAATTAAGGTATAGGGCATAGATATGAGGTTGATGAGGCAGGGTGCAGTTACAAATAAGGTGTAGCTTAAGGGTTTATTTTAAAAGACTAAATGGAATTAAATGGCATATTGTGGATTTCAACATGGTAGTTGTCTTGTGCATGCATGTGAAAATGATCCCCAAAACATGATCATTATATGGTGTGTTGACTGCATACATAGCAAGCAACTATCCATGTAAAAAGGTAGGAGAAAGCTTTTAAATAAGGTCTTGGAAATGAGTTCTCCACCATTCCCACAACCAAAACTAGGTACATACTAGAAACCACAATGATTTTTTTTGTATAAATTTCACATATATTAAAAGGAATTTGACATGATTACTAATATTATAAGAATAGTGGACGGACTTGGACTTGTAAAAGAGTATGGGGAGAGATGGAGTGTGTGTGTGTGTGTGTGTGTGTGTGTGTGTGTGTGTGTGTGTGTGTGTGTGTGTGTGTGTGTGTGTGTGTGTGTGAAAGAATGAAAGGATTGATGCATGTAAAAGAAAAGAAAAGATGGAGGGTGGTTGGTGTGTGCTACACTAGTTGGAAAGGTATGATGAATGGAGGATGTGTAAGGGTTGTATGAGGATGAGACATGGAAAAGAATGAGTGCATGCAACACAAAGATGTGCTAGGCATGGAGAACATGCAAGGATGAAGGAAGAAGGGGAACCTGTATGGGTGGAGGAGGATAGGTCACGCAATGCAAAAGTAAGGAAAAAGATGAAGGGAAAGAGAGAGCACGGGTGAAGGAAAGAAAGGGAAGCAAGGATGGAAGAGCTTCCTTACCTCTTCTCTAATGAATTAAACTATGATCTTGTGGGAAATTTAGCAAAAATGATCTCTTTCACTCTATTTCTCCTACATTTAGCTTCAAGTACAAGGGAATGTTAAGAGATAAAAGTTACTCTCTCTTTTTTCCTTTTATTTATAAAGTGTGAGGAAAGCAAGCCTTAGGGATGGATGGTCAAGATCCAAAGAAGGGCAGGAAAAAAGGTGGAAATTTGATGGAGAAAGGTAAGCTAATGAGAGGGGGGCCATGAATTCCATTATGGGAACATGCAATAGATTTTGGATGTGTTTTGGATAGGAAAGTGGAATGGGGAAGGAAGAAAAGTGGTAGGAAATAAGATTTGATTAGGAAAGGAAAGATGATTGCTTAGAAAGGAAAGAAGAGTGGAGGTTAGGAAGTTAAGTGCAATTTGATTGGTTTTAGTAAGTGGATGAGAGGGGAGTTATCTTTTTCAAGTGGGGAATAGTGGAGTGGGATTAGAAGGTGGGAATATGAAAGGAGAAAGAAATAAGCTATTGGGAAGGTAAGGAATAAGTGGGAACAGAAAGAGATGGGAATAGAAGGGGAAACATATGGAAAGTAGATGGAGGGAATCTAGGGATTTCAAAGTTAGAAAGTATAAGGCCTAGATAGGACATGTTCTTCCATGTGTGTGTGTGTGTGTGTTTTGTTTTAGAAACTCTAAAAGAATGTGGATCATTGGATGAGGATGGGAAGTTGAGATCTTCCTTTCTTAGGATTTTGGGTTGACTTTTCAAAAAGAGAAAGGTGGCTACAGTTTCTTTCTTTCCTTTACCTCATTACTAGCCCTTAGATCATGCTTACTGTTACTTGAATGAGTAGGATCCATTATGACATATATATCTCACTTAAGCTTCATTTTCTCTCCACCATTGGATTGTATTTCCCTAGAGTGAGTGATCTTGATTCCCTATAGTTTTCTTAACATATTTCATGTGGGATCAAGTATACTTCACCACTCTTGCATGGCTAAGACATCCAATCATCAGATGGTGGTCTTCTTTTCGTTAAGTAGGAGAGAAAAAGTAAGCACAAAGTCTTCATGCGGGTCTTGTTGTTCCTTTATTTCTGAGAAGCTTTCATTGCATACGATCTTATTGTATGTGAATTGAACTTCTCTCATAAACTTCTTAATGTGGTGAAATGCTTGTATGCTTTCATGCATTGGGAGTTTGCCACTTGTTTACCTTCGTTTGAGTAGGAATTGTGCAAGGGGTTTCTGACTTCTCGGCCTTTGAGATTGACACCTAATGATTATTCTCAACCTTCGAGGCTTAATTTTTAGAATGTGTGGATCATGATGTAGCCTAGAAGGTGAAATTGCTCGTCCAGGGATAAAATTGTTAATTTTATGTATTTTTTTTTATTTGTACCCTTGACCTGCAAAATTATATAACTAACCCTAATTAGTGATATTTAAGTAATTTATATGGCTTGAAACTACTAAATATATAGGTATGTACATAATATATTTATATATACAAGGCTGAAATGTTGAATGAAAGGTGATTGGTCTCAGAAAAAAATGGTGGGTTGTGGAGATTTTTTAGGAGGTGAAAATGTGTGAACATAAGGGTATTCCAAGGATCTTAAAAACTTATTTTTCTAGGATGAATGGATAGCTATCCATTCTAGGGTTATACATGATCCTATGGTAAGAAATAAGGCAATATTGAGTGAGATTTTTAATTGCAAAAGTGCAAGGGAAATACAAGAAAAGTTGGAAATTTTTTCCAAAGGAGAAAAACATGCATATTCAAGGAGGAAACAAGAAAGTGATAAGGCAAAAACATGATGGAGAAAAATAAAGGGGATGAGGAAAATCTAAGGGGATTTTTCAAGATGATGATTGGCTAGAAGGAAAGGATAGGAAGGAGGGATTTTCACCTAATTTGGGGTAGGAGCAAGGAAATCTATAAGTACTCAATAAAGGGGGTGGGGTGGGGGCATCCAACAAATAGAGAGAAATAAGAAGAGTTCTACCCTTCGTAGGCAAAAACATCCAGATCAAAGAAGAGCTTGAGAAATCTAGAGAAGAAGAGGAGAAGAGAAACAAAGGTGTTGTGTATATAAATCTCTCCAAAGGGGTGAGGTTTTCACTAAAATTCTTCTTGTATTCATTCCTTTTATCTTTACACACCCTTTTTCCTTCCTCTATTCCATTTTTTTTCACTTCACCTACATGTAAAATTCATGCCCTAACCCCTCCATCCTACACTCTATTACACACCCTCATATCCCTCTAAAATTGACACCCAAACTTGTCCAATTCATCCTCCATTTTTACACTTTCTTTTACATGCTTAATTCCCTTCTCATCTTATTTTATTTTTCTAAATTTCTTCAACTCAATCTCCATTTCATGCCTCTATATCCCCATGATATCATCCATCTTTCCATCTAATCATGTCATAGAAGCATCTAATTTACATGCCCTTTCCTTACCCTTTCTCCCACTTTATTTTATGCACATAATCCTTGAATTACACATATTATTTTGGATTTTTGCATGTAAATTTCTCCCTTGGATTTTGGATATTGGCTAATATCTTATACTCTTGTTGAGTCACAACAAGCATATGGTGTTGTTTGGAGGAAGAAAGAATTGTGGGTGTTAAGGAAGATTTTATGCATCTTTTGTCGAGTGAATGGCATCATTCAATGAAATCTTTCCTTTTCATAGGATTTTGTATTTTCTTTGTTTTCATTGGTAATCTATGCACTAAAAAGACAAACTATGCTTTGAATACATATATTAAATAATATTAATTCTTTAAAATAATAACATTCATAAAGTAAAGCTGTAAGAAAAAATTGTAAATGGATTCTAGAATTTTAAAATAATATAATTCATAGACTTATTTGATTACATTGTAATGGACTCTAAACCCTAGACTTTATTTTTTAAGTGATTCCCTTAGTTTTAGTAGTTGTTACAATTTATGGATTGGTTGGCTAGGTTAAAGTAAATTAAATTATATTTTTAATTGAAACATGAAAATATTAAATTTGAGTCTTCAACGGATCGACCTGTATTTGCCTTGTCTATGTTATAGTGGACCTGTGTAATTGATGTTATATTTAAAATATAACCAGTTTTTTACACTATGCCAAGGACTCACAATAGAGTTTTAATTAGAATTCAATTAATGCACTTTATCACTGGTCATAGTTTAAGATTGCATACATTTTTCCATTTTCTCTAATCTTGGGAATTTTTTTGTAGTCACTTTTAATTTTATTTTTGCAAGAATTTGGAGTGAAGGAGATTTGTATATTTTTTTATCGTGATTCATGCAAATAAAGGGTTGTAATAATATAAGTTAGGGGTGAGCCATCTTAATGTGGAAGAGGAGTTGGTATGTACATGGATCCAACCCTATACGAGAAGACTTTAGTGAGGACCCCATTATGAGCTTTTCAAACTTCTTATATTGCCTTACATAGGTTGTACATATTAATTTATTTTCCTTTTGGTGGTAGGTAATTCCATAAAACAAGCATTTTATAGTTGTTGTATTCTAGGATTTTGTATTGGTTTATCACTTCTTCTTTTTGCATTTAGGGCACATTTAATGCTTTGAGGTGGATTATATGTTAACCAAACTATTGTGGGAGTGCTTAAATAATTAGTAAGGGCAATCAACCTTACAAGATCAAGGGTGGATTTCATCACCATCCCCTGGCCCACCTAGGTTAAACATCATTTAACGTACCTAAGACTTCAAAGTTAATTTAAAATCAATTTACAAGAAACCTATAGTGAACCCATGAGCTCATAGGACCTTCTTGGAAGGTGAATAATTGTTGTAACTCTAGAGGGCCCTACTTGATTAGTTATATTGGTATTTAAATGACTAACTCTGTCAAAATACTCAGCGATTCATATTACCTATGACTAATCGAGGAGGGTGTGAAGCAATTGATTAAAAATAGGATTTAACTAGTAAGCAGTAAGCCAAGTCTAAAAGAGAGGGGGAACTACTTAGGTTAGACATAATCTAAAGGGCCTCTCCTTGATAAAAAATTTAATAAAAAGAAATCTTAGCTTTTCTTGCCTCAAGATTAGTTTTATTGTTTGCAGTATTTTTGTTATGCATCATTTTTGCATATAGGTTGCATCATATAGCTTAGCATTTTTACGATAAAAATATAAAAAGTTCTCATTCATTGTATACAATGACTTGTTTTCATTGTACATAAAGTAGAGTCCTCACAATGGTGTGTGTACAGTTGTCAATGTTTGAATCTAGATGTAGCACTTTTAGATGTTGAGATTGAACGACCACTAAGCAAGGGTTAAGGAATCAAATCAATCAAGAAAACCTTGCAGAAGAAATGGAAAATGAAGCAATAGAAGTAATGCCTATAAGAGACTATTCAACACCAATACAATTTAATTCCCTATCATGTACAAAGTTACATGCAACTACTGTAGAGCATTTTGAGTTAAAATCGAGTATCATCCAACTTCTACCAACTTCTTTTGGTCTAGGTAAATAAGACCCCTACCACCATGTCAAGGAATTCCTTGACATTTGTGCAACATTTAAATACCAAAATTTTTCTGCTAACTCTGTTAGATCGTGGCTATTCCCCTTATCTTTAACAGATAACGTGAAGGCATGGATGAATTCATTACAAGTAGGGTCTATCACTACTTAGGAGCAATTGTCTAAAAAATTCCTAAACAAATTTTTTCCCATCCACAAAAGAAACAACCTCTCTAGAGAATTTATAAATTTTCAATAGAAAGAGAGTGAAATATTATGAATGCTTAGAAAGGTGGAAAGACCTATTGCACAAGTGTTTTCACCACTGTCTTGAGAAATGGCAGCAAAAACTAACATACAATTGATTTCACTAGTGGTAGAGCATTTATGATGAAGAGTGATGTGGAGGCATGGAACTTCTTTAAAACTCTATCTGAGAATTTCCAATAATGGGAATATTCTACTAGAACAGAAAGATATCCATGGCCTCAAAAGAAAGGCGGTATATATGAGATAGGGCCATTCTTGACCTTTATAACAAAATAGACACATTGAAAGATATGGTGGATAAATTTGGTAGTCTTCTTAATAAATTTGAGAAAGTTATGTTGGCTAGAGAATCCACAATGCAACGTCTTGCTATGGCTTGTTCAATTTGTTCTAGTAGAACACACCCTACTACTTCATGTCCATCTAGCTTTGTATTTCTTGAATACTTTTAGGTGAAAGTGAATGCAAGGAGTGCATTCAAAACTCCTAGCAACAATCCTTATGCTGAGACCTATAATTGTGGATGGGCTAAGCATACTAAGTTCTCATGGTACAAGAACATCCATTAAGGGGGCCCACTTGGATTTCCCCCTCCTCAACATTTTTCTCATGTCCCATTGCTAGAGCAACATTATCCTCCTAAATAGATTCCACAACAACTAAGGAAACCATCTATGGATGACACCCTCAAATTATTTATGCAAAATTCATTATAATTCCAATAATACATAGCAAGTTCCATTGCAAAGTTGGAATATCAAGTGGGTCAACTGTTTAGTGCTTTAAGTGAAAGGGAAAAGGGTGAATTGCCTAATTAGCCTATACCTAACACTAAAGGCCAATATAAGATAGGTTTATCTTCTAGAGAGGAACATTCAACTCCAGGCTAAATCCATAACTATCCTTAGGAGTGATTGAACAATAGATAATCATGTAGGTTTGACTAAGGATTTATAACAATGTGAGGATACAAAGAAGCCCATACAAACTCAGAAGGGTTAAGAGAAGAAACAGAAATTCCCACCACCCTAAAGCTTTTCGAGCATGAGCAAGTAGGCTGGATAGTTCAACACAACAGCCCACCAAAGTATAGAGATCTAAGGTGTCCCACAATATCATGTGTGATAGGGTAACACATAATTGATAGGACAGTACTTAATTTGGGGTCAAGTGTTAAACTATTGTGCTATTCTATACATAAGCAATTAGGTTTAGGTGAGATAAAGTAAACTACCACTAGACTACAATTAGTAGATAGGTCGTTAAAGTTTCATGTGATGTGGTAGAAGATGTTCTAGTAAGGTTGAAAATGTTTATTTCTTGTCGACTTCCTAGTCTTAGATACCCAACTTGTAGTAGACCTTGAAAGTCAAATTTTAATCATTTTAGGTCAGCCATTCTTGGCCACATTGAATGCCATTATCAATTGTAGGAATGGTACTACAAAGTTGTCCTTTGGGAACATGGACATTAAGTTCAATGTCCTTAAAACAGGACAACTAGACTTTGTAAATTGTGTGAAGTAAATATGATAGAAATTCTACCATCCCTACCAACCTCCAACACTGATCCTCCCCTAGCATGTCTTGCTCATTTTGGGTTTGATTTTGACATTGAAAATTCCATTGACGAAGTGAATGTGCTATTAAGCACAACACCCTTAATGGATACTTCTCAATGGAAAGACCGTGTTGGACTTCCTACACTTCTTGACTACCTACCACCTTTACTTGATAGTTCCCAATGTGAGAGTTTAGGTTCATTTGAACTGTTGCCTATTATTGGAGAACTAGAAAGAGATTCCATTGATGTTTTTGTAGAACATCATCCAACTCAAGTGTGTATAGTAGATGATTAGGAGGGTTTAAGCCCAACATTTTCCCTACATCCAAACGTACATGAACAACCCATTTAGGGATAAAGTGTCATCTTAACCCCAATATTCACAAAGATGTAAGAGAAGAGCAAAAGTTTTTGGCTATTCGATATTAGCATTGTATATTCCTAATCTGACAACTCTTGGGACAATGCACATCACATTATTCGTAAAGGTTTCCATTCATGGTAATCCACCATGCTATCATCCTATCCTATCCACAAAATCACTAGGTGGAGAATGTACATTGATTACCATGAGATTCTAAAATGGAGTGAGTTATTCTAGAAACTCCTTCATAGTTAGAGTAGGTTTAGGGTTTAGTATATTAGTTAGTTAATCTAGATTTAGTTTTAGAGCATTGCATTTGCATTCAAATTCATAGTATATTATTTTGCATTAAAATATCAACAGGTTTGGGCACCATCCTGCAGTGAAGGATATAATTCTTCCTACCTTATCTCTTAGGTTTATCATTTCATTTGTCCATGGTTTTTAAATTTAAACATTGAGGACAAGTCAATGTTTAAATTAAGTCTAAGAGTGGGGTATATTCAAAGTTGATGTATTTAGAAGTCGACTTTATGAAGTTTTGAATAAAAATTAAGTTTTGAAAAACTAGTTGATTTGTTGAAGATTTTTATGGTAAGTTCTTTTACAAAAATGAGAATTTGTATTTTCTACATATTTAGTATTATTTTTGGACTTTAGCTTATTAATAGAATTGGATGCAATTAGTTCATTATTATATCCTTTTCTATAGTTTTTCATGAAAAATTAAACTTGGAACAATTATTGCACAATAGCCATATATACATTGTTTTGGTTGAAGGGTAAGTATATCTTAGATATCCTAAAGAAGATTAGTAGATACTTAAAACTCAAGTGAGATTAGACCCATTCTTTCTTTGTGAGGGTTATATAGAAATTCAAAATTTTCTTCAGTGAACATTCATTCCTAGTTGGTCTCATTATTGTTTGTTTTAGTCAATTATTAAGAAGTTATATAAAAAACTATACCATATATCTATTGAATTTATGGTTACTTTAAAGACATATGAAAACTAGGAAAATGATAGAGGCCATATTTGATAACCCATGGCCTTTAGCCTGCCCAATGTTATCTTCTACTAGTTAGCCCTTTGAACGTTTTATATTAAGCCTTTCCTTCATTAGCCAATTAACATTTACCAATTTAACCCTATAATATATCCATTTCCCGTTGTTTTGGAAATATGTAAAGATGATTGGATAAATATCTCGAAGAAAAATCATGTGTAATATTGTTCAAGGGGAGAACAACAAAAGTGCTTCATAGAAGAAAATGAAAAAATAGAAAAAGGCTATATGCAAAAATTGAGGGAAAAGTGGAAAAGAAAAGTAAAAAAAATAGCTAATGGTAATGTTCACTCTCATGTGTAAAAAATAAGATTGTGAATACTTTGTTAGAAGACCCCCTTTACATATTTTCGAAATATCTTTGATTAAACTTATACCACTTTCTATGATAACCCTATTGTAAGTTTCTGCTTTGTCCTATTAAAAAGTCTTAGTTGATCATAAGAGTATTATGGCTTAGATATGGTTATGAATGAATAGGGATTTTGGTAGGGTGTAATAATTTTTAGTAGTTGATATCCTTTTCATGAGACCATTATCAAATTATTTCTAAGTTATCATTCTTTGGTATGAAATATATGAGAATTTGGCTTTGATGAACATTATTATACTCTCATATTGAAGAGAGATTTGCCCATATTTGAGCAACGTCTTTGTCAGTAGCAAGATTCTCCTACGAAATTTAAAGTCAAAGCATATTTTTGGTCAGTATTTAGGTTATAATTTACTTGGAGACCAATAATTACGTTTATATTGGCTATATTCACACATCTACACTCTAAGGTTTGATAATGTAAAGAGATATCATTAGCATAAGGGTAAGATTTTGAACTGTTATTCATTTTTATGTACATGTTAAATTTAGGAATTTAATGAATACTGAATGGAAGAAAATTCTTTAAGAAATGACAATAGTTTTTGAAATGCTTATGGGTATCATTTTTGGAAACCCTTACGAGACTATATCTCATACACTAGATTAGATTTTTAATTGAAAATTTGTGAAAATATAAAATTTAAGTCCTCATGCAATCGACCTGTATTTCCTTCTCTATGCTATAGTGGATCCATGCACTTGTCATTATATTTAAAACATATCATGTGGTATGACTTTAGTGTGAGTCTTGTTTTAAAAATAATGGCATTTGAGTACTTTTGAAAACAATTTTGTAAAAATATTATCGTTTATGATTCCTTTACGAAGAAGTTTTTGAAATAGGGATCTCAACTTTCAAAATAAATTTAAATAAAATAAAATTATATGTCAAAAACCTATGGTGTTACAAGATGGGTCCTCAAATGGCTATGTCAGACCCAAGTCATGCCCTAGTCCCTGTCTCCCAATGAGGCCCATCGAAACTTCCTAATAAGATCTAAAGGGCCCGCTTGATCTCCAGACTTAGAGCCCAAACTCTCTCCATATAATAACCCAATTTTTATAAATTGATTGAGAAAATCAATAAAGTTTGAGTTTTCAAAAATTTTGGGCTGGAATATTAGGTTATTGGAAATTCTCTTTTTATAGAGATTAAAATATTATTTAAAACTTATAAATTATGAATGTAATAAAAAAATTGATTGAAATGACACTAAGTACCTTCAATTCTGAGTTAGAATGAAAAATCCCTAATTTTCTCTATTTTATGAATAAAAGGGTAAAATAATAATTTTACCCATAGCCAAGAACTAAGACCTCAATATTTATAATATACTCAAAAATACAATTCCAACGCCATCAAGTACACTGGATTCCAAGTTCAGGGGAATAAAATAGATTTTTCTCCATAAAAGGGTAAAATGGTCTTTTCACATCCAGTGGGGCCCACAAGGCACCTACAAACGAATCCAACGCCTAGAAAACATGTAATGAGTGGTCAAACCACTACCAACCGCTAGTGGAGAAGGAGGTGGTAGTGGAGGATCCAATGTTAATTTAATATTTAAAAGAATTAAAACATAATTATTATATGTAATTATGAAAAATGCAAAACACCTATAAATACCCCTCCAAAAATCCTCCAAAAATATTAATTAAAATTCCCATGAAATAAATTTTCTTAATATAAAAAACTAGATCTAGATTCCTTCCCAAAATTCTAAAACTCACAAAAATATTCTTTCTTGTATTTTCTCTCTCCTCTCTCTAATTGGAACAAGAGACCTAAATTCAATTAGGCACTCTGTTCCAAGTTGAATCTCACAAATCTCACCTTGCATACCATCCTAGACTACCTTATCTACAAAACCTCCAAATCAATTTGAAGATCCAACGGTGCAAACAATGGCACATCACAAAACAAGGGACTATCAAGCCATTTTATCATAAAAGGGTATTTATTTCAAATTGGGCTTCAAAACTATGTTATTTCTCTAATCAGGTAGGTCGACCCAATTCTTATACTCATTTCATGTTGTTTTATGTAACTTTTATTTTTCTATAATTAGTTTTAGGTTAAAATTCATAAAAATAAAGCAAGGACTAGAACCCTTCAATTCTGGGTGATGGAGTCAATCCAGAAGGGTCAGAAACCCCTAGGGTAAAAATTTCAAGATTTTTTATTAAGTTTTGAGCCCTTAATTGTAAAGGGATTGATTAGATAGTCCAAAATGCATTGTCTGATCTCCCAATTGGATCGGGTTTTCGGAACGCCGTGCGAAATGCTACATGGAAATGTTCCACACGATAGCATTTTTGCGCACACACATGCGATGTCATCCCGATGAGACGACCGCGCAATGGCCCCGGTCCTGGGTGGATCACATCATGCGTGCATCCCCATGACAAGCGTGCGCCAACACGTCTACTCAACGAGCCCGTTTTGCTTGATTGATCCAAGCCATCCGTTCCAATCGGCCCAGATCAAATATAGATTATAGGAACAACTGTGAACTTCAAAGTTCAATTGTAGAGTCATCTAAACTCCAAATTGTATTCAAAAAGAAGCTATGGAAAGCTTATAACTTTTATTTTCTTGTGAAATCATAACATTTAAAAAAATCTTCATGAAACTTTCTGTATTTAAGAATTTAGCTTCTAGTTTTCATGATCTTTAAGATCTGAGATGATCAAATCTTGGGGATTTGATTTACTAATGCTATAATGTTGAAATCAAGAGATATCCATGATTGATTTGGACAGATCTAAGATAAGCTGTGGGATTTGCCCTTTATGGTAGAAAAATCCTAAAAATACAAAGGGACCTACTTGATCAATAAGATTAAGTATGATCAGACCCTTGGGATGGATTGAATGAATGATATTATGATGTAATACATTGAGATCATAGATTGAATATAACAAAAACAAGTTGATTAGATATTTAGATCTTAATGGAGTAAAATCCTCAAAGTTAATTAAAACCCTTGATTAAAAGGAAAAGATCTAAGATCTAATGGTTGGATCATAAGTAAAGATTTCTAATAATCTTAATATAATTACTTTCATTGCCTTTTATTTGATAATGGCATTGTAAATATGAATTATGTTATAAAGCATGATAGTATAATTCTTAGATTTTAGCATGATATGTTCTATATGTTATTACATTGTTATATTAGGTTGATAGATTTAATTATCTTAGTTATAACTTATATGTTAGTACATTGTTAGTTTACATTTGAAGTTTAAGCATGATTCCATTAGATTAGTAGTAAAATTTTATGTATTTTATAACTTAGGAGCATGCTAGTTTAAGTATAGTTTCATTTCAGTAAGTTAAGTTACATAGGAAGCATGTTTGTGTAAAATGTTGTTAAAATTATATTACATTTCTGCCTTAAAGTTTATGATTTAAATTTTATTAGTAGATATAATTGTTTAATTAGTGGTTATGTCTTAATATTTATAAATCACCAAAAATGAAATCTAATGAGAAAGTAGAGTTTCATGATACAAATAAGAGTGAACTATTTGACTTAGACTTAATTAGTAAAGGCTATATTTAGTAGGACAATATAAGGATTATCAAATCCTTTATGACGACTCGAGTTTTTGAAACACATTTTGTAATACATTTTTCAAAGGTAAGGGCATTCCCTTAGTAAAAAAAATTTGCAAAACAAAATAGCAAAAATTCTTTTCTTTTAAAACTTGTTTTGAAAACCCAAGTCGCCACTTCACACATAACATAAGTACAATTTATGTACAAAATAAAATTCCATTGAAAGAATATAATTTTATTAAACTTCCAGAATCCATCCAGTGGTTCACAGTACAGCCTGGTATAAGTACAATACCTGTCCAAATTACATAATCCAAAATTTGCTAACCTCACCATACATTAAAAACTCTCAATACAATACAATTCCCTCAAATAAAATAAATGTCTTCAAGAGGATGTATCTTGATTGATTATTCATCCACATCTTCTTAAGTTTTCTATAGTATGAAGTTTCTAACCCTCTTTCTCTGTATCTAAGGTATTGTAAACATAGAAACATTTACAATACCTCAGTAAGCTATGCTTGGTAGGGGATACAAAAACATACTACTTCATCAATATAAGAATACATAACTCAGTCCATATTTCATCATGGTTATCCATTCATGAGTATTCTCCACATAGAGTATATACATTATTTATGTAGTACGTGACAAATTAGTTAATATAGTGAAGATTGCTCAAAACTTGTTCCTTCCCTTGGCTATGAAATCAGTATCCAACCAATCTTTATAGGGGGATTTCCAAGAACTCATGTATTGGCATCTCATCATGCCATAGCATTACATTATGCCTATCATATGTGCATCATAATGCAAAATACATTAGGACTACTATGTGTCAGTCTCAATTCATACAATGCGCTCGAATGACTGCAATCCTCCACTGATACCAACTGTGGAATGTCAACTCCATGTCCTCATGGGGTGGACCATGGCTGTCACAGTGGGGCCTTCCCATTATTGCCCCACTCGACATTTAGCTCTCTTTGGGCATGGTATCCATCATATAAATTTCAGAAAGTGGGTGGCCAAACTCTCATAACTTCCCTAGCATAGCATCCCCAGTCTCTATCTCTATGTAAAACAAAATCACAAGCCTCCACACTTGTATGGAAAATACATTGTACATATTAGATGATGTGTTTATTTAACTAAGGCTGGAATATTTTCTATACCCTATTCTTAGGGTTTCCTTAGTCTCCATGTCTCATTACTTTCACCTCATTAGCCTTGATCATCAGATTAGATCAATTTTGATTAGATTATGAGATTGGATCACTAAATTAGATCATAAGTTTTGGATCACTTAGTTGGATCATATGTTTCGGATCACTTAGCTGGATCATAAGTTTTGGATCACTTAGTTGGATCATATGTTTCAGATCACTTCGCTGGATCATAAGTTTTGGATCACTTAGTTGGATCATAAGTTTTGGATCATGACTATGCTAAGGTAATAAGCATAATTATATCATGAAGGTTTATAATTCTAGACAGAAAATCATGTATGTATACACATGAGTCTCTAATATATCTTTGTATATCCACCTACCTCAAAGTAGTATCTTGATTCATACTTCTCAAGTGTATTCTTCCACAATGTCCATCATGGTTTGAATTCATCCATCTGTCAAACCATACGTATAAGGTTATTTCTCTATTTAAGTATGTATTCCTATAAGGGATACCCCAATCTTTCCTTAAATCATGTTTGATCAAGGGTTTGGATTCTCTATGTATGTTCTTCTACATACCCATACATAATTTCTACATATACATATGTAATACAATACTACATTAGTATTCTTATTGTTTTTGATCATTTAAGATCCTGTGGATCTTGTTTGATCATCCTTATCTTGATTACAATTTTTATTAGGATTAGATGATATACTATATTTTATGCTCTTATTATTATTACTCAACCAATTAATGTTTTATTGGTTGAGGGTAACTTATTTCATCCTAAGTCTAGAAGCTCATCCTATGTCAAATTGGCTAAGGCTTACTGGTTGAATGATTAAACACAAAATGATTACTTCAATCCTCATGTAAGGAGGCATTTAAACCTCACAAATGTCAACAGAAGGTGGGGGAAGAGCAAGGCTCTATTAGAGAACCCCCTTAACCATTATGTCCATCATCCACTAGAATGACCCTAGCTCAACCTTTCATAAGGTTCCTATGAGCATTTAATCCTAAGTACTCTTTGTAATTGATTTTAATTAAATCCATGAACTAAAATGTCATTCATGGAGTTTTATTATGCTCCTAATTTGGACCAAGGAATTGATTCCTTATATTATCCTACTAACTATGGTCCTTACTATCATTAAATCCTTGTCATACATTCCATGTAAATGTCCTTCCATTCTAATTTCATTTAATTACAATTTCAATGAAATTTCCATTACTTAAGCATTAAAGCATAAACATAAAGCATAAAAAGCATAAATAAACAATTAAATAAATAATTCTATAATTAACTCTATTAAGTAAGGAAAATTAATGCAAATCTAACAAGCTATAAACACTTATCATGATCCAACGGTCTTAATTTATCCTTATTCATTTTTCCTCTTTTTAGGGTTTAGATCTTGATCCTTCATTTTATTTTAGATCCAACATTTATTATTAATGTAATTTCATTGTTAAATCATTGATGTATCTCATCCCTTGATTTGATCTTCCTTGATCTACCCAATCAAGGAGATCTTAAGTTACTTTATCTCATTTACGAGCATAGATCTTGATCTAGCCCAACTCCTCATCATCCAATCCATTAATACAAAAAATATTAACTCAATATCATCATCAGCACATATTCATATAGTCCAATAATCCTTTATCAAGGAGATTTCCATCCCTTTTTATGGTTTTTTATTACTTTTAAGGCTAGATCTATCAAGATTTGCCTATTCAATTACATATAACCCACTTATTTATATTATTACATTATTATATCATCATCAAACTAGTTTAGATTAATCTGATCATCCTAGATCTTGCAGATCAAGGATGCTAATATATTTATCCACTTAATTACAGAAAATTTAATGAATTAAAATTACAATTTTATTGGTACAGTATGTTCTAATTATCACAAGGATTCTATCAAAAATTTATTATCTTGATTTGGATTTCAATTGAGTTCATAATTGAAGTTTATAGCTTTCTGCTCGTTTTAAGGGCTGAATTTCACTCTTACTGTTTTTCTTTATCTGATTGATCTATAAACACAAAATTTATACTTTGGTCATGTTTCTTATGTTTTGGGACCTCCTGACCACATCCATTGGTTCATATTTTTAGTTTGAGGTCATCTAAGCCATGATCCAAGATCAATGGCATAGATTTTACTAAATAGAACATATAAATACAATTTAAAACTAAAATGTAATAAGTTCAGTGGATTATAGAAGATATAAGGAATCCATAACATGTTTCAAATATAAAATTAGAGCTATATCGAGCTCTGAATTGCAAAAACAAAGTTTTAGTTCAAAATTGGACAGCCCAGATCAGATCTGGGTTACAAGTGCGGGAGGTCCAGCGGCCCGCGCCCTTTACTATCTATAGTAGGTTGTTTGGTAGATCTAGACTGTCGGATCTCCCATGGATAGATCTCTTTTGTCCATGACTTTCAAGGGACCAGATCTCATCTCCTGGGGTTTTGGGCCTCAGGAAATCATCCAATGGCTCATAATTTATTTCTGACCTGAAGATTGTGGAGATCTCAACCTTCTATGCCAAATCCATCATCTCCAATGGATCAACTGCTAGGGAGCTCTCCAAGTGGCCAGAAAACCTACACTACCTACCAAAAATGAAAGAGGGGATTGAGGGTACTTACCTGGTGAAGAAAAATTCAGCAGAGAAAGAGAAGTTCTGTCGGAGAAGATGATATAAAATTGGAATTAACCTTAGCGCCAGATATCACATTCAGTAAGCAATTTCTCCATCACCGTTGCTAGAGACTGTGAAGGTGCATAGGGCTTTGGTATATCTCGTCGTGGTAAAGACTCCCAACGGTGCAAAATTATCTTTCACCGGCTGGATTATCCGTAATAATTCAAAGAACATGTCGAAGAAGGTAATTCTCTGGTTCTTGTTCTTCGTCTTGTATTTTTAGGAGATCAAGATGTTGGATCATCCTAGAATCAAAGGGCTTTGGTAGATAACGTTATTCCTAACATATCTGACAGTCAACATTGAAATAAAATGGGTGAAATTGCATGTATAATTCAATTAGGGTTTCCATGCGGAAACCCCAGTTCAATTTGGTCAGTCGAGGACGGTGCGTCCCGGGACGCGCCAGACGGCTCCACTAAGTCTAGAGAGCCTGGCACGTCTATGGACACGCGCACAGAGTTTAAGAGAGGAGAAGAAAAAGAAAAAGGAATTGGGGAAGTTTGGAGCTATTTCTAGAACTGGGATTTTTGGAGCATACTAGGGGACCTCGTGAGGAACATTAGGAGAAATTTTGAAATTTTTATGAGCTATTTATAGAGGTGTTTTGAATTTTCCATGATTACTTGAAATAATTACTTTGATTTCTTTTGATTATTTAATTGTCTTAGGATTCCTACTACAACCTCCTTCTTCACTAGTAGGTGGTAGTGGTTTGACTAATGATGGGCTATTTTCTAGACTTTGGATCCCTTTGTCGGTCCCTTATGGGCCCCACAGATGCGTGAAAAGATAAAATTGTCGTTTTATGGAGAAAAATTAAGTTTATTCTCGCGGGCTCAAAATTGAGTGTATTTAGTGGCATTGGATTTGTATTTCTAAATACATTCTAGATTTTGATGTCTCAAGTCTTGGTTATTTGTGAAATTATCATTTTACCCTTTTATTCATGAAAATGAAGAAAAATACAGATTTTTCATTTGTATTCATAAATTGTTGTACTTACAGTCATTTTGAAGGGTTCATTGAATATGTCTTCAATTATACATGTCTCATACCATGATTACACTTCTATGAGAATTTCATTTTTCATAACCCTAATATTCCAGCTTAATTTCCCCTGAATTTCTAAATTTCATTATTTATTTAATTTTCTTACAAAAAATTAGGGATATTACATCCTTGGCCCAAACTAGGAGAATAATAAACCCCATGAATGAAATTTTAAATATTCATGGATTTAATTAAAATCAATTAGAAAGAGCACTTAGGGTTAGCATGCTCATAGGAACCTTATGAAAGGTTTAACTAAGGTCACTCTAGTGAATGTTGAACATAGTAGTTAAGGGGGTTTTCTAATAGAGCCTCACACTTCCCCTACCTTTCATTGATGTTTATGAGGTCTAAATGCCTCCTTACATGAGGATTGAAGTAACCACTCGTGTTCACCCATTCAGCTAGTAAGCCTTAGCCAATTGGAAATAAGAGGAGCAGTCTAGACTTAAGTTGAAAGAAGTTATCTTCAACTAGTAAAACATTAACTGGTTGAATAATAATAATAAGAGCATAACAGGTAAGTAAATTATCTAACCCTAATAAAAATTGTAAGTAAGATGAGGATGATCAAACAAGATCCATTGGATGTTGAATAATAAAAAACAATAAGAATAATAACATTGTATTGTACTTAGTATGCATGTTTATTAGTATGTATGCTATAGATCAAATCTAGATCACTAGATTAGATAATCAAACCCTTGATCAAATATGATTCAAGGAAAAGAACCAGGATCCTCCTCCTTAGGGATGATCAAATAACTAAACTTAGATCAAAGAAGAACTAGATGATAGAAGATCTAGGCCTTTGATCTTTATCAACAAGAATAGATTGTTGATCAAAGGATCTATGAAAGATCAAGATCAAATAGATGGATACACAAAGACTTAGAATAGAAAATACTTAGATATGAAAGATTAGAAGATCATTCTAACCATCAAATCTACTGATCAATAGGATTATTTAGATTATATATATTGACAGTATGTATGGATTTACAGATTATATACATCAGTCAAGATCATGGTAGATCTAAAGCGATGGATCACTACTTGAAGGTAGGAGGATTTGATGAATGCATCTACATGGGATGTACATGTTGAACCCATGACCTTATGTTGACAAGTGTAATGCTAATACTTATATTAAATCCCCTGAAACCCTTATGATCCAACCAAACATATATGAAATGGTTAAGTTAGAATTAAGGATTAGACTTTAAGTGAATATGGAACTAGATGATATTCCATCCCTAAGTAAATAGATAGATTGTCTAATACATATGAAACCTATTTTACATACAAGCATGGAGTCTTGTGGTTTTGTTTTAAATAGGCATAAGCGTGGGGGATACTACGCTAGGGGAATTATGAGAGTTTGGCCACTTGCTTCCTAAAATTTGATGATTTGATGATACCTTGCCCTATGAGAGGTTAAAAGTCAAGTGGGGAAATTATGGGAAGGCCACCACTGTGAAAGTCCTGTCTCCCCATATGGGCAGTGACACAATATTTTCTACCGTGGTATCAGTGGTGAACAGGGCAGTTATTCGAGCGCATTAATATAGATCAAACTGCAGCATGGTAGTCCTTTAATTATTTTGCACTATGATGTATATGAGATAGGCATAGTGAAATGCCTTATGTTTAGGCATGATGAAATGCCAGGTAATTGTATATTACCAGTATTTTTCAAGAAGGGAAATTCTCAATATAGGATTAGCTGAAATACTAATTTCTCATAGTGGAAAGAATTGATTAGCATAGTTGGGAATGATATTTGACTACTTTCATAAATTTGACGGATTTATCCATGTACAGTATGTATAAGGATGTACATATATTGCAAAGTAAAGAGTTAGATACATGAGTATGTTTATGAGTAACGAGATTATGAAGTATTAGAATTACACTGTCAATTATTATGCTTCTTGAATCCCCTACCAAGCATAGCTTGTTGAGATATTGTAAATGTTTCAATGTTTACAATATCTCAGATACAAAGAAGAAGAGTTAGGAGCTTAAGACTGTAGAAGACTTGAAGAGAATAATCATCAGGGTATACCCTTTGAAGACATGTATTTTGTTTTGTTTGAGAGTATTGTATTATAATGAGAGCTTCATTGTATGGTGAGCTTTGAGTTTTGGATTATGTAATTTGGACAAGTATTGTAATGGATTTAGGTTGTATTATGAACCACTGGATGGATTCTAGAATTTAATAAAAATATATTCCTTCAATGGAATTTTATCTTGTACAAAAATTATACATGTTATATATGAAGTGATGACTTGGGTTTTTCAAAACTAGTTCTAAAGAAAAGAATTTTTCTTGCTTTGTTTTGCCAAAAAATTTTACTACTAAGGGCCCTGCCTTTGAAAATGTATTGCAAAATGTTTACAAAACCTGGGTCGTCACACTCCATGGGCCTCAAAAGCTCCTTGTTGAGAGCTGCCTCGAATGTAGATCCTAATCGATAGATCTATATGGTATCACATAAACTCTCTAATGCCTCATAAATCACTCCGATTATGTGAGGACTGAGATGAAAAACACACTGACACAAAGACACACACACACACACACACACACACACACACACACACACACTAAAAAAAGACCATAATGGAAAAAGAAAAAAGAAAAAATCCTCAAACATCATATTGAAAGAATGAATAGGGAAGCCCCTATTTATGAGCTTTCAAATGGAACATGTCGATCACTTAAAGCAACCCACCATTCTTCTCCCGCATGATCAAGTAGTTTAGATGAGTTTGACAATATGACAGTGAATATTTTGGGCAAAAACTTGATAATGAGAAATGAGGGCCTCCATCATTTGTAATCATAACCAATCAAACCATTGGATCTCATCAATCCTATCATGAGAGGAATAGATCCCATTGACCTGCTTACCAATTTCTAATCAAATCGATAGATCCCATCAATCCATCAATAAAAAAAACTCTTCAAATTTCATTGATCCAACCATCAAATAAGTGGATATTGTTGAGCCGTTCATCAATTTCAAATCAAGTCAAGGATCAAATGAATGGACCTATCTATTCTCTCATAATTTTCTAATCAAATCCATGGATATCATTGATTTGTCTACCATATTCATTAGATCGCACTAACCCACTCATCAATTACAATCAAAATCACTAGATTCTAATATGTACTCATCAATTTGAATTAAAGTAACAAATCATGCTAATCAGTTAGACAAATTTAGTGGATTCCTTTGATCAAAGCATCAAATGAATGGATCTCATTGATTTTTGAATCAAATTCATTGAATCTCATAGATATAAGTATGAAATAAATGGATCCCACTCATTTACCCATCAATTTCAACCAAAACCATTGCTCCTATCAATTCGCTAGTTAAGTTCAAGTCAAGTCAAATCAATAGATATAGTCTCTCCATTAATCAAAATCCTTGGATCCTATGATGATGTCATAAAATAAATGGATCTAGTCAATTATTTTGTCAGATCCAAATAAAGTCAAATCAATCCAAGCAATGAATAAGTCATTAGTTTTAACTAACAAATGTTGTTAATCCATTAATCCACATCACAATCCCTAGTAGGTCCTGTCAATGACCTCAACAATCTCAAAATCCAATCTACAAGATCAAAGATGATCTATCCGGATTTCAAATTGCTTAGAACCAAAGCTATTTTTTTTTGCAAAAATCATTTCATAATGAAGGTGATCCATTCAAAATTTTAATCACTTTGGATTGAAGGTGATCCATTCAAAATCCCAATCTCCAGATCAATGATAATCCATTCAAAATATCAATTACTTTGAGTCAAAGGTGACAAATTCAAAATCTCAATCACTTTGGATTCGAGGTGATCAGTTCAAAATCTCAATCACTTTAGATCGTATGTGACCTTTTGAAAATTAATGTCATTGAAATACCTACCCCAACTAGATTCCCAAATTTTTTATTGAATTTCTCAACAATCTTGGGCCACCAACTTCAATTTTCACATATAAAATGTCTTTAGTTCAGGAAGGGTGTCTATGGTCCTTGAAAATCATCAAAAGTATCAAAATTAGTCTCTACTATTCTTGACTTTCATCCCCTATGATATTTCAATCAAGGAAGGGCAAGCTATAAATACCTAATTTTGTAACACCTAATGACTTCCGAGGGCCCATACTTTATCCTAATCATCAAAATGAAGGGGAGCCTTGGTGCAATCGTAGAGTTATCATAGTGTGACCTTCAGGTTACAAATTCTAGGCATGGAAATAGCCTCTTGCAAAATGCAAGGTTGTATACTATTGACCTTTGTGGCCTTCCTGTGATGACCTGGGTTTTCAAATGCATTTTTAAATGCAAAACCAATTCCTAATACTTTTATAACAACAATGTAATGCAGTGGAAAATCTTTTATTTTAAATTTGTTTAAAAAATCCCAAGTGTCATTTCTTTCAAGACGAACAAAGTAATTTTTAAAACTAAGACAAACATATATGCATCCAAGATCTATCGAGTCACAACTCATAGCCCAACTATAATAATTATATATACATGTCCAAAGGGTAGATCGTATACTTACATTCAGACTTGTCCTTCTCTTCATTCACTTGATCGTAGCATTAAAATTTCCTGATGCTTCTTCTAATCCTGTTGGAACTAATTTGTAAAAATAATATATTTGGATGAGTATTCCTCATACTCATAGGTAATCTGATACTACTATTTTGAAAACACGGTATGCAACATGCATAATTTCAAGAGAGGCTTTCCATGGAAAAACCATGCAATTTCTTTTTGTATAAACATGCATATTTATGCGTAAAACATAAGCTCATTTAAACATTTTTAGCCATGTAATCTTTTATTGAAATCCAATAATCAACAATATAAATATTACGAAAATCATAGAGTAGTAATCAATCAATCCATGTACTAAAATCTTGGCAAACACATCAAGCCGACTAGTCAAAGTCAATGATTCATAAAATAATAGTAATTATGAAATTCTTAAAATAATAATTGGTCAAAACAGATAACAGCATCTCAAACCCACTATAGGTATCACGAGCGTGGGTCTCTCAACGAACACATCAAGCCGACAAGTCACAAGTACTCATCTATGGCCATCTCAATGCAATATGCATATCAATATCAAAATTGAAATCATAAGGCCCACTAATGCTCACGACCAAAACTTATTCTAAAATCGTGTGGCTCTAGTATTTAGAGACTATGCCCACCATAGCCTCCATGGAAACTATGGATATGTCCTCAAAAAGGGTGCCATGAACACCTCTAGTGGTCATCCTTATTTACCATAGTAGTTGAGGAAGGGACAATGTCACTTTAGACAGTGATACCTACCACCTTCGATAGTTAGAGGCCCGGAGGCTAACCCCGTACATAAACATTCTCTCAGTATAGTGCTTACCAGGCTCATCATCATCATCATCATCAAGACCTTATCCCAATTAGGGGTCGGCTACATGAATCTTATTCCTCCATTCCACTCTATTAAATACCATGGCTTCATTTAGTCCCAAAGTTTTTAAAATTTTCCTCACCACTTCTATCCATGTTCTTTTGGGCCTTCTCCTTGCCCTTTTAGAACCTTCTACTTGTATTGCCTCACTCCTTCTAACCCAAAAAATATATATACATATATTCTAAATCTCAATCATCATAAATCATGCAGTTTATGCAACTAGTTTCAAAACATGGGAGCAATGCATACATAAAATTTATTTAATGTAAGCAATTGCATTCAAGATCATAAATCATGAAGGCAATTTTCATGCTCATAAAAAAGCATACTAAACATGGTAATAGAGTCAAGTAAATCATTTAGAATTTGGAATGCATTTGAAAACTTATTAGTATCAGACTACCTACCTCAATGTCTCTTGAATCACATTTTTCTTCAATCAAATCCTAAATCACCTTTGTGAAGTCCTGGATATTATTTGATAACAAAAATTCAAGTATCATTTCCCATTCTCTAGAGATCATAGATTAGATTTACAAATTAAAGGCTAGATCTATTTTTTATGTTATAGATCATTGACTAATGCGTTTCCAAGCTAAATCTCACTTATGGATTTAATATTTAATGGTTAGATTGCCTTCAATAACTTTTATGTCATTAAGATCTTATAATTGAATGGTCAGATCTCACAGATCACCTATCCTAACATTTAGATTAGAATCGTACTTAATTTGAACAGTCAGATCTACAATTCAAAGGTTGATGTATGTAGTTTAAGGTTGATCCTGAAATATTGATCTCCTAATACAACTAATGGATCAATTTATGAGATCTGATCATCTTTGATCTTATAGATCTATGTGATATCTAAGATTTTTAGGTTATGGTCATATTAAATAGTCCTATAATCCTAAATTTTATTATATAATTAGGTCCGTGTTCTCAATACAAACACAATGGACTTTTTGAATAATCAATCAAAGTTATATAGCCTTCTTAATAGCAGTTTTAGTGTTTCAGATCAAATAAATGATCAAGATTTGATCTCTGGGTCCAAAACGAGACAAGACAGGGTCTGTGTGTCACGATTCCCAGGATGCACTTACGTCTTGGTCGAACCGAGGCCACACCCGCACGATGCACATGCTTAAAGGATGCTCTAGAGCTCCTATTCCAGTCGTGCATTATGCACATGCGTCCCTGATACCTGATTAGGTTGACTAGATGAGACAATCTAATCTGGACTGTCCAATCATCCTAGTTCCTGTGCCTTAATATTTCCACTGCCTAATTTTTTTAAGGTCCCACTGACTCATTGGATGGCTTGGATCATCCATCCGAACTGTCCTGAAGATGGTTCCCATCAGATCCATTGGATTTGTTTTTCATCGATGATAGTCCAGTAGGTGGGAGTAGATCCAGCATGGATCTGATATGGGTTTCCTGAAAAAATGGAGAGGAATGGAATAGGTGAGAGGGTTTACCTAATCACACAAAAAAGGAGGGAAATTTGAGTTTTCTAGTGGTGCGGATCCATTTTGCCACTAGAAATGTAACAAACCCAATTTTTATGAATATAATTGAATTATTAAAAATTAAAAGTTGAAATTCTAAAAGTGGAATTAGAACTTTGAGTTCCAAGAAAATTTATTTTTTATATTTATAAATCAAGACTTAAAACTTGGACATTTATAATGTGCTCAAAAAACCAATCAGAATGGTTGTAAGTACTTCAAATTATGGGTCTACATGAAAAATCCTTATTTTTCTCTATTTTTATAAATAAAAGGGTAAAATAGTAATTTTACTCATAACCAAGACCTAAGACAACAATATTTATAATGTACTAAAAAATACAGTTCCAATACCACTAAGTATGCTCAATCCCAAGTTCGAGAGAATAAAACAAATGTTTCTCTATAAAAGGACAAAATGGTCCTTTCACACCTCCGTGGGGCCCACAAGGTGGCCACAAATGGATCCAATGGCCAAAAAACATGTCATCATGAATTAAACCACTACAACTGTTAGTAGAGAAGGCGTTGGTAGTGGGAATCCAATGACAATTTAATAATAAAAAGAAATGAAACATAATTATCACATATAATCATGAAAAATTCAAAAATCCCTATAAATAGCCCATAATATTCCCAAAAATTTTCCAAATGTTCTTCACGAGGTCCCCTAGGATGTCCCAAAATCTGAGCCCCCTCCATCTTCCCCATTTCTCTTTTCTTTCTCTATCTTTCTTTGTTGGTGTGTCCCCAGACACACCAGGGCAGATGACCCCTGTGTCTGCATTGGGAGAGTCCAAGGACGCATCATTCCCTATGAACAAGGGTTTTCACCTAGGAAACCTTAATTCAATTAAACATTGCATTCTAGCTAACAGCTCCAGATCTCCACCATTGGATCTGTTCGAACTTAAGGGATCTACAAAAGCCCTTTAGTTTCATGTTGATCCAACGACTAGATCATCAAAAAATCCCAAACGAATGTCAACTCTCGTATTAGTTACTGTCTCTGGCATGTTCTTCAGTTATTTTGGTAAATCTAGCTAGAAAATTCACATCTTGAGCCTATGGATCTCTTCTGAGAGAGGGTATCTATAGAAGCCCTATGTTATTTCTCCATTTTCGGCAACGGAAACTGAACAATCAACACCTGTATATTTTTCAATGAAGCTAGGGTTTCTTGAAGAAATTAATATCTTCTCTGGTGATAATCCTTCACCGACCAACCTAGGTACGTTAAATCTCCCTCTTCCCCTTTTATTCTAGCAGTTCCCTGGAGTTTTTCAGCCTCTAGGTGATCTCCCCGGCCATTGATTTGTCGGAGATGATGGATCGGGCAACAGGGTCAAGAACTCCTACCATGAATGGCTTAGATGCAACTTCTAAGATGTTGGATGATTTCCTAGGGTCCAAAAGCTAAGGAGATGAAATCTAGGGCTTTGATCATGACTGATGGAGGAGATCTGGTGATGGGTGATCCGATAGTCCAGATTTGGACCGTCTCACCTATCACGGGTCACCTCTCCCTAGTGACTGGTAATCCCAGGTAATGCAACGCGTGCCACACTCCCATTTAATCATATTATGTGGAGTTGATCTAAATCGTTGAATTTTGATCTAAAATCTTATTTCTTCAATTAAGAGCTCAATTTAGCTCTGATTTTAGATTTGAAAGAACTGATGAATTCCTTACATTGTGTAGAATCTTATGGAAGTATGATAATTATGTTTTTAATTATATTTATGTAAATTAATTTGTAAAATTTGTAGTAACAACCTTGAATCATGATGATCTCAAAATAGAGATTTGAACCAATGGATCTCTAGATCAAGTAATCGAATAAAAACAGTAAAGATAAATATTAGTTGTTAAAATTGGCTTAAATCTTAAAATCCAAATTCTAATCTCAATTTAACTCCAAATTGAGATTGAAAAGTTGGATTGGATTCCTCATGATGAGGAGAACCCACTGAACCAACAAAATCATAAATTCAATTCATGAAAATTTCTATTTTTTAAGAGATAATGGTATTGACATCAATGATTAGTAAAATTTGGAATGATTAGACTTTATAATCCTGATCCATTAATGATCTTGTGATTCTATAACATAGAATCAATGGTTAGAAGTGACTGATCTATGTTTAATTAAGAAATCTAGACTTAAAAGTAGTAAAATCCATAAAAATGAATGGTAATCTCCTTAATCAATTTGATCAAGGATGATTGGATAGTGTGGATTTATTTGGATGATGATATAAAGTTAATATCATATGGATTTATGGACTTCATGATGATAATTTGGGATAGATTGAGATCTATGCCCTTAATGTTGGAAAAATAACTTAAAATCTTCTTGATCGGTTGGATCAAATCATTTGATGAGATGCATCATCGATCTAGCGATAAAATCACATTAAGAAGATGTATTAGATCTAAAGGAAAATGAAAGATCAAGATCTAAATCCAAAATGGATGAAAAATCAATAGAAATCAACTATGACCGTTGGATCATGATGAATAGTTATGGTATGCTAAATTTTCAATTGAATTATTGAATGTTATTATAATTGTCTTTTATTTCTTAGTAGATTTAATTATTTATGCTTTAATGCATATGTTATGAAAATACATTGAAAATGTAATTAAATGAAAAATAGAGTTGAAGGACATTTACATGGAATGAATGACATGGACTTAATGATAGTAAGGGTTATAGTTAATAGGATAATATAATGAATATCATTTCCTTGGCCCAAATTAGGAGAATAATGAAACTCCATGAATGACATTTTAAATGTTCATAGACTTAATTAAAATCAATTAGAAAGAGTACTTAGGGTTAAAATGCTCATAGGAACCTTATGAAAGGTTGAGCTAAGGTCACTCTAGTGAATACTAAACATGGTGGATAAGGGGTTTTTCTAATAGAGCCTAACTCTTCCCATACCTTCCATTGGCATTTATGAGGTCCAAACGCCTCCTTACATGAGGATTGAAGTAACCACTTTATGTTTAGCCATTCAACTCGTAAGCCTTAGTCTGCTAGAAATAAGAGCAGCAGTCTAGACTTAAGATGAAATAAGCTATTTTCAACCAGTTAAACATTAATTGGTTGAATAATAATAAGAGCATAAAGGGTTGGTAAAATATCTAATCTTAATAAAAATGGTAAGTAAGATAATCAAGATCAAACAAGATCTATAGGATTTTGAATGATCAAGAACAATAAGAATCCTAATGTTGTATTTTATTAAGTATTCATGTATGTATGTTGTAGACAAATCTAGATCATTAGATTAGATAATCCAAACCTTTGATCAAATATGATTTAAGGAAAAGAACAAGGATCATCCTCCTTAGTGATGATCAAATAACTAAACTTAAAACAAAGAAGAACTAGATGATAGAAGATGTAGACCCTTGATCTTTATCAATAAGAATAGATTGTTGATCAAAGGATCCATGAAATATTAAGATCAAAGATACACAAGGACTTAGAGATAGAAAATACTTAGATCTAAAAGTTTAGAAGATCATTCTAACTGCTAGATCTATTGATCAATAGGATAAAATACTATCTGAGAAAGATAAATTATATGGATGATAGGAACACAAGACAGAACTATATCCTTTATATCAAAAGACAAGATTAGATAAGGAATATAGATAGCAAATAATAACAGTATGTATGTATTTACAGATTAGATACGTCAATCATGGAGGATCTGAGGGGATGGATCACTACATGAAGGTAGGTGGAACTTTAAGAATATAAGACTTATGGTCTATGGAATTGTTATTATTCATAGACATTATAATGCTTATGAATGATAACATGCTTAGTTACATTTGAATCATAATTCATGTATATGAATAGAGATAACTATTGAAATTAGATGAAATGCATAATAAATACCTGTGTATCATTTATAATTACCCCTAAACTTAGATAAGAACATACTAATAATGGATATCATTTGTATCAAATGAGTATCCTTACACTTAATAACATTTGGTACATGAATACCAAATTAAAGAAAATGGGGATCGCTTACAATGAATGATTAATCCCTAAACTTATAAGAATATGGGTATCATTCATTGTAATTGAGGATCTCTAAATCTAGAAATGAAATTATCTCCTTAGTATGAGGATATTGAATACGAGAAGGATAATATAAATAGATAGATCGTCTACGATGCACAAGAAGTATTTTAGATACTAGCATGGAGGCTTGTAGTTTTGTTTTAAATAGGCATAAGCTTGAGGATGCTATGCTAGGGAAGTATTGAGGGTTTGGCCACTTGCTTCCCAAAATTTGATGATATTATGATACATTGCCTAAAGAGAGGCTAAAATTTGGGTGGGGCAATTATGGGAAGGCCTCACTATGAAAGTCCTGTCTCCCCATATGGGAAATGACATAATATTTTCCATCGTAATATCAGTGGTGAACGGAGCAGTTATTCAAGCGCTCTAGTACGAATCAAACTGTAGCATGGTAGTTCTTGAGTATTTTGCATATGATGCATGACATGATGATATGCCAATATTGCCTTATTGAGGTAGCATTTTCCCAGCAAAAGTCTAGATGATTTATTAACTCAATATATCTAAGTATGGTTATTGATGTTTTGAGATATTGACTATTTTTCATGGTTTTTTTTTTTGTGTATATATATATATATATACATACGATATAATGGTGAGTGGTTTGGAATTATCATAATGGATGTTACATGATAAATTTTATGATAGAATGATCATATATGGTATGGTTCATGGAAATTGAATTATGTGATTCATATGGAATATGACGGTTATGAATACTGTACTTTTGAATTGTACGATTCCATATGTTCTTGAATCCCCTACCAAGCATAGCTTGCTAAGATATTGTAAATGTTTGAATGTTTACAATATCTCACATACATAAAGAAAAGAATGGAGGGATACGACATGGGAAGATGAAGACCATACTGTTGATCAAGATTATGTACATTTGTGAAAGGATTGTATTATATTTTGATTTGTGTATTTTGGACATAAGATGTAATAAAGGGGCTGTGTATGTGAACCACTGGATCGTTCTTGCAATTTTAATAAAATGAGTTTCTTTGGAAACATATGTTGTACACAAAATTATGTATGTATATGTGAGTGAAATGTGGCATTCAGGTTTTCTGAAAAGAATTTCAAGGAAAAAAATTTCCACTGCTTAAGTTTTCCAAATGTTTGCAAAATTGTTTGTCCACCATTTGAAAATGAATAACAAAAATGTATTTTAAAAACCCGGGTCACCATAGTTGGTATCAAAGTAGATTCATCCAGTCACTTGTAGCCCCTTATGTCCAATATGATTATGACAATACAAGTTGAAGAAGAGAAATAGTGAGTGAATTGAGAAATAGGAGAGTCTTAGTTGAGAATGAGTACAGAAAGAGTTGACTCATTATTTAAGGATGAGTATAGATAGAGTTAACTCGTTAGTTTAGGATGAGTATAGAAAGAGTTAATGTAATTAACTCATGAAGGAATAGTAATGTACAAGTAGATATTACATAGTGAAAGGATTAGGAATACTACTTAGTAAGTAAGAATCCCAATAGAGGGATTAGTGAGATATAAAAATCAATAAGGAAAACATTCCAATAGATAAAGATATAATGTATGATATTCAGGTCTAACCTGAAGTCTTGAGTAAACATACATATGTAGAAATAAAGTACACCAATACTAGTATGTATATAACCATTATTAAGTGAAAGAATGGAGATTAAGAGAAAGAAGTGATAAATTGGGAAAAAATATATATGATGGGAATAGTGTAGAAGGAAAAACTGCAACCTTTATAGGAAAGGTGAAATAGAAATTTATGAGAAATAGGTGCTAAAGATGAAACCTTAGAATTATTATAAATTTTGAAAATAATAATAATAAATATAAATGTAAGAGTTACAATCATTATATATATAGTATTATGGAAATTAGTTAAATGGATTTACTCATCAAAATAGTGATGATATTACTTGAAAGGAATTTAGGAGATAAGTGAGAAATTTCAAAATTAGCAAATGAGAATAGTTTTAAATAAAAATGAATAAGGAGATAAGTAAGTATTTTCTCTCCAAAATTAGTAAAGGAAAAAAGGTTTAATAATGAGATGATAAAATTTTAGAATATGAAGAGATTATCTTTAACATTAGAATAAAATGATAAGGCATAAGAGAGTTAGATATGTTGAAATGGCAAAAATATAATCCCAAACTTATTGAGAAAAATAACTAAACTATGAAAATATATGGTTAACCAAGAAATTATAGCCCCTATATATGGAACAATAAATATGAAATCACTAAGTTATAAATTATATTGGTATGATAAATCAATTGTGGAAATTAGCACAAAAGGATTATAAAAAATTAGAGGGATATTGATTTGATAACGTTGGTGATAATGAAAATAATTTTAGGACTATAGTAAAGAGAAGTACATTTGGTATGGATGGTGAAATGATCATGGAAAATAAAAACAAAGAGAAATAGTGATATGATGATTGAATATCATAAAGAGGAGTACATCTTATTGATCATGGCAAATAAAGAGCTATATATAAATAGAGATATTGATTCACTTATATGATAGGTTTGGTGATATTGAAAGATTTAAGAAATATAGTAAGGAAAAATATATTTTGAAGGAATGATGAATGAAAACCTATAAACAAATATAGGCAACTGAACTTAAGTGTAAATTTTGGATAAATGAGATGATTATTATTGAGGTATGACTCTAGATTTTTGGGAGAAATATGTGGTTAGAAAATTTAAGATATTTCAAAGATATTCAATCTAACATGAGATTGAATGAGGAAATATCTATAGTAGTTGAGGAAAATGACATCAACTTATTTGCATGGGTTGAAAGAACAAATTTTAAGGATTAGGAGTGATTACAGATATTTACATTAGGAAAGTAACAAATTTCCTTGGAAAAAGAAAAAGGAAGGATCAATGTGAGAATGCATTGAATATAAATGATATTATTAAGGAAATTAAGTACTCTTTTACTCTATAAGGATGAGCATTTCCAAATTTATTATCATCAATTAGGAATTGGAAATGAAACATCATAGTATGAAATCAAAACAAATTTTGAGTTATATGAGTTGGATGAATGATATTCACGAATTTGAGTAGAATGAAATATATTAGATGAAGTGGTAATGATATATGGAAATGGATTTAAGGAAATTAAGAGCATTTATAGAATATATGTTAGACACTTATAAACTTGTCAACTATTTGATAAGTGTACATGTTGATTGAAGAAAGCAAAGTTTAGGGTCATATAAATTTTAAGGATTATATGGAATTTGACCCAACAAAGGTGGAATATGATACTAAAATATGAATGACAATGACAATTAGAGAAATTTATCTCTTACTGATTATATAACATACTATAAAGACATTCTTTTATTATAATCTTGCCATTGATTACATAAACCCTAAAGAGTTTATGGTAGATTGTTGAGAATTGAAGAATGTATGGTAAATTATGGAGTTTTAAGGCTTAAGAGTGGATGATTACAAAGTCAATATGGACTCTTTTAATAGGAATTATCAAGAATACTTGAAATAAAGGGTTAGTATGATATGCAAAAGTTATGAGGTAAGCTTGAAAGAAGCATGAGGAAATGCATAATCTAAAATTTTTGAAACCAATGATATATATATATATATATATGAAAGGAAAAGAGATAAATATTATCATGGATTGTAAGATTTTTTAGAATATTGTTCTAAATATGAGAAAGAGATAACAAAAGCGGATAAGGAATATATATGAAGATTTAAATGACCCTATCTTGGAAGGAAAATTGTAGAAAGTCAAGTATTATGAATAAAATGGAAAACAAAGAATGTTACAAAAACAATAGATGGGATGAGAATGAAGAAAGAATCATTACAAGGAAACTATTATTCAATGATAGAATTTGAAAAGAAATTATCGAAAGAAAGAAAGAGTAAAGAGGTATGAATGTTTAGAACAAAAATGAAGTAATCACATCCAAATAATGGAAGAACAAGGAAAGAGATGATTACTTCCAAATAGTGGAAGATTGTTATGAAGAATAATAATTGAAATTATAGAATCCAATCAATATGTCATTTTGATAGATAGTCTAAGGACTGTACATATTAGAAAAGATATGGAAAAACTTGTATAAGTTGAAGAGGAATGAGGATGAGCAATAGAAGTTAGAATGGAAAAATATGAAGTATTGAAAGATTGGTGAAAATGAAGAGTAGAAATTTAGTATACCAGTCAATTGAAATAGAAGGTTTTGAAACAAAAGGATAACTCAATTTAGAGTTATTAATCTTTTTGGAAAGTCTAGCAAGAATTAGCTTAAGAATAATGCATTAGCAAGGTTAGTCAAGTGTGAGCTTTTTATGTCAATAGATGAACCAATCATGTGATTTATACCTTTGAGGAGAAGGTAGTATGTGAAATGAATGAAAGGAAATAGAGATTTCCTCATGTGTAAAGCTATGAAAAATTCTTGAGTGAGTTGATATGTAAATTTTGAGGACAAAATTATTATAAGGGGAAGATTATAACAACCCCAATTTTTATGAATATAATTGAATTATTAAAAATTAAAAGTTGAAATTCTAAAAGTGGAACTGGAACTTTGAGTTCCAGAAAGTTTCATTTTTATAAAAATAAAATCAAGAATTAAAACTATGATATTTGTAATGTACTTGAAAAACCAATCAAAATGACTGTAAGTATGTCAAATTCTAAATCCATGTGAAAAATCCTTATTTTTCTCCATTTTTATGAATAAAAGTGCAAAATAGTAATTTTACTCATAACCGAAACCTAAGACAATAATATTTATAATGTACTTGAAAATATGGCTCCAACGCCACTAAGTACGCTCAATTCTGAGTTCGGGAGAATAAAATGGATTTTTCTCCATAAAAGGACAAAATGGTCCTTTCACACCCCATGGGGCCCACAAATGGATCCAATGGCCAGAAAACATATTATCATGAGTCAAACCACTACCAGCGAATAGTGGAGAAGGAGGTGGTAGTGGGAATCTAATGACAATTTAATAATAAAAAGAAATGAAACATAATTATCACATATAATCATGGAAAATTCAAAAGTCCTTATAAAGAGCCCAAAAATTTTCCTAATGTTCTTCACGAGGTCCCCTAGAATGCCTCAAAATCCCAGTTCCAAACTCCTCCTCCATCTTCCCCATTTCTCTTTCCTTTATCTCTTTCTCTCTCTTTTCCCTGTGGGTGCATCCCCAAACGCACCCGGGCAGACGACCCCTGTGTCTGCATCAGGAGCGTCCAGGGATGTATTGTCCCTAATGAACTAGGATTTTTACCTAGGAAACCCTAATTCAATTAACCATTGCATTCTAGCCAACAGCTCCAGATCTTGTCCGTTGGATTTGTTCGGACTGGGGGGATCTACAAAAGCCCTTTAGTTTCATGTTGATCCAACTACTAGATCATCAAAAAATCCCAAACGAATGTCAACTCTGGTACTTGTTACTGTCTCTAGCATGTTCTTTAGTTATTCTGACAAATCTAACCAGAAAAATCACATCTTGAGCCGATGGATCTCTTCAGAGAGAGGGTATGTATAGAAGCCCCATGTTATTTCTCCATTTCTAGCAATGGAAACTGAACAATCAATGCCTGTATATTTTTAGACAAAGTTAGGGTTTCTTGAAGAAATTAATATCTTCTTCAGGGATAATCCTTTACTAGCTGACCCAAGTAGGTTACATTTCCCTCTTCCCCTTTTATTCCGGCAGCTCCCTAGAGTTTTTCGGTCTCTAGGAGATCTCCTTGGCACTCCCTCCATGAATGGCTCAAATGCAACTTTTGAGCAATTGGATGATTTCCTGGGGCCCAACAACCCTAGAAGATGAAATCTAAGGCTTTGATCATGACTGATGGAGGAGAGCCGGTGATGGGTGATCCGATGGTCCAAATCTAGACGGTCTCACCCATCATCAGTCACCTCTCCAGGTGATGGGTAATCCCAGGTAACGTGACATGGGCTGCACTCCCGTTTTGTCACATTCTATGGAGTTAATTTGAACCATTGAATTTTGATCTGAAATCTTGTTTCTTCAATTAAGAGCTCAATTTAGCTTTGATTTTAGATCTGAAAGAACTGATGAATTCCTTACATTATGTTGAATCTTATGGAAGCATGATAATTATGTTTTTAATTGTATTTATGTAAAATAATTGGTAAAATTTGTAGTAACAACCTTAGATCATGATCAAGATGATCTTAAAATTGAGATCTCTAGATCAAGTAATTGAATAAAAACAGTAAAGATAAATATCAGTTTTTAAAATTGACTGAAATCTTAAAATCTAAATTCTGATCTCAATTTAACTCCAAATTGAGATTGAAAAGTTGGGTTGGATTCCTCTTGATGAGGAGAACCCACTGAACCAACAAAATCATAAATTCAATTCATGAAAATTTCTGTTTTTTAAGAGATAATGGTATTAACATCCATGATCAGTAAAATGTGGGATGATCAGACTTTATAATTCTAATCCACTAATGATCTTATGATTCTAGAACATGGAATCAATGGTTAGAAGTTATTGATCTATGTTTAATTAAGAAATCTAGCCTTAAAAGTAGTAAAATCCATAAAAATGAATGGTAATCTCCTTAATCAATTTGATCATGGATGATTGGACAGTGTGGATGTATTTGGATGATAATAACACTTTAATATCATATGGATATATGGATTTGATGATAACAATTTGGGATAGATTGAGATCTATGAACTTAATGTTGGAAAAATGACTTAAGATCTTCTTGATCAGTTGGATAAAGAAGGATTAAATCATTTGATGAGATGATCAATGATCTAGTGATAAAATCACATTAAGAAGATATATTAGATCTAAAGGAAAATGAAAGATCCAGATCTAAATCCAAAATGGATGAAAAATCAATAGAAATCAACTATGATCGTTGGATCATGATGAATAGTTATGACATGTTAAATTTTCAATTGAATTATTGAATGTTATTATAATTGTCTTTTATTGCTTAGTAGATTTAATTGTTAGATTTACTTATTTATTTATTTATGCCTTAATGCTTATGTTATGAAAATTACATTAAAAATATAATTAAATAAAAAATAGAGTTAAAGGACATTTACATGGAATGAATGGCATGGACTTAATGATAGTAAGGGCTATAGTTAGTAGGATAATATAAGGAATATTATTTTCTTGGCCCAAATTAGAAGAATAATGAAACTCCATGAATGACATTTTAAATGTTCATGGACTTAATTAAAATCAATTAGAAAGAGTACTTAGTGCTAAAATGCTCAAAGGAACCTTATGAAAGGTTGAGCTAAGGTCACTCTAGTGAATGCTAAATATGGTGGTTAAGGGGGTTTTCTAATAGAGCCTTGCTCTTTCCCTACCTTCCGTTGATGTTTGTGAGGTCTAAATGCCTCCTTGCATGAGGATTGAAGTAATCACTTTGTGTTCAGCTATTCAACTAGTAAGCCTTAGTCAATTCGAAATAAGAGGAGCAATTTAGACTTAGTATGAAATAAGCTATCTTCAAACAGTAAAACATTGACTGGTTGAATAATAATAATAATAAGAGCATAAAAGGTTAGTAAAATATCTAATCTTAATAAAAATGGTAAGTAAGATAATCAAGATCAAACAAGACCTATAGGATCTTGAATGATTAAGAACAATAAGAATCTTAATGTTGTATTTCATTAAGTATTAATGTGTGTATGTTATAAACAAATCTTGATCATTAAATTAGATAATCCAAACCCTTGATCAAATCTGATTCAAGGAAAAGAACCAGGATCATCCTCCTTAGGGATGATCAAATAACTAAACTTGGAACAAAGAAGAACTAGATGATAGAAGATCTAGGCCCTTGATCTTTATCAATAAGAATAGATTGTTGATCAAAGGATTTATGAAAGATCATGATCAAAGATAACAAAGACTTATAGATAGAAAATACTTAGATCTAAAAGGTTAGAAGATCATTCTAACATCAGATCTATTGATCAATAGGATAAAATACTATTTGACAAAGATATATTATATGGATATAGGAACACAAGACAGATTTAGATCCTTTATATCAAAGGAAAAGATTAGATAAGGACTATAGATAGGAGATTATCCAAATTTGTACACATAATGACAATATGTATGTATTTATAGATTAGATACATTAATCATGGAGGATCTGAAGGGATGGATCAGTACATGAAGGTAGGTGGAACTTTAAGAATACAAGACCTATGGTCTATGGAATTGTTATTATACATAGACATTATAATGCTTAAGAATGATAACATGATTAGTTACATTTAAATCATAATTCATGTATATGAATAGAGATAACTGTTGAAATTAGATGAAATACATAATAAATACCTGGCTATCATTTATGATTACCCCTAAACTTAGATAAGAACATAATAATAATGGATATCATTTATATCAAATGAGTATCCTTGCACTTAATAACATTTGGTATATGAATACCAAATTAAAGGAAATGGGGTTCATTTACAATAAATGATTAATCCCTAAATTTATAAGAATATGGGTATCTTTCATTGTAAAATAGGATCCCCAAATTTAGAAATGAAATTATATCCTTAGTATGAGGATATTGAATACGAGAACGCTAATATAAATAGACAGATCATCTGGGAAGTACAAGAAGTATTTCAGATACAAGCATGGAGGCTTGTGGTTTTGTTTTAAACAGGCATAAGCCTAAAGATGCTATGCTAAGGAAGTTATGAGGGTTTGGCCACCTGCTTCCCGAAATTTGATGATATTATGATACCTTGCCCAAAGAGAGGCTAAAAGTGGAGTAGGGCAATTATGGGAAGGCCTCATGTGAAAGCCCTGTCTCCCCATACAAGTAGTGACGCAATATTCTCCACCGTAGCATCAGTGGTGAACAGGGCAGTTATCCGAGCATGCTAGTAGGGATCAAACTGCAGCATGGTAGTCCTTGAGTATTTTGCATATGATGCATGACATCGTGATATGCCAATACTGCCCTAATGAGGGAGTATTTTCCCAGCAAAAGTCTAAACGATTATCAACTCAGTATATCTGAGTATGGTTATTGTTGTTTGAGATATTGACTATTTTTCATAGTTTTTTACCGTATAAATATATACATACATATGATATAGTGGTGAGTGGTTTGGAATTATCATAGTGGATGTTACATGATAAATTTTATGATAGAATGATCATATATGGTATGGTTCATGGAAATTGAATTATGTGATTCATGTGGAATATGACGATTATGAATACTGTACTTTTGAATTGTACAATTCCATATGTTCTTGAATCCCCTACCAAGCATAGCTTGCTGAGATATTGTAAATGTTTGAATGTTTACAATATCTCAGATACAGAAAGAAAAGAATGGAGGGATACAACATGGGAAGACAAAGATTATACTGTTGATCAAGACTATGTACATTTGTGAAAGGATTGGATTGTATTTTGATTTGTGTATTTTGGACATAAGATGTAATAAAGGGGCTGTGTATGTGAACCACTAGATCGTTCTTGCAATTTTAATAAAATGAGTTTCTTTGGAAACATATGTTGTACACAAAATTATGTATGTATATGTGAGTAAAATGTGGCATTCAGGTTTTCTGAAGAAAAAAATTCAAAGAAAAAATTTTCCATTGCTTAAATTTTCCAAATGTTTGCAAAATTGGTCATCCACCTTTTGAAAATGAATAACAAAAATTTATTTCAAAAACCCAAGTTGCCATAGGAAACCCTAGCGCTGAAAGTGCAGAGACACAGTGAGGCCTATGCGAGAAGAAGGAAAAGAAGAGGAAGAGAAAGAGAAAGAGAAGAAAAGAAAAGGGGAGAGGGCTTACCTGATTTAGGTGGGTGCCAGTGCCATGGAAGAAAAGAAGAATAGAGGGGGGAGAGGTTTTATGGTGAGGGAAAACCTATTCCAGAGATGGGGGTGGTGTCATCCCTGTGGCAATGTTATCATTTTTCCTGGTGCAGTGAGGTTGACTGGAGAAAGGGGGCGGTGCCCTCCCCATGGTGGTGATGCCATTTTTTCTCGGTGCCGCAAGGGGGTGGCGCCTGCTACTTTTCTAGCGTAGATGCCGGGTGACGCATTGGCTACATGGTGATGACGAATGGGGGTGTCGTTATCAAAATGACCCCTACATTTTCTGGTCCTTTTTCTTTAATGTTTATAAAATTACAAAAATGCCTTCCAATCTTCAAACCCCCATAACTTTTTCATCTAATCTCCATTTTTACCATTCTTTATGTCGTTGGATTCCATTTTTTCAATTAGAATATGATTATGGGGATATTTCCACCAAATTGGATCTATAAGAATCTCACTTTCAATATTCCAAAATAGGACTTAAACTTTTAGGTTATTACACTGCCACCTCTTCTCCGAACCTCCCATATGCTGGAGTTTCATGCACTGGGCCTGCCCTTTTATCAAAATGGATGTCACATTATCAAGAAAAAGCACACTTTGGAAAGGTTTCAAAATGGTTTGAGAATTTCTAAAATGGGCTTCAAAATCATCAAGAGACAAGTTTCATAAGAAAATGACCCACAGATAGCATGATTGAGGTGTAAGTCCTAGAAACCATATTGTGAACTCCACATGAACTAAATCTTAGCACATCAGTCTTTATTAAATTAGGAATGACAAAAAATGCTTTTGAAATCGCAATTGTGAAAATTTTTCCTATTACTTTCTTAGTTGGATCTGGTTTCCTACTAGGTAGATTTTATTTATGCCCTACATTTTTTCATTCCTTCTCTCTTAGTTGGATTTGGGTTTTCTCTTGCAAGTAGATTGGGGTTTAGAATCTTAATTTGAGAGAAAATCTAATGAAATTTCTGGAGGTTCCACCAAAGTAAGAATTCCAATTCCTAAACTACAATGGAGACAAAATTTGAATTCAAATGAGATAGTGGAATCTCCATCACAAGGAACTTTATTCTTGCTCATAAAAGAGAAAATCTCCTTTTTAATCTATTTTCCATCCTCTTTCTTGCATCTAAAGAGACAAATGAGGCTTCTAATTAGAGCTTTTCTCTATTTGAATTTCTATAGTAAGTTCCTAATGGAATCCCCATTGTGCTTTCTAGATTGAGCGTAAGAATTTCATCTTTTGCTCAATCCTAGAGGATTATTTGAATCTCTAATCATTCATTATTTAGAAAGGAAAATTAAACTCTAACCCTTGAAGAAAGAGTTAGCTTTTTAACATATTTTTTAATCTAATATCTTCAATTATGATGTCTCTTTTTTTCATTTCCTCTCACTTTCTCTCTTGAATCCAACGATGAAGTTCTAAGTAACCTAATGGAAGAAATTTTGGGCTTCTAGGGTTCTTATCTTGGTGAGCTTGTTTCCATGCAAGTCAAAACTTAAGGATAGGGATTCTTGAATTTTAGATAGATCCACTAGAGTTTCTACAACTTTCCTTTGTTTACTTGAATTTACATTTCCATAGTGAATTACCAAAAATTTATCCCTTCCCATGGTCTTTTCTTTGAAAAAAGGCATTCTAAAAGTAGAGAACTTCTTAGGAAAAACTTAGCATAAAGTATGCAATAGTTTTCCCTAACCTATAAGACAATTTGATTTTTACAAGTTTTCTTTTGGTCTTTTATTTGAAAAAGTTCATGACAGAAAGAATTATCTTCTATCGATATTGATAAAAAATTGTTCATTTAAGAACTAGCAAAACCTCTCTTATTAAGCATCCTACTCTGTATTACTTACATTATGCACTAATTCTATGTTCTAGCATTCATTCATAGCATTCTTCATCTTTCTAGTTCCAAGATAGCATTTTCTAATACTTAGCATTCATTTTGTTCTTGATTTTAAGCATTTAAAAGATCAATTTTTGTGCACAACATGTATGTTTTAATTCAAGAAATGATATTGAATATGTTTCTAATGCCTTTAGTTTAGTTTCTCCATTAATGTTCAAATCATGTTTGTTCTATATTCTATCTTGGAAAAATGTTTCTAATTAATGCTTGTATCTTTAAGTTTCTTTCCATGTTTTGCAGGATTCTTAGAAAGTTTCCCTCATGTCATATCTCCATCTTTAATTTCATAAATCCAATTAATCAGGTTGAATTAAATTAATAGTTCAAGATATAGCTTACTATCATTCACATGCATAGCCATATATGTTTCTATTTGGTCCAAAAAATATGCCTCTAGTTGACTTGAAATAAACAAGCATGCCGCATATGTTTCTAAGCATGTAATCTATATGTTTCTACTTTCTTATTTTAGTAGGCACCATGTACCTAAATTCTTATCTTAGGTATGTCATCACATCTCTAATGTGCATCACCTCCATTAACTCACATTACATGTTCTTAGCTCATTTTCTATAATGCATGTTTACATTCTTGTACATTAATGTTTTCAAGTATGACATAGTAAGTACTTTGAAATAAGTGAGTGTACAAATGTTTTTTTATGACTTACTTTAGGCATTCTTTTTACTATCTTTTGAACACTAACCTTAAATTTTCTAATCAGGTGAAAGTAAAATTCAAACTAACTAGGTTTTTAGCCTAGAAGAGCAAGCGGTTTGGTTTGATTGCACTCCTTAATTGCTACTATAGTTCTTAGAAATGTCAAACTTAGATCTTTGGCTTAGTGGGCTCATTTGGGTCATTAGAGACATAAGGCCCTATTTGCCTTAGGTGACAACTCCTCTTCATAATGCACTTAGGTTCACATGAATCTAGGGTACAAACTTGAATAGATGCATTAGAAAAGACATACTCAATTTTAAAGGTACTTTTCCTCCAAAAATGTTACAGGCCTAATTCAAGTGAAAAGAAATATATCAATCTTATAAAACACCTCTGATCTTCATTGCAAATAAGATCATTAAATGTAGCCTAGGGTAAGATGAGAAATCCTTCCCATTACATTGTGGGCACCTAACAAATATCTACATGGACTCCTAATGAACAGCTCAAATCACCAAATAGCAAGACATATCTTAATATTTATTATTGTTGTTATTGTTATAGTGAAGAGTTATGAAGCAAACTAGCTAGAGCCTACTATCCTAATTCCTATATATACTTGAAATCTCCCTATGTAGGGGAAAGTGTCACCTTGAACCTCTAACTAAGCATAATGAGGAGAGGTTTTTGATGAATTTGTAGTATTTTCAACAATTGTTCTACTTCTTTTGGTGGTTTTATGTCAAGGGCAATTTTTTGGTATATTTTAGTGTTTTTCGATGATCTTCTAGCTTTTCTTAGTAGTTTTAAGTTTTTGTACAAGGTCCTTAGTCTTTTTTAGTGATTTTGCTATTCCTTATGGTGATTGTACAGCTTTTCTAGCAATTATATCTTCAAACATGCAATATCAGACCACTGTAATCTTGGTATAGTTGAAAATATCTCATTGAGGTCTACAATATAAAATATTAATCATGGCCCCAACATATGATGATTTGTTCATGAAAAAGAAAGTGTCTAGTGAGTTTATAAAATAGAATGTTAAAGTTCTATAAAAGACACTCAAATCAAGAATTGTGATATTGTAGGAATTGTAAGAATCTATGGTAGAAGAAGTTGATAACCACGTAGAACCATTATTAACACTACACTTGGAACAATCAATGGATGAGAATCTAGTGGCCAAATATTTGACAAAAGAAATACATCATAAAAAGCTTCCTTTTAGTTATATTAATGAAGAAAAATTACACTATGATCATCCATTTGAGATTAAAGAGATCTTTACATCTTTTTAGCAAGTATTGCCTTATTATTCTAGGATTTTTAGGTTCTTGGTTTCTAAGTATGGTAATTTATAGCTCATTGCATCAAAGTCACTAAATCAAAGAAAAGTTAAAAGAAATTTCTAGAAAAAGAATATCTCATGTTCATCCCACTAGATGACTACTGGATCAAAACCTTGAGGGCAAAGTTCATTTCAAGAGGTGTGGAATGATAAGAACTAAATAGGAATCCATTTATCTGTATTCTTTTATTAAGGAAGTCATTAAATAAGATTCCAAGTGCTTTTATTCAAGTCATTACTTGCGAAGATAATGTGATTTAGAAGTGTTTTTATGTTAGGAGTCTAAGGCTATTTAGCAAGGTTAAGTTTGTTAGGTAAGTTAAATTAGAAAAATATTCTATTGGTTGTTAGATTTCTTTAGCAGTAAGTCTTAAGAGTCTATATATATGATGTAATTCCTTTTATCAAGGAAATGAAGGGAAAAGAGTTATTTGGCTCCATTTTGATTAGGAGATCTCGGTTCTTCTCTAATTGAACCTAAAATAGAGGTCTAATACCCTTGAAGTCATCATATTCTTTCTCTTCTATTTTTTCCTTATTCTTACTTGGTTCATAATACTAGGCCTCTTGGCTCTATAATGTAGTGAATCCTATTGTTTGTTTCCATTATTTGCTTGAGTAATATAACTAAGAATAATAGGATGAGATTCCTTTAGCATCATAATGTTTAAAACCAAGGTTCCTCATAGAACTTCATGATCAAAATTTGATCAAGTAAACTTTACTAACTTCAAAGCAATAACCGATTGATCATGTTTGGCATTGACTTGGCAGACTGCTTCTCAATTTTCCTAGAGTTGTTCATTAACTCAAAGTCTAAAGTTCAGTCAAAGTTCTATCACATTTTGGGTCTAGTGAATAATTTAAACAAACCTTATGCTATATATCACACAAACAAAACTAGAAGGAAAGTCGGACAAAGTACAAGATAAGTTAAAGTCTAAGGCCCACATGGCAAGTTTATCTACAACTCCATTGGTCTATCAATAAACATAACAAAAAGGTTATGTTTTCAAAATTGTTTGCCAAATGCTTGAATTCACTCTTCATCGAAAGAGTCCACTATGGTTGTAGCATTTTGTTTGTTACCACTTTGATTACTATTTGTGAGTTTCCACACACCTACACATAAAAGAGAAGTTAAGCTCCTTGGCAAGTTTTGGTGTGGCTTTGAACCTTGTTTTATGAGCAAGGGTTTGCACCTCTATGAAGCACACAATAGAGATAAGTAATTGTAATAGCCCCAAATAACATAGGAAACTGATTATACCAACTCTTAGTGTATTTGAGGGACTATAAATGACATATTTTTATTCATGAAAAGGTTAAAATATTTATATATCAAAACTCAAATGGTGTTGATAGGAACACTCAACCATAAAATGCTCAAACACCAAGGGATGGAAATGGGTCAAGTCAGGACAGATTTTTGGCTAATCTTGACTTGAGCACTGTTTTTTTTGCCTTTAAGTTGGCCTTAGCCTTTCTTAGGTGCAAGATTTTCAGACCCTACCTTGACCAGTGCTAGTCAAATGGGTTGAGTCTACTAATTTGACATTAGATCTCTCTCTCTTATACATACACAATTTTTTATATCAACCATAACTGTAGAAAAGATAACAAAAAACCCACATTAAAGAATAATCAAGTACCAAATTGAATGATAGGATTGATTAGCTAAATGCCATGTATTTATATAATATTTTGATCTTTGGATGATGCATTCTTATGATCTTAACATAATAGTTCTATTGCATTGGATCTAAAGGCAAGTTGACTACACGGTTGGTTGGCCCATATTTTTTACTAATGTTGTAATAAGTATTCAATTTTGTATAAAATGTACCTAATTTGTATCTTATATGTTAGAAATTAAAGGCATTATCCAAGGAATTTTTTTAAAACTTCATGAGATATGTGTTTTTAAGCTAAATGATTCAAAAGTTTGATATTTTTCAAGTTCAGATGCTAACCCAAACTAAGTATGTAATTTCTAGGAATTAATTAGGGTTTTTTTAATCTTTTGTACATGTTGAAAGGATGATCTAATGGCCAAGATCACTTAAGATGATTCAAGGATCTAGATCAACTTAAAAAGCAAGGATCCAATTTTACATCATTCCAAAGATCAAGCAAGGGTTAAGATCATCCTAGGCCAAGCAAATGAGTTATGAAAACAATTGAAAGAATCAAAGGTGAATAGAATGGGCTCAAGCAAAACCCATACAATTCCACCACCATTGCATGGTAATTGGAACCGTGCAAGCCACCTAAGCCACATGAGCCATGTAGGAGATGACAAGTCATACAAGCCATGGAGCTAAGCCACTCAAGCCACAAAGAAAGAAGCCATCAAAGTAAGCCATGAAGCCATCTAAGCCATGCCACATGGAACCACCCCATTGGAGGATATTTCAAGAAATTATCTCATGCTAAAATTGTGATTTTCAAGAGATAATTAGCAAGGAATTAGAGGGTAATTATCACATGGGAAGATATGCAAGCAAGGTGGACCAATAGGAGAGGAGTTTACATTTCATTTTTTTCATTTTACTTAACCAATGTCTACCTATCCATCTCTCTCCACTATATTGAATTAGAAAGGGAGATCACGCATGGTTTATGTGATCTCCCTCTCTAAATCCATCCATGTCCCACTTCCCAGACCTCCCCTTTGACTTACCTTCCTAGTTTCCCACTTTTCTTTCTCCCATTCCTTTGTAAAATCCCTTCAAGTACCACTTCCTTCCTAGATCTTCCCATCCACTTAAATTCCTAGTTTCCCACTTTCAAAAAGTGCTACTTCTAATTCCCCTTCTATCTTATCTCTATCTTTCCCTAACCTTATCTCAACTTTTCCCTTTCCTTAGTATAGAATTCTAGTAAACTAGAAATGCAAACCATATAAAATCATCAAGAGAGGCATTCCACATAGGAAGAAAAACAACAAGAAGGGTGGAGGCACCTCTTGCTCCTAAAAAAAATTGGTGCTCCAACCTTGGGTGATCTCTAGGGTTTTTGACGCAATCTTCCTTGGCTGCTATCTTTGTTGCTCCGCACCTCCTCCATGCAAGCTTTCTTCCTTTAAGTTCCAAGAAATTCCAGGTTGAATTTCCATTACTTATTCCCTTGTTTGGTTATTTCCTTTGCTTTAATGTTCAAGGTGCTGGCTTTAGTTAGCTTTAGTTTCCCTTGATCCAAGGCCACTTATCTCTTGTAGTGACAACTAAGAGATAGTACCCTTAAATCATCTTTGTTTCCCTTTCATTTTTCATCTTGTTCTATATTTTGTTTGGAATATACTCTTGCCATCTTTTGAATTTGTTCCATATAATTTTCACTCTCTTTCTCTTTGATTCTCTCTTGGATATACAAGCATGCCATATTGGATTGAATTGTGATAGTTGGATTATGGAATATTAAATCCAAGTTCTAGATTACTTTCTTGTCATTGAATGTTGTGTGTCTTTATATTTCTAAGTTTCATGTACATGCACAACTTCATGTATGATTTTCAATTCAATAAATCCATTTGGTTTATGTGAACTTCCATGTTTGCTTTTGATTTTAAAATTCATTGAATCTTATATGTTTTGATTGTGATTCCATGCACATCATGCTAAGTTCCACGCAACATTCCATCTTCGTGCACACCTTTGTTTTTTGAATTATTTAGGCACACCCATTTAAGTTACATGTGAATAGTTTAGATGTTTGTTTCTTTAGATTGCATGCATATTTCTTTAATTAGTTTAAGTTTAGATTTCCTTGTTTAAGATAGCTGCTTCTCTAGAATAATTTTTAGAAAGTTTCCTTAGCTTAGTTTCTAATTCTATGTATGTTTCTATTTCCATGTTCTTTTAATTCTTAGAATAAATCAAATACAATCTCTCTTTGGCTAGGATAGGTATTTTAAATAAAGATCCAATTGCATAAAAAATTCTGTGAGATTCCTCGTGTGATCAACTTCACTCATATACAAGTACTATATTGATTCGTGCACTTGTGGATAATATTAAAGCTACACTACCTTGACCTGACCCTAGCCCACCTTTGGTCATAGAAATTATGATCATGCTTAACCCTGGTCATAAAAAATCTGATCCTAACCTAGACTCTTATTGGTCATTGGGATCCTATCCCTCTCACTTGAACTAACCTATTCCCATCCCTACAGACAAGCACATCTTGTCTAAACTCAATTTCACTTCATTAGTATCTAGTATTTACTTAATATGAGAAAAAGGCATGCGCTTTCTCTATTTAAACCGACCCTTATGGCACAACTAGTAAATAAAGTTAGGCAAAGGGCCATTCCATATGATATTTCTTCTTTTTAGTTGTCTGAAATGCACATGATAGACGCGTATGCGGGCTACTTATTCAATTATTTGAGTGACCTATCTTCTTGGCCCTTTTGTATCCATAACCCCCACCACCACCAATATCTCTAATATTACGACCCTCCAATATTATAAGATGTATTTGCTTTGCTTCAAGATTGTCCATTTGATTAGCACAAATTAGATCAGACAAAACAAATTGTTTGGAAAACCTGCTTTTGGATCATTGTCCATTCATGGTGGCCTCAAGAAATTGGATGGGTTAGGCCCTGCAGGAGTTCATCTAGGAGAGATAAATATATAGAAGAAAGATTGGGCCATCAAGTTGTAGTTCCCCGTGACTTGGTAATCCGCTAAAGGTAGAGAAAGGGCTCCATGCCTCTTCCTAAAAGAATTCACGCTTTCTCATTATCAACTTGTAGTTTTACAGTCACAAAAGATGCACCCATAGAAACAAAATTAACGTTCGATGAGAGAAGCTTTGAAAATCTCCCACATAGATAGAAGCTAGGGTCACTGATCAACATATTTGTAGTTTGTCATGTTTCTTTATCGTTCCAATAATGAAAATTGAGTATCATCCAATCTATATATTTAGTCGTATTTATCATTGATATAGATATGTACAAGCACATGGAGGACTTTTTCCAATGAAGTATTTATTTTGGCAACATAACTAACATGAGAATTACTCTGCTCAAATATCTTTAATCGTAGGATCTAGATTTGTCTATTTAGGAACCATTGATCCAACCATGGATCTCACTAGAAATTATACTTGAGATGCTTAACACCCAACAAGTCATAAAATCTAAATTTGTTTTTAGGTCCAAAATGCTACCTTTGCTACTATTTGTTTCATGGTCCTATTGATTGACCAAACTATAGAAACAAGCTATAGTTGTTGGATCATCTTTAGACTGATCACCTAGACATCTGATTTGAATGGTTTAGATTGTATGATCTAGTTGAGATATAATGAAAGCTATTATGGTATTTATTTATTGCCCCTTATACTTAAGTTTACCGAGTATAATAGGTACACTACTCCCAAGTTTAATTAATATCTTATGATCTAGGTCAGCTTCATTGTATGGATCATATTAGAAGAGGGATTAAGAGTTTTTCTTTATATACTTAAGAGTGAAATAGAATCCTATGCAAATTTTAATTCTTTTTGGTCTTGTGCTTTCTACAAAGGAAATTAGAAAGAAAAAGATGGCACTTCCTCTAGGATGCAACTTTGTCCATGTCACACCTCGAGTTTTTCATGAAAATATTTTGCATTTATTTTCAAAAGGTGGCATGCCTCAAATTTTAAAATTCAAAAATAGCAAAAGATAGTTTTCTTTGAAATTCATTTTTCCAAAAACCTGAATGTCACCTCAACTCCCATACTATACATAATATAGTTTTTATAGAAGATAGACATGCATTTTATGAAACAACATGACCCATCCAGTGGTTCACATACACAGCCCCTATAATCATTATATTAAATGTCCAAGTAGCATAATCCGAATAACTAGCTGCACAATGCAAAATCTTTAACAAAATATATACCTGAGCGCAAAAGTATGGCTGTTGAACTCCTCTTACTTGTGTATATCTTCTCCTATTTGTTTGTATCTGAGATATTGTAAACATAAACATTTACAATATTTCAGCAAGCTATGCTTAATAGGGGAGAGTTATGAAAACATGTTAATCATTCTTTAGAGATTACCCTTTACATGTTATATGTACTTCATTGGTATTTTAAATATTTATCATTATCATTTTCCATATGATACCATACTCCAATTTTACTAACCATACTTTGCATAATATATCTACCCATTCACTTTTCCCATACGAAAACTTTTATGAAACTATGCCCTCTAGCATATACATATAGGACTATATAACATATATATTAAAATTGGTAAAAGTCATACAAAGTTATGAACATAGTCTACAGGTTTTATAACTTCCATTCCTAGACTATACTAGGTCTCATACATATACCCCTTATCATACGAGGTTTATAAAACTCTAGCTATTGTTGGTAACATCATAAAAGGCATCTCATCATGCCATCACATAATAGGCATCTCATCATGCCATCATATACGCGTGTCATCGTGCTATCATATACGCACCATAGTGCATCAAATACAAGGACTATTATGCTGCAATCTAAATCCGAACAGCGCTCCCAGATAACTGCATAATAGTCCTCTGATACCAATTGCAGAAATAACAAAATCCATGTCCACATGGGGGAGACCATGGCTATCACAGTGGCGACCTTCCCATGATTGCCCCACCCAACGTTTAGTCTCTCATTAGGCATGGTATCCATCATATAATAAATTTTGGAGAGTTGTTGGCCAAACCCTACAACTCTCCTAACATAGCATCCCCATGCCTACGCTTGTGTAAATCAAAACTCTCAGGCCACCACGCCTGGATGTAAAATAATAATATGTAGGCGTCTTGCCTATCCATAATATATATATATATATCTCATCATAATCATAACATCCTCACTTATTAGGTGATTGCCCACCAAGGATGTACTGTAAAATCCTAGACTCACGCATTACATATGATGTAATGGTACCCATGTACCATAAATGTCTTTTTAGCACAATAACAGCTATGATATTTTTAAGAACAGATTGTGTGTATCCTTTAATATCATTTAGTAGGCTTCAATTATAAGCATGTCATTCATGTAGCATTTCAATTCACAAATTTTCATCAGTCACAAGTAAACATTTTTCATCATCATATATCATATGAAATGCACAATTTAAGTGGCATAATATCTATCATAAGAATAATATCATGTTTAAAAACATGCATCTTACTATTAAGACATGTTTTCTTAATTCTCCACCTACCTCGTGTGACGTGTTCACTGGATTCTACTAGCTTTAATCTCCCTCTTCTCCACAATCTACCCTGTATGCATCAAACTATACAAGGCATAAAAGTTCTTTTCTTAATGTATTCACATACATATAGATATTTAGATTGAATTATGATCAAATGATCTGATCCTACGTCCTTGGTATTTGATTATAAACTTAGGGCCATGATCATATAGTCGAGGTCCATGTTTCTCATTCTATTCATTTCATTTCAAGTCTAATTACTCAATTCTCAACCCTGGATCAAGACTTTCCTATAATTTACCAGATTAGGACTATCAACCCTAATTGAAGATCCAATGGTTGCTCTATCAATCTTGGGTAATCATAATTTTTTCAAAATTATAAACCTTTTGATCATAATTTAAAGAATTTGATGCAATCTAAGGCCTGGATCATCATTATAGGATCTTTACATGGATGATAAAGACTCATGTGAGTTGATCAGGGCTTTTGTAGATGTATGTCCTTAACCATCACATATATCACTATTCAATAAAATTCAATTAATAAAAGAATAAAAACAAAGACTATACTAAAAATAAACCAAGAATAAACTAAAATCCAACTTTATTCAATTTCTGCAATTTGCACAATTATTTATTCAAAAGACAACAGAAAATAAAACTAAAAGGCGTCTTGGATAAGCTTGTCCTTGGATTGCACTGTTCCTGAATTGCACTGTCCCTGAATTACACTATCCTTGGATAGTCAAAATGTGAATAAAACAAAACTAGAATAGCACAGGGACACAAATGTAATTAAAGTGAGGACACAGTTGGTATTAGTATGGGGACACAGTTGGTATTAAACAGGGGACCCAAATGGTATTTCTCAGATCTGCTAGGGGCAGAAACGTAATTTCTGGGGTTCTGGTTTTTAACGAAAAAAACCAGGAAAAATGTGGGGTTTGAGAAGGAAGAGGAGAGAAGAAGAGAAGAGGAAGGAGGGAGGGAGAAGGGAAGAAGAAGGAGAGAATGGAAGGAGAGAAAGAGGAAAGAGAAGAAGAAGAAGGGAGAAGGGAGAAGAAAAAGGTGGGGGGGGGAACTCAGATCTGGGTTTTCACCTCTGGTCTAGCTGATGACAGAGAAAAGAGCCGGACCCGTTGAAGATGTGAACGTGGGAGAAAACCCGGAGCCTTCCGGTGAAGGAGATGGAGGAGAAAAACTGGCCGGACAATGAGATGGGGAAGAAGATGGGAGAAAAGATCGAGGAAAACCCAATCTGGGTTTTTCCTCACTGGGTCATTCGGTGGTCTGGGCGGTGAACAAATCTGGGCGTCTTTTGGACGGTGCGATGTTGGAGTAGAGTCACACAGAGAGGAGAGCAATACGGGTGTGTGTTGGGTGCGGTGAAGAAGGATTGATGAGAGAGAGAGAGAGAGAGAGAGAGAGAGAGAGAGAGAGAGAGAGAGAGAGAGAGAGAGAGAGAAATCTGAAAGAGAGGAATGCATGGCCGATAGAAAGGAGGAAGAAAATGCGAGCCAGATCAGAAGGCACAACCGTTGGGCCCTAGCAGTGAGGGGGAATAGATAGAGGGCGAGAGAAGAGGAGGGTGCAATTATAGGAAAATTTACAAAGCAGAGAATGGAGATGGAGGGATGGCTTGAATGACTTGTGCAGGGCAAACAAGGGGTAGAAGAGATGAAGAAGAATGTGGAGAGAGAGAGAGAGAGAGAGAGAGAGAGAGAGAGAGAGAGAGAGAGAGAGAGAGAGAGAGAGAGAGAGAGAGAGAGTTAGCTAGCCCCCTATAGGAAAAAACTGTTTTTGGAGAGGGAGGGGAAGTGGTATAAAAAGGAGAGAGAGATAGAGACGTGAAAGAGAGGGAAAGGGAGATGGGGGGAGACGTGTGAGATAAAGAGTGAAGAGAGATAGAGAGAAAAGAGATAGAAGAAAGAAAAGAGAAAAGAGAGGAAAGTGATAAGAGAAAATGGAGATAAGAAAGAGGGAAAAGAGAGATAAGAGAGATTGGGGTCCACTAGAATTCTAGACTTGCTAGAACTCTGCAAGTCTTCAACTTTGTCCTGTACTAGGATTCTTCAAATTCCACCTTATTTCCATGAAACTTCATCTAATCTCCATCTAATATCCTTGATTCGATCTGGAGCGTCCACGCCTGAGTTGACCGATCTGCAATGCGCAGGACCCAATTAACGTAATCTAAACCATTCATTACCTTTAATAGTCATCTAACCACTAAATTTTATAATTCAACAATTGGATGGCCAATTAAAAGCTAAAATGAAATATTTGATGTGAAATCTTAAAATTAATGGTCTAGATGCTCTAATCAAATACTAAATTAGGGGTATTTTGACCAAAATTGAACACTTAACATACCCCCAACCAGCATTTTGCTAGTCCCTAGCAAAAGATGCGAAGAAATCAACTCAAATTTTTTTTATTTTTCAGGTCATCTCCACTTCTTTTTTTCTTTGAGAATTATTTTCAATAAATCTATCAACTTTAGCAAACTAAGAAAGATGACTGAATAATTCAAAACCTTACCCATATGCTAAAAACATTCCATTTGAGCTCAGAGTGAGTGTGTGCTGAGCTCAGAGTGAGTGTGTGCATATACAGTCTACACGTAGAATAATCTTTAGCTCTGAGTAGACTTCTAACGTTTGAACTCTATCTAAAATATGTTTTGACCTCAATCCTTACTAATGGCATACACTCAGAAATAAAGTCTCTCAGACAGAGGGTTCAAATCATATCTCTCTTTTAATTATGTGAGAAGAGTCAATAAAAACAAATTTAGCTCACATATACTCATGAAGAACAGGAGTTACTAAGAAATTTACTTGTATTGATCCCTTTGGAATGGATGCCATTACCTTTTGAATATTTAGAAATACCACTCTTTTACTCCTATCCATTCATTTCCTCATAAAGACTATATTTCTCCTAGAATCAATAGGTCTTTAACTGGGACGAAACATAGGCTTAGGACAGGGTACCAAAGAAAGGGTATAAGGATATTCAAAGTTTCTTCAAAAAATAAGTAGAGGTCTTCTACTAAAGTTGACAATTCTTCTTTCCTTTTGCTGAAGTGAATATTTCTTTTTCTATTTTTCTTTTCATTCTTCAAACTTTTTTTTTTTTTTTTTTAGAATCTTTTCTTTCTTTTTCAGTACTTTTGACTCACTTTGAAGAATATTTCTTTTCTTCATATCCACTTTTCTACTTTCATTGCAACTAAAAGGTATTCTTTCATTCATCTCTACCTTATTTTTCAAAGAAAATGGGTAATGGATAATCTATAGTGGGTTTATATGGGTAAAGGGTAATTTTGGGTGACAAAAGAAAAATGGCTTTATATTCAAGGCTCAACTTGACTAACTAGTGGTAACAATACTTTATGGGTAAGCTTTATGTCTCTAGGTTAACAACAAGAATGGCCTAAATCATTTTCTAGCTTTCCTATAATCTATCAAATTCAATGAAATTCCAGAATTTTAAAGGTAGTATTCTAATTATTCAGGTAATTAGCCAAATTTAAGATTTTGGGATCAATTTTCTTTAAGCACACTGAAGAAAATTTAGGAACATCTATAACCTCTCAAGAAGGATGAATGGCTCTAAAACTCACTTAGGTTATAGGTCTCCACTAAATTTCTTCAGAATTTCTAAGTTATAGCCACTTATCAATTTAGACTATTTATATGCAACTGCGTGTACAAATGTGATTTGAGACTTTGCTTTCATGGAATACTTTAGAAAATGAGTAAAATAATGAATTAATTATATTCAATTCCATTAATAAGTTAAAGTTATTCAGATTATACTTCAAAAAATCCAATTCTCATCACAGTATGGGAAATGACCTAAAATTTTTCATTTTTCCAAATTTTTTTTATTTTTTTTTGAAAAACCAAGGAAAACACCTAAAAATCCTAAAAAAACTAGAATTTGCTAGAATTCTACACCCCCCAACCTAACAGAAACATTGTCCTCAATGTTTAAAAAGTAGGACCTAAAATGAATATGGGTGATGCAGAAAACAACAAAAATGAAAAACTCTGGGTTGCCTCCCAGTGAGCACTAAGTTTAACGTCTTCAGCCCGACATATCCTCATTCATCTTTGAGTTTTCCTGATTCCAATAATAAAATAGCAAGATTTCTCATGCCACTTCAAAATCTCATGATAGTCTATATATTTCATCTACCCTAAAATTTTTGGTGATGGTAGCATTATGATACAATAGACTACCACAAATGTAAATTGAGTGGGACCACTCTGATGATCTCCCATTTTCAAAATTTCACGGTAATCAATATAATTCCTCCACCTTGAAAATTTGGGTGGTGGACTCTCTATAACAATGTCAACTATCGTGAATGTAAATTCTTTTGAACCATATAGATGTGAATGGTCCTCCTTTCCCCTTACATTTTCCTGAGATTGAGGTATGGACAGTGTTTCGATGGACTCTTTTTTCTCATGTTCAATTGGCACATGTAATACTTCAGGTAGGCCTAATTTCTTATCTAATAGTTGTTCAAATAAAGTCTGTAGGTCCCAATCATAGTTTGTATTATCATGCTTATTTGGAATTTCAGGATCTGTTAGGGGTTCTACTGATGATGGGAGGGAAGTGATCTCACGTAATGGAAGCTCCTCGAAATGAGGTTTCCATTTTTATATTTCCATGATAGGAACAGAATCAAGGAGAGTATTAACTTCCTCTATTAATGCATCCTCATTAAACTCATTAAAATGGGCCAAACAGGCCTCAAGTGGGTCCGACAAGGAAGATGACTGAAACTGATCTTGCATAACTAAATTGATCATGTTAACACTGTACAAATCATCAGTAGTTTCACCAGGTTGCTTATAAATGTTAAAGATGTTTAGCTCTAATGTCATATTGCCAAAGGATAGTTTCATGACACCATTTCTACAGTTGATTAAGGCATTGGACGTAGCAAAAAATGGTCATCCCAAGATGATTGGTATTTCATTCTTCTCATTCACCACCGATTGTGTATCTAGAACTAGAAAATCTACAGGGAAACAAAACTATTCTACCTAGACTAACACATCTTCTATTACCCCTCTTGATATTTTTACAGAATGATCAGCTAGCTGGAGCGTAGTAGATGTAGGTTTCAGTTCACCCAGACCTAACTATTCGTATACTGAGTATGGTAATAAGTTTACACTAGATCCTAAATCAAGAAGAGCTTAGTTAATCTTGTGGCTTCCAATAATGGAAGTAAGAGTGGGGCAACCAGGATCCTTGTACTTTGGTGGTGTATGATGTTGAAGAATAGAACTAACATGTTTAGTCAAAAATGCCTTCTTTTGGACATTTAATTTTCTCTTGATGGTGCATAAGTCTTTTAAGAATTTGGCATATGATGGGATTTGCTTTATAGCATCTAAGATCGGTATGTTGATCTTGACTTGCTTGAAAATCTCTAAAATCTCATCATTAGATGCAGACTTTGGGGATTGGTGCAACCTTTGAGGGAATGGAGCAGGGAATGGACATGGCTCAACAGGTGAAACATGGTCCTTTTCTTTAGGTTTTTCTACCTTTTCAATCTTTTGAGGCTCATCCTTCTCAATTATTTTACCACTCCTACGAATAGTAATAGCTTTAGTCTGTTCCATGGTAGAGCTAGATGTTTCATCAGATGCATTATTGCTAACCACATGCACTCCCTTAGGGTTTGCTTGTGGTTGAGCTGGGAATTTTCCTTTTTCCATATTTTGCATCATTTGACTCATCATATTTTTTAGTTCATTCACAGACTTTTCTAATTGAGAAATTTTCTTCTCCTGGTTCTGATTAACTTGATTATCCTCTACATGCCTTTTAGGTGGGGGCAAGTAAAGTCCAGGAGAATGAGGTTGATGAGTTTGGTATGCGGGTGGAGCAAGTAGTCCTTGGTTTGGTTGTTGATGACTCTGATATGGACCTGGTTGTGAGACATTAGCATTTGGTCCATTTCTCCAATTGAAATTTGAATGGTTTCTCCAGTTGGGATTATATGTCTCTGAATATGGGGAGAAAGGTCTTTTATAATTATTAAGTGCATTAGCCTGATCATGAAGTACATCTTGAAATGCAGGGATGGTAGGACATTCCTGAGTAAGATGTGATGTACTTTCACAAATGCTACACACTTGTTCATCATTAGTTAAGGTTTTCATTCCTATTTCCATGGCTTCTACTTTTCTAGCTAGGGTTGCTACTTTGGCACTGATTTCATCTTTTTCAGTCATGGCATACATGCCTCCCCTAGTAGATGTGGTAGTGGGCTTGGGTCTATCTGAATGTTCTACTCTTTCTAAGTCAGTCCAAGTCTGTGCACTTTCAGCTAGCCATTCCAAATACTCCTCCGCCTCATCTGGTTGTTTATTCAAAAAGTTACCATTGCACATCATCTCTACAAACTGGCGCATGTCAGAATTAAGTCCTTCATAAATGAAGCTGATAATGCGTCATGGTTCATAGCCATTATGTGGGCAAGTAAGCAATAGATCTTTGAACCTTTCCCAGCATTGGTAGAATGATTCTTTATCTTTTTGGGTAAAGTTCATTATCTTACGACAGAGTGTATTTGTTTTATGTGTAGGGAAAAACTTTTTCAAGAATTCCCTAGTCATTTCATTCCAAGTCCTTATGGAACATGGTGTCAATGCATTAAATCACATTTTTGCCTTTTCCTTTAAAGAGAAAGGAAATAGCTTGAGCCTGACAGTATCTAGACCTATATTTTGGGTTCTTTGGGTACTACATACCTCATCAAATTCTTTAGGGTGCAAATAAGGAATCTCACTATCTAGCCCATGAAATTTGGGAAGTAATTGAATTACTCCCGTTTTTAATTCTAACGGACCAACATTTTGAGGAAGAATGACACAAGAGGGTGTACTGGTGTGTGTAGGTTGAAGGTAGTCTCTTAAGGTTCGTCCATGAGGATTCTGATAAACATTATTTTCTCCATGGTCACTTTGTTGGTCCCATTCCCTATTTCCATTCCTTCTCCAATTTCTTTGTTGATGATTATTCCTTCTTGGTGGAGGTTGATATTCATCATCAATTAGAGGTGGTGGGTCCTCATTCATGATGAATGGAGGACCTTGATCACCTCTGACACTACCATGAGGTAAGTTACCCCTTGATCATTGATCAGCCATTGTTGGTCTGTCTTTTTGGTCGTATGAAACTAACCTGTCGGTTTTGCCGCGTATCCAAAAGGGCATACAATGAAAGATCTTTTTAGCTTTTTGTCTTTTGTTTTTTTTTTTTTTGTCTTTTGCTTCTTCTTTTTTCTATCCTAAATGATGCAACCTAAATGCCTAAAATGATGCACAAAACAGGACACAATCAAGCAATCCCCTAAGGCTAGCAAGCATAAATATTTTAATTTTCTTGATATTCTATGGGGACAATGCTTTTAATTAGCCTAATCTAATGCTCCTACTCTCTTTAGGAGTTGACTACTGCTTACCAGTTACGTTCTAACCAAAGTAGTTAATACAACCCAATACAACCCTCGTGTAAGGCTTAAATCATCCCAGATCCATCCAAAACCATAGGGTTTTGGTTCTTCTAAGTTAGCTGTAGAAGATGACCGGCTCGGATCAAGGATTCGAGCTCCTGTCATCTTTTAACAATGGCTTGAAATTTTTGGCCTACTGAAAATCCCCCCTTTTTCTTCTCCGATTGCAACTGTTTCAAAGGGCTTTTGATCGCCCTTGTTGTAGAGTGAAATGGGTGGCCGGATTAACCATCCGAGCCACCATTTTTCCTGGCATGCCCTTCCTTTTCCAGCAATGAAAACCCCTAAAAAATCTCCTTTTCTTCTTCTTCTCAAGCAGGCCTACACTTCTCTAGCGTGTAGGTCGGCCTTCCACCTCCCTTCCTCTCCTCTTCTCTCCTCTCTTGTCCTTCTTCTTCCCTCTTCTTCTTCTCTTCTTCTCTTCTTCCCCATTTTCTCTTTCTCCCCTTGGGTTTTCCCATCTGCGTTAGGTTTGGGAAACAAACTCGTTTTACTTAAGTGGGGGGTGCCGTTATCAAATGTGCCCCTCCTTTAATTTTGTTTTCTTTTATTTATTTTAAAGTTTCATAATGGTGTTTTTACTATTCTGAACACCATGATATTAATCAAAGAAAAGGTAAGATATACTAATGATGTTTTTCAACTCCATTGACTGTCACATTCCAACTACAAGTGGGGCCCACTTAGTGAAATTAGAAAAATACCCTTTTGTAAGAAAATTACCGTTTAGTCGTCCAACCTCTAATTTCAGAAAACTTAGTGTCATTGGATTTGTATCACTGAGTAGAATCTAGATTTTATAATTTCAATTTCATGTTCTTTTTTTTTTTTTATCTTTTAATTACCATATTGCCCTTGACTTCAAAGTCCCATAACTTCATTCGGACTTTGTTTTCATCGTTCTTTGGCTCGTTGGATTCCATTTTCTGATTACTATCTATTGGCTTTAGTCTTAATTTCAAATTATACTTCTAAAAAAAAGATATACTCCTTGAAAGCTCATAACCAGATCATAGAATAGTAAAATTTTAGGGTGAAATTGATCCATAATCCAATTTCAGTGTTCTTGATGTTGTTGGACTCGATTTTTTGAGTACGCTCCAAATATTCATGTTTCCACTCCAATTTAATTTCCATAAAAATTTATTTTCTTTGGGTCAAAAATTCCAATTATATTCCAAAATTTCAATTTCACATAATAATGCCTAGAGTAGTATTTACAAAAATTTGGAGTTGTTTCATTCCAAAACCTCTCTCTCTCTCTCTCTCTCTCTCTCTCTCTCTCTCTCTCTCTCTCTCTCTCTCTCTCTCTCTCTCTCTCTCTCTCCTATTGCTCTAGGTTAGTGATTTTGAAGTTAGTGATCATTGGAAGGTCTAGGTAGTTTTCTTCTGTAGCTTTTATGTTCTAGTCACTTTTTTTAGTTTAAGTTTGAGATATTTTTCAGAGATGACTAGCGTATGAGAAATTTTTTTGGTAAGCAAAAGTAAGCATGTTTATTTTAGATAGATTCATTCATTCTATTATTTTATTTAATTATTTTTGCAATTTGGTATTGGATGCTACATGTTTTCTGGTTTTTTCCATGATCAGGCAATTGGAGAGCATGGGGACCATCATTGGTATTAGGCCCAATTCTCTCCAATCCCAAATCATTTTTGGGCCATAGATCTATGGTTTAAAGGCTTAGAACTAGGCATACAATTTTGTGAAAAGTCACTCAGTCAAGATGCTATTAAAATTTAGTTTTTTGGTTTATTTCTTGGCATGAGTTTTATGTGGCCCATTGCACTAATTTAGGCCTAAAAGTTTTGGAACCTTGTTCCATCAATTATAGCACGTTTTGGGTTGGGATTTGGATTGATTATATGATACTTCATCCATGTCCATTTTACGCTCCTATGCGCACCATTCTCTACACATTTTCACTATTTTCTCATATTGGTTTTAGGTCTTTGTTTTGCACAATCTTTTATATGATTATAATTAGTTAGATCATGGTGTTTTGGCATCCAATCATGTAGTAGTCTACTAAAACATGGGATTGTCTTATATCTATTTAACCAAATGTTTCTATTGAATCAAAATGTAGAGTTTGTGTTAAATTTAGTTTCCCTTTTACAAGTAAGGACTATTTTTGGATCTATTTTAATCTAGTATAATGCATGGTTTGCTAGAACTTATGATATCTTGCATGTGGTCTTATTTTAGTCTATGTTATTTAAACTAATAACCTAGACCTAATGAATAGTTGTTTTATAAATGTTAGAAATGCAAAATTATTTGAATTAATGCATGAGATCCTACCGATGTGTTCCTGATATTTAATCCTATATATAATATTCCTAAAAGAGGGCTTACTATGTGACACGTACACTTGTATAGCTTATGATTAGAGCTCAAGTATGTTATATATTTAATGATAAAGTGTTAGGCAATGGTAACAATATCATAGTAATAGTTATGTGTATTCTCACTGGTATGTACATTCCTTTATAAGCAAGATGAGACAGACTTTAGTTTGTAAGATCTAATAGAAGTGGTCTTTCTCCCTAGCTAGAGCCTTAGCTAAAAGTTTTCATCTTATTGTAAAGTTAATTATTCTATACAAGCTAATATACTTGTGAGACTATCTCTTATTTCATGTTACGTGAATAATTATAACATTTTCTCACTATGGTATATTTTCAATACTAAGACAACACAATGGCCTCAAAATTTACTACTTCCAAACTCAATGAGAATACAAAATTTAAGGTAGCAATCATAAGATGTGTAAAAGGCGTATTTATCACATCATACTTTCAAGATTCCATTAGTATATGTTGGATGGTGCAGTTAAGGAACCACCAACTAGAGCAACCATTTCCCAGTGACACACATATGAAAAGTTCCTAGAAGATGCTAGTAAGGTTAACTCAATTATGTTTGAGGACCAACCTACTCTCCGAGAGTTGGTAGCTACAAAAATTAAGGAACCACCAACTAGAGCAACCATTTCCCAGTGACACACATATGAAAAGTTCCTAGAAGATGCTAGTAAGGTTAACTCAATTATGTTTGAGGACCAACCTACTCTCCGAGAGTTGGTAGCTACAAAAATTAGACTAGTCATGGACATGTCTACATGCACATAAGAGAGAGAGAGAGAGAGAGAGAGAGAGAGAGAGAGAGAGAGAGAGAGAGAGAGAGAGAGAGAGAGAGAGAGAGAGAGAGAGAGAGAGAGAGAGAGAGAGAGAGAGAGAGAGAGAGAGAGCAGTGTAAAATTGGCAAAAAAAATTATTTTTAGAGCAGGATTTTGCACAAGGCATAAAATTGCCATAAAGGGTTAGACTACATTTGAGATTTGATTTTTTTGGATGCCCTTTTTCCTTATATTTACGAATTTTTCCACCTATTTTTATTATTTTCAAATACCCTTATGCCTGTTTTCGAAATAACCTTTGGCCTATACCTAAAATATCCTTCCACTTATCTCCAAAATGCCCTCTTGGACTTCTAACAAATGTGCATTCTAATTTGGTTACTTTTGGTTTGGTGCTACCCAAGTGGGTTCTATTATATATAATATAGAGGACAAGTACACAGTACCTTAAATGGTAGGAGCTGCTATTGACGGCCTTTAAATTAGGCATTTCATAAGTCTAATCCAGCAAAAGATGTAAAATATTTGCTACAGTTCTTATATATTTAGCAAAAAGCTAGTGAAGGAATTATGAATGAACTCAAGAGGATAAAACCATAGCTTGGGCCTCTGCTGGTCCATTAGGCAAGACTCATTTACAAGAACACTAGTACACTTGTCAGGTCACAAGAGTCAATGCAAAAGCATTCATTGTGGGACCAATACAAACCAATCACGTTTGTCTCCAATTCTATGGCCAGAAAGGAGGGGAAATGATTGATCAATATGGGAAAAGCAGCCAATTTCATTGCAACCCATAAAAACAGATTGGCTAGTGAAGAGAAAGTAAAAGTGAAAAGTCATTTCTGATGTGAAAACCCCATGAAAACACCCACTACTACACAGAAGGGTTTTAAAGTCAGCATAAGGAAGTCGCTTATACGACTCTTGACTTTATAAATATTTTAGAAGTCATTTGAAAATAAACAACTTTAAATATATACACTTGAGAAGTCGTTTAAGTGTAAGCAAGTTTTAAAATCTGGCGTGAGAAGGAAATTTTTTGCTGGAAGAACTTTTAAATTCATTTTTATTAAAATGACTTCAAAAGTTGATAACTTTTAAAGTCATTTTCATAAAAATGACTTTAAAAATGCATAACTTTTGAAGTTGTTTTAAGGAAGCGACTTGAAAAGTATCAAAATAAATTTGGAAAAAATATTTTATTTATCAAAAATAGACTTTTAAAGTCATTTAGTGCTAAGTGACTCCAAAATCTTACTAAACGACTTCTAAAGTCTTTGATGATTTATACATTTATAAATAGCTATCAAAGTACCACTTTTTCCTTTATCTTCTTCTTCTCATGGTTTTCACATGAAGACTTCGCCTTTTGGCCTTATACTTCTCTCTTGTTCTCTTTTTACTTTCCATTTTTAAATTTTTACTGTTTGTGTCATGGAAAAAACTATAAGTAAACCATAACTTCTTTTAAATCACACGAATTCTTTTCTTGTTACTAACTTTTTTGTGTTTTTATTTTGTAGATCATGTGGGTTTTCACACTACATATCATATGGTTAAAGAATCTATTAGATCATCTTGATTTCACCAAAATGAGAACAATACAATTTGTAGTTCTCACCCAAAATTAGGATTTGATGAAGAGTGGTGGTTATAACATCAACTTTTGGTCAATTTTGATGAAAAAGAGTGGTGTCAGCTAAATATTAGGCCAGATTTTGATGAAAAAGAGTAGATTCATTATTTGATCTTGGCTTGACAGGATCTAATAATATGTAACATTTGATATATGTATAACATTGGATGTAATAAAAAAATAATTTGATTTCCTTGTTGATGTGTTTGTTTACATACATACATACATATATACATATTATTGTGTTTATAAAATCATTTTTATTGTGTATTTATGTAAATTTGGAATGTACAAAAGTCAAATAAATATATATTTCATGTGAAAATTTAAAAATTATTAAAGTCATTTGTATAAAAATGACTTTAAAAATCCATACGTTTAGAGTCATTTTTATGTAAACGACTTTAAAAGTGTACACATTTAAAGTTGTTTTTATGAAAACGACTTTAAATGTATGAACTTTCAAAGTCATTTTTCTACAAATGACTTCAATTATACTTCTGTTTTAAAAATTATTTCGTCTATTTCCACTTTACCTTTTTGCTCTATTTATTATTTGTGCGCAAAAACTAAACCAAACTTTTGTTTACCTACTATGAACCAAATCCTACCTGTGTGAATTGGAATTACATTCACAAATTTAGAGTCAATATCAATTTTTAAGTGTTAGTTAGTATCTCTATGTTTGTCTCATATCTATTATGCATATTTGAAGAATTATTATAAGGTTGTGGGTTAGAAATTGTTCCTTTTCAAAGTTGATTTCATTTGTGAATGTGTTTATCATAATTTGTTTTTTTTCATTGTTAACAAAAAATTTCCATGAAATATAGTTATTTTGAATACTTCTAATTAATGTATATATAATGTTTGGTAAAATCCCTAACCTAATCTTTTCATGTCTTACAAGTCTTCACGTAAATTTGCTTTGATTTCTTATGATAATGGACAAAAATGCTTGGATGACTGCGATAAGAACATTGAAAGAATATGAGGAGGGTACAAAAAATTTCATAGAGTTTGCATTTAGGGCAGATGTTGATGGTAATCACATTCGTTGTCCATGCTCAAAATGTAGAAGCTTGAAAAAAGTAACTATGGGGGTGTTGAGGGAACACTTTTTCTTTAATGGAATTGATGAAAGCTACCACTCGTGGGTTTGGCATGGAGAAGAACTTTTGGATAGGTCCTCGACAAGGCCTAGAATATATCATAAAGATATTGTAGGAAGTATTGGAGACAATGGTACAATTGTACCAATGTTTCGAGATGCATATGATGACTTCTAGGATGACCTTGAACATTTTCATGCCACATTAGAAGAAGCCAATGAGTTATTGTACCCTGAGTGTAAAGATTATACCAAGCTATTTGTAGTGGTAGAACTTTATAATGTGAAATCAAGATTTGGTTTTTCAGATCAAGGTTTTTCATATTAAGCTACAGAAGGATAATAAATTGGCAAGCTCCATGGGAGGCAAAGAAAACCATGGCTGTAATGGGGTTGAAGCATGCAAAGATATGTGCATGTCTCAATGACTGCATCTTGTATAGGAAGGAGCACAAGGATAAAACTACATGCCCAACTTGTGGACAACTAAGATGAAAGTTAAAGAAGAATTCAACTAAGATAGTTACTAGCATTCTTGCAAAGGTTCTATGGTACTTCTCCCCTATTCCAAGGTTCAAAAGAATGTTTCATATAATAAAAACAACGAAGAAATTAGTGTGGCATGCTAATGACAGAGTAGATGATACCTTTTCACGCCATCCAGCAGATAGCACATCGTGGAAACTCATAGACTTCATGTGGCCTAATTTTGGAAAAGAACCTAGAAACCTATGACTAACATTATTTGTAGATGAGATTAATCCTCATTGTTCTATTAGTAGAAAGTATAGTTGTTGGCCTGTTATATTAGTTTCTTATAACCTTCCACGATCTCTATGTATGAAGAGGAAGTTCATGATGCTAACTATATTGATATCAAGTCCAAAAAAGCTAGGGAATGACATTAATGCATACTCCCTTGATCGATGATCTTGAGACATTATGGGATGTAGGCATTGAAGCATACAATGCATACAAGAAAGAGTCATTCACCCCAAAGGCTATATTGTTGTGGACATTAAGTGACTTCCCTGCGTACAATAATTTGTCTGGATGCACTGAGAAGGGATACAATGCTTGTCCTATTTGTAGTGATCAAACATGTGCTATATGATTTAAACATGGTAAGAAAATGGCATTCCTTAGGCACAGAAGATGGTTGTGCAAAGACCATCCATATCATTTTTGGAAGAATTTAATGGAAGTGTAGAGACAAGGACACCTCCAAAGATCTTGACAGGACGTCAGGTATTGGAGTAGGTTGAAAATATTAATATCTTGCGGAGAAAGAATACGAAGAAATCAAGTAAACATGTAGGTGAAAGTAATTGTAGAGGTTTTTGGAAGAAGAAATTAATGATTTTTTGTCATCCATACTAGAAATCACTGTATATGCACTAGGTGCTTGATGTAATGCACAAAGAGAAGAATGTGTGTGAAAGCTTGATCAGTACCTTACTTAATATCCTAGGAAAAACAAAGGATGGACTTATAGCTCAAATGGATCTTATGAACATGGGTTTGAAGAGGCGGTTGCACACTGAGGATAAGGGTAGTTGAGGAACATACCTGCCTAAGGCAAATTATGCTTTTGATAAAGAGTAGAGGAGAATAATGGGTAAAACTTATTTGAGCTCAATGTCCCAAACAACTACTCTTCAAACTTTAAAACCATTGTTTCCATGGAGAGCTAACATTGTTGGGGATGAAGTCCCACAATTTCCATGCATTGATGCAACAACTACTATCAGTAGTAATGCATTTTGTGTTATTAAACAAAGTTAGGGGAGCTATTACAAAATTCTATTACTTCTTTAATGCTTTATGCAAGAAGGTGGTTGATGTTTTAAAATTACAAGAAATTCAAGGTCATCTAGTTACAACTTAATGTGAGCTTAAGACAATCTTCCCACCATCACTTCTTTGACATCATGGTACACTTAACAGTGCACCTCATTGATGAGGTCAAACTCTATGGGCTAGTTTACTTGCGATGGATGTATCCGTTTGAGAGGTACATGAAAATTTTAAAAGGGTATGTATGTAATCACAATCGGGTATAGGGGCATATAGCTAAATGTTATATTGCCGAGGAAGTAGTGGAGTTTTGCATAGAGTACTTAGTAGGAGTGGATGCCATTAGAATCCCAAGAAAGAAATAATCAATTTCATTTCATGATCCAAAGGTTAGTGAACCTCTATCGAGTGGTCGTGTATTGACTATTGACTATAAAGAACGAGACCAGGAGCATCTTTATGTGTTGCGAAATGTTGATGAAGTTCAATCTTACCTTAAGTTGATCATGCATGCATGCACTTATGTAAAATTTAATTCTTGACGGTTAATTACATTTTCCATGATGACTCTATTAATTTGTATGTGTGTATGCACTAAACACATGGATGTACTCAAGGCAAAGAATCCAAGTGATGAAAAGAAATAGAAGTGGCTACAATTTAAGCATTGCCTTACTATCAATAATTGGCTGCGAAGAGGGTAAAATGAAATAAATCTCACTTAATTTGAAAAACTACATTCTGTATATATTAATCTTACTTAAGCTTACTTAATATACACAAATTCAAGATTAGCCAGAAGTAGCAAGTAACAGTAAATCAGAAACCTTGGGCTGGATGATGATGGGACCACAACCAGAAGTAATAAAATATGCCATCAATGGTTATCGCTTTTACACAATAGACTGTAATAACTCAAGAGTGTAACAAAATAGAGTTAGCTTAGTTTCCAATGCTATATTCTTTTCAAGTTCAAAGGATAACTGATGAATAGTGGCAAATGATATTTATTATGGCGCTATAAGAGAGACTTGGGCCTTGGATTATACTTTCAGAACTATGGTTGTATTTAAGTGTGACTGGGTGGAACACAATACATCGAAACCGATGCCCTTGGATGGACATTGGTTGACCTCAATAGGATCGGCTATAAAAATGATCAATTTATTTTGGCATCTCACGAAAAACAAGTATTTTATGTACAAGATGAATGTAATAAGAGATGGTCAACTATTTTATCATCATGTTCCAAGGATTTTTATGATGAAGACGATGTAGGAGATGCTGAAATAAATTACCCTTCTATTACCAAAACAATCCCATCAATTGAAGTATTACTTGGTGAGAATGAGGATTATGTGTGTGACAATGGTGAGGAAGGTGCTTCAGTTTGAAAACAATATATATATTTTGGGGTATGTGGAATATGTATTTTAGTCAGTTGTAATATATATATATATATATAATTTCATGTTAATAATTTTTAGCTTTGTTTTGTCATGAGCTATATAGAATATTGATAGTGAGTTATACATGTGTGTGTGTGCGTGTGTATAAAGAATGCATGAATCAATGTTGATTATCATAATAAATAAAAAAGTAGTTTCATTGTGTATTTAATTGTTAGATATTGTGAAGTACTAACATAAAAGGTGTATATATTTTGAATAAAAAAAGTGTACACTTTTAAAGTCATTTATAGATAAAATCGTTTAAAATATAAATGACTTCTTTATGTATAACAAATGTATCAACAAATTAATGCAATAGACCTCGTAAATTTACCATATTAATTATTTAACAACTTTGATTCTTAAATAATAATTTATAAATGTTTGAATTATGTGAATTTGGTGTTAAGAAAATTTATGTTAATATAAGCACCACTATGAGACACACAGGTAAGGAAATGTCCATGAAAATTTAACCTAGCACCCCACATTCCCACATCATAATTAATTTATCATATTTTTTTATTTAATGTTCTTTTATTAGTACAATTTTTGTACTTCTTTGGTTATCACATATTTTTAGTTTTTAAGAGTGTTTCTACAATATTTTGTGGTGTAAGTAAACTTTGGAATCTTAGTGTCAATCAAATACATGTATTCATTTAAAATTAAGTATAAATCAATCATGAACCCTAACCTTGAACACCTATGGTGTAAGTAAACTTTGGAATCTTAGTGTCAATCAAATACACGTATTCATTTAAAATTAAGTGTAAATCAATCATGAACCCTAACCTTGAACACCTAACCTTGAATCCTTAACCATCAACACTTAACTCTAAGCCCCAACCCTGTTCCCTAAACTTGAACTGTGAACCCTGAACCCTTACTCTAAACCTTAACCCTAAGCCCTTAACCTAATTAACGCCAACATTGTTTCTTGAACACCTGAACCCTAAACAATTGCACCATTAACCATGAATACTTACTTATGTACCATAAAACCCTACCCTGAACCTTAATGCCTAAACCCATAAGTCAATGTTGACTATCATAAAAATATATGTTTCATAGTGTATTACTTGTTAGATATTGTCAAGTACTAGCATAAAATGTGTATATAATTTGAATAAAAAATTGTATACTTTTAAAGTCATTTACAGATAAACAATTTAAAAGTCTATACTTAAAGTCATTTAAAATATATACTACTTCTTTATATATAACAAATGTATCAACAAAAGAGATAGACCTCCTAAATTTATCGTATTAATTATTTAACATCTTTGATTCTTAAATAACAATTTACAAATGTTTGATTTATGTGAATTTGGTGTCAAGAAAATTAACCTTAATATAAGAACCACTCTGACACACACAGGTCAGGAAATGGACACAAAAATTTAAGTTAGCAGCTCCTCATTCCCACTTCATAATCAATTTATCATCTCTTTTCTTTAATGTTTTTTATTAGTATAGTTTTTCTACTTCTTTGGTTATCATATATTTTTAGTTCTTTATGAGTGTTTCTACAATATTTTGTAGCATAGGGATTATCAAACAGCTAAACTTAGATCAAAGAAGAACTAGATGATAGAAGATCTAAGCCCTTGATCTTTATCAACAAGTATAAATTGTTGATCAAAGGATATATGAAAGATCAAGATCAAAGAAAAAGAATACATAAGGACTTAGAATAGAAAATACTTAGATCTGAAAGATTAGAAGATCATTATAACCATTAGATATATTGATCAATAGGATAAACACTATCTAAGGAAGATAGATCATGATAGGACAAAAGATCTAAATCCTTTATATCAAAGGATAAGATTAAAAAAAGAATAAATATAGAAAGGATAAAAAATATAGGATTATTTAGATTGTATAAATCTTGATAGTATGTATGGATTTACATATTACATACGTCAGTTAGGATCATGGAAGATCTGAAGAGATGGATCACTACTTGAAGGTAGGAAGATTTTATGAATGCATCTACATGAGATATATATGTTGAATACATGATCTTATGTTTAGAAATGTTGACAAGTGTAATATAAATACTTGTATAAAATCCCTTGAAAATCCATATGATCCAACCAAAAACACATATGAAATGGTTAAGTTAAAATTGAGGAAAACCCCAAGTGAATAGTGAACTAGAAGTCATTCTAGCCCGAAGTAAACAGACAAATTGTCTGGTATGTATGAGAATTACTTTACATACAAGCATCGAGGCTTGTACTTTTGTTTTAAACAGTCATATGCCTGAGGATGTTATGTGAGGAGAGTTAGTAGGGTTTGGCCACCCACTCTCTGAAACTTATTATGATATGGATACCAAGCCTAAGTAAGGTTAAAAGTCGGGTGGGGCAATTATGGGAAGGCCGCCACTATGACAGCCATGGTTGCCCCCATAGGAACATGGATATTGTGATTTCCACCAAGGATAGTATAAGTGGATTATTGGGCAGTTATCCAGACACGCTGGTACGGATTTTGACTGCATGCATAGTAGTCCTTTGAGTATTTTGCATTATAATGCATGGCATAGTGAGATGACTTATTATATGGTATAATAAGATGCTGATACTACCCAAATAAGGGAGTATTTTCCCAGCAGAGTCTAGATGTTTTATCAACTCAATATGGCTAAGTGTGATTATTGATGTTTGAGATATTAACTATTTTTCGCAGTTTTGAATGTATATATATCTATATGACGTATATAGTATGTATAAGGATGTACATATATGACAAAGTAAAGAGATTGATTCATGAGTATGAATAATGGGATTATGATGTATTAGGATTATACTGTCAAATTATTATGCTTCTTGAATCCCCTACCAAGCATAGCTTGCTAAGATATTGTAAATGTTTGAATGTTTATAATATCTCAGATACAGGAAAGGAGAATTAGGAGCTCAAGGCTCAAGAAGACTTAAAAGAATAATCAATCAAGGTATATCCCTTGAAGACATGTATTTTTATTTGAGAGCATTGTAGTGTATTAAGAGTTTTTATTGTATGGTGAGTTTGAAATTTGGATTATGTAATTTGAACAAGTATTGTACTGATACTCGGGTTGTACTGTGAACCACTAGATGGATTCTGTAACTTAATAAAAGTAGATTTCTTCAATGGAATTTTATCTTGTACAAAAATTCTACTTATATTTTGTATGAATGACTTGAGTTTTTTCAAAACAAGTTCTAAAGAAAAGAATTTTTGCTGCTTTATTTTGCGAAATTTTTTTACTACTAAGGGCCCTACCTTTGAAAAATGTATTACAAAATGTGTTACAAAAACCCTGGTCATCACAGTTGGTATCAGAGGCATTCATCTAGTTATAATACAGTACCCTTATGTCTAATATGAAGATGACAATCCAATTAGAGGATGAGAAATAGTGAGTGAATATGAAATAAGATAGTATTTGATGTGAATGAGTAGAGAATGAGTTTTGTGATTAACTCATTAATTGAGAATGAGTATAGGAAGAGTTGTGTGATTAACTCATAAGGTGAGAACGAGTTAATGTAATTAACTCATGAAGTACTAGTGGAGTATAATTAGATATTACTTAGTGAAATAACTAGGAGTACTACTTAGTATGTTAATGATATCAATACAAGGAATAGTAAGTTTAGAAATAACTAAGGAAAACATTGCAATAGAGGAAGATGTAATGTATGATATTTAGGTATAAATTGAAATCTTAAGTAGAGATACTTGTAGAAATAAAATACATTAATATAACTATTATTAGGTGAAATAATGGAGATTAAGAGAAAGAGATGATAAATTGGAAAAATATGATGGAAAGGATGAAGAAGGATAAAATCCAATATTTATAGGAAAGGTGAAATAGATACTAAAGATAAAACCTTAGAATTAATACAAAATTTGAAATTTATAATAATAGATAAGAAATATAAATGTAAGAATTACAATTGCTACATAGATATGGTATTGTGACAATTAGTTAAAGGATATAATCATCAAAATAGAAATGATCTTACTTGAGAAGAATTTAAGGAGATAGGTAAATATATTCAAAATTGGTGAACAAAAATATACTTAATAAAGATAAATAAGGAGATAAAAGTTAGAGGAATATTGATTCAACTATATAATAGAATTGAAATAGGGAACTAGAAGGTATTCTAGCCCTGAGTAAATAGACAAATTGTTTGGTATGTTTGAGAATTACTTTACATACAAGCATGGAGGCTTGTGGTTTTGTTTTAAATAGGCGTATACTTGGGGATGTTATGCTAGGAGAGTTAGTAGGGTTTGGCCACCCGCTCTCTAAAACTTGTTATGATATGGATACCAAGCCTAAGTGAGGCTAAAAGTCAGGTGGGGCAATGATGGGAATACCGCCACTGTGACACCTATGGTCCCCCCCATACGGACATGGATATTGTGATTTCCACCATGGTTGGTATAGGTGAGTTATTGGGCAGTTATCTAAGCGTGATGGTGTGAATTCTGACTCCATGCATAGTAGTCCTTTGAGTATTTTGCATTATGATGCATGGCATAGTGAGATGCCTTATGATATGGCATAATGAGATGCTAATACTGCCTAAATAAGGGAGTATTTTCCCATCATAGTCTAGATGTTTTACCAACTCAGTATGATTGAGTGTGATTATTGATGTTTGAGATATTAACTATTTTTCATATCTATACGACGTATACAGTATGTATGTATAAGGATGTACATATATGACAAAGTAAAGAGATTGATCCATAAGTATGAATAATGGGGTTATGAAGTATTAGGATTATACTGTCAAATTATTATGCTTCTTGAATCTCCTACAAAGCATAACTTGCTGAGATATTGCAAATATTTGAATATTTACAATATCTCAGATATAGAGGATGAGAATTAGGAGCTCAAGACTCAAGGAGACTTGGAAGAATAATCAATCAGGGTATATCCCTTGAAGACATGTATTTTTATTTGAGAGCATTATAGTGTATTGAGAGTTTTTATTATATGGTGAGCTTTGAAATTTGGATTATGTAATTTGGACAAGTATTGTACTGATACCCGGGCTGTACTATGAACTACTAGATGGATTCTTGAATTTAACAAAAGTATATTCCTTCAATGGAAATTTATCTTGTACAAAAATTCTACTTATGTTATGTATGAAGTGATGACTTGGTTTTTTTTCAAAACAAGTTCTAAAGAAAAGAATTTCTGCTGCTTTGTTTTGTTGCCTTTGAAAAATGTATTGCAAAATGTGTTACAGAAACTCGGATCGTCACATCACAGGCCTTCCTAAAAGCCTTCTAGATAAAAATCTCAATAATGGAGGAACACGTCCTCTCTAATAAGCATCATTTGAATCATCATAATTATATTTTCAGTGTCCTCACTTCCATCATTCCATTACCTTAACTAATAAATTAGTTCATGGTCATATCAAATCAAATCATTTACAACTCGATTAATTTCATACCCAATGAAATATATTTTATATAATACTTCCTTAGTCATCAAAAACTACATTATCATCTCTATCAGTGTGGGATATAAATCAATCATAAGTAATTTCATCTCTCCTCATTCACTTCACATGTTTTTTTTCTTAGTTGATTCATTACAAAATCATTTCTATTCAAGAATTATTCTCACAAATTAGTCATCATATCCTCCAGGTAATATGTAATTCAAATCATAATTAAAACCCCAAGAACAATTTGTAAGTATTCACTCCCACTGATGTTTGATATCAATATTTTCATAAGCGCAAGGATTCATTAGCTTTTATCTCACCTTATTCTCACAATAATATCCATTCTCCATACCTACTTCAATAAGTATGTCTCCTTGCATGCACTACTACACGCGAGGGTTTTAAATTGGCATAAAGAAGTCGCTAATTTTACTGCCGACTTTGTAAATATTTTACAAGTCGCTTGAAAATAAATGACTTTAAATAAATAAACTTGAAAAAGTTGTTTAAAAATAAACAACTTAAAACTTCATGACTTTTTCAAGTCATTTAATTAAGCAACTTGAAAAGTATCAAATAAATTTGGCATGATTTTTTTATTATTTAGTGGGAACGTATTATTAAATTCATTTATAAATAAACGACTTTAAAAGCGAAAAAGTTTTAAAGTCATTTATAACTAAACAACTTCTAAAGTCTTCGATAATCTATAAATAGCTATCAAAGTATCATCTTTTCCCTACTTATCCTCTTCTTCCCAAGGTTTTGGCATGAGGATTCGTCTTTGGTCCTTTGCATCTCTCTTTTTCCCATTTACTTTCCATTTTATATTTTGACTGTTGGTGTAATGGAAAAAACTGTAAGTTACCACAGCTTCTTTTAAATCACACGAATATTTTTTTTTCTTGTTACTAACTTTTCTTTGTTTTTATTTTGTAGATCATGTGGGTTTTCTCTCTACATATCATGGGGTTAAAGAATCTTTTTATCGTCTTGATTTCTCCAGAATCGTATGATTTCATTAAAAATGAAAACTACTTCTCTCACAAGCCTACTATTGAAGAAGGGGATAACAATGTGTATTTGTGCTTCTCACCCAAAAATAGGGTTTGATGAAGAGTGGTGGTTATACCATCAACTTTTGGCCTATTTTGAAGAAAAAGAGTGGTGTCAACTAAATACTTGGGCAGATTATGATGAAAAGATCAGATTCGCTATTTGATCTTGGCTTAACAAGATCTAATAGCTAGTACTTAACATTTGCCATAGATGTAACATTGGATGTAATCAAAAAATAATTTGATTTTCTTGTTGATGTGTTTATATATATATATATATATGTATTGTGTTTGTAAAATTAGTTTTAGTGTGTATTTATGTTATTGTAGAATGCAAAAATGGTAATTAAAAAAAGATTTAATGAACATTTAAAGTTGTTTGTATACAAATGACTTTAAATGTGTAGACTTTTAAAGTCATTTTTCATCAAACAACTTAAATTGAACATCTGTTTTAAGAATTATTTCATGGACTTCTGGTGTGCCTTTTCACTCTATGTTTATTATCTGTGGGCAAAAAGTAAACCAGACTTCTATTTCTCTACTTTGAACCAAATCCTACTTATGAATTGGAATTACATTCACAAATTCCTGGTCAATATTGATTTTTGAGTGTTGGTTAGTATATCTCTATATTTGTCTCATATGTATTATGCATATTTGAATAATTTTTACAAGGCTATTGGTTAAAAATTCTTTTGAAAGTTGATTTCATTCGTGTATGTGTATGTCATAATTTTCTTTAATTTTGTTGTTAATGGAAAGTTTCCAATGATGAAATATATATAGTTATTTTAAATGTCTCTAGTTCTTATGTATATAATGTTTAATAAAATGCCTAACTTAATCTTTTCATGTCTTACAAGTCTCCATGCAAATTTGGTTCGATTTCATGTGATAATGGACAAATATGCTTGGATGTCTGCAATAAGAACATTGAAAGAACATGAGGAGGGTACAAAAAACTTCATAGACCTTGTACTTAGGGAAGGTGTTGATCGTAATTGCATTCATTGTCCATGCTCAAAATGTGGAAACTTGAAAAAAGTAACTATGGAGGTGTTGAGAGAACATTTGTGCTTTATTGGATTCGATGAAAGCTATTACCCATGGATCTGGCATGGAGAAGAACTTCCACACCCCTTGACAAGGCCTAGAATATATGATTAAGACACTGTAGGAAGTGTTGGAGACAGTAGTGCAGCTGTACCAATGTTTCGAGATGCATATGATGACTTCCAAGATGATCCTGAAGAATTTCATGCTACATTTGAGGAAGCCCATGAGTTGTTGTACTCTGATTGTAAAGATTATACAAAGTTGTCTGTAGTGGTAGTGTAATGACTCCATTTTTGTAACCTTGAAATCCCAAGTTAGTAATGAAAAGTTCACTTTTTGGAGATAAGGGTATTTTGGTCATTTCACTATTCACCCTGACTGGACCCAGAAATTTGGTCCTAAGAGTAGTATTCTTAGGTGTATCTCAGAAAAAGGAATCCAACAAGACCAAAATCACTCAAAACGGAGTTAAAATGAGCAAATTATGGCCCTTTGAAGTTCAAGGGTAAAAGTGTAATTTAATTCAAAAACGCATTTGGCCTGAGAAAACGGGGACCCGTTTTGATACGGGCACCCCTCTTCTTCCCAAACCTCTTGGAGGGTTCTAGAATGACAGTGTTCAGGGGAGAAACCACCACCATTCTGGAGGTTTCTCCACCGCCATTCCATGGTGCTAGGAACCCCCTCCAGAACCCTCTTCAAGCTCTATAAATAGAGCTCTTAGGCGCCTCCAATGGCAGCCCAAAAGCCTGCAAAAAATCCATTGTGGAGAAGCAGATAAGAGGAGAAAAAATGAAAAAAATCCAGCCACGAACCAGGTATGCCCAAAACCCCTCCAAACCCATCTCCCCCTTAGTCTTAGGATGAGTTTCCCCAAGTTTTTGCATGAAAAACCATGCAAAAATGGGGCTCTAGGGAGCCACAAAGGACCCAGGGATGGTGCCTGGGGCGTACTGGTTCGACAGGGTCAAACCAAGGCGTCCCTGGGACGCCCAGGTCCCCGCCAAACCGAAACGCACTCTGTGCGTTAAAGAAAGGATGACAGGTGCGTCCACGGACGTACCCGCAAATGAAAAGGAAGGGTGGGCCTTCTATGTACACTTGATATTAAATTGCCCATAACTTGAGTTCTAGGGCTCTGATTGAGGTGCTGCAAAAGGCGTTGTGTCTGTATCGACGACACGGACACACCCAAACCATAAAATACCTAATCAAGGCCCTATCTAAGGTTGGCACAACCCTTAAACTATGATAGTGGCACGGGGCCACTAAACCTTTGTAAACCTGACCATACCAAGGCCCAGTTAGGACCTTAGGAGACTCATAGGCATGAGAATGAACCCTTCATGCCTAAGTAGTGAGATAAACCATTCTAAAACCTATAGAAATAGGCCAAGCTAACCTTTTTCCCCTAAACCAAGTTTAGGAGCGTACGAGGACAAGGGGGCTGGCGTGACCAAACCAGGTAGGTGCTCTATCGCTACTAGACTTTTAAAAGAACCCATGATGTTTTGAAGTAGGTGTTCTATCGCTACTAGACTTTTAAAAAGGACCCATGATGCTTTGAGAATGCATGTTTTGAGTCATGATTAATGCATTGATTTATTGCTCTTATATTATTGAGTTGTTTTCATAATATATGGTCTTGAATGCGATCATTTGCATTGAGATGATTTTATGAATGCATAGACATGTTTTGAAAAAGGATTCTTGTCTGCATGATAAGTATAGCCTTGGCCGATGAGGACGGGCTAATGAGGGTGGGCCAGAGAGAGCTGACAGGCTTCTAGGCTGTCAGGCTTCTAGGCAGGGTTATGACTTTGAATGTGATACTAGCATGAGCAGATTTTATGCATTGCATACATGTTTTGCAAACGATTGCATAAATTGCATTATTTACAATAAACAAATGCATAAATTACATGATCTATGATTATTATGTTTTGAAAAATTACATATCCTTGAGGGTTACCAAAAGACGCTGGAGTGCCTAAAAGACGTTGGGTAGGCAGTTGTGAGGGCCAAGCAGTTGTGAGGGACCCAAAGAGGACAGGTTTTGAAAAAGAGGGTTTTGCTTGTTTAATCGTATATGATTTGGGCTAGTAAGCTTGTGGGCGCTATGCCGAGAGGTCTGGGGTGGTCTCCTAGCCTCTACCACTATTAGGTAGAAAAGGGTACCACGCCAAAAAGGCACGTCCATACTTCAACTGCATGTGGTACAGGGGCCTACCACTAGTGTCACGGCACTGGGTCGAAGTGTCATATGCCCCATGGAGGCTATGACCGCGTGTCCCTAGGTACCCGGGGACCACACGGCTAGGAGGTCGTGAGCATAGTGTTCCCTATGTTTTTGAGGTTTTACTTGCATTGCATATGGCATGACATGAGGATGGTCGACCATACCATATATCCATGAGTTGGATTCAGTTGAGCATCTTATGCATATCATTATGTTTATGATATATATGATACTTTTGACTTGGATTATGCAATTCTTTAAGTCGTCAGTATTCCTATTCGACAATGCTTTTTAATATCGATATTGAACATGAGTGTTCAAACATGCACATGTTTTAAAGAGCATATGATTTTAAACATAGCATGCATTGTAAAACTAGTAGTGATAGACTCCTACTGAGTATAGTATATACTCACCCAATCCTCAACATTTTTCAGACACAAAGTAAACACTTAAAGACAGGATATATGGCGATAGACCCGTAATAGAGAACATCCAAACTAAGTGCTAGTAAGTAAACCCCTACCTTATCTTTCAGTGAATGATACTTGATTGTAGTTACTCTCATGCTTGAAATTTGTGACTAACACTTTCTTAGGAATAGAGTCAATTTAAAACTATGCCATGGCTATATAATTTGAAATTTTGTTTTGACACTCGGGGTTTTATATGAAAGATTGCTTTCCAAAACAAAAATATTTTCATGCATTTCATATTTCTAAAACAAGAGATCTCGCCTTTTTATCAAACTTGCATCATCAAAAACTCAGGTCGTCACAGGTAGAACTTTACAACATGAAATCAATATTTGGTTTTTCAGATCAAGGTTTTACAGAAGTCTTGAAAGTAGTGGGTAAGATGCTACTGAAGGATAATAAATTTGGAGGTCCACATGGGAGGCAAAGAAAACCATGGCTACATTATGATTGAAGTATGACAAGATACATGAGTGTCCCAATGATTGCATCTTGTATAGGAAGGAGCACAAGGATAAAACTACATGCCCAACTTGTGAACAGTCAAGATGGAAGTTAGAATTCAACTAAGACATTTATAGGCATTCTTGCAAAGGTTCTATGGTACTTCCCCCCTATTCCAAGGTTTAAAGAATGTTTGATATAACAGAAATAGCAAAGAAATTGGTGTGGCATGCCAATGATAGAGTAGCTGATAGCTTTTCACTCCATCTAGCAGATAGCCCAACATGGAAACTCGTAGGCTTCATGTGGCCTCATTTTGGTGAAGAACTTTGAAACCTACCACTAGCATTAAATGTAGATGGGATTAATCCTCATGGTTCGATGAGTAGCAAGTATAGTTGTTGGCCTATTATATTAGTTTGTTACGACCTTCCACCATCTCTATGCATGAAGAGGAAGTACATGATGTTAACTATGTTGATATCGGGTCCAAAGCAGCCATGAAATGACATTGATGTGTACTTGTCTACCTTGATCAATGATCTTGAGACATTATGGGACATAGACGTTGAAGCATACGATGCATATAGGAAAGAGTCATTCACCCTAAAGGCTATACTATTGTGGACAGTAATCGAATTCCCTATGTACGATAATTTGTCTAGATGCACTATGAAGGGATACAATGCTTGTGTTATTTACAGTGATCAAACATGTGTTGTACGACTTAAACATGATAGGAAAATGGAATTCCTTGGGCATAGAAGATGGTTGCGCAAAGACCATCCATATCATTTTAAGAAGGGAGAATTTAACGGGTGTGTAGAAACTAGGACACCTCCAAAGATGTTAATAGGATGACTAGTATTGGAGAAGGTTGAAAACATCAATGTCTTGTTAGGAAAAAAGAAATCAAGTAAATGTGTAGGTGAAAGTAATTGTAGAAGTTGTTGGAAGAAGAAATCAATATTCTTTCATCTGCCATGCTGGAAATCACTACATATACAACATGTGCTTGATGTCATGTTCATTGAGAAGAATATGTTTGAAAGCTTGACTGAAGTGGAGTGAGAAATCTTTCCCATTTCATCATTAGAGTTAGGTTAGGAAAATATAGGTTAAACTAGTATGATCTAGATTAGGGTACATTAGGCTATGCCTAGCTGAAGACATTAAATTTAGCACTTAGTGGGAGGCAACCTTAAGTTTTTTCCAGAAAGTCTTAGTGTTCTACATTACCATTCTTCACATAGGTGTCTTATATTTCAAACATTAAGCACAATGTTAAGTTCAGGTTGGGGTTGTTGATATGCATGAGATTTCTAAGCTCTTCTTGCATTTTTAAGCATTAAAGAAAAAAAAGTTATGATAAGTTCCTTTATAAAGATGAGAATTCAAAACAATTTCTTAATATTCAGCTAACTTTTAAACTTTAACTTATTAAGAGAGTTGCACATAATTAATTCACTATTTTATCCTTTTTCTAAAGTATTTCATGAAAAATTAAACTTGGAATATTAATTGCACAAAATAGCTATATATTGTTTAAGTTGAAGGGAGACTATAACTTAGAGATCCTGAAGAAGATTCATGGAGCCTTATAACCCAAGTGAGTTTTGAGTCATTCTTCCTTTTCTGAGGGTTATACATAAATACAAAATTTTCTTCAGTGAACATTAATTATTAGTTGGTTTCGTTATTCTTCATATTAGTCAACTATTAAAAAATTACAAAAACACTATACCACATATCTCTTAAGTTTATGATCATTTTTAAGTCATATAAGACCTAGGAAATGATAAAGGTCATACTTGTTTAACCCACGACCTTTAGCCTTCCTCAAGTTATTTTTTACTAGTTCGACCTTTAAGCATTTAAAAATAAGACTTTTCTTTGTTAGCCAAACAACCTTTATCGATGAACACTAATAATATATCCATTACCCAATTGTTTTGGAAATATTTAAAGAAGATTGAAGAACATCTTTGGAAAAAGTATGAACAATACAATTCAAGAGATAAACATAAAAAAGGTTGAAAAGAAGAAAAATTTCAAAAAGGCTATATATAAAATCATTTGAAAAAGATAGCCAATAAAAATAAGAATGTTTGCCCTTGTGAGGAAAAATGGAAAAGTTGTGAATACATTGATGGAAGGCCTTTACATATTTTCCCAATCAACCTTTGCTTACCTTAGATACCCATTCTTTTGATAACCCTTACCTAAGCCTATGTTTCATTCTAATAGAAGTCCTAACTTGATCTTAAGAGAAGTATGACTTGGATATGGTTATGAATGAGTAGGGAATTCGGTAGAGTGCAACATTCTTAGTAGTTGATATCCTTCCATAAGACCATTACTATTTTTCCTAAGTTATCATTCTTTTGTATGGAATATGTCAGATTTTTTTACTTGATGAACAACATTCTACTCACATATTAATGAGAGATGTAAACCTTTTTGAGTGATTGATTACTAAGTGACAAATATATCTTGTGAGAATTGAAGTCAAAGCATACTTTTAAGCATTAATTTAGGTTATGTTTGACTTGAAAATTGCTAATTATATTTGCTATAGAACACACTCACCTTTTGAAGTTTAATAAAATAATGGGGGTATCTTTAATATAAGGGTAGGATTTTGAACCTTTTGTTCATTTTTATTGAAAGGCTAAAGTTAGATATTTAATATAAATTAAATAAGAGAAAATTTTCTCAGATGAATAAAGGACTTTCATAAAAATTTTGAGAATTTTATGGGTATATTCACTACAAACCCTCAAGTGGACAAACTCATCCACAAGGGTTAACCTAAGGATTAAGGGACTTCTTGCATATGTTAAATGCAATCATGAGTACCTACAAAAGTGGCTGTATCAATTTTGTAAAATAATTTTTTGTATGTTTGTCTTCAAGACTAACAAAATTTTGGTTGGGGCTATGATAAGTGTCCAATTTTGTATAAAAATCACACAATTAGTTGCCCATGTGTAACTTATAGTTTTAAATTAAAAATTTTGGTTGAAAATTATAACACAGGCATTTTTGACCTCATAAACCAAATATTTGATAATTTGCACATCCAAAGGCTAATCTGGGATATGTATGTGAATAACAATATTTTTCTTGGATTTAGATAGAGTTTTAAATCTTTTGTAGGAATTGAGATGGTGATCCAACGGCTAAGGTTGATTGAGATGAAAAATGAAGATCAAGCTCAAAATATCTAGTTAATGCCTAAATATCATCTATCCAAAGTGTGAACAAGGTCCAAGATTACTTTAGGGTGAGTAAAGGATGAAATTGGAAGAGCTAAAGGTGCTTAAAATGGGCCAGTGCATAAGGCATGCATTTCCACTACCTTTGCATAGGAGCCATTGAAGTCACCTTGGCCATATAAGCCATGAGAGAAGGTGACAAGCTAAGGAGCTTAGCCAAGCCACCAAAGCCAAGGGGGCTCATCCGCCAAACCAACCTAAAAGAGTCCCAAAGCTAGGCATGAATCCAAGCCAAATGAGTTCTCAGAGCAAGCTATCAAGCCATATGAGCCAAACTACATGGAAGGCCATGATTGGAGGAGATTCAAAAGCAAATATCCATGGGATTTTTAAGAAGATAATTGGAAGATATTTGAGTAAAAATCCACTCGCATAAGATAGCATGTGGACCAATAGGAAGAAATCACCTTATTCCTTTCTTTTTCCATGATTTTCTCACCTTTTCTCTCTCTCTCCACCTCACCATATAAAGCAACCATGAATTTTGCATTCCACATTCCCAACACCATCATAGATACCCAATCAACTCACTCCACCTCATTCCTCTTCCTCCTTATCTCTTTCTCTCTCTTTCCTATCTCTCCTCATCCCTTTCCAACCTCTTTCTAATTCCTAAATGCATTCTATGACTTTTATAAGGGGGAGATGCCCCCTTCCAAAAAAGGAGGCACCTCCCACCTTATCCCCCTCTTAAGTGTCCTCTTAAGTCTCCAAGTTCCTAATTTGATTGACCGATCTCTCCATGGCACCTAATTTCATTTTGTCTCAATCTTTATCCCTTTCTAAATCCCATTTCATTACACCAATCACCTTTAATATCTACCATTCAATTTCCTTCCAAATCTCACACAATTTTCCGAGTTGAATGCAAAAGGTGTTCCATGATTCTTTTTATTTTTTTCTTCTTTTTATGTCCAATTCCTATAGCCTTCTAATATCATACACTCAAATCCTATTAGAACTTTATTAGGAACCTACCACCTATATAAAACTAGGGAAGTTTTCCACATGAAAAAAAATCTCTTGGAGAAGAGGAGAATGCCCCTGCTAAGAAGGAGGTGTCTCCACACTTCTTCAATCCCATGTTCCCAATGATTTTCTCCATTGGTAGTAGTTTTCTTCCATGCCTCCCTCTTCAAGCATTTTCTTGATTGATTTTCTCCTTGATGATAAGGTTAGTTCTTTGCTTTGAATCCTTTGTTTTGCTATCTTGTTTTGTTTCTTGTTTGCTCCTTGATTTCATGCTTTACTTCCTTTGCTTTACATCCTTGTTTTATTCGTTTGCTTCCTTTCATTGTTTGCCTTTAGTTTAGTTTTGTAGATCCTTGAATCTAAAGGCTACAACTCTCTTGTAGTGATAGTCAGAGAGTATAGTTCTTAGATCAAATCCTTGTCTTTTGAATTCCTAAATCTCTTTGCCCATCTCTTGATTTATTTCCCAATTTTTTTCCTTGTTTCCTTCAGATCTCTTTCTAATATTACATACATGTTTAGGAATTAAGTGTGGGAATATGAATGATCTTTATGTCTAGTTGTAATTGAAGCACTAAATGATGGGTACCACACTTGTATCAAATTGATATTCAATGAGATTAAAGTCTAATTCATGTTTGAAGATTACTTTCATTAATGTTTCATGCATTTTTAAATTTAGTTTTTCATGGCTGTTAATTGATTTTTCCATGCTCAGATTTTAGGTGTTTCAATCTAGATTAAGGCTACATTTAATTGTCACATGAATCACACACTTGAACCAGCACACCACCCATGGGTCATACTCATGGTCTTGTTGTGTTCGCCTTAGAAAAGTTACTTGTTTTGGTTAGACTTTCATGGATTGCATTAATGTATTTTACCTAGGTTGTGTCATGAATTACATGCTAGCTAATTCCATGCTTTAAGCTTCATGCATTCTTTCTGACTTAATTCCATGTACACCATGTTGTTTAGTTATTTCCTTTAATCTTGCAAGTTTTATTTTTTAGCTTAGTAATTTTAGGGTTACTTGAGCATTTTTCAATTTTAATAGTTTGTTAGGATAACTTAAGGAATTTTTAACATTTAGATTTAGAAATTTATAATTTTAGAGAGTTTCTCATTTTATGCATTTTAGGTTTCCATGTTAATTTAATTCCTTAGTCTAGGTAAAAAACCATATCTTTTGGCTAGGTTAGATGATTTCAGTAAGGGTCTACTTATCACACAAGCCATTTGATTCCTCGTGCGATTGACCTCAATCATGTGCTTATACTATAATAGATTTGTGTACTTGGAAGTTAATTAAAATATCAACAATAGCTCGCTTCAACTAACCAGTGCACTTTGGGCATATAGGATTATGCACAAAAGCCATATTGATATATCTCAATACTATATTGTATATAGTTAAGTTTGCCATTTGCTTATGGAATTGGAAATAAAGCCTGCTTGGCAACTAAAACATTTAATTTTAACATAGATAAAGTAGGCTCACATTGCAAGTTCTAGTTCAATGAGTTGGCTAAGATGAGGCAAGAAGCTTATGAAAGTAATAGGATTTACAAAGAAAAGATGAAATTTTTTCATGATAAAAATATTTTAAGAAAATCCTTTACTCCATCCTAGAAGGTCCTTCTTTACAACTCTAAGCTTTATCTTTTTTCAAGGAAGCTTAGATCTCAATGGATGGTCCATATATTGTTAAAGAAGTGTTTTCATATGAGATTGCTGAGATTGAGGATCCTAGGATAGGCTACACTCTTAAGATAAACGATTAATGTGTCGAGCATTTTCTACAATACTATGATCCAAATGTTAAATCCACAACTCTAAAAGATCCTATCTATAAGGATTGAGTAGACCTTGTCCCTCTATGAAATATTTGTATCATAGTTCTATAGAACTTGCTTTTTCTGTGTCACCCATTTCTTTATTTCTTAATGTTTTATTATCTGACTTTTTAAGCATTAAGGACAATATGTCATTCAAATTGAAGATTAGAATTCTGACAAATTTTGGTCCTCATATAGTTATTTTCTTTAAAAAAAATTATTTTTTAAAATTTTAAAAAGTTTAAGCAATTTTCAAAATATTTTTAAGTTTTTAGGTCAAATACTTTACCATGATGAGAATTGAACTTTCTAAAGTCTATTCCCCTAACTTTAGCTTATTAATAGAACCCTAAATGATTATTCATTATTTTACTCATTCTCTAAAGTATTTCATGGAAGCAAATCTCATATCATAATTTTAAATGCAAATACATTTATATATTCTAGATTGATAAGTAGTTTGACTGAGAGACCTTGAAGAAAATTAGGAGAGACTTATAAACAATGTGAACTTTAAATTCATTCATTCTTTAGAATGTTATATATAAATTCCAATTTTCTTTGGCTTGTTTGATTCATAATTGATTCATGCATTTTTTATTTGGTCAACTGCCAAGATACATTAGAGTATTACCTTTAATTTTTGAAGAAGTTTGTTAAACTAAAAGACTATATGAAACTTAGGAAATAATTTAAGCAATCTTTGTTTTTAACTCATAGCCATAAAGCATACCCAATGATATTTTTACGACTAGCTAGTATGTAATTCATTTCTTTTGTGAACACAATTACCTTTACTAATATTAATCCAATACAATTTATTCATTACCTACTTACTTCAAAAATAAGTTAAAGATGATAGATGAAATACCTTTTCTATTGCAATACAAGTAAGGAAGTGTATATAAAAAAAGAAAAGATTTTTCAAAGAAATGCAAAAGAAACAAAAAGAAAATAAAGAAAAGTGAAAAGGAATGTTCACTTCAACACAACAAATAAAAATTCTCAACCATTAATAGAAAACTCTACTTATTTTTTAAGGCTTTCAAGACCCTATATATCCCTAAGTTTTCATAATCTTGTCTTAGCCTACATTTCATTCTAGTATATGACCTATTGATTCTAGGAGGAATATAGTCGTGATGACAAAATGAATAGATAGAAATTATGGTGTAGTATTTCTAGCTTTCTTCATAAGTGGCACCTTTCAAAAAGGATCAAAACATTTTCTTAATAACTTTTGTTCTTTCATGAGTATATAAAATATGAGATACTTGTGTTGTTGATTGTACTTACATATTAAAGGGAGATGTCTTTTACACTTTTTCAAAAGTTTCAATTTTGAGTGTATGTCTACTAATCAAAATTGAGGTCAAAACATATATTAGACAGAGTTCTTGAGTGGCGGTGTACTTAGAGGTCAAAGATATGTTATATATGTAGGTTGTACACACACTAACTCTAAGATCTAAGCTTAAATGAAATATGTTTAATATATGAGTAGGGTCTTGAACTTTCTCCTTCATTTTTGTTAAAGTGGTAGATTGACTATGGATAAAATTCTCAAAAATAAATTTAGAAAAAGACCTATTATGGCGTAGGGTCTTGAACTTTTTCATTCTTTTTTTTTTTCTTCTTCTTTTTTTATTTTTCTACATGTTAAAGTGGTATACTGAGTATGCATAAAATTCTCAGAGATAAATGTAGGAATTGACCTATTCTTGAATTTTGTGTGTAATCACTACAAATCCTCACAAAATTTAACTTATTCTCTAGGAGTAACCTAAGGTTTTAAGGGCTTGTTGCATATGTTAAATACACTATGAGTACCAACAAAAAAGGTAATTTTTATTGCTTTTATAAAATGGTTTTCACATATTTTGTTTGAAACTAGCATAATGCTAGTTGGAGTTGCGTTTACTTCCATTTTTATACCTAAATACCCTATCTTTTATAGTGTTTCTTGCATTTTATTGATCGTTTTCATATTTATAGGGTATAGTTGCACTAAACTACTTATTTTTCATCTAATCTTAATTTTATATATTTTCAAGGTCATATTTATGTTTAGTGGTAAGCATATGATAAACCATGTAAAATAATACCAATTTAGATCTCCTCTCATTTTGTAGGTTATAAATTAAAAGCTACTAGGAGAATAAAGGATTAGATCGATCCAACCAACCTTCGAGATCCAAGATCAAGCTCAAATGCAAATAAATAATTTAGATCAAGTCAAGATAAATTTAGATGACCCAGATCAAGTCAGAAATTAGTGGCCTATGCTCTAACAACTTCCAAGTGAATAAGGTGTTAGTATCATTTTTATCACATACAAAAATCCTATGTGTGCAACTATCTTTTGGGTCATTGTTATAATATGTAAAGGCAGCAAGTTTTTTCATGCAAGCATTCCCCACCTCACCACCCGACAAAGATTACAAGTGAGGCCACGTAAGCCCAAAATACTACAACATATTTCAACTTTTATCAATTCAAAAAATGACATGCATAAGGCACCCACATGATGAGGAAACATGTTATCATTTAGAGAAGAGGAGAGCATATAAGGAAGAATAACTCCTATATTTTGTTAGATATAGGGTTCTATTTTGGAAAGACACCATAACACTTTAGATTGGAACATATTTTATTTTGGAAAGGTGAGTACTTTAACTTAGGAGATCACAATTACCACAAGTAGGAAATGTCTTTTGGTAAGGGGGAATATCATCATATTTAGAAGAAGAGTAACATCTTGCGGAGTCAAGGATTACCATTTTATGTATCTATAGGTATGTATTTATGTATATATACATGGTGTAGCTTTAAAATTACTCGCAAGTGCATGAATCAATGTATTATTTTCTCTCAAGCTAGGTGGATTACACGAGGAATCTTACAGATTTGCAATGGATTAGATTTTACTCAAATTGATTAACTTCAATCGAGGAATGAGAGTTGTCATTAAACTAGGAATCTAAAGTAACATGGAATTAGAAACATGCACAAAAATAGAAACTAGAAGTAAAAGAAACTTCCCTAAATTAAAACTAAACAATTAGAATGGAAACTTACCAAACTAACATGTAATTAACTAAAGGATACTACAGTAATTTAGAAAATTTCAAACTAAGCAATGAAATTTAAGCAAACTAGTAAATTAAAAACTTATCTAAATTAAAACTTACCTACCCTTAAACTTATAAAAAGGAAAATTTCTAAAATGCAATAAGAAAACTTTCTAAACCTAAAATAATATGAAAATAACTAATAATAACTTCTAAAACAAGATCAAACAACTAAATTAACCAAGAATCTAAAGGAATGGGATTTCAAACCATGCACATGGTTTTTGGACTCTACACATGATTTTGGAGCCTTAAACATGGTGAAATTTAGTGAAACTATAGTGAGTTACTATGTAAACTAACTATGGGACATAATGAACAACTTGAAAATCTACACGGGTACTGAAGGATTTAGCAAAATAAGATGTTTTGATGGCTGGAATTAAAGCACAAAGTTAAGGAAAAAATATTTTTCAGATTTTGATACTTAAGAATAGTCAATAAATCTTGCATTAGAAAGGAATTGAAACCATAACTTTTATGCATGAAAATAGCCTAGATCTATCTACTTTGTAAAAGAAATATTCCATAACAAGAATTCCCACAATACTTTATTGAATTATCACCAATTTGTACCGAAACCTATAGGCATAATACATGTTCTATTCCTGAAAATTGTGTCTAATTCTTAAGTACAAAATCCTATCTAAAAAACATAAAAAAATGTAATAATGCTCATATACTAAAGTACGATGACATGCAAAGAAAACCCAAAAAGGAATATAAGAGAAAAGAAAGCTAAGTGGGTGAACTAAGGTAAGGAAGTTAACCTAAAACTAAGGTGAGAATAAGGAGAAAAACTTGAATTCCAAGAGGGAAAATCAAGGTTCTAAGCTAGTCTTCTCTTGGCTGTCACTACCAAAGATGAGTTAACTTGAATCTTATGAGAATAACAAAGAAAAACAAGTGGAATTGGGGTAAAGAAAGAGGGAGAAGCTAGATGGAAAGGAAGGTCCAAAACTAGAATGCAAGACAATGGAAACTAAAGCAATGAAAACTAAACCAAGGGAAGAAAAGCATCTAAGAAATCTCAAAGTCCAACTACAAAAAAATACCAAAGGAAGTTATGTTTCCAGGTGTCTCACCCACCTCTACTTTGGAAAATTTGTATGGAACATGGGGCTATAAATAGATGAGTGGTTTCCTAACTCAGATAGGGCTGAAAATATGGGGATAATGGTGCTAGGGATAGTGGGTATCTTTTTCCATGGAAGTGCTTCCCTCCTTTAACTTGTAACCCTAGGTCAATTTGAATGGAAAAAGAGTGACAGATGAAATTGAAAAGTAGGATTTTTCTCTTGATGGGTCCATTAATGCATTGTCATCTTACCTTTTACATAATTCTCTTAAACCTTCTAATTAAACCTTGAAAATCCAAATTTAGAAAGTGCACCATTGCTTGAATTCTTCTCCAATTGTAAAACTCCATGTGCCATTTGGCTTGTGTGGCTCACTTTGAGGGCTCATTTGGCATGGCTTCATGGTTCAAACCCTTGGCTTTAATGGCTTGACTTTCTTATCTTGTCACCTTCTCTCATGGCTTATGTGGCTAAGGTGGTTGGAATGGCTCCCATGTAAAAGTGGTGGAAAAGAATGGCTTGCTTCATGATCACATTTTAGTCACCTATAGCTCTTTCAATTGCTTCCATCAATCCATCATCTTTCCTTGATATGATCATGGACCTTGATCTACTTTGAAATGTTGAAGTCTATGCCTTGACTTGATCTTTTAATCTTGATCTTCAATTCTTATCTTGATAAATCTCAGCCTTTGGATCATCACTCCAAGACCTACTAAGGTAAAAAGAACTAATTAAATTTTAAAAATATGCTCATTCATATACTTATCCTAGATTAGCTTCTAAATCAACAAAATATCACATTTTTTAATTATTCGGTCTAAAATGCATGTCTTATAAATATTGGCTAAAAACCTCTAAAATAACACTATAAGTTATAACACATGGCAACTAATTGGGTACGTTTTATACAAAATTAAATACCTATCAATACAAACACATATAGGATAAATGGAAACAAAACTCCCACAATAAGACATGGTTCCTAAAGAGCGTAGTGGCTGATAATTGAAGAAGCTTTCAAAAGGAGTGAAACATATCTTATTGAGTGGTAGAGGAGCATGATATTTTGGGAGGCTTCTATATATATTAGAAGGTTCTTGGCTACTTCCTAATGGGAGCAAGATGTCTAGTCTGCTAGGATCTTGGGGCATGTTTTGTAGTTACGAAAGGTATAAGTTCTTGGCTACCCACTTTTTCCTTCTTCTTCTTTTTTGAAGTAGGGGGTGCAAAACATGTCTATCTTGAGCTTTTTTTAAGAGGGATTTGGGGAGATAGGAGACATGTATGTTTGTGGAGAGTTGGAATGCTTGATTATTTTTTTCTCTTCTCTAGCTGCTAGATGGTGTAGCTTTGAAATTACTCACAGGCGTACAAATCAATTGTTGTAGATGTATATGAGTGATGTTGATGCCATGAGGAATCTTACAGATTTGTTATGTTGATTGGATCTTATTTAAATTGATAAACCTAGCTAAAGAAAGAGTGTATTTGATTAAACTAGGAAAGTAAATGATATGGAAAAGGAAACATGCATGAAATTAGAAACATGAACTAAATAAAACTTTCTTAATAATAATGATCTTAAATAAAATTAGAAACTTTCCTAACTAACATGCATTCATAAAAAAAAAAATACAAAACTAGAATGAGTTATTCTAGGAAACTTCAATTAATGGGAACTTCCTAAAACTAAAATTTTCCCAAGCTAAGAAACTTTCTAAAACTAAAACATGGAATTGACTAAGCTAAGAAAATTTCCCAAGCTAAGAATGAATTATTCTATCAAAAGCAAGATTATTCAAAGCATGAACAATAACTAAGAAAGCAAGGAGACAAAAAGGATTCAAGTGTTAGTATCTCTTGCCTATGCCTAAAAGAGATAAGCAACCTTTGATCAAAGAAAAATAAGGCAAGCTAGAAGAAAAACTCAAAGGAAAACAAGTCTAGAATTATGTGCCTAGATATTGAAGCAAAGAGAAAGGTGGCTTGCAAATTTGGAGGCATGGTGGAGAGTAAAGGGAAGTAGGCATTGAAAGAATTGAAGATGGCATTGAGAACCAGCCAATGAAGATGGCGTGGAGGACCCTATATGAATGGTACACAAAATGCCTTGGTTGCTTTATAGATGGCGCACTTTACAGTCTTGCTAGAATTCTATCCTAAGAAAAGAGGAAAGATGAGATAAGGTAGAAGGGGAATTAGAAATAGGATTCTAGAGAAGTAGGAAAATAAGAAGGTGAGTGGAAGGAGGTGGAGATAAATTTAGAAGGTGCAAACTATGGGACTCTTAGGAGGAAAAAACAATCTTGATTTGCATCTAGTAGTGGGATGTGTCACTTTAGGAAAGGAAGGTGGGTCGTGGGTGAGATGAATTGGGATTGGATGATCTTGGTGACTTGAGGAGTTTAGACAAATCGATAAGCATAGAATCTAGAAAATCAAAATTAGCAAGTGGGGTGATGTGGAGTTCCTAAAAGGGAATCACACATGAACCACGTGATTCTCCTTTCCAGAACTCACACTTGGAGACAGGGAAGAAAGGAATTGGAAAAGATTTGGAATGAAAACTCTTCTCTCATTGGTCTACCATGCATTCATATCTTAACCATGCTAATATCCATCTAATCCTTCCTAATTATCTCTTGAATTTCATGATTTTTTCATAAGATAAGTGCTTAAAAACTCCTCCTACCATGTGGTTCCCTATGGCACAGCTTAATTGACTTAGTGGCTCACTTTGATGCCTCCTTGATTATTGGCATGAGTGGCTTAGTCCCTTGGCTTCAAAGCTTGCATGGTTAGGTGACTTAGGTGGCTCACTGTGCTCCAATTCCTATGTAAAGGTTGTGAAATTACATGGCCTTAATTCATACAAAGGTGATGGAATTGTATGAATTTTTCATGGGCCCATTCTAATCACCTTTGGTTCTTCCAATTGTTTCCTTGAACTTATTTTCTTGCCTTGAAATGATATTGAACCTTGGCTTGACCTTTAAAACGACAAAATTTATGTCCTTGCCTTTTCTTTTGATCTTGATTCTCAATTCTCATATTGATCAATCTTGGCCATTGGATTATCTTCTCGATACCTATAAATGATTAAAAATACTAATTAAATTCTAAAAATTTATGATTAAACACATACTTACTCTAGATTAGCTCCTGAACCTATCAAATGTCAAACTTTTGGATGATTAGGTCAAAAAATCATTTGTTACGAATTTTTGAAAAAACCCTAGAAATGACACTTTAGTTTATAACATATGAACTACTAATTGGATACTCTTCATATAAAATTGAACACTTATCACTAGACGCCTCTCCCTCTTGGAAGTTGATTCTTCTATGAGTAAGAGGAGCATCTTTACTTGTTTTTAATGTTTTTGTTTCTATAGGCATAGCTAATTATGAAGGAGAGATTAAGTTTAGGTTTCTTGTATGTGTTTTGGACTTCTTCTTTTTTTTCTTGGCTGGTTCTTTTCATAAAGGTTGGTAGATTTTTTTTATTTTCTTTGCTTTGGGTTGGAGCAAATCTCAGGCTACAAAGTAATGAGTGAAACATTAAGAACTACTTAGCATAAGTCCTCAATTTGGGGAAGTTCCTTGTTATTTTTCTATATTTTCCTCATATATTGTAATGGTCAAAGAGTGAATTCAGTGAAGCATTATTTTCTTGAAATTTATCTTGAAGTTTGTTTCATGTTTTGATTATTATATTTATGCTTAGATTTCATGTTTTGATGCTATAATTTTATGTGTTTTATTCGTGCTTTTTAATCTCATGATTCTAGCACTTGTTGCATTCTTTATTCTAGCATAGTTTAGGATTTTTTACAATCTAATTTAAGTTAGTGTTTCAGTAATGACTCCAATTTTGTAATATTGAAATTCCAAGTTTAGCAATGAAAAGTTCAGTTTTTAAAGAAAAGGGCATTTTAGTCATTTCACCATTCACCTTGACTGAACCCAGAAATTTGGTCCAAAAAGTGGTTCTATTAGATGCTTCTCAGAAAAAGGAATCCAACGAGACCAAAATCACCCAAAACAGAGTTAAAATGAGCAAGATATGGCCCTTTGAAGTTCAGGGGCAAAACTATAAATTTTACAAAAATGATTTAACCTGAAAAACACAGGGCCCGTTTTGATATGGGCACCCCGTCGTCTTCAACCTCTAGAGGGTTCTAGAACGGCGGTGATTGGAGGAGAAATCACCGCCATTCTGGAGGTTTCTCCACCGCCATTCAAAGGCGGTGAGAGCCCCCTCCAGAACCCTCTCTTAACTCTATAAATAGAGCTCTTGGGTGCCTCTAATGGCAGCCCAAAACATTGGAGAAAACCCATCATGGAGCAGTAACCTAGAGGAGAAAACGTGGAGAGAAAACCAGCTACGAAGCAGGTACGCCCAAAAACTCCCCAAACCCATCTCACCCATAGTCCTAGGCTCAGTTTCCCTAGGTTTTTGCATAAAAATCCATGGAGAATAGGCCTCTAGGGAGCCACCAAGGACCTCGGGACGTCCCCAGGGCCGCACTAGTTCCTCAGGGACGAACCAGGGCATCCCAAGGATACCTCGGTTCCCCAACGACGAAAACGCCCCAATCCGGACGAGACGCGTCGAACGCGTCTGAGAGGAAACCAACGGGCGCGTTCGTAGACGTGCCCGCTGAGGAACTAGTACCAGCTACGAAGCAGGTACGCCCAAAAACTCCCCAAACCCATCTCACCCATAGTCCTAGGCTCAGTTTCCCTAGGTTTTTGCATAAAAATCCATGGAGAATAGGCCTCTAGGGAGCCACCAAGGACCTCGGGACGTCCCCAGGGCCGCACTAGTTCCTCAGGGACGAACCAGGGCATCCCAAGGACGCCTCGGTTCCCCAACGACGAAAACGCCCCAATCCGGACGAGACGCGTCGAACGCGTCTGAGAGGAAACCAACGGGCGCGTTCCGCAGAAGCGCAATGCGCTAGCAGTGCGTCGTCTTTTGGTTACTTAAGGAAGCTAGGGCACACGTCGCAGACACGCAGCGCCCTAGCATTCTGTCTTTTTATCTTTAAGACTCTATGTACATACGACACTAAAACGCTTATAACTTGAGATCTAGAGCTCCGATTGAGGTGCCGCAAAAGGCGTTGTGTCTATGTCGATAACGCGGACACATCCAAACTATAAAATCCCTAATCAAGGTCCAATAAAAGGTGGGCATGACCCTTAGAATAGGATGGTGGCGCGTGGCCACTAGAACTTTGGAAAACTAAGGATACCAAGACCCAATTAGGACCTTAGGACACCCATAGGCATAGGTATGGACCCCTAATGCCTAAGTAATAAGACCAATTACTCTAAAACCCATAAAAGATAGGCCAAACTAACCTTGATTCCCCAAACCATGATCAGGAGCATCTGAGGACAAAAGGGTTAGCGCGACCTAGCCAGGTAGGTGCTCTATCACTATTAGATTCTTTTAAAAGATCTATTATTGTTTTGAGAACATATGTTATAAGTATATGACTTCTTTAGCATGACTTGATTCAACATGCATATGATAAACGTTTTGTACATAAACATGTTTCGTAAAAGATTGCATATACATTATGCACATATATGTTTTGTAAACAAGTGTATACATTGCATGATTTAAGTACTTGCAAAGATTGCATGTCCTTGAGGGTTGCCAAAAGACACTAGAGTGTCGAGGGCCAAGCAGTTGTGAGGGACCCAAAGAGGACTGGTTTTGAACAGAGGTTTTTGATCGTACATGATTTGGGCTAGTAAGCTCGTGGGTGCTATGCCAAGGGGTGTGGGTTGGCCACCCAACCTCTACCACTATTAGGTGGATGGGTACCACACCCAAAAAGGGCATGTCCCTGCTTCGACTGCATGTGGTACAGGGGGCTACCACTGGTGTCACGGCACTGGGTCGAAGTGTCATATGCCCCGTGGAGGTATATAATCCTATGTCCCTAGGTACCAGGGGACCACATGGCGGTGAGGTCGTGGGCATAGTGAGATCCTATGGTTTCATGGATTTATGTGCATTGCATATGGCATGATATGAGGTTGGTCGACCATACCATACTAGAGATCCATGAGTTGGACTCCATGAAGCATTGTATGCATATCATGATGTTATGATATATACGTATATAATACTTTCAATTTTGAATTATGTGATCTTTTAAGTCGTTAGTATTTCAGTTTGATAATGGATTCTTATACTGATATTGAACTTGAGTATTCAAACATACACATGTTTTGAATGAGCATATGATTTTAAAACATCTCATGCATTTATAAAAACTAGTAGTGATAGGCTCCTACTGAGTATAGTATATACTCACCCAATCCTCAACAATTTTCAGATACAAAGTAAATACTTAAGGGCAAGGAACGTTTGTACTAGGAGACACAGACTAAGTACAAGTAAGTAAACCCCTATCTTATCTTTCAATGTTAGTTGATTGTAGTTACTCTCTAATAGCTAGGGCTGTGACTAACACTTTCATGGGAATAATATTGATTTAAACTTTGCCATGGCTAAATAAATTGAGAATGTGTTTGGACACTCGGGGTTTTTATGAAAGGTTGTTTTCCAAAAAAGAAAGATTTTCATGCATTTCATATTTATAAAACAAGAGATCTCGCCTTTTTATCAAAATTGCATCATATAAAAACCCGGGTTGTGACAGTTGGTATCAGAGCACGGTTTAACGTTACTCACAGCCCAGTTATGAGGAGAATAACTTATAATCAAGTTTCATCCATGAAAGAGTAAGGGGTAATAGGATAACACAAAAACTGAGATTTGGTGAATTGCCTTGTGATTACAGATGCCTAGGAAGAAGGGAAGCAATGCTCCAAGACCTGAAGCCCCACCAGTGGACTCCACTGGGTCGGGCAACGGGATGGCTGAGTTATTTCAACAATTCTTACAGAACATGGGACAATACATAAATAGTCAAAGCCAAACTCCTACCCCCCGAGATCCTTCCCCTGATAAAACAATAGATAGGACCGAGGTTCAGTTAGAAAGGTTTCAAAAACTAGCTCCCTCATTCACAGGAGAAGATGAACCATCTACAGCTAAAAAATGGTTAATTGATATTGAAAAGATATTTAAGGCCATGAACATAGCTGAAGAAAGAAAAGTACCCATGGCCACATTTGTGTTTAGAGGAGAGGCTACCTTTTGGTGGGAAACAGCAGAAAGAACTTATTTTGATCAGCAAGAAACAATAGGATGGGAAGAATTTAAAAAGGTCTTTAACAACAAATATTATCCTAAACATGTAAGGAAACAGAAGGAAAAAGAATTTATGAACTTAGAACAAGGAAATATGACTGTCCAATAGTATGAAAGTAGATTCATCAGCCTCCGAAGATTTGCACCACGTGCTTGTGCTGATGAGGAAGATGTAGCAGAACTATTTGTAGATGGACTCAACCCAGGACTCAGGAGCAGAGTTTTAGGTTTCCAACCTTCCACAGTAGCCAAAGCCGTAGAGATGGCCTCCCTATATGAAAAAGATTATCAAAGGAACCAGGCAATAAAGGAAACTAAGAACATTAACACCATAGGAAATAAAGAAAAGAGACCATTTCAGTCCTTCGAACCCAGGCCACCTTTCAAGAAGCCGTTTGAAAACAAAGAAAGAAGACCAGACTGGAAGACATGCCCTAAGTGTAACAGGTATCATTCAGGCAAACCATGTCCCATTTCCAACATCACTTGCTATCTTTGTGGAGAACGAGGACATTTTGCTAGGGATTGTTCTAAAAAGGAAGTTGAAGAGCGTAAAGGAGATCAAGTTCCAAAAAGCCAAGGTCGTGTTTTTGCCCTCACTTCTAGTCAAGCCCAGGCTTCAAATGCTGTAGTTGAAGGTACCCATAGAGTTGATAGAGGATCTCAAGCTAGAGACGAGACCAGTTGAGATCCGGAATCGTAAGAGTAAGAAGCTATGGAACAAGGACATACCCTTAGTCAAAGTTTTGTGGAGAAATGTGCACATGGAAGAAGAGACATGGGAACCGGAGTCAGAAATGCGAGAAAAGTATCCCGAGATCTTTTGATTGTATATAGTAGAATTTCGGGGGCAAAATTCCCCTAAGGGGGTAAGAATGTAATGACTCCAATTTTGTAATATTGAAATTCCAAGTTTAGCAATGAAAAGTTCAGTTTTTAAAGAAAAGGGCATTTTAGTCATTTCACCATTCACCTCGACTGAACCCAGAAATTTGGTCCAAAAAGTGGCTCCATTAGATGCGTCTTAGAAAAAGGAATCCAACGAGACCAAAATCACCCAAAATGGAGTTAAAATGAACAAGATATGGCCCTTTCAAGTTCAAGGGCAAAACTATAAATTTTACAAAAACGATTTAACCTGAAAAACATAGGGGCCCATTTTGATATGGGCACCCCGTCATCTTCAACCTCTAGAGGGTTCTAGAACGGTGGTGATTGGAGGAGAAATCACCGCCATTCTAGAGGTTTCTCCACCGCCATTCAAAGGCGGTGAGGGCCCCCTCCAGAACCCTCTCTTAGCTCTATAAATAGAGCTCTTGGGTAACTCTAATGGCAGCCCAAAATGTTAGAGAAAACCCATCGTGGAATAGTAACCTAGAGGAGAAAATGTGGAGAGAAAACCAGCCACGAAGCAGGTACGCCCAAAAACTCCCCAAACCCATCTCACCCATAGTCTTAGGCTCAATTTACCTAGGTTTTTGCATAAAAATCCATGGAGAATAGGCCTCTAGGGAGCCACCAAGGACCTGGGACGTCCCCAGGGCTGCCCTGGTTCCTCAGGGATGAACCAGGGCATCCCAAGGATGAACCAGGGCATCCCAAGGATGAACCGTTCCCCAACGACGGAAACGCCCCAATCCGGACGAGACGCGTCGAACGCATCTGAGAGGAAACCAACGGGCGCATCCATAGACGCGCCCGCTAAAGAGGAAGACGGGAGGAAAAATCAGCGCATCTGCAGACGCGCAGCGTGCTAGCAGCGCATCGTCTTTTGGTTACTTAAGGAAGCTGGGGCGCACGTCGCAAACGCGCAGCGCCCTAGCATTCTGTCTTTTTATCTTTAAGACTCTATGTACATACGACACTAATACGCTTATAACTTGAGATCTAGATCTCCGATTGAGGCACCGCAAAAGGCATTGTGTCTGTGTCGATGACGCGGACACATCCAAACTATAAAACCCCTGATCAAGGCCCAATCAAAGGTGAGCATGACCCTTAGAATAGGATGGTGGCGCGTGGCCATTAGAACTTTGGAAAACTAAGGATACCAAGGCCCAATTAGGACCTTAGGACACCCATAGGCATAGGGATGGACCCCTAATGCCTATGTAATAAGACCAATTACTCTAAAACCCATAAAAGATAGGCCAAACTAACCTTGATCCCCCAAACCATGATCAGGAGTGTCCGAGGACAAAAGGGTTAGCGCAACCTAGCCAGGTAGGTGTTCTATCACTATTAGATTCTTTTAAAAGATCTATTATTGTTTTGAGAACATATGTTATAAGTATATGACTTGATTCAACATGCATATGATAAACGTTTTGTACATAAACATGTTTCGTAAAAGATTGCATATACATTATGCACATATATGTTTTGTAAACAAGTGTATACATTGCATGATTTAAGTACTTGCAAAGATTGCATGTCCTTGAGGGTTGCCAAAAGACGCTGGAGTGCCGAGGGCCAGGCAGTTGTGAGGGACCCAAAGAGGACTGGTTTTGAACAGAGGTTTTTGATCGTACATGATTTGGGCTAGTAAGCTCGTGGGTACTATGCCAAGGGGTGTGGGTTGGCCACCGAGCCTCTACCACTATTAGGTGGATGGGTACCAGGCCCAAAAAGGGCATGTCCCTGTTTCGACTGCATGTGGTACAGGGGGCTACCACTGGTGTCACGACACTGGGTCAATGTGTCATATGCCCTGTGGAGGTATATGATCCTGTGTCCCTAGGTACCAGGGGACCACACGGCTATGAGGTCGTGGGCATAGTGAGACCCTATGGTTTCATGGATTTATGTGCATTGCATATGGCATGATATGAGGTTGGTCGACCATACCATACTAGAGATCCATGAGTTGGACTCCTTGAAGCATCGTATGCATATCATGATGTTATGATATATACGTATATAATACTTTCAATTTTGGATTATGTGATCTTTTAAGCCATTAGTATTTCAGTTTGAGTAACTAATTTTATATCTAGGGTGAGGATGAAACTACATAAAAATTAATAATTTATTTTATAAAGAATTGACCATTAGATTTAAGAATTTAAGTTATTAATTTCTATAATAAGCTATCAAAAAATACATTACTAAAATTGGGGCTTTTAAAGTTGGAATAAAAAAGCTAGTTTTTAATCAAACAACTTCATAAAAATTACAAACTATTTAAAAAAAAAGTTTAAAAATCATACTTAAGAAGTAAGTTCTTCAAGAACCAACTTCTTTAGTGTGGTAAGAAACACATTTTTCATTGGAATAGTTTTTAAAGAAGGTTTCTAGAAAACCAACACTTAGAGTTAGTTTTTTACAAGTTAGGAATTTTAAAAGTAGGTTTTAGAAAATGACTGTAAAAGTCACTAATTTAGTATAGTAGGACAAACCTTTTTTTTTTTTGGAGAAAAGATTTTAAAATTCTGTTTTGAAAAAAGACTTTAAAAGGATTGATTTTAAAGTTGATTCTTTTGAAGTTAGTTTTTTTAAACTGACTTTAAATTTAATGATTTTAAAGTTGTTTTTCAAACCAACTTTGAAAGTAAGTACTTTTAAAGTAAGTTTTCTCATACTAACTTTAAAAGTTCATTCTTTTAAAGTTAGTTTTTAGAACTGACTTTAGATGTACAACGCTATTGTTAGAATTTTTTCATCGACTTTTGGTTTTCTATTTACGATTGCCTTCATCTATACACAAACTAAAGCTCATATAGGTGCATTGTCATTGTAGCCATCTTCAACTAAAACCTAACTCTCAAATTGAAATTACACACACACACACACACACACACACACAGATATATATATATATATATATATAAATTATCAACCAATATCAAATTGAGTGTTGATTAGTATCTCCTTATTTTTCTCAAGCATGTTTTATATATTTTACATGCATGATTATAGTTAGAAAATTTATTTTCTAAAGTTAAATTTCCCTTTGAAAGAATATCTTTCATTTTTTCCATCATTCTTCATTGTTAATTGTTGAAAAAATAGACAAATATGTTTCGATGACCACAACAATAACATCAAAAGAATATGAGGAGGGAATATAAAAGTTCATAGAATTTGTACAATGCCTAGTGATCATAATCACATGTGTTGTGCATGATCAAAATGTGGAAACTTGAAAAAGGTAACTGTAGGGGAGTTAAGTTGTGCTTCAATGATGTCGATAAAAGCTATCACCCATGGATTTGGCATGGAGAAGAACTTTTGTATATGCACTCGACAAGGGCGAGAAAATTTGAAGACACTATAGGAAGTGTCATAGAAGTACAACACTAATATTTTGAGATGCATAAAATAACTTTTAGGATGACCTTAAACTATTTCATACTACATTAGAGGAAGGCGATGAGCCTTTGTATCTTTGGTGTAAGGATTATACCAAGTTGTCTGCTGTGGTAGAACTTTACATTGTGAAATCGATATTTGACTTTCTCGATCAAAATTTTACAAAAGTTTTGAAAGTAGGAGGTAAAATGCTACCAAAGGAGAGCAAACTTGTGAAGTTCACATTGGAGGTGAAGAAAACCCTAGCTATACTAGGGTTGAAGTATGAGAAAATACATGCTTGTCTCATTGATTGCATCTTGTATTGGAAGGATCACAAGGATAAAACTATGTGCCCAACTTGTGGACAATCAAGATGAAAATTGAAGAAGAATTCAACTAAGATCATGACTAACATTCCCACAAGTTTCAAAGGAATCTTTTGTATTATAGAAATAGCAAAGAAATTAGTATGGTGTGCCAAGAAGAGAGTAGTTAATAGCTTTTCATGCCATCCAACAAATAGCCCAACATGGAAACTTGGAGATTTCTTTCTTAATTTTGGATAAGAAACTAGAAAATTATGACTTGCATTATCTACAAATAGGCTTAATCCTTGTGGTTCTGTGAGCTATAAGTATAGTTGTTTGCCTGTTATAATAGTTTGTTACAACCTCTCACCATTTTTGTATGTGAAGAGGAAGTTCATGATGTTAACTATGTTGATATCTAGTGCGCAGCAACTAGGGAATGACATTGATGTATACCTAGCTCCCTTGATGAATGGTCTTGAGCCATTATGGGATATGTATTAAAGCTTACAATGCATATAATAAAGAGTCATTCACCCAAAGGTTATACTATTATGGACAATAGGAGAATTCCCTAGATACAGTAATTTGTCTGAATGCATGTGAAGAGAAACAATGCTTGTCCTATCTATAGTGATGAAACATATGCTATACTACTTAAGCATGGTAGGAAAATGGTATTCCTTAGTTGTAGCAGATGGTTGTGCAAAGACTATCCATACCATTTTAAGAAGAGGAAATTTAACGTTAGTGCAGAGACAAGGATACCTTCAATGATGTTGATAGGATGATAAGTATTGGAACAAGTTGAAAACCTTAATGTCTTGTAGGGTAAGAAGAATGCAATTAAATGTGCAAGTGAAAGCAACTCTAGAAGTTAATAGAAGAAGAAGTCTATATTCTTTTAGCTTGCATTCTAAAAATCACTACATTTGTGCAACGTGCTTGATGTCATGCACATTGAGAACAATTGTGTGAATGCTTGACCATTACCTTGCTTAACGTGATAGGAAAGACTTGTAGTTTAAATGGATCTTATGAAGATGGATTTGAAGAGAAGGTTGCATCCATAAGATAGGGGTAGTTGAGGAACATACTTTGTTAACACAAGTTATATGCTCCCTGGAGAGGAGAGAAGAATAGTGTGCAAAATCATGTTCATGCTAAATGTCCTAGATGACTACTCTTCAAACTTTAGAAACATTGTTTCCATGGAAGAATAGAAAGTGTTAGGGATGAAATTGCACGATTTCCATACACTAATGCCAAAAGCCTTGCTTATAGCAATACGTGTGGTGCTATCGGACAAAGTTAAAGGATCTATTACAAAATTTCGCTACTTCTTCAATGCTTTGTGTGAAAAGGTGATGGATGTTTCAAAATTACAAGGAACTTAAGAACATCTAGTGACAACTTTATGTGAGCTTAAGGCAATCTTCCCAGTATCCTTCTTTGATATCATGGTACACTTAGTAGTGCACGTCACTAATGAGGTTAGACTCTGTGGGCCAGTTTATTTACAATAATTGTACCCATTTGAGAGGTACATGAAAATTTTAAAAGGCTATATATGAAATCACAACTGGCCAGAGGAATGTATAGCCAGATTTTACTTGGTAGAGGAAGCACTAGAGTTTTACACAAAGTATTTATCAAGAGTGGATGTTATTGGCATCCCAAGAAGGAAATTTTATGATCCTAATTTTAGCAAACCTTGAACGAGTGGTCTTATATCAACCATTGATCATAAGGAATGGGACTAATCACACCTTTATATTTTTTGAAACAACGTTGATGATGTTCAACCATACATTGAGTAAGTTGATCATACACGATGTAAAAATTAATTAATCATTATATTTTCTATGATATCTCCATTAATTTGTGTGTGTGTGTGTGTGTGTGCAGGTAATGAGAACATAGACTTCCTCAAAGTGACAAATCCAAGTTACAAACCAGGATGTGGGCAAGGCTGGTTGACAAACGAGGATGGAGAGAGAGATTGGGAGGGAGTCTGGGGTGCGAGCATGGCTAGCAGTGACCAAGGAAGATGAAGAGAGAAGGAGTGGGTTCCTAAATGTGGTCATAGCTGGCAGGCAATTGAGCAGGATATAGAGAGAGGGATTGGGAGAGAGAAAGAGAGGGTGGAGATGTACTTGTCAATGGTGAAGATGTACGAACTTTTTGATGGGGTGTTGCATCAGTTCATAGAGATTACAACAATTATAGATGATAGAGACGAAAGGGAAAATGGCTGGATGAATGCAATTTGATTTATATAGTCAAAATTTTAAAGTAAAAAAAAAAACTTTAAATATCTCTTTTGATTAAAAAAATGACTTTAAATATTTTTAAAGTTCTTTTCTAATTTTTGAGTTTAAAAATTATTTTTTAACCAAGAAAATGTCTTTAAAATGAAATTTTAAATTCAAAAACACTTTGAAAATGTTTTATAAAGTCATTTTAATTTTTAATTTTAATTTTTTGAAGTCATTTTTTCTAAAATTTAAATATTTCTATTTTTTTTTTCTCACTTTAAACTCTTTGACTTATAATGACACCAAATTTCATACAATTTATAGTTGATTGATGCATTCTATATGCACACACACACGCACACACATAAAACCAAACACAAGAACAAGGAAATTGAGTATGTTTTGGCTAACTCCTCCTTTATCATCCTTTTATTACATATATCAAATGTTACATATTATGACATCTCATTAATATAAGATAGCACATGATCAAAGAGCTAATATGGAACTTTTTTCAACTAGATCTAACCTCTTAGTATTTAGCTCACACCACTCTCTAATAGGGAGAAGATAGTATGGCTTCAAATTACAGCATCCTCAACCAGCATGATGGAAATATATTTCTCATAATCAAACCCTAATTTGGAACGACAACTATAAAGCATGAGGTTCTCCTTTTCTCCAATATTGAGGATTAGATTGAGAAGTAGTTGTTTCCACTAAAATCATAAAATTTTTGTCAAAATCATGAAGATCTAACAAAGATCTTAACCCCATCATTTGTACTTACAAAGTCCACTTCGTCCACAACATGCAATAGAGAGTTAGTAATAAGAAAATTCAAGGATGACAACAAGAGGGTTTAGTATTCTTATAGTGTTTTTCATGCCACAAAAATTTAAAATCTCCAGAATAGATGCAAGAGAAAGACAAAATAGAGAGAGAGAGAGAGAGAGAGAGAGAGAGAGAGAGAGAGAGAGAGAGAGAGAGAGAGAGAGAGAGAGAGAGAGAGAGAGAGAGAGAGAGAGAGAGAGAGAGAGAAGAAGAAGAAGAAGAAGAACTAGATGAGGAGGCCATTATTCTACCCACAAGATGAAGAACATTGATGGGGAGTGTAGGATAAATTGAGATGACTTTGGCCTTTTTATAAAGAAAAAAATGACTTTTAAGGTCATTTTTTAAAATCAACTTTAAAAATAACTTTAAAAGTTGGTCTTTGACTTTGCAATTAATTTTTAAAATCTTACTTTGAAAGTTAGTTTTTAGAAATCTGACTTTAAAAGTCACTTCGAAATGTCAATTTTTTGAAATTCACTTTAAAAGTCCTTTTTTAAAGCTGCTTTTTACTGACTTTAAAGCCACAAATGGATAATATTTCATACAATTTAATGTTGAATCACATACTGCACAGCAACCGTAAGAACATGCAAATCAAGTTATTTTTCAGATAACTCCTCATTTATAATCCTTTTATTACAATAGTGTGTGTGTGTGTGTGTGTGTGTGTGTGTGTGTGTGTGTGTGTGTGTGTGTGTGTGTGTGTGTGTGTGTGTGTGTGTGTGTGTGTGTGTGTCTATATATATATATATATATATCAATTTCACATAGTATTCCATCTCACTAATATAATGTAGCACATGATAAAAGAGTTTTACCTGGGATTATTTATTGAATATTCAGGACATGTCATATATTTTTGACAACTGAAGAAGCACCCTCCTCACTATTATCATGCATATAATCCTCATTCTCACCAAGTACTTTGATTGATGGAATTGTTTTGGAAATATAAGGATAATCTATCGTAGTATCTCCTAGGTCATTTTCATCATAAAAATCCCTTAGGTAGGATGAGTTAACGATCTCTTATCAGATTCATCTTGCACATAAAATACCTGGTTTACTTGAGATGGCATAATAAACTGATCATTTTTATAACCCATCCGTTAAGGTCAACAAATGTAAATCCAAGGGAATTAATTTTGATAAGGTCTTTGTTGTGATCCTCCCAGTCACACTTAAACACAACAATAGTTCTGCAAGTATAATCCAAAACCCATATCTCTCTTATGACCTTGTAATAAGTATCTTTTGCCACTATTGGTTGGTTATCTTTTGAACTAGAAAAGAATATATCATTGGAAACTAAGATAACCCAACTATTCTATTGTTCATAAATCTCTATATTTCATTAGATTTCATTTTTGGTTATTTATGAATATTAAGACATAACCACTAATTAAACAATTATATCTACTAATAAGATTTTAATCATAAACTTTAAAGCAAAAATCTAATATAATCTTAACAACATTTTACACTAACATGCTTCTTATGTAACTTAACTTAATGAAATGAAACTATACTTAAACTAGCATGCTCCTAAGTTATAAAATACATAAAATTTTACTACTAATCTAATGGAATCATGCTTAAACTTCAAATGTAAACTAACATGGCCCTAAGATAATTAAATCTATCAACCTAATATAACAATCTAATAACATATAAGACATTGCATGCTAAAATCTAAGAAATACACTATCATGCTTTATAACATAATTCACATTTAAAATGCTATTACCAAATAAAATACAATGAAACTAATTATATTAAGATTATTAGAATCCTTTACTTATCATCCAACCATTAGATCTTAGATCTTTTCCTTTTAAATCAAGGTTTTAATTAATTTTAGGGTTTTTACTCCACTAAGGTTCAAAATCATATTCCTTTGTTTTTGGTCATATTCAATCCCTGATTTTAATGGATTCCATCATAGTATCATTTATTTAATCCATTCCAAAGGTTTGATCATACTTGATCTTATTGATCAAGTGGGTCTCTTTTATTTTTAGGATTTTTCTACCATAAAGGGTAGATCCCTCAATTTACCTTAGATCTATCTAAATAAGTCATGGATTTCACTTTATTTTAACATTATATCATCATTAAATCAAATCCTCAAGATCTAATCATCTCATATCTTGAAGATCATGAAAATTAGAAGCTTAATTCTTAAATACAAAAAGTTTCATGAAGAATTTTCTAAATATTATGATTTTAGAAGAAAATAAGAGTTGTAAGCTTTCCATAGCTTCTTTCCGATCTCAATTTGGAGTATCGATGACTCCACAATTGATCTGGGAAGTTCACAGTCGTTCTTAAGGTCCAGATTTGATCTGGGCCCAGTAGAACAGATGCCCAAATTCGATCGAGCGGAGCGATTGCCAGGTGCCTATCAGTAGGATGCACTCATAACATGCGTCCTCTGTGATAGACACTGTCACGCAGTTGTCCCATCAAGACGACATCACATGCGGTGCCCGCACACAAAAACACTCCCGCAAGATGTGTTTTCGTGTCATGTTTCACCACATGTGCCGGGTTCTGAGCTGATTTGGGAAGATTGGACAGTCCATTTGGAATGTCCAATCAATTTCTTTACAATTAAGGACTCAAAATGCTTTAAAATATCTTGAACCTTCTACCCTAAGGGTTTTGGACCCTTCTTGATCGATTGGATGACTCTAATTTTCCATCTAAGCCCTCCATCATCTCGAATTGAAGAGTTCTGGTCCTTACTTTCTTTTTACAAATTTTAACCCAAACCTAATTACAGAAAAATAAAGATTTCATAAAACAACATCAAATAAGTCTAGGAAGTGGTTCCACTTACCTAATTGGAGAAACAACTTAGATTTGAAGCCTAATTTGAGAAAAATACCCGTTAATGATAATATAACCTGACAGTCCTTTTTTTTGTGATCTCCCATTGATTTCACCATTGGATCTTGAAATTGATTTGGGGGTTTTGTAGATAAGGAAGTCTAAGATTGTATGGATTGTGGGATTTGTGAGATTCAACTTGGAACAAAGTGCCTAATTAAATTTATGTGTCTTTTTCCAATTAGAGAGAGAAGAGAGAGAGTGTAAGAAGGAAGAAAAGAGGGAGAAGGGGAGGAGTTTTGAGCTGAGATTTTAAAGGAGCTAGGGAATTTGTGATTAATTTTGTGAACATTTTTGGGAATTTTTTTTCTAAAGGCATTTTGGGTGTTTTTCATGATTATGTGAAATTATTATGTTTTATTCTTTTTATTATTCAATATTCATTGGATTTCCACCACCACCTTCTTCTCCACTAGCAGGTGGTAGTGGTTTGAATCATAATTACATGTTCTAGGCCATTGAATTCCATTATGGGCCCCACGTGATGTGAAAAGACCATTTTGCCCTTTATGGAGAAAAATAAGATTTATTCCATGAACTCGGACTTGAGCCTACTTAGTGATGTTGCGTGTGCATTTTTTAGTTCATTCCAATTTTTTATGTCTTCGGTCTCAGTTATGAGCAAAATTACCATTTTACCCTTTTGTTTATAAAAATGTAGAAAAATAAGAATTTTTCATCCAAATTCAGAATTTGTCGTGCTTATAGTCATTCTAAAGGATTTTTTGAATATTTTTTTAATTATACATGTCTTATACCTTGATTGTACTTCTATGAGAAGTGTATTTTTACTAACCCTAATATTCTAGCTTAGAATTTTTGAAAACTCAAACTTTATTGATTTTCTCAATCAATTTACAAAAATTAGGGTTATTATACAAAATTCTAAAATTTTAAAGCTAACTTTCATTAAACAGCTTGAAAAGTATGATAATTTTAAAGTCAGTCATGCAAACCAACTTTAAAAGTCTGACTCTTAAAGTTGGTTTTCATTTGACCTTTTTTGCTATCAATTTTCCAAGTTAGCTGAATAGAAGTCACTTTGATAACCAACTTCTATTAGTGTTTTTAACCAATTTAAAAACCCTCCTATATAGAAGTGATAATATATATATATATAACTAGTACTCTTTTCATTGAAGTTATTAGGTATTTTTCATAGTTTAGGGACTAGTTTTGATATATTAATTAGCATGGCATCTATGAAATCTTTGATGACATATAGGTTAAGCTATGAAAGTTAAGAGAATTGAGAAAATATAAGATTTAGGGCTTTTAATGCATATATTTTCCATATTTTTATTCCATTAATGTTGTACTAACATGCAAAATGTAAATCTATTATACATGTTTATGAGTGGTTTCTAATGTGGTGGATTCCAAAATCCTAAACTCTTAATTTGATAAATCTAGCATAATTTGAAGTTAATTTTATCTTCTCAATTGATCTATATTACTTGGCTATGTTAAGATAATTTAAGCTAGATTCTAACTAAAATTCTAAATTTTAAAATCGATCCCTCCTAGGATGGACCCATACTTGCACATACATAGACTTGTACACTTGCAGTAATTTTTAACTAAACATGAATCTTTTGGCACTGTTACCGAGAACCAGCAATGAAATTTTGATTGGATCTAAGTTAGATTATTTAACCACTATTCATAGTTTAGCATGCATTTAGATTTTAGGAATTTTTAAGTGCATCTCTAATATTTGCATTCAATTAGAAGTGTTGTGTATTTGGTCTAATTCCCATAATTATTTGATACTTTCAATTATTTTTATCTTTGCAGGAATTTGGAGAAGGATTTGGAAGAGTTAATTAGGATTGTTGTTGTGTGTTTTTTTTTTCTTTTTTTAGTAGAACTATAGTGAGGACGGATTGTAATTTAAATTTTATTAAATCAATTCAAAGAGTTGTAATAATATAAGTGAAGGTTGAACCTTCCTAACTTGGAAGTGGAGATGATTTGTAAATGAATTCAGCCTTGTATGTGAAGATTATGGTATAGAACCCCACTATCAGCTCTACTTAACTCCTTACTTTTCCTAGTTTTAGGTTTTACATGGTTAAAGTGATTTTTCATATTTGTTTGGTAGCTTAATTTCATATAGGTTGCATCCATCTTTAATTATTGGATATATATTTTTCCAGATTGTTGCATTAGAATCACTTACTTAACAAATGATACCCTAAACTCAGCTATAACTAACAAGACATCGGTTATCTAGGTTATAGTGTCTTATCTATTGAGGCTAAGACTATTGTGATTTTTTTTACTTTAACTCGCAAGCGCACGAATCTATTGTAGATTCACATGAATGAGGTCGATACCATGAGGAATCTAATAGTTTGTGTGTTAGGTGGATCCTTATTTAATTTATTTAATAGCCAAAGAAAGTAGTTTTTATAACACACTAAGGGTCCAACTGTCAAGATATTGTCCGCTTTCAACTGACGGTGCCCATACACCGATAGCAGTCACGACTTTGTTCGTCCCTACAAACCAAGCTCCTAGAGAAAATGCTTCTTAAAACGTAGAGTTCCTTGAACTCTTATAACCAGCTTAGTCACTTTCCCCTTAGCAATGTGGGACTAACTCTTAAGGTCTCCTGCCTCACAACTACCTACCCAATGTCTCTTGGCTCACCCATCACCCCCACTAGGAAACAGACATCCTTGTCTCCAGCAAGCCACACACCGGGTTAGGGGTCGGATCTGATACCATTTATAACACCCCAAGGGTTCAACCATCAGGATATTTTCGCTTTCCACTGATGGTGCCCATACACCAACAGCAGTCATGTCTTTGGTTCCCCTAGAAACCAAGTTCCCAAGGAAAATGCATCTTGACAGGTAGAGTTCCATGAACCCTTATAACCAACCCAGTCACTTTCCCCTTAGAGATGCGGGACTAACTCTTAAGATATCTTGCCTCACAACTGCCGACCTAGCAACTCTTGGCTCACCTCTCACCCCCACTAGGGAACAGACTTCCTCGTCCGCCGATCAACCACACACCGGGTCAGAAATTCTGGGCTAGAATATTAGCTTATTGGAAATTCTCTTCTTTTAAAGATTAAACCATGATTTAAAACTTAAAAATTATGAATGCACTCAAAAAATCGATGAAAATGACATTAAGTACATTCAATTCCAAGTTAAAATGAAAAAATACATAATTTCCTCTATTTTTATGAATAAAAGGGTAAAATGGTAATTTAACCATGACCAAGAACTAAGACTTCAATATTTAGAATATTCTTGAAAATATGATTCCAAAGCCACTAAGTACGCTCGATTCTGAGTTCGAGGGAATAAAGCTAATTTTTCTCCATAAAAGGGCAAAATGGTCTTTCACACCTATGTGGGACCCACAAATGAATCCAATGGCCAAAAATACATGTAATGAGTGGTCAAACCACTATCAGCTAATAGTGGAGAAGGAGGCGATAGTGGAGGATCCAATGTTAATATAATATTCAAAAGAATTAAAACATAATTATTACATATAATTATGAAAATTGAAAAAAACCACTTATAAATATGCCCACAAAAATGTTCATAAAAATTATCATGAAATTATCTTTCTTTCCCTGAAAAATTAGATCCAAACGCATCCCCAAACTTCCAAAATTCTCAAAAATCCCTCTTCTTCCACTTTCTCTCTCCTCTCCCTAGATTGGAATAAGAGACCTAAATTCAATTAGGAACTCTGTTCCAAATCAAATATCACTCATCCCACCATTAATATTATCCTAGACTATCTTATCCACAAAACCCCTAAAGAATTTCAAAATCCAACAGTGCAATCAACGAAAAATCACAAAATAAGTGGTTATCGAGCGATCTTATCATCAATGGGATATTTCTTTAAAATTGGGCTACAAAACCCAAGTTTTTCACAAATTAGGTAGGTGGAAACTCTTCCCATACTTATTTCATGTTAGTTTATATAATTTTCAATTTTCTAAAATTAATTTTAGGTTAAAAATTATAAAAATGAAATAAGATAAGAACCCTTCATTTTTGTATGATGGAGGGCTCAAATGGAAAATTTGAGCCATCTAATCAATCTAGAAGGGTCCAAAATCCCTAAGGTAGAATTTTCAAGAAATTTCATCAAGTTTTGAGCCTTTGATTCAAGAGGAATTGATTAGACGGTCTAAAACAAACTGCTCGATCTTCTTTATAAGATCCGACTCCTCGGACGCCACAGCGGAACGCTGTATGGAAAAGAGCCCTACAAGAGCATTTTTGCATGTGCAATTCACGTGCGGCAATATTCCAACAGAATGACGCACCGAGCAATGTGGTCTCAGGCAATGCATTCCCGCCTATGTTCCTGTGATGGGAGCGCAACCCGCTGTGCTTGACTTATTCAAGACTGTTTGTTCCATTGGAGCCAGATCAAATCTGAACCTCAGAATGATTGTGAACTTCAAAGTTCAATTACGAAGTCATCTGAACTCCAACTTAAGATTGGAAAGAAGCTATGAAAATCTTATAATGTCTATTTTCTTCTAAAATCATAAAATTGATAATAATAATAATAAAAATTCAAAAAACTTTCCATTTTTAGGGATTAAGCTTCTAATTTTCATGATCTTCAAGATCTGAGATCAGATCTTGGGGATCGAAAGCAATGATGATATAATTTTGAAATAAAGTATTATCCATGAATTATTTTGACATATCTAACATAAATTGAGGAATCTACTCTTTATGTTAGAAATAACATAAAAATACAAATGGACCCACTTGATCAATGAGATCAAGCATGATTAGACCCTTAGGATGGATTGAATGAATGGATTATGATGGAATCCAGTGACATCATGAATTAAATGTGACAAAAACAGATGGATATGATCTTTAGACCTTAATAAAGTAAAAGCCCTAAATGTAATTAAAACCATTGGTCTAAAGGAAAAGATCTAAAATCTAATGGTTGGATCATAAGTAAAAGTTTCTAATAATATTAATCTAATTAGTTTACTTGTCTTTTATTTGATAATAGAATTATAAGTGTGATTTATGTTATAAATTAGGAAGCATGATAGTGTAATTCTTAAATTTTAGCATGCTATGCTCTATGTGTTATTAGATTGTTATAATAAGTTGGTAATTTAATTATCTTAGGGTCATGTTAGTTTAAATTTTATATTTTAACATGATTCCATTAGATTACTAGTAAAATTTCATGTATTTTATAACTTAGGATCATGCTAGTTTAAGTACAGTTTTATTTCATTAGGTTAAGTTACATTCATAGGAAGCATGTTAGTATAAATGGTTGTTAAACTTATATTGGATTTAGGATTTAAAGTTTATGACTTAATTATTGTCAAATTTTATTAGTAGATTGAAATGTTAAGTAGTTGTTAAGATATAATGATCATAAATCACCAAAAATGTAAACTAATGGACTATAGAGATTCATGGACAATTAAGATGAGGGAATGACTTTGACTTAATATTAGTAAGGGCTATAGTTAGTAGGACAATATAAGGATTATCAAATCCTTGATCCAAACTAGGAGAATAATAAACCCCATGAATGACATTTTAAATATTCATGGATTTAATTAAAATCAATTAGAAAGAGTACTTAGGGTTAAAATGCTCATAGGAACCTTATGCAAGGTTGAGCTAAGGTCACTCTAGTGAATGCTGAACGTGGTGGTTAAGGGGGTTCTCTAATAGAGCCTCGCTCTTCCCCTGCCTTCTTTTGACATTTGTGAGGTCTAAATGCCCCCTTACATGAGGATTGACGAAACCATTTTGTGTTCAACCATTCAGCTAGAAAACCTTAGCCAATTGGAAATAAGAGGAGCAGTCTAGACTTAGGATGAAATAAGTTATCTTCAACAAGTAAAACATTAATTGGTTGAATAATGATAAGAAGAGGATAAAAGTTTTGTAAATTATCTAACCCGAATAAAAATTGAAGTAAGATAAGGATGATTAAACAAGATCCATGGGATCTTAAATGATCAAGAGCAATAAAAAGAAATAAATACTTCTCGATGATGATATATATTGCTTACAATTTAGATCAAATAGAATAGAAGATCTGAAACCTTGATCAAATATGATTCAAGGAAGAGAACCAAGATCATCCTCCTTAGTGATGATTAAACAACTAAACTTTGATAAAAAAAGGACTAGATGATAGAAGATCTAAGCCCTTAATCTTTATCAACAAGTATAAATTATTGATCAAAGGATCCATGAAAGATCAAGATCAAAGAAAGGAATACACATAGACTTAGAATAGAAAATACTTAGATCTAAAAGATTATAAGATCATTCTAACCATCAGATCTATTGATCAATAGAATAAACACTATTTGAGAAAGATAGATCATGATAGGACACAAGATCTAATCCTTTATATCAATGGACAAGATTTGACAAGGAATATAGATAGGTTAAAAAAATATAGGATTATTCAGATTGTATAAATATATTGATAGTATATATGGATTAACAAATTACATACGTTAGTTAGGATCACGGAAGATGTAAAGAGATGGATCACTACTTGAAGGTAGGATGATTTTATGAATACATCTACATGAGATGTATATGTTGAATACATGATCTTATGTCTAGAAATGTTGACAACTGTAATGTTAATACTTGTATTAAATCCCCTAAAACCTTTATGATCCAACCAAACACATATGAAGTGGTTAAGTTAGAATTGAGGAAAAGACTCTAAGTGAATATGGAACTTGAAGAAATTCTGGCCCTAAGTAAACAAACAGATTGTCTGATATGTATGAAACCTATTTTACATGCAAGCATGGAGGCTTGTGGTTTTGTTTTAAATAGGCATAAGCTTGGGAATGCTATGCTAGGAGAGTTATGAGGGTTTGGCCACCCGCTTCCTGAAATTTGACGATATGATGATACCTTGCCCTATGAGAGGCTAAAAGTCGAGTAGGGCAATTATGGGAAGGCCACCACTGTGAAAGTCCTGTCTCCCCATATGGTCAATGATACAATATTTTGCACCATGGTATTGGTGGTGAACAGGGTAGTTATCTGAGCATGCTAGTACGGATCATACTACAGCATTGTAGTCCTTTGATTATTTTGCACTATGATGCATATGAGATAGGCATAGTGAAATGCCTTATGTTTTAGCATGATGAAATGCCAGGTAATTGTATATTACCAGTATTTCCCAAGAAGGGAAATTTTTAGTATAGGACTAGCTGAAATATTGATTTCTCATAATGGAATGAATTGATCAGCTTAGTTGGGAATGTTATTTGACTACTTTCATAAATTTGATGGATTTGTCCATGTACAGTATGTATGTATAAGGATGTACATATATGACAAAATAAAGAGATTGATACATAAGTATGTTAATGAATAACAGGATTATGAAGTATTAGAATTATACTGTCAAATTATTATGCTTCTTGAATCTCCTACCAAGCATAGCTTACTGAGAGCTTGGTAGGAGATATTGTAAATGTTTGAATGTTTACAATATCTCAAATATAGAGAAGGAGAGTTGGGAGCTCAAGATTGAAGAAGACTTGGGAGAATAATCATTAGGGTATACCCCTTAAAGACATGTATTTTGTTTTGGTTGAGAGTATTGTATTGTAATGAGATTTTCATTGTATGGTGAGCTTTGAGTTTTGGATTATGTAATTTGGACAAGTATTGTAATGAATTTAGGCTGTACTGTGAACCACTAGATGGATTCTGGACTTTAATAAAAGTATATTCCTTCAATGGAATTTTATCTTGTATAAAATTCTACTTAAATTATGTATGAAGTAATGACTTGGGTTTTTATAAAACAAGTTCTAAATAAAAGAATTTTCGTTACTTTGCTTTGTGAAATTTTTTTACTACTAAGGGCCATACCTTTGAAAAATGTATTACAAAATGTCTTACAAAAACCCATGTTGTCACCGTTTTAACCTAGACTAAGATTTAAACTAACATGAAAATTAAACATGCATGGACTAAAAATATGGAATGATAAAACATGCTAAAACTTAGAAACTTACCTAAAACATTAACTAATATAAAACTAACATGAATTACACTAGGAAACATGCACTTAAAGAACTTGCTACAAGTTGAAACTTTCCTAAAATAAGACTTTATAATAGTAACACTTTCCTAAACTACAATTAGCAACTTCCTAATCTAAGATGCAAATCAGTAATTAATGGAATCTAAACTCAAATCAAACTACAAATGAAATAAGAGAACTAAATGGAAACAACAACCAATCAAGCATTTAAAAGAAAGCTACCCAAGTATCATGCACATTATTCATGAAATGGTGCACATGATTCATGAGTTAGAAAATGACCTAAATACTTAATTTAATGACCTAACAACTTATAATCTAATTCAAGCAATGACTAAACAATAGAAAGTTCTAATTGGGATCTTAAGAAAGCAAGTACCAAAATGTATATGGTGCTGGAAATTAAACATCAGCAATCCATTAATAAATTCCAGCTCATGCTATTTTTGAACATGCAAATCAATTAGACATGGAAAGAATTGTAATAACCACTTTGTTTGCAATCAAGTATTTAAGATCTAAAGTACTTAGTTACCGGAACAAGCATGAACAAGAATCTTCAAGACACTTTATTGATTGAATGTCAAAATACATCAAATTAGAGTGTGCATGAACATGTAACCACAATCTAAAAATTGTGTACTCTTACAAGGCTAGCAACTTGATTCCAATCACTACAAAACATCTTCTAACAATAATAAACTCATCTCAATTAACATGCTATTAGAACCCAAAAGAAAACTAAGAGCAGAGAAACTAGGAAGATGGAACTATTCTAAGGAAAAAGCAGCATCAAACTAGTGCTAGAACTAAGCAAAAAGCATATAAAAGATGAGGGGAGTTCAAAAGAATTAAGATAACATTTCTTTTGGTTGTCATGACCAAAGAAACAATAAATTAGATCTTAAGAAAATAATCAATAAAAACTAAGGAGGTGAAGCAAAGATTCTAAGAAAAAAAATGATAATAGGAGAGTGAGATTAATGGGAATAAATGGATCTACGACACTCAAATCATTTTATCTAAAGATTACTATCTTTTGGGTGGTCACTACCAGAGATTTAGTGATCCTTAGGAATAAGGATCTACGTTTGAAATCAAAGGTAGCAAGCATGGAAGATTAAGGAACAAGGAATGAAGAATAAAGCATGGAACAAGGAAGCTACAAGGCAATAAAACAAGGAACAAAAGCAAAGCAACAATGAAATAAAACCATCAAAGAACTCACCTGAAATCAAAGACATAATTAGAGGAGGACAACCAAAAGAAGGCATGGAGAGATGGAGGAAGATGGCTACTCCAAGGGAGGAGGCATTGAAGACTTTTGGAAGGAGAGTGATGGGAATGCGGTGGAGAAGAAGAGGAAGGGTGGAGACCCCTCCTTAGGAGGAGGGGGCGTTCTCCCCTTCACCAAATTTTTTTTGCACATGGAGCCCTCCCAACCTTTATATGAGTTGTCTACTATCTAAAGGAAACCCTAGGAGAGAGATGATGTGGCAAGGAGAGATTGGTTAACCTAGGACACCTAAGGTGGGGGCAAAATATCAAGCAAGGTGGGACAAGGTGGAGGAACGTGGGAGGCGCTCCTTTTTAAGAGAATGTGTCTCCCCCTAAGTAAAAAATGTGGGAATAAGTGTGCTAAGGTGGAGGGAGAGAGAGAGAGAGAGAGAGAGAGAGAGAGAGAGAGAGAGAGAGAGAGAGAGAGAGAGAGAGAGAGAGAGAGAGAGAGAGAGAGAGAGAGAGAGAGAGAGAAACTTCAGAAATAGATGGGAAAAAAGGAAATAAGGTGGACTCTTCTCATTGGTCCACATGCATACTTACTCAATTTGATTTTTACTCAAATATCCTCTAATTATCCTCTTAAAAACCCAATTTTTATATTAGCATAATCGAGTGAAATTCTCTTCCAGTAGCATCACTTCATGTAACTTGGCTTAAGTGACTTTGATGGCTTGCTTTGAAGGCTCATTTAACTTGGATTCATGGCTCACACTGTTGGCTTTAAAGACTTGGCTTGACTTTCTTTTCACCTTCTCTTATACCTTATATGGCTAAAGGTGGCTTGAATGGCTCCTACACAAAGGTGGTGGAATTGCATGGCTTATTCATGAGCCCATTTTAAACACCTTTAGCTCTTCCAATTTCATCCTTTGCTTATCCTAAAGTAATCTTGAACCTTGATCACACTGTTGAATTGTTAAGATTTAGGCCTTGTCTTGTTTAGGTTTCCTAGTTAGACTAGCAAACCTCATGAATGGTTTCAATTTCCAGCTCGATCAATCTAAGCCATTGGATAACTATCTTGATTCCTATAAAAGGTAAAAAACTCTAATTAAATGCTAGAAAAATATTATTATTCACATACTTAATCCAAATTAGCCTCTGAACCTATAAAACATCAAACTTTTGGTTTATTACCAAATTCTGAATGTACATGACATTTGATTTGATTCATTCTCAATAGCCATAGGATGATCTCCTTAGGGTGATCCTTTTGTCGATAGATGCTCCTTTTGAAATTGGATTTTGAAGTTGAATTATGTGGAAATGAATTTGTTAAAAACAAACCTCCAAATTCTGAATGTATGCTGCCAGAGCTGGCCAACAACACTAAGTTTGTACAAAGCAGATATCAAGGCCAAAAAACTGCAAAAGTTTACAAATCAAGAAGGGGCTTGAAATTGTTAATGACACAACCCCCACCGAACTCCCACCAAACACACATGGGAGTCGAGCTCAACACATAGGGGTTCGAGCCACCACATGGAGCTTGACTCCAATGTTCAAGCTAAATTACGTAGGAGTACCAAAGGGTGGAGGGTTGGAAACCACCTCCTCAATCTCCCACAGGTGCAACAGTTCCCCTTTCTGATCTTCTTCTTCTCTATTGATCGGACTAAGACCAATACCAACAGAAGCCTATAAACCCCATTCCTTTTCTTGACGACATCAAGAATAAGTCGACACTGATAAAGGGTCAACGATAGTGACCTAGAGCACCGACATGATATCACCATGTTCCTTCCCCTTCTCTCCTCTGATTCATCATAGCCTAAAGAACCCCAATCCAAACCAAACCCATTCGGCAGCCACTAACTCAACAATTTTCGTCGAATTTCTAGTCGGATCTGGGCTGCATGCTAGGTGGACACCTAAAACTCCTCCTCCCTTCCCTTCCTCAATAGAGTTGGCGATGTTGACTGTGAAGCCGACCATCCCCGCTATTGAGGCAACATAAGCAAAAACCCCGAAACTCCTTTTGGTCTTCCACTGCACATCTGCCACCATCTCCCTTCTTAGAACAGCCACACCAGAGCTCCTTTTCCCCTCTCCCTTTCATTCTCTCTCTCTCTCTCTCTCTCTCTCTCTCTCTCGCTCTCTCTCTCTCTCTCTCTCTCTCTCTCTCTCTCTCTCTCTCTCGCTCTCTCTGGCACTACTGGTACTTCCTCATCTCATCTTTTTCTTCAAGCACCGACAGGGAAGCCAATGTCGGCATCCCTATAGTTCTGCCCTCATTCCTCCTCTTGCATGACAGCTTAAGTCAAACTACACCCCAAACCTTTCTTGTCCTCTACAGCAATATGGATGGAACCTCAAAACCTAAAACATTTGCTGTCACTTTCAGCGCCCACCGCAAGCCAACGCTGGTATGCCAGTCATTTTTCTTCCTTTTATCTCCATCACCAGCAATGAAAATAGATGACTTTAACCGATCTATCTGTTATAGTGATGCACAGTGATGAAAACAACTTACATTGAAGATTCAAGTAGTTCATCATGAGCCTTGCAACATGAGAAACAAAACCCGTTAACCTATCAATTGGAGAAGAATCGACGGAGATTGAGACAGGACTGTGATGCATAGCTTTGATCAAGGCTCATCTCAATGATCTATCACCTCCAATAACCTTCTGAGCATAGAACCATTCTAAATTAGGTGAGATCTTTCGCCGATCTTCTTTGGATTTTGATTTCAATAGTATTTACACTATAAATCTTTTTCTTTTTTTTTTGTAATGGATTAGCTCAAAATTCATGTTAGGAAGTTTGATCCATGTGGTAATAGACATAGACCAACAAACAACATGACTATAGATCGTTAATCTAACATGAATTGGTAGATTTGAGTTTTCGACAACTATGAACTATCAGATTTTCATTAAAAACGCAGATCCAAATTCTGTAAATTATTGTTATCAAGTAATCAAACTTAGTTACTTGATTCACATTAGACCAAAAACTATGGATCATGTAATCTTAAGTTAATTGATAGTTCTGATAAAAAATTATGAACATGTTTATATATTGAAACTATTGATCCCCAACCAATGGTGTGGATCTGAATTTCAAGCAATCGTTGAGTGTTTAAAGTGATTGGAAAGTAAGATTAGCATAATTAAATGGTTTAGATTGTTCAATGATGTTAAATTAGTTTACACCTCATCTAAGAAGATTTGAACCATCAATTGATAATAGTAGGCGTGAAACCTAAGTTAATGAACATTTAAGTTGTAAAATTTCTTTTATGCACCATCCAAACTTGGATACTTGATTAGATTCTAACTCTAGCTAGATTTTGTATGCTATCTAGGTTCTGTCACATGGTTAGAGTTCGATCCTTGATTTGGACTTCTATTTGTGACACGTGTAGTAAAGCTAATGGAATTGAGAAGTTCTCCTTAAGAGGTAGGTGTTTAACATCTCTAAGTTCCTTTGATATTTAGATTTTGAATGTGGTGATTTATCTACATACAATCTTGAATTGAGTATGAGAATTGCAATGTTTGGTGTTAGTATGAGGACATGCTAGTGAATCGTTGTTTATTGAAAATATCTGAATTACATTGAAATGCTTATTTGTGATTTATACATGGTTTTGGTTTGATCCACAGTATGACATAATAATGAGATTTACCAATTTTGTGTGCTTTAAATGATGCATTAATGAAACTTTCACAAAGCATCTATTTATGATCCACAGTTTGATTTCAAGAATGATTAGTAAACAACTAACAAGTCATATTGGGTATCGCTATACCAGGTTTATCGCCTTGTTTTCTTTGGATGTGTTTTAGACATGAGATTTTGCTCAATTAACACTATGTTAGGAGGTTCATAGGGATTCATTCCCACCCCCAACCCCCCAGAAATTTTGGATACCAAATATAGTCATGATGGGAATTTTTTTGGTTTGGGCAACATGGGAAGGCCCTGCTAAAGTTGGTCCACATCTTCCTGCTATGGTATTAGTGGCTTAGCATGCAGACAAATTGGGTCTAGGTTGAAGATGCATTGTGGTCCATGTGTTTCTATTATAGTTTCAAAGGAAGCATGGCGTTATGAGCACAACTGAGTGATACCACTTATGTTGATGTAGTATGATGATGCCTAAATATCTTACGGTATGAGTACTCAAGATCAAATTGATGTGGACCCATGTGTGATTAGGATAAGCCCATTGTTGCTGAGATTTATGATTTTTAGAGTTTAATATGATTTTGAACTTGTGTTACTATCCAACATGTTCTATAGATAGCATGGATTGATACAGAGATGAAGGCTTTGTAGATTTTGAACTCATGTGGCATTACAGCTAGATTTACTTATGAAAATGACATAATTGTATTTTATCTCATGAACTTGATACTATGCTTTTATATAAATGCATTTCAAGATAGTATTATAATTGTACATGATTAGGATTTATATCATAGGTTGGATGTGTATGTTACGGACTCATGACTAGATTATGAGTGTTTGGGACACTCGTGGGAACTATGAGATAGGGTATGCCCATTGATGATGAGATTTTACACTTATTTAAAGTTTTTTACAAACTTTTGATGCCCAAATTTCATAGTATGACTTTTAAAATTTGACTATAATGTATTAATAATTATGCTGATGAGTTCATATGATTATGATTTTTTTTTATAAAAGCATCATGATTTTTGGAATTTGAACTTAATATATTTACTACATCTTGGAATGAAAATTTCATTGTGTTTGCAACCATGAACATTGTTAATGAGATGTTAAGCACCTACACAAGCAATAGCATGCTAAGATATTGTAAATATTTACAATAACTCAGATTGAAGAGGAGATGTGGAGTAAAGTATTTCAAACTTGAGGAAGGTTTTCAGGTGAGGATTTTAGTAGCTCAAGATCATGTTACCAAAATACATAGTGGAGATATTTATTTGAGTACTAGAATTAATGAATGGAGTGTGGACTATTTATCTATTACTTGGCATTTTAATTAGGCCATATATGTATGGAGTGTGGACTCCAAATATATTTTGATCATCATTATGAGTTTATCAAGTGTGTCACATCGCATGTGTTAAATGTGTTGTGTCCAAAAAATAGAGGGAACTCTACTAGGATTTTTGATAGAAATGGAATAATTATTTCACTATTAAATCCATTTTTTTGTGATTAAACTAATATTCAGGTTTTGAAGAAGTGTTTTCTTAAAGTAAAATGTTTTCAATCTTTATTTTCATAAAAAGGATCTTGACCTTTTAAAGAAACTTTAAAACTTATGTCATCATATCAATTCTATGAATGTTGGGAACAATGGAAGGATTTATTGCTCAAATACCTACACCTTGGTTTTGAGAAATGGCAACAAGTGCAATATTTTTACAAAGGTTTAACTCCTCAATTGATGTATATAGATGCCACTAGTGGAGGTCATTTATTACCAAGAGTGATGGAGAGATGTAGAATTTCTTTGAGACATTAGCCAAAAATTCCCAGTAACTATTCAACTCAAATAGAGAGAAATTTATGAGCTCTAAAAAAGAGCAACTTATATGAGATAAGGGCCACTCAAGACTATACGATAAGCTAGATATTTTGGCACACAAAGATCATAAAAATGATAGTCTTGTGCAGAAATTTGATCCCTTCAAGTTGGCTAGTGGATCATTTATGTAGCCTCAACATGAGGTTTGTTCCACTTCTTCTAGCATAGCTCATTCTATCACCTTCTATCCACGAGGCTTTGAATTTCTAAAATACTTCTCAGAGAAAGCAACTGCATTACATGCATTTAGAAACTCTTGCAATAATCCATATTCTAAGACCTATAATTGTGGATGGCTAGGCACCCTAATTTCTCATGGACGAAGAATAATCATTAGGGAGGACCAACTGGGATTCTCCTCCTCATCCTTTTCTCTGTGCCCTAGTTCTATAGCTGCCTACATCTACTCAATAGTTTCCTCTTCTATAGCCAAGGAAACCATCCGCTGAGGAGACCCATAATTTGTTTATGTAAAGTTTGCTTCAATTTTAAAATGGAACAAAACAAACTTTACATGCTAACTCGTAATATGTTTCCAAGTTGGAATTATCAACTATACTTAATGAGGGAGAAAAGGGAAAATTTCTTAGCCAGGATGTACCTAACACTAAGGGACAATTTGAGATTGGCACAACATTGAATGAACAAAAATTTCATAAATAGGCCAAATCTTTTACAACCCTTAAGAGTGGTAAGAAAATGAATAATATAGAAGCCCTGACTAAGGAGTCACCAAAACATGAGGAAAATAAGACAAACACAAACTCTCAAAGGGTAAAGAAAAGTGTCAAAAGTTGCCCACTTCTTCTAAACAAGTGTACATTAGTATTCCATTACTCAATACAATTAAAGAAATTCCATTTTGTGCTAAAATTTTAAAAGATCAATGACCATAAGATTGAAAGCTTAATGTGCAGAAGAAAGCATTTCTCACAGAGCAACCAAGCTAAATTATTCAGCACAACAACCCACATAAGTATAGGGATTTAGGGTTCCCCACTATATTTAGTTTCATTGGAGACCACATAATTGATAGGGCTTACTCAATCTAAGGGGAAGTGTTAACGTATTATCATATTATGTTTATGAGTAGTTAGGTTTAGGCGAGTTAAAACTAATTACTACTATACTACAATTGCAGATAAATCAGTAAAAATCCCTTGTAGTGTGGTTGAGGATGTCTTGCTACAAGTTGACAAGCTTTTCTTCCCAGTTGATTTTTTAGTCCCTTAGACCCAACCGATATCAAATCCTAGTAGTCATATTCCTATCATTTTGGGTCAACCTTTTTTGGCTACATCTAATGCCATTATCAACTGTAAGAGTGGTGTTATGAAGTTGTCATTTCGTAATATGAAAACCAACCTAAATGTTTTTTAATGCTGGTCAACAATATTTAGATTCTAAAGATTCTTTTGAGGTTAATATGATCGAGAGTCTATTGCATGACACATTCCTATCATCATCTAGTTTTGATCCACTTGAGGCTTATCTATCTCATTTTAGTTTATATTTTGACATAGAAAATTCCATTAATGAAGTTAATGTTTTACTTGATACTACACAAGTAATGAATACTTACAATTGGAAAGCTAGAGTGGGACCTCTTCCACATCCAAAGGTTTCATCCATTTTGTCCATTGAAAAATCACCTACCTTGAATCTAACAACTTCACCTAAAAGTTTAGGCTCCTCTAATACCCTGGTCATTATTATTGCTTCAAACCTTGATAAAGAATAGGAAGGTAATCTACTTGATGTTCCTAAAGAACATAAGATAGCTTTAGGGTGGATAGTAGATGATACAAGGGTATAAGCCCCACCATCTATATGCATCACATTGAGGAGAATGTCCAACCTTTTTGGAAGATGCATAACCAAATTTACCCTACATGTAGGAAGTAGTAAGAGTTGCTTTGTTGGAGCCATTAGATGTAGGCGTCATCGTCTATCCCATTTTTTATAACATTTGGGTTTCTGCAGCTCAAGTTGTACCATAGAAGAAGAAATTAAAGACAAGTGTAGGTTAACATGTTCATTGTATATTATTAGTTTAGGTTTAGGGTCTAGTTGAGTTAGTAATGAGTCCTGCATATTCATTCATGCATCTATCATTGTACATTGAGTTGCATCATAGTTTGGTTGCATACAAAGTTTTTAGTTATTAATTCATATATTTGGTTGAGGAAATTATTATGTGACATTGTTGGCATTCACATCATATAGGTACACTTCTACTTACCTTTATCTTCTAGCTCTATTACATTGTTTGTCCTTGGTATCTAGTTTTAAACATTAAGGACAATATTTAATTTAAGTATGGTGATGGGATATTTCAAAATTTTATTGCACTCGTTGTAGGGTCTTATAAGCTTTTTAGTCTTTTTGTTAATTCTTTTAGGAAAATTAAAAAAAAAAAAATCTTTAGAATTTATGGTAAGTTGCTTTATAGGGATAAGAATTGAAAGTATTGAATTTTTTAAAAATTCAGTGTTATCTTTGGACTTTAGCTTATTAATAGATTTTAATACAATTATTTCATCATATTACTTTTTTCTAGTGTTTTCCATGAAAATTGAACTTGGGATACTTATAGCAACTGGCCTTATATATACATAACTTAAATTGAAGAGTGAGTATAACTTAGAGATCTTGAAGAAAATTAGTAGGGATTTGTAACCCTTGTGAGATTAGAGCCAATTTTTGTTTGTGAGGGTTATAACCTCTCAAAAAGGATGAATGGCTCTAAAACTCACTTAGGTTATAGGTCTCCACTGAATTTCGTCAGGATTTCTAAGTTAGCCACTTATCAATTTAGACGATCTATATGCAACTATGTGTACAGATGTGATCTGAGACTTTGCTTTCATGGAATACTTTAGAAAATGAGTAAAATAATGAATTAATCATATTTAATTTTATTAATAAGCTAAAGTTATCTAGATTATACCTCAGAAAATCCAATTCTCATCATAGTATAGGAAATGACCTAAATTTTTTTCATTTTCTAAATTTTTTTCTTTTGAAAAAAAGAAGGAAAACACCTGAAAATTGGAAAAAAAAACTAGAATTTGCTAGAATTCTACACCCCCCCATCCTGAGAGAAACATTGTCCTCAATGTTTAAAAGTAGGATGATGATAATGCATTGAGAAATGCAAAAAACTTGAGAGATATAGAAAAAAAAATATCTGAAAAAGAAAAAGAAGAAAGTAAAAACTAAGCTAAATTATTTTTCAGATGAAAATTTTCAAAGGAAGAATATTACTGAGTTGGAAACTTCCCTGGGTCCCATATGAAATGAGTTGGACAGGCCTCTGACAAGGAATGATGAATAAATTTATCTTGCAATTAAAAAAATTTCATTTTATTACAGGGCAAGATAAATTTATCTTCAGGTTGGTTCTCAAAATTAGAGACAATTATGGGAGTTCGATGCATCCTTTTTGGAACTGGAGAAAGTGTGTCATATTGATCAGTGGGCATGACATTTTCCTGATCAATAAATTCATCTCTTTTTCTGACAAGTTTCGATACTATTTCAGCCTTTTTAGGACCAAATTGCTCAATTATGTAACCATTATGAATAATGGTAGCTGCCTTTGTTTGTTCCATGTTTGAAAATGAAGAATTAATCTCGTTTCCTACATCCATATCATCAAGATATTCATTTGGTGGGATATGGCATTCCTCTTTATTAATGGTCTATAGCATTTGAGACATCATGTCCTTCAATTCAGTCATGGAATTTGTATTCTCTTTTAATTGGGCTTTAATTTGAGCAATTTTCTTCTCCTGGTATTGCATGACTAGATGAAAATTATCCTCCACTTTCCTCTTATGTGGAGGAAGGGTCCAAGAACAAGTGGTGCTTGTTTTTGGTAATAAGGTTGGTGTTGGGCCTTTTGTGAAGCACTATATTCATTTGTGACAGTAGAATGATTACTCCAGTTGGAACTATATGTCTTTAAAAGAAAAAAATGTTGCTCATAAGAATGTGTCGATTCATCATCAATGGGACATTCCTGAGTGAGGGGTGTATTACTTTCACAAATATCACATACCTGTTCAACTTTCTTAGAGGGACATTTTTCCATTTCCATGGCCTCAACTGTTCTATCTAAAGATACTATTTTCATATCATCTTTTTTAGTTGTAGAATATATTTCTCCCCTAGAGGATGTGGTGGTGGACTTAGGCTTGTTTGAGAAACCTACTTTTTCTGAATCAGCCCAAGTTTGTGCACTCTCTGCCAACCATTCCAAATACTCTTGTGCCTCTTCAGGTTGTTTGTTTAAGAAATTACCATTGCATATCATTTCAACAAACTGATGCATATCAGATTTAAGTCCTTCATAAAAGAAGCTAATTATATGCCAAATTTCATATCCATGATGTGGACAAGTTAAAAATAATTCCTTAAATCTTTCCCAGCATTGATAGAAAGTTTCATTATTCATCTGGGTGAAATTCATTATATCTCAACAGAGAGCATTTGTCTTATGTCTAGGAAAGAACTTATTCAAGAACTTCATAGTCATTTCTTCCCATGATTGTATGGAACCTAATGGCAATGAATGAAACCACGTCTTAGCTTTTTCTTTTAAGGAAAAAGAAAATAATTTGAGTCTTACCATATCTAATTCGATGTTTTGTGTATGTTGAGTCGTGTACACTTCATTGAATTCTTTTAAATGCATGTAAGGATTCTCACTATCCAACCCATAAAATTTGGGAAGTAAATGAATTACTCCCACCTTTAATTCAATCATACCAACATTTGGAGGTAAAAGTATACATGAAAGTGTGTTGATATAATTAGGCTGCAAATAGTCTCTTAGTGTCTTACCACAAGAATTTTGGTTATGCCAATTATTCTCATGTGTTTTATGTTGGTCCTTTCTCTTGTTTCCATGTGGTTGAGAATGATTCCTCCATTGATGTATATCATCATTAAATAGAGGTGGAGGATCATCAGCATTAAAGAGAGGATTGCTCATCCATGAGGAACCATCATAATTATCAAAGATGAAAGGTGGTTCATCATCATTAAAGAGTGGATTGTTTCTCCATGGGGAAATATCTTCTCTATTAATGTTGGGGTGTAAATTACTCTTTTGATCAGTGTTTAAATTATTCATTAGGTGCAACTGATCATGTCTTCTCTTCTTCTTTTTTTTGTTTTAAAGACTATCCTAAATGATGCAACCTAAATGCTTAGAATGATGCACAATCAAGAACACAATCAAGCATATCCCTTAGGCTAACAAGCATAGATATTTTGATTTTTTGTGACGACAATGCTTTTAATTAGCCTAATCTAATGCTCCTACTCTCTTTAGGAGTAGATTACTGCTTACCAATTATATTTTAACCAAAGCGGTTAACACAACCCTAGTATAAGGAGGCGTTTAAACCTCACAAACATCAACAGGAGGTGGGGGAAGAGCGAGGCTCTATTAGACAACCCCCAATAACCATAGTGATCAAAAGACACTGGAGTGACAGTAAATCGTTCCTATTAAGAGGGTCCTACGTGCATGTGATGACCCTATGAGTCTCTTCTAATTGATTTTAATTTAATGTGAATGGAGAGGTTGCGAGCTTGAGGTGATTATCCTAGGTGGGCCAAGGAGTGGTGATGAAATCCACCCTTGATCTTGTAGGGGTAGGGTGCCTTTACTAATTAAATTTCACACACCATGGCAATTCGATCAACATATAATTCACCTTAAAGCATTAGACGTGTCCTAAAATGCAATTGAAAATAATAAACTAATGCAAAATCCTAAAATTCAACAATTATAACAGATGCTTTCTATATGCAATTAACTACCAAGCAATGCAAATTATTCTAAATGTAAACCCTAATTTAGAAATTAAATGAGTGAGAAGACTTACAGTGAGGTTTCTAATGAAGATTATGTGTGGGCCACCTTATCCCACACTTGCCCTGTATTATTACAACCCTTTAAAAATTAAAATTAAAAATGCAAATTACAAAGGGACTTCACTACAAGATTCACTCAAAAATAAAAATTCCTAAAAAATGAAAAATAATAATTAGTACCAAATTCAAGAAATAAAATGGTTATGAACTAAAAAAATTTAAAGATGCACTTAAGAATGCCTAAAATGTAATTTCTAATTTTTTTATTTTTCTGGATTTTTATTTATTTTTATTTATTTTTTCTAATTTTTTTGAATTTTTAATTAAATTTTATAAAAACTCCATTGCAAGTCCCTGGCAACGGCGTCAAAAATTTGTTGATTATTTAACTGCAAGTGCACGGGCTATTCTAGTGTAGCTTATGCAAGTACGGGTCGATCCCACGAAGACTTGATTTAAAATGATGGAGTTTTCAATAAAATTCAATTAATAAAAGAATAAAATTAAAGATTATACCAGAATTAATCTAACAATAAAATAAAATCCAGATTTATTCAACTGTTGCAATTTACACAATTATTTATTCAAAAAAATAGAAAATGCAACTAAATAAGCTGTCCTGGATAAGCCTATCCCTGAATAGTCAGAATGAGAATAATGTAAAACTAGGATATTCAGGGACACAGATGGAATTAAACTGGGGACCCAAATGGTATTTCAGACAAAGGACAGAAGTTGAATTATTGAGATCTGCTAGGGGCAGACTTATAATTTTTTGGATCTCTGGTTTTTAACGAAAAAAACCAGGAAAACTCGTTGAGGAGAAAAATGTACGAGATGGGGAAGAAGGAAGAAGGAAGAAGAAGGAGGGAGGAAAAGAGGGAAATGGAGAGAAGAAGAGAAGAAGGAGGGAAGAAGAGGAAAAAGAATAGAGGAGGGGAAAGGAAGACGCGGGAGTGGAAACCCGACTTGGGTTTCCTTCCTTGGACCGTGTAGCGATGCAGAGATGCCGGATCTGAGAAAAGAAGAAACCAGAGGATGGAGAAGAATAGAAAATAGGGGAGGAGGGAAATTGATGGCAAGCAGGGTAGTGTGGCCTGTGCTGGGAAAAAATGAGAGAGAGATGGGCGTGAGAAAAGAAGTGAGGGGAAAGAGGAGGAGAAAATGAGGAAGACTCAATCTGGGTTTTTCCTCCCAGGGCCGTCTGGAGCAGATGGGGCATCGCACGCAGAGTGAAGCAGAGGCTAGGCGTTGCTAGGCCTGTTAGATAGATGTGACTAGTATTGACGTCGTCTAGTGGAAATGCTGGAGAATAATGGAAAAATTGTGCTGGAAATAGGAGGAACAGAGGGAGGAAATTGTGAACTGAGCTGGGCTGGTGAAGGCTTGGGACGGTGATCAAAAGATAGAGAGATGTTGATGCCAGGCCTTCTCAGTGTGTCACGCACCTATGGCCGGCCAAGAGAAGAGGGATGAGACGTGGAAGAAGAGAACAGAATGCAAAGGAGTAGAATAGCCCAGCCTAACAAGAGTGAAACGAGAGAGTAGAGAGGAGAGAGTAGAGAGTAGAGGGAAGAAGGGGAAAATCCAGCCCACCTCAGTCCGGTCCTGCCCGGGAAGTCCAGAATGAATCCCCAGGAGGGAAAAACCGTGTATAAAAGGACGAGAGAGAGAGTGTCGTGAAAGAGGAGAGATGTGTGAGAGGAGAAACATGTGAGATAAGTGGAGATAAGAGAATGTTAGAGAAAAGAGAGGAGGGAGAAAAGAGAAAAGAGAAGAGAAAAGAGAGGAGAGAGGAGATAAGGAAAAGAGAGATAAGAGAGTGGGGATAGAGAGATAGAGTTGGGTGGGGTCCACTAGCTTCCTGGTCTTGCTAGAACTCTTGCTTCAACTTTGTCCTATCCTAGGACTCTTCAAAGTCTTCTTTTTCCATGAAACTTCATCATCCTCATCTGATATCCTTGATTCGATCTGGGGCGTCCAGCGTCCACACTTGAGTCGATTAATCTACAATGCACATACCCAATTAGAATCATCCAAACCATTTATTATTCATCTAATTAGCTTTGATGATCATCTGACTGTTAATTTTGCAATTTAATAGTTGGATGGCCAATTAAAGCTAAATTAAACTATTTTATGCAAAAACCTTGAAATTGATTACCTAGATGCTCTAATTGAATACTAAATTAGGGGTCTTTTGACCAAAATTGAACACTTACCAGTATGCTAAATGTAGACAATAGCACCACCAAAATTGGTTAGGATTTTTTTTTGTAATCTTTATTTTCTCTTTTTATATTTTTTGCTCAAGGACTAGCAAAATGCAAGTCTTAGGGTATTTGATATGTACATAATTATTACAAAGAATATTTCTAGAAAATTCATTTATACACCTTTTAAGCACTTGATTTATTATGAATTAGAAGAAGCTAATCTGTAATCTAAGAAAAACCACGCACCCACAAGTTAACAATCAAGATCTAAGGAGTTCAGAGTATAGTGGGGGTATCCATATCACATTCAAAGATGTAAGAAACCCCATGCACATGACCACCTTTGTCCATGAAAGAGGGGCTATCATTATCAAAACCTAAGGCAGCAAAACTCTAATGCATGCATGCACCACTTTACAATGCTTCAACATAAAGCTACACGAACTAAAATCATCTCATGCAAGCTCACAGAAAAGTCACACATTTTTCACCCATGAATGAGTTTAGGAATCAAAGCAATGGATAGCCAAAATCTGCAAAAATGTTTTATTTTAGAAACTAGACCACTACCTTGTGGTTTATATACACATAATTATTACATTTAATATCCCTAGAAACCCTAGAATTGCTTAATATATCATTAATTGAGGTTTATTTTGTAGCATACAGGATTAGGATAGATTTGAGAAAAGTGCACACTTTTTATTTTTAAAAGCCCTAAAAACAAGCTAATTTATAATCCATGATAAATCAAGGGCCCACATCTCATCAACCAAGATTAGAGGAGCTCAAAATGCAATGGGGTGCCTTTATCAATTTTAAAATAGTTGAAAACCCATGCATGTGACCTCCCTTATCTACATAAAAGAGGCTATCATTATCAAAAGCTAAGGTTGCCAACTTCTCATGCATACAAGAGTGCAATCACTACCTTAGGAAATGCTTAAGTGAAGCTATAATGTCACATAATGGAACCACATGTATGGATTTGTTCTGAACCATAGAGCCCACATGTAACTACTCTTTCTCTTTCTCTCACTTACTTGCACAAGGGAACCCACATGAAGAAAATATGTTTTTCTAGTGGGAGACTTGTTTCCATTATGTAGGAGACATGTTTTCTATGAGAAAAAAAGGGAATTGATGAGTTATAGGATGATTGAATGGCTAAGAATTGATGCATATTAGGGATACCGTAACCTATGATATATGAATATTATAAACATTGAAGATGATTGCTAAAGAATAAAGATTTTTATGAAGAAATATTGAGGTAGTTAGGAAAGAGAGAGAGGGGATGAATATGACAGTTATAAGAATTTCTAAAGAGGGATCAAGGGAAATCTTTCGAGGTCGACCAATGGGAGCATGACAGAGGAGGAAATCATTTAAATAAGCAAGAGGAAAAAGAGCTACAAGGAAGGAGGGAAAATTATATTTTTTTATACATGGGAAGAAGAGGACATCCTACTCTCTCACTCTTTAGATCTTCAATGTTTCTACTAATAGGAAGACAAGCATAGAGGAGAGGACGTCTCTCTCTCTCTCTCTTGGAGGTTTTGTAGAGGAGTATTTGATGTTTTGGAGAAGAGCATGGTTTTTTGTTTTGTATCATTCATTTTCAAGTTTGTAAAGAGGTTTTCCCTTCTCCGTGGTGAGTGACACAGTAGTGGAAAGGTAACTCACACCCTTATATTTCTTCTCGTCTCTTTCCAACCACCACACACTCATCTCTCTCTCTCTCTCTCCTTTCATTTTGATCTCTCAAAAATAGAATAATCTTTTTCCATTGGATTGTGGTTTTTTGGGTTTATTTTCCTCTCCTTGATGAGTTACACATCATGAGAGAGAGAGAGAGAGAGAGAGAGAGAGAGAGAGAGAGAGAGAGTGTGTGTGTGTGTGTGTGTGTGTTGTTCAGATGGTGATTTAGCTGGCTTGGAGCCGACTCATAGTATGCAATTTTCATTGTGTGACACTTCAAGAAGAACTAATGAGGATCTTCCTACAAGTGTACAGTTAGTCAATTGTAGTGTTGGAGGCTCGAATCCATATGAAGGATATAGTGTGAGTTTAAAGCACTAAATTATTCTACTTCAATGATCCTAAAATATTTACACTAAAAATATTACAAATTGAGGTGCTAAAATGATCATATAAATTTCATTTCTTTAAATTAAGAGAATAAACTATGTTTTAATGTTAGGATTAGAGATCACATAGATTAGCATTGGGTCCACCATTCATTATTCCTCTTAATAACTCAAGAAAAGGAACGAAACAATGATCATCTTCTAGGAATATGTTTTCTTTAAAAACTTAACTTAAAAGTCATTAATCATTAGAAACTAGATAGATTATCAAATCTTAAGTATTCTATGTAAAACCTAACTATATATAATGAATCAAGGATTAATTCCAAGTATTCATTATGAAAGGTGATGACATTGAATCAAATACTTATACTAAGCCCAATTTTTTCTTTTTCAAATTAAATTTTCTGAGACATGTAAGATATTAGGAATTAATAAGTGGTGTCCTCCAATGTTATGGTTGGATCATTCTAATCCTAGGAAAATTATTTCTTACTTAATTACCTTCAAAAGAAACTATTACACACTCAAATTTGATGAGAATTAAATTAGATGTAAAAGTACAAAGATCACATGTGATTGTCACTAGTAACCAGTTGTTGTAAAAAAATTCCTATATACACCCTATGAACCATGCATGAGGAAGAGGTCTAATTTGACCAATGGTGTCACCACCTTAAAGATTAGTTTTTTAGTGAAATTTCATATCTAACCTAATTAGGTGTCAAAGAATCCAATGGTACCATTAGATATTGGGAAAAACCAACATAGTGAAAGATATTTGATAAATAAGATGATGGGATCATAATAGATAGTAACGGTCATTTTTATTGTTATTGCGTACACTAGTGAGCAAGTGATGAAGTTTGTCACTTTGGCTGTTATTTTCTCCAACTTGCTGATCAGGATTTCCAATGAAATTTATTGTATAACTTAATTGAATGATATGGAATTCATAGATATGGTTAGACTTTGGAGAACACTAACATAGATGGAGATATTCAATACAAAATATGATGGGTTCATCATGAAAAGTAACAGTACCTGTTACTATTTTCTTCGAGAAATTGCACTCAAAACTCCACAAAATTATTAGAAAATCATATCATCTTCTTCCAAATACTAAACAGAACATCTACAATGGTTTTGATCATTAAAAATAATAAATAAATAAAAACAAGACTTAAAGAAGGGAAATTCAATGTTCTATTTTCTCCTACAGTAACTATAAAAAGAGGAGAAAAGATGAGGTTTTCATGCTCTATAATTGCTTCTACTAAAAAAAAACTTAACTAAATATTTTTTGAGAGATATAGAAGCATTATTAATGGTTTGGATCATAGAACATCACTGAATCGAAGTTGCACAATGGAGAAATCTAACATTGTGTTACTGCACACTTGTAGGTAGTAGTAGTAGAACAAGGGTAGAAAAAATTGGACTCACCTTAATTTCTTGCTCTCCCCAGTGGAAATCATTTGAGAAAAGACTTAAAAACTTATTTCTAGCTTCTCCTTTACTATATTTAACCTATATCTCACTATTATTCATAGCATTTGGAACATAGAATGACAATAGTAGTAGGTGGTGCAAACCAACTACGGTTGAAACTTCAAAACAAATAGAGAGAGAGAGAGGCTTTCAATGAAAACTTTCTTTGTTTACTTCAAGTTCTTACAAAGGAGAAAGTACATAAAAAATTTTTTTTTAAAAATAGTAAGGTAGAATGCCTACTGCACTAGTGGATCAAACAAAGAGTGTAGTTTTTCTCTTTCATCCAACTCCTCTCTTTTCCCTCTCTCTCTTTTAGCTCTCATTCTAAAAGTTGTGTGAGGAGTAGTTACTCTTCTTCCTTGAGCTCCCCACTCAGCTACCATTGACTCTTTCCTCCAATCACACAATCCATTGATGAAAGTAGAATGGTTTTAGATGCTTTCTATCCATCGCATTAGTAGCTCCCTCTTGTTTACAAGAAGTAAAGCAATTAGTTTGATTGTAGCTAGTAGCTCTCCTTGTGACACATGACTGCAACATAGAGATACCATCTTTAGGATCTTGACCCTTCATCCACTCATCAAATTACTTGTTTTTACTTGGTCTCCACTCTAGGATCCCCTCATGTGAGATCCCTTATCATCTCACGTATCCCATACACTTCTTAGCATCCATATGTTATACATTCATCCTTGTGTGCCCTTGATGTGTGTAAGAATAAAAGAGAGAGTGGGTCCCATATATGATTTTCGACTTCCACACTATAGAAAGAGCAATTTTAGGCTCACATGAACTTGATGGTTAAAATGCAAAGAATGATCCTCCATGACTTGGGCTTCTAATTCTTCAATTGAACTTGTTCATCAAAATTAGATCAATTTGAGCCATCCATTTACATTTAATCTTGGTCGGTGAGATAAAATGTTAATCGGCTTGATCTCTCCACTTAGATCTTAACATACGACCTACAAAAACATAGAAAAATCTTAATTAATATTATTTCACATATGGTTTTAAACATATTTACTTCAAATGGCGATCAAACATTGTGAATGCAACAAATTATGGTTTTAGTGCAAATCCATCACATGAGTGTAAAAATTATCAATATAGTGCACTCAAATAGTACAAAACTTTGGATTTTTTAATGCAATATTGAACACTTAATAAAAACTTCTACGACGTGCACTTCAATCAATAGTGAGCTCAAGTTGATTTTTTATTTTTTTTTAAATTCATGTAATATTTCAAATTCTAGTTCAATGGAAGTGATGTTATTTTTATTTTAATTGTTAGTTAGTATTTACTTTATTTTTAGAATAGATGTATGTTAGGATTCTAAATAGTTTACTTTAATGTATTAACTATTATTCTAGTCACTAAAATTAGATTTATTATTTTTATTTAAGTTTATTTATGAAATTATTTAGTAGTTTCATTATGATAATTGTAGTGTAGCGTTTTATGTTAGTTTAGAATATGTTTTTCAAGTACAATTTTAGCATAATGTTAGAGCTAAATATGTTCCATTTCACTGCATATGGAAAATATCCTTTGCTTACATGCCCATTCTAACTTGAAGCCTAGGCAACCGACTACATATTCTAACATTAATATTCATCTTTTGTTGCTAAATTTTCACCTAAGGTTATGGTGAAACCAGACTAAAAGATGTATATTCATATTGAAGTATATCTTAGAATTAAAGTGTTAAAATATCAACCTTAGGATAAGCAAGTTAATAAACATAGCTTGTATTCTTTTTCATAGAAAATATGATGTCTTTTCTATAGTTTAGGAACGAATTATGGTGTATTAATTAACTTAGTATATAAATTCTTAGATAATTTATGGTTGTAAGAAAAATAAATTATGCTCTAAAAAAAATATAAAGTTAGGTGAAATCCTAAGATTGAGAAATCATAAAAATTAGGATTTTTCACGAACATGTTTTTCATGTTTTTAATCCATTGTTGTTTAATTTTCATGAGTGGTATTAGGTCTAGAATACTTATTTTTGAATATGTGTGGTTTTGTTGTGGTGGATTCTGAAACCTTAGATTTAGAAATTTGATTAATTTATTCTCTTCTAGTGTTATTAGATTTATTTTGATTATTTTTCTATCATTGATTGGTTAGGTTAAGATAGTTTAAAGTAGATCTCAATGAAAATTCTATAAATTCAAGATTGAGTCCTCGTGGAATTGACCCATACTTACACTTTCTATATTACAATGGATCTATGCAGTTGAAGTGTTTTAAAATAAACATCAAGTTTTTGGCATTACTGTTGGGGACTCGCAACAGAGTTTTAGTTGAATTTAAGTTAAATTATTTTACCCCAAGTCATAGTTTAGGATTGCATGCATTTAGATTTTAAGCATTTTTAGGGGCATTTTTTCATAATTCTTGTGATCTATTGATACTCACTGTTATTTTTATTGGGAAAATTTAGTAAAGAATTTGGAGTACTCAAGTAGGATAGTGATTATATTATTTTTATTTTGAGTGAATTGTAGTGAGGATGCATTGTATTTTATTTTATTGCAATTCATTTTAAAAAAGGGTTGTAATAGTATAAGTCAAGGGTGAACCATCTCAACTTGGAAGTGGAGTGGTTTTTACATGATATCACCTTTGTACAAGAAGAATTTTATATAGGACTAAAGCATAAGCATTCTCAACTCCTTATATTTCCTAGATTACAAATTGCATTATTAAATTAGCTTGCATATCTGTAAGGTAGTTTAATTTCATGTAGTTTGCATGCATAAATAATTGTTGCATATTAGTAGAACATGCTGAACAAGGGATAGCCCAAGCTTGGCTATAACCAAGACATAGGTTGTCTAAGTTATAGTATCTTGTATATCGAGTCCTAGACCTTTGTTAAGTAGCATATAAGTAGTTGCATTAGTTTATTGCATTCTCTTACATTTTTAGGACACGTTTATTGCTTTGAAGTGATATATATGTTTGATTGAATTGTCATGGGAATGAGAAGTGATTAGTAAGGGAATAATCCTCACCTAACATGTACCCTAGCCTTTAAAAAATTAACTAAAATCAATTAGAAGAGACCTATAGTGGCCCCGGAACTCATAGGACCCTCTTAGAAGGAGGCAAATTAATATCACTTTAGTGGCCCTGAGCTAAATCATTGTGTTGGTTTTCAAATGACTAGATCTACTGACACACTCAATGACTCAGATTACCAACAACTAACTGAGGAGGGTGTGAAGCAGTTGATTTATTTAGAATCTAATTGATAAGTAGTAAAACAAGTTTGAAAGAGAGGAGGAGCTATTTAGGTTAGTATAATCAAATAGCTACTCCTCTTACAGAAATTCAAGATAAATAAAAACTTTCAACTTATTTGCCTTATGGATATATTGATTTTGTGTCCTTTGAATGTGTATCATTTTTGTATTTAGGTTGTTTCATTCAGTTTAGGTTCTCCAGTCTAATTACTGGGGGGGGAAAACTCTTTAATTATCTACAAAGAATATTTTTGTTGTACACAAAGTCAAATCCATCACACCAAACATTGGTGCCTGCATGGTTGTTGATCTTTGAACCCAATTTTAGAACTCATAGATCCTAAGATCGAATGAACTATTAGGCAAGGGTTAAGAAATCATATTGATTTTGACAACCCTAAAATGGACAATGAAGTAGTAGAAATTAGGACTCTTAAAGGCTACTCTACTCTGATTCAACTCCATGCACCATTGTGTATAATATCTCCTGTAACTAATGCAAATCATTTCAAGTTGAAACATGGAGTGATTCAACTACTGCCTTCCTTTTATGGTCTAGACAATGAGGACCCTTATCATCAAGTCTAGGAATTCCTTGACATGTGTGTTAAATTTAAATACCACAATTTCTTAGATGATTCCATTATATTTTAGTTATTTGCCTTCTCTTTAAAGGATAATGCAAAGGCTTGTCTAAGATATTTCGAGATAGGTTTAATCACTTCTTGGGGGCAATTATCCATGAAATTCCTAAATAAATTTTTTTGTCCACAGGACCAATGCCCTTAGAAGGGAAATTGTGAATTTTCAATAAAAAGTGGGTAAGCATTTTTATGAATGTTGGGAAAGGTAGAAGGACTTACTGCTTAAATGCCCACACCTTGGTTTTGAAAAGTGGCAATAAGTTCAAGATTTTTACAAAGGATTGACACCACAAAACCAACATTTGATAGATGCCACTAATGGTGTGGCGTTTATGGCCAAAAGTGATTTTGAGGCTTGGAATGAATTTAAAAAACTATTTGAAAACTCTTAGCAATGGTACTATTATACTAGAATGTAGAAAAATTTACAAGCTCTAGAAAGGGTGGCATATATGAGATAGGGACTACTCCAAACTTTTGTGTTAAAATGGATAGGTTGGCATATAAAGTGGACAAATTAGATGGTCTGGTTACAAAGGTAGATGCTCACATGTTGGCTAGTGGATCATATATGCAACCTAGTATGAGATATGTTCCATCTATTCTAGTAAAACACATTCTAATGCTTCTTATTTGCTAGGCTCTACATTTTTTGAAATAAATAAATGCATTTCATGAATTAAAAAACCCTAGCAACAACTCCTATTCTAATACTTATAATCCTAGATTAGCTAAACATCCTTATTTCTCATGGTCGAAGAATAATCATTAGGGAGGACCGGAGAACCACCTAGGATTTTTCCTACTCAACCTTTCCCTAGAACCCCAGTTCCATACTAACTTCCACCTTCACAGCAATTTCCTCCATAACAGAGAAAACTTAAGAGGAGACCCTTAGTTTGTTCATGAAAATTTCACTCAAATTTCAATACGATAAAAACTAACTTTGCATGCTCACTTGCAACCTATTGTAAAATTTGAGTACCAAATGGGTCAATTATCAACTGCACTTACTAATAGGGATAATAGTAAATTTCCTAGTTAGCTCATACTTAACCCTAAAGACCAATAGGAGATTGGTTCAGCTTCTAGTGAGAAGAAATTTATGAACAAGCCAAATCCATAACTACCCTTAACAGCGGCAAACAAATTGATAATCAAGTGGGCTTGGTGAAGGAAACAAAAAAATGTGAGGAGAATGAGAGTCATACCAGGACTCAAGAGGGTAAAGAGAAGTGTTAGTAATCACCCACTTCCTCTGAGCCCATTCTTGAAGCATCTTATATGCCAAAGGCTCCCATCCTCAATGCCTTTAATATAGATAAGAAAGGAACAAATTTTATGAGATAATGGACATATCTAAACAAGTGTATATTAATATTCCATTGCTCAATGCAATCAAAGAAATTCCTTCTTATGCCAAGTTTTTAATGGCTGTCTACACACAAAAGAAATGTTTGCACACAGAAGTGCAAGCTTAATGTCCAAAAGAAAGTGTTTCTCATAGAGCATGTAAGCTCAATCATACAACACAATGTCCCACCCAAGTATAGGGATCCTAGGTGCCCCTCTATATCTTGTGTCATAGGGGAACATGCAATTGATAGGGCACTACTTGATCTAGGGTCAAGTGTTAACCTATTGTCATAGTTTGTCTATGTACAATTAGGTTTAAGAGAGATGAAACCAACTACTACCACACTATAATTGGTAGATAGATTAGTAAAAATTCCTCGTAGTGTGGCTGAGAATATATTACTACAAGTTGATGAGGTTTTATTTCCAGTTGATTTTCTTATCTTAGATACCCAAATTGTAGGAGATCATGATAGTCAAATTCTTATTATTTTGGGAATGTTGTTCTTGACCACATCAAATTCTATTATCAATTAGAGGAATGGTGTTATGAAGTTGTCTTTTAGTAACATGAAAATCAAGTTAAATGTTTTTAATATTGGACAACCACATTTAGATTCTAATGATTCTTTTGAATTTAACATGATAAAGTGTCTAGTGGTAACCCATCCCTACCATCCTCCAAACTGATCTTCTTAAGGCATGTCTATCACGTTTTTGTTTTGATTTTGACATAGACAACTCAATTGAAAAGTTAATACTTTGCTTGATATTGTACCTTTAGTGGATCTTCAAAATGGAAATCCATAGTAGGACCTCTGACATTTCTTGCATCTTCATTGATGTCATTTATTGTAACACCGCCTACTTTGAACCTAACACCTATCCCAGAAAATTCAAAATGTGAAAGTTTAAGCTCCTTTGATACCTTGTCTATTATCACTGCCTTGTACCTTAACAAAGAATAAGGAGGTAAGCCTTGATGTTTCTAAGGAACATCATATAGCTCAAGGGTAGACAATAGAGGATAAAACATGTATAAGTCCCACCATTTCTCTGCATCACAATCACCTTGAGAAAAATGAACAACCTTTCTGGGAGATGCATAGCTAGATTTTTCCTAACATACAAGAAGTAACAAGAGAAGAGGTATTCAACTTCTGCATGTCAGCATAATGTTTCCCTAATTTGATAGCACTTGGAACAATTCAATTCCAATTGTACCTAAGAAGTTTAGAATCAAGGTAGCTACGATGTTGTTCAATTTATCTTCCCCCATGATCAATGGGGTAGAGTATGTATATCGACTACTATAAAATTCTGAAGTGGAGTCAATTTTCCATAGATATCATTTCTCATTAACCTGGAGCCTTTAGCCTACCCTAAGTTATTTTTTCTAGTTAGCCCCCTTGGGTTTTCATATTATAACTTTTTCTTATTAACCAGTTAACCATGATCTATTTTTAACCCTATATTATATCCATTACCCAATCTAGCTTGGAAATATGTAGAGATTGTTGAAGAACATATAGTTCATGGGGTGAACACCAAAATGCTTCAAAGAAGAAAATTTCAAATTTTGAAAAGGCTACATTCAAAGTCAACTAAAAAAGAGAAACCAATAAGAGGGAGAATATTCACTCTCATGGATGAAGAAATATTATGAATACATCCATAGAAGACTTTACATATTCTTCAAGACTTTTTGTTTACCCTTATACTACTTTATTTGATAATCTTGTCATAAGAATTGTATTTCATCCTAGTAAAAGACCTAGCTTGATCATAGTAATAGTATGGCTTCAATGTGGTTATGAATGAATAGGGATTCTAGTAAAGTGTAACATTTATAATAGCTGGTTTCCTTTCCATGAGACCATGTATTAGTAAGTCTCTATTCTTTCATATGAAATATGTGAGATAAATTGCTTTGATATATATTATTTCACTCACATGTTGATGAGAATTCTATCCATTTCTTTGTTTTTTTCTATATCTTGTAAGATTTGAAGACAAAGCATACTTTTGTATGGTAATTTAGGTTATAGCTTACTTAGAGACTAAGAATTTTATATATGTTAGCTATCCACACACATTCCAAGGCTTAATTAATAATGGAATGCCTTGAGCATAAGTATAGTATTTTAAACTATTGTTCATTTTTATTGACATGCTAAAATTAGATATTTAATGTACACTAAATGGAAGAAAATTCTCTAGGAGAAAATGAAGGAACTTCCATATATTTTTTGAAAAATATTTATGGGAATCATTTGTGGAAATGATTAAGATACTATAACTCATACACTAAGGGTAACTAGTGGGTTTAAAGACTTTCTGCATATGTTAAATACAAACGACATCACCTGCAAAAGTGGTTAGGATTTTTTTAGATTCTTTATATTAGCTTTGTAGTTATGCTCAAGGACTAGCAAAATGTAAGTCTAGGGATATTTGATATACACAGAATGATTACATATGATATCCCTATAAATAGTATTTTGAACCCTAGAATTGCTTAATTTATCACTAATAAAGGTTTATTTTATATTTTATAGGATTTTGGTAGAATTGAGAAAAGTACACATTTTTCGGTATTTTAAAGCCCAAAAAAGAAGCTAGTATGTAATCCAAGATAAATCAAGGCCCACATCTCATCAACCAGGATCAAAGGAGTTCAAAATATGATAGATTTGCCCTTATCAATTTTAGAGTAGTTAGAAACCCCATGCATGTGGCCACCCTTATCCTCGCAAAAGAGGTTGTCATTATCAAAAGCTATGGTGACTAACTTCTCATTCATGCATTCATATAATTACCACCCCAAGAAGTGTCTAATTGAAGTTATAATGTCACAAAGTGGAACCACATGTATGGATTTTTTTTGAACCAAGAAAGCAGGGCCCACATAATAATACCTTTTTTTCTTTATTTCATTCACTTGCACAAGGGGACCCACATGGAGAAAATGTGTTTTCCATAGTGGGAGACATGTTTTTTGTGAGAAAAGGAAACGGGAATATATACATGGAAAAAAAAAGGATAAAAAACATCTACTTTATAGAATGCAAAAAATTGGGAAATCTACAACAATGAATTGTTGAGCTTTGTGATGATTAAATGGGCAAGATCTGATGCATGTTAGACTATCCTAAGCTACCAAATTTGAATATTCTTTACATAGAAGATGATTTTCTAAGAATAAAAAATATTTAAGAAATAAATATTGAGGTAGCTATGGAAGAGAGAAAGGGGAGATGAATATGGACATATTTAAGAGATTCTGAAGAGGATTTCAAAAGAAATCTTCTGAGGTGGACCAATGGGAGCATGACAGAGGAGGAAATCATCTAAATAAGCAAGAGGAAAGTGAGCTACAAGGAAGAAGAGAAAAATACATTTTTTTTATATAGACAGAGAAGAGTATGTCCCACTCCCTCACTCTTTAGAGCTTCAACGTTTTTACTCATATGGAGAGGAGCTTAGAGGAGACTCTCTCTCTCTCTCTCTCTCTCTCTCTCTCTCTCTCTCTCTCTCTCTCTCTCTCTCTCTCTCTCTCTCTCTCTCTCTCTCTCTCTCTCTCTCTCTCTCTCTCTCTCTCTCTCTCTCTCTCTCTCTCTCTTTTGGGGGTTTTGGGGAGGGTCATTCAACATTTTAAAGAGGAATATGGTGTGTTCTTTTGTATAGTTTATTTTCCATTTTGTAAAGAGGTTTTTCCTTCTCCATGGTGAGTGACACACTAGTGCGAAGGGAACTCTCTACTTTATATTTATCCTCTTGTCTCTTCTCAACCACCAAACACTCATCCCTCTCTTCTTTCATTTCAATCTTTCCAACATGAAATAATCTTTCTTGATTGGCTTGTGCTTATTCTTTTTTTTTTTTCCTTTCCATGATGAGCGACGCATCAAGAGAGAGATACATTGCTTGGATGATGATCAAAGATGGATTTTTGTAAAAAGTTAGTTGGCTTGGAGTGGACTTAGAGTAAGCAATTTTTATTTCGTGACATTAATAGAAGAACTTATGTGGCATGCCCTCCAATCCATAGGGGAGTTCTAGTTCATTTTTGCTTTCCATTAAATGCATCAATTTACATTCATGTAATATTTCAAAGTCTAGTTCAATGGAAATAATGTTATTTTGTTTTAATTGTTAGTTATTATGCACTTTATTTCTTGAATAGACGCATGTTAGGATTCTAAATAGTTTACTTTAGTTTATTAATTGTTGTTCTAGTCATTAATATATACTTTTTTTTCTTTAGGTTTATATATGAAACTGTTTAATATTTGTCATATGATTATTGTAGGGTAGTGTTTTATGTTAAAAGAACTAGTGATAGAATTATAATAATAACACTTGTTTTAGAAACAAAGATCATAAATGTTATAAGTACATGCGCACTGTAAGTAGGGTTAGTAATTAAGAGATAGTTTTGGGAAGATATAGAGAGAGTCATGCAAGAAATTCCTAACACATAGGGGATATTTATAGGAGATACTTAAATGGGCATGTAGGAAAAGAAAAGGTAGGATGTGATAGGGTACATAGATGGTATGGTATCGATGAAAGAAATGAGATGAGGGAAGCTATCCTCAATTTTTCTTTGGCACATAACCTAGCTCTGTCGAACACATTCTTTAAGAAGAGGGATGAATACTTAGTAATCTTCAAAAGTGAACTCCATAAAAACCAAATAGACTTTTTTTTACTTAAGAATACCTAAAGATCTTACAACATAGATTAATGGTTATGGATATCTAGATTAAAAGATGGAAGAAACAAATGAACCTAATAGGTATCCAAAAACTAAGTAGTGGAACTCATAAGGGGAGAAAATAACCTCACTCACAAATAAGTTAATGGTAGAAGGAAATTGGAACAATGAAATAAAAGCAAACGCCATGTGTATTAATATAGGCGAGTTGGTAAAATATGTCCTAAAAGTATCTAAAGGTAAAAGAAAATTAGTAAAGGAAACTTGGTTGTGGAGAGAAACAATGGAAAATGTTATTAAAGAAAAATGGTGTGTTTTAAAGCATGGTAGAAGAGTAGAGATAATCAAAAATATGAACAATAAAAAAAATGCTAAAAAGGTTGCTAAGAGAATAGTTAGTGAGGCTAAACCTATTTCTTGCAAAAATAAGAAAACAGAAGGGTAAGGACTTAGACCATGTTAAGTACATTAAAAGTGATGATCAAAGTTACTAGTCAAAGATGACAAGATCAAACATAAGTGGGAAAGTTACTTTTAAAAATTAATAAATGACAATTGTCCTGAGAATAGAAAGTGTTGTAAACTTAAATAACATTGGGCATTATAAATATGACTATAGGATTAAAATACCTAAAGGGGAAGACGCCTTAAAAAAGATGAAATCAAGAAAGGCCTTAGGACCTGATGGTATATTAATAGAGGTCTGAAAGCATATGGGTCATACTAGAGTAGTTTGGTTGAGAAAGTTGTTTAACAAGATTATAAAATTAGAGAAAACGCTTGATGAATGAAAGAAGAGCTCTGTTATACCAATTTAAAAGAATCAAGGAGACATATAGAGCTACACTAATTATCGGGGGATCAAACTTATGAGCCACACTATGAAACAGTTTGAAAGAGTGATTGGGAAGAGGCTGTGGCATGAGACAAGTGTATTAGAGAACTAGTTTAGTTTCATGCTTGGGAGGTCTGCCATAGAGACTATTTTCTTACTAAGATAATTGATAGAGAGGAGGAAAGACCTCCACATGGTCTTTCTTGACTTACAAAAAGCTTATGATAAGGTTTCTAAAGAGTTAATATGTAGGGTATTAGTTTAAGAAGGTGTTTCGCAGGGGTATATAGACATAATTAAAGATATTTATGAGGGAGCTGTAACAAAAGTTAAGACCACTAACAAACAGACCAGTGATTTTCCTATCACTATAGGATTGCAACAAGGATAGGCATTGAGCCTATACCATTTCATGCTGGTTATGGATGAGTTAACAAAACATCTACATGAGGAGATTCCATGGTGCATGCTATTTGCAGATAATACAGTTTTAACTGATGGGACAAGGGAGGATATAAACACAAAGCTATAGCTATGGAGAGAAACATTAGAACCTAAAGTATTTATAATTAGCAGAACTAAGATAAAGTATGTGGAATGCAATTTTAGAAAGGAAAGGAGTAGGAGTCAACACCAATAATATTAATAACCAAGAAGTCCCCATAAAAGACCACTTTCGTTACTTAGGATCAATGATTCATAAGAGTGGAGAGATTGAGAAGGATGTTACACAGAGAATCCAAGCGGGTTGGAATAAATGGAGAGGCACCTTTAGAGTTTTGTGTGATCGACATGTGCCACTCAAACTAAAAGGAAAATTCCATAGGATGGCTATAAGGCTGGCCACGCTCTATGGATCAGAGTGTTGGGTAGTTAAGAAACATCATGTTCAAAGGATGAGTGTAGTAGAAAAGAGGATGTTGAGATGGATGAGTGGTAAGACAAGAAAGGACAGAATTAGGAATGAAAATATTAGAGCAAACTTAGGAGTAGCACAAATAGGTAACATGATGTGGGAGATTAGACTTAAATGCTTTAGATATGTCCAATAGAGACCTAAAATGGCACCGGTCAAAAGGAGTGAAGCAATGGAAGTCAAAGGTTCTAAAAGAGCATGGAGAAGGCCTAAAAGAATGTGGATAAAAGAGGTGAGAAAAGATTTAAAAACTTTGGGACCAAATGAAGCGATGATACTTAATAGCAAGGAATGGAGGAACAAGATTCATTTGGCCAACCCCTAATCGCCATAAGGTATTGATGCTGATGATGAGCATTTTATGTTAGTTTAGAATATATTTTTAGGTATGAATTTTAGTAATGTGTTGGAGCAAAATATGTGTAGTTAAATTTTTACCTAGGATTAGGATGAAACCCCTCTAAAAGACATATATTCATGCTTAAGTATATCTTAGAATTGAAGTGTTAAAATATCAACTTTAGGATAAGCCAGTTAATATGCATAGTTTGTATTCATTTCATTGGAAATATGAGGTAATTTCTTTAGTTGAGGAACAAATTATGGTGCATCAATTAACTTAGTATATAAATTCCCGGATAATTTGTGTCTGAGAGAAATAAAAGTTATGCTCTAAAAGAATATGTTAGGTTAGTGAAAACCCGAAGATTGACAAAATAAAATAAAATAATGATTTTTCACGAACACATTTTCCATGTTTTTAGTCCATTGTTATTTTATTAACATGCATTGTGTTAGGTCTAGAACAGTTATTTTTTAATATATGTGATTTTGGTGTTTGTGGATTCTACAATCATAGATTTAGAAATTTGATTAATTTATTTTCCTTTAGTGTTATTATATTTATTTGATTATTTATCTATCACTAGTTTGTTAAGTTAAGATAGTTTAAAATATATCTCAATTAAAATTCTATAAATTCATGATTTAGTCCTCATGCAATTAACCAGCAATTGTACTTTCTATATTACAATAGAGTCGTGCACTTGTGGGATTTTATAATAAACATTAGTGGTCTTTAGTCTTGTACACTACAATATATAGCCCTTTAGATACATAGTCCACTCCCACATAAGTATACTGATTTCCTATGGAATGAGGGAACAGATCCTTGAAATCAATGCCTTAAACACCAAAAAGTTCAACAATTAAAATGGCGTTTAAGGTCACCTTATTTCTATGTCTTATGCTCCCTAATTTCTAACAATGATCACATGCTTTGCAATAATTATAGCAAACCCTAGAAATAGTAGGCCAATAGAATCTATACTACAAAATCTTTGCAGTAGTCCTTTTTCCACTAAAATGGCCACCAAATGCATGGGCATGGCAAAAGGAGATGACATTCTAATGATTGCTATCAGGAACACATCTCCTAATGACATAGTCAAGATAGTACTTGGACAATTACTAATCATCCCAAAAGAAATAATTCACCTTACCTAAAAGGCTCTATACTATTTTGTCTATCATGCTTTGTCCAATGTCATGGCATCTAATTAGTTATGAGATAGTTAACTACATTGATGAGCCAAGGTAACTGAGAAATATGCATCAATTGCTTGTCTATAAAATATTCAATAATGATCACTGAATCACTAGTAGACTCAACAATAAGCCTTGATGAGTGATCTATTACTATATTTTTAGAACCTTTCCTATCCCAAAATTCAATATCAAATTCATGTAGCAATAATATCCATCAGATTAATCTACATTTAGCATCTTTCTTAAAAAGAAGATACATCAGTTTAGCATGATCTAAATAAATATTAACTTCATATCCTAAAAGATAAGACCTAAACTTATCTAAAGGAAACACAACTATTAACAACTCTTTCTCTACAATGAACTAATTGAGTTGTGCATCATTTAGTGTTCTACTAGCTTAATAAATCACATGGAGTAATCTATCAATGAGGTGCCTCAAAACAACACCAATCACGTAATCAAAGGTGTCACAGTTATCTCAAATCATTTACTATAATCAAGAGATCATATAATGGGGCCAAAAGATAATTCTGATTCAATGTGATTAAATGCTCCCATATCATCATCATTGAAGTCAAATATGGACCCCTTAGAAAGTGAAGTACATAAGAGTTGAGAAGTCTTGCTAAAGTTTTTAAAGAATCAACAGTAAAAACCAGCATGCCTAGAAATGAGTTGATCTCCATCAACCTCCATGCGATTATCTGATATAATGTGCCTAAGTACTATACCGCTTTTCTCCATAAAACGGCACTTCTCCTAGTTAAGTACAAGAACTTTCTCTTGGCACCTAGCCAACACTAATGTTAGGTGGTCTAAGCACTAATTAAACAAAGATCCAAACACTAAAACATCATCCATAAATACCTCTAGGAATGCTCTATCATATCATAATATATGCTCATCATACACCTTTGAAAAGTCGTAGGTGCATTGCATAACCCAAAAGGCATGCTATGGTATGCAAAGGTTCCAAAAGGACAAGAGAGGTCTTCTCTTAATCATTTAGTGCAATAGCAATCTAGATATAGATAGAATATCTATTAAGGAAGCAATAATATTCATGTCTAGTTGACCTCTCTAACATTTGATCAACTAATGGAAGAGAAAAGTGGTCAACTAGTGATTGAGTTCTGTTTGGATAATCATTACGTGCTCTCCCTGTAGTGGTCAAACAGGTCAGTACTAACTCAATATCACCATTTTGTACTACTATGACTACAAAATTTTTGGCTGCAACTTGAATTAGACTAACCCAAGTGGTATCAAATATGGGATAAATGAAGCCTATATCCAGTAACTTTAATAGTTTAGCACTCACAACTTCCTTCATGTTAGGGTTAAACCATCTTCACATCTCACTAGAAGGTTTCATATTCTCCTCCAGATGAATGGAAAATGGTGGGGCTTATACCCTTAATATTTGCTATTGTCCACCCCTAATAATATCTTATGTTCTCAAAGAAAATCAAGCAGCTTACCTCCCAGTTCATTAGTAAGATCTAAAGCAATGATAACAGGCAAGGTGTTCAAGGGACTTAAAATTTTATATTATAAACTTTCAGGTAAAGTTTTTAGTTCCAAGGTTAGTGGTTTTTTAGCAAATGGAGTAGGTGTAGCCTCAGGAAGGGAAGAGGTTCTACCCTGGCTTTCTATTTTGAAGTATCCATTAATAATGTAGCATCAAGGCATTGACATAGTGAATGGAATTGCCTATGTCAAAATATAAGCTAAAATGAGATAGACAAGCCTTAAGGAGATCCAAACTAAAGGGTGGTAAGAATGTGTTATGGACTAAACTCTCGATCATGTCAACTACAAATGAATTTTTGGAATCTAAGTGTTGTTGTTTGGCATTCAAAAAATTTAACTTGAATTTCATATTATTGAAAGAGACTTCACAACGCAATTCCTATAGCTAATGATAAAAGAAGATGTGGCCAAGAAAGGCCATCTCAAAGTGATATGAATATGACTACTGGAGTTTGATATAGGTTGAGTGTCAAGGACAATGAAGTCTATTGGAAAGAAAAATTTATCCACCTATAGTAATACATCCTCAACCACACCATGAGGGATTTTAAACGATCTATCTACCACTATAGTGTGGTAATAGCTAGTTTCAACTCCCCAATCATAATTGCTCATAGGAAAAATACAGAAATAGGTTAATTCTTACCCCAAAATCTAGTATTGCCCTATTAATTGTGTGTCTCTGATGACACAAGATATGGTATGACATGTTGGATGAGGTGTTGTGTCAAATAATCTAGCTAACTTGCTCAGCAAGGAGTACCTTCTTTTGTATAGTAAGCTTATGCTTTTGTGTACAGAGATCATTGAGAAACTTTGCATAATAATGGATTTCTTTAATTGCATTGGATATTAATATGCAATTTCTTAAATGCATCCATTGTCTCACTAATTGTTTCTTTTTAGCTATTCTCAAATGTTGAGGGAATGGAGCTTTGGGCACATAGGATACCTTAGAATAGGTTTAGAACAAGTGGGTGACTTTTGACACATCTCCCTATCATTCTGAGAACTTATGTTATTCTCATTTTCCTCATTTACTTTTGGAGGTGTCTAAGGGTACACATCTAGCTTAAAGAGAAGACGATTTTTCCACTTTCATTAGACACTCTCTTGGCTTTAACAGAATAATAGCAATTGGGAATATTATAGGTAAGAAAGAAGCCAATGTCCCTAGTATCAGGAAGGAAGATAAAACAAAAACCATGGGCATGGTGAAGGTTATGGCAACTAGAATGCCATGCTCAATTTGAGTAGAATAGTCCCATTGCTGAGAGTTTTTAAATAATGTCTCAAAGAAATTTCATGCCTCTCATCACTCTTGGTCACAAATGCTCCTCCACTACTAGCTCAATCGTACATTAGTTTTTAGGTGTCAAACCTTCATAAAATTATTGCACTACTTGCCACTTTTCAAAACCATGGTAAGAGCATTTGATCAATAAATCCTCCTATTCACCCTCTTTTTATTGGTAAATGTGAATCTCTCTTTCGAGTGCATTGGTCTTTTGGACGGGAAAGAATTTTATTCAAAAACTTCATTGATACGGTTCCCAAGAAGTGATTGAGCATATCTCTAAATAATTAATAACTATAACTAACAAGTTATTAAGAGTCTTGTGTGTTGGATCTTTGGAAGATTAATATCTCCATGCAAGGAGAGGATTTTCTAGTGTGAGGATTGCTAGAAGAGTGTGATTTCTTAATTTCAAATATCCTACATCATTTGTAAGGATTTTATTTTACATAATCTACTTAAAACTGCAAGGAGAGAGAGAGAGAGAGAGAGAGAGAGAGAGAGAGAGAGAGAGAGAGAGAGAGAGAGAGAGAGAGAGAGAGAGAGAGAGAGAGAGAGAGAGAGAGAGGAGGAGCCAGGAAAGAACAAGTGTGTGAGAGGGAATGGTGCTGGGAAGTAAGGTGATCTGGTGTGGTAAAAAAAAAAAACAAAGCGACGAGGACTCAACATAAATATATAATGAATCAAAGGCCTAAGGAAGTAGAAAGAATTGATGATTAAAGTGCAAGGCAAGCAAAGGACGACAAACCAAAAACTAAAACTCCCTAAGACTCACACTGTTTTCTCTTTATAAAACTTTTCACCCTTTCTTATCTCATCTCCTTCTCTTTCCTTATCCTTTAAGAGTTAGTTTCTTACTAGAAAACTTCCTCTTCATTCCAATTCCTATCCACAGTCCTCTCCTTATTAGAACTCTTCCTCTTTTAGGAAATCATCTCCTCTTGCCTTATTGATCTTCAAGATGATCTATACTGTTGAAATTTGATTTGATCTATGCAATCATATTTTGATTGATCTACAAAACAACAAACCAAATTGGAAACATCTGAAACATACATTATACCTCTGATTAGCTCTAATGATCATTTGACCCTTAATTTTGACAAATTAATGGTTGGATGGCCACTTAGGGCTAAAATAAAAATTTAACCAAAAATTACAATTTTAATCGGTTAGATGACTTGATTGAATGCTAAATTAGGGCTATTTTTACCAAAATTGAACACTTAACATAGCCCCCAACCAGCATTTTGCTAGTCTGGAGCAAAACATGTAAAAAATCTTTTTTCAAAAACTAGTACAAAGTGCTACTTTCATAAGTACTCACGATTACATTTAGTGCATGCAACAAGCCCATGAACCCCTAGGTTACCCCTAGTGGACAAGTTATACCTCGTAAGAGTTTGCAGTGAATATGCCCACAAAATTCAATAAGGTTAAGTCCCCTATTTTATCTCAAAAAATCCTCATCTATAGTATTCTACTATTTTTTCACAACTTAATAGAGAGGATTTGACAATTTCACATTATACACATATTAAAGACATTTTATTTGAGTTATTTCTAAGAGTGCATGTGTGTATACAGCCACATAACTGTTGACTTCTAACTGGATATGCTTAAATTCCATTGGAAATATGTCTTGACCTCAAATCCCCACAAGTATACTCTCAAAAATGAAACCTTCAGATAAGGGTTTAAACATATTTCTCTCATTATATGATCGAATCCAACAAGCTAATGGTTCGCATAAATCTTTTGAATGCTGATGAGACAAAGGAAAGTGGTCCTCAAGAGTGGATGTTATTACCAAGAATATTATGGGTCTTTTACCTTAATTCCTTCTTTTTATCTCCTCTTTAATGCATTGTTCCGCCTAAGATTAATAGGTCTTTAACTAGGACAAAAGGTAGGCTTAGGATAGGTTCAAAAAAGAAGGGTATAAGGATTTCAAATTTTGAAAATTGAGTAGAGGTCTTCAATTTAAACTATTTGTTAGGACAACTTTTTCTTTTGGGTTGTACTTGATGTGAATCTCTCTTTCAAATTTTGGTCTTTCTCTTTCAATTTCATTTCATTTTTTTTTCACTTCTTTTTCTTTGGCTATTTTGGAAGAAAGACTATTCATTTTTCTCACTTCTTTGACTTTTTGTCCTGTTTTTGAACTTTTTCTACTAACTCTACTCATTTTGACAATGGGTAATGGATATTTATTTTACTAGCTTATTTTGGGTTAAGGTGAATGGGGTTAAGAAAGAAAGGCTTTAATAGTAGGCTTAAAGGGGCTAACTTGTAGTATGATATACTAGGTAGGCTTTATGTCTCTAGGCTAAGCAAGGATGGCCTATATCATTGCCTAGGTTTTCTAAAGCGTATCAAATGCAATAAATTTTGCAGAATTAAAGCTATTACTCCTATTTATTCTTGATAGTTAACCAAAACAAGGATAATAGGATCACACTAATTTACGTACACTGAAGAAATTGTAAAATTACTTAGAACTCTCTGAAAGAAGATAGTCTCTAAATCTCACTGGGTTATAGGTCTCCACTAGTTTTCCTCAAGGTCTCTAAGTCATACCTCTCTATTAGTCTTGAATATGTGCTATGTGTAAATAGTTTTGAGAATTAACTTTCATCAAATGCTTTAACACATAAATAATATTCAAAACTAATCATATGCATTCGCATTAATAGATGAAAACTATGGAATTACTAAATTATGAACATCCAATTCTCATCATAGTTAGGGAACTCTACCTTTTAAAAAAAATAATTTCAAATTTCCTTTTTCAAAAGAATTAAGAAAATTCAAAATCTCTATATGCATCTACGCCCCCCAACCTAAATGAAACATTGTCCTCAATGTTTGAAAAACATAGGATCCTATATGATAATGGAAGGACATAGAAGATGGAGATTTGAAAAACATCTGGGTTGCCTTCCAAGAATCACTAAGTTTGATGTCTTCAACCAGACATAATGATCAGTGCGATGATTGTATGTTGCAAGGGTCCTAGAGTGGTAATCTGTGGGTCATGATATTGAGGTTCTCTAAAAGTGTCTCTTCAATTTCAAGTTCAGGCATTTGTAGGAAAGGTTTTAACCTTTGACCATTGACTTTTTGGATTTCTCCATCCTTCTCGATCTCAATGGCTCCATGACGATAGATTGTGCATTCAATATAAGGTCCAAGCCATCTATATCTAAGTTTTCTTTGGAATAGATGCAGTCTGGAGTTATACAATAAGACCTTTTGACCAGGTGTGAAGGATTTCTTCAAAATATGTCTATCATATATAGCCTTCATTCGATTTGTGTACTATTGTGCAAAATCATATGCGTCTTTCCTCAATTCTTCCAACTCATTGAGTTGGAGTTTCCTATGGTTCCCAGCAGAATTTAAGTTGAAATTGAGCTCTTCTATAGCCTAATATGGCTTATGCTTTAACTCTACTAATAAGTGCCAGGCCTTTCCATAGACCAGGTAGTAGGATGACATTCCTATAGAGGTTTTATATGCTGTATGATAAGCCCATAAAGTGTCATTAAGTCTCAGAGACCAGCCTTTCCTACTTGGATTGACTGTCTTTTCTAAAATCTACTTTATCTCCCTATTGGATACCTCTACTTGACCACTGGTTTAAGGGTAATATGGGGTAGGTATCCTATGGTTAACACCATACTTTTTCACTAAATTCTCAAACACTTTATTACAAAAGTGTTTCCCCGCATCAATTATTATGGCTCCAAGAGTACTAAGCCATGCAAAAATATTTTCTTTTAAAAATTTTACCATGACCCTATGGTCATTGGTCTTGCGCGGTATAGCCTCCACCTAATTGGACACGTAGTCCCCTCCTACTAGGATGTACATATTTCCAAAAGAATTAGGAAAGGGTCCCACAAAATCTATGCTCCAAATATCAAAAGGTTTTGTAATAAGGATTGGGTTTAAGGGCACCACTGACACCTTACACATGCTTTGCACTAAGCATGTGTATCCTTAAATATAGTAGGCCAATAAAATCCACACTGCAAAATTTTTGCAGTAGTTTTTCTAGAGCTGAAATGGCCTCACATGAATGATCATGACAAAAGAAGATGATTTTATTATGTTCACTATCTAGTACGCATCTGCTAATTATTTGGTCAGAACAATATTTGAATATGTACTAATCATCCCAAGTAAAATATCTAACCTCAGGTAAAAATCTCTTTTTATCTTGTTTAGTCCAATGATTAGGTGTTTGTCACATAATAAGATAATTAACAATATCAACATACCAAGGTAACTGGGAAATATGCAACAACTGGTCATTTGGGAATGGCTTAATTATAGGCCCCTAATTGCCAGTGTGCTCCACCACTAATCTGGATAAGTGATCTACTATTGCATTTCTTGAACCTTTCTTATCCCTAATTTCTAAGTCAAACTCTTATAACGGTAGTATCCAATGGATCAACCTAGGTTTTGTATCCTTTTAGAAAGGAGGTACTTTAAGGCCACGTGATTAGTGTATACTATAACTTTAGACCCTACTAGGTAAGATCTAAATTTATACAGAGAAAACATTACAGCTAACAACTCTTTCTTAGTGGTTGAATAATTTAGTTGTGCATCATCTAGTGTTTTACTAGCATAATATATCACATGGGGATGTTTATCAATACGCTACCCCAAAATAGCTCCAATGGCATAATCCGACACATCACACATTATCTCGAATGGTGTGTTCCAATCTAGTGGTTGGATAATAGGTGCAAAAGTCAACTCAACCTTAAGTCACTCAAATGCTTTCTTACAATTTTCATCAAAGTCAAAAGTGGCCTCCTTTGTAAGTAAATTACACAGGGGCTTGGTAATTTTGCAAAAATCCTTGATGAATCATTGGTAAAAGCCAACATGTCCTAACAAGGAGTAAATTTCATTAACCATCCTTGGTAGAGGAAGGTTGGCTATTAAATCCACTTTTGCCTTATCGACTTCTATCCCATTGGGTAATATAATGTGGCTTAATACTATCCTACTTTGTACCATAAAATGGAACTTTTCCCAGTTTAAGACAAGATTCTTCCCCTCACACCTTATAAGAACTAACTTTAGGTAGTGTAGGCACTCATCAAATGATGGCCAAATATTGAGAAGTCATCCATAAACATCTCAAGGAATCTTTCTACCATGTCGAAGAAAATGCTCAACATACACCTTTGAAATGTAGCTGAAGCATTACAGAGCCCAAAAGGCATATGTCAGTAGGCGAAGGTTCCAAAAGGGCAGGTGAAGGTGGTCTTCTCCTGATCCTTTGGTGCTACAAGAATCTAGTTGTAACCAGAATATCCATTTAAAAAATAGTAATAGCTATATCCAACCAACCTCTCTAGCATTTGGTCAATGAAGGGTGGAGGAAAATGATCTTTCCTCATGACCGCATTCAACTTTCAATAGTCAATAAAACTCTCCATCCAGTGGTCATGTAGGTGGGGACTAACTCGTTGTCCTCATTTTTGACTACTATAACCACGAATTTCTTAGGTACAACCTAAACGAGGCTGACCTAAGTACTATCAGAGATAAGGTAGATGACACCAACATCTAAGAGCTTTAGGACTTCATCCCTAACCACGTCCTTCATGTGGAGGTTTGGTCATCTATAGGTATCCCTAGAAGGTTTTGCATTTTCTTTTAGATGTATTCTATGCATGCATACAACCAGACTAATCCCTTTTATGTCTGCTATCGTCCACCCTAAAGCATTTTTATATTCCTTCAGAACATCTAAAAGCTTACCCTCTTGTTCTTTATCTAAGTCTAATGCTATTATTACAAGTAAGGTTTCATCTGGGCCTAAGTATGAATATTTCAAGTGTCAGGTAAGGGTTTTAGGTCCAAAGACATTGGTTGCTCTATTGCAAGTATGTGAACAGATTTATAAGGTGGGAGTGGTTCCACATAAGGACCCCACTTAGAGGTATCCATGGTTAGTGCAACATCTAAAAGATTGTTTACCTCCTCAATAGACTTGTCTATATCAAATTCTTCATTAAAGTGCATGAGATAAGCCTCTAGTGGGTCAGAGATGGTCAATGGTGGATGAATCTCATTAATTAAACTCGCAATCAAATTGACATCACAGGAATCATCGACGTATAAATGTTGTTGATCGGCATTAAAGACATTAAGCTTAACCTTCATGTTGTTGAACGAGAGTTTCATTACACCATTTCTACAGTTAATAATGGCATTGGACATTACCAAGAATGGACATCCAAGGATGACTAGGATCTGACTACCTGGATTGGATACAAGTTGGGTGTCTAGTACAATGAAATCAACAGGATAATAAAACTTGTCTACCTGTATAAACACATCTTCAACCAAACCACGAGGTATTTTAACAAAGCTGTCCGCTACTTGCATCGTGGTAGTGGTTGGTTTTAAGTCACCGCATTTTAGTTGCGCATAAATAGAGTATAGCAACAAGTTAACATTAGCCCCCAAGTCAAGATGTGCCCTATCTATGACATCATCTCCAATGATACAAGTAATTGTAAGACATCCTAGGTCTCTAAACTTTGGTGGGGTTTTATGTTGAATTAAAGAGCTTACCTGCTCAGTGAGGAAAGCTTTATTTTGTACATTTAGGTTTCATTTTCGTGTGCAAAGCTCTTTTAAGAACTTGACATAGGCAGGGATGTTTTTAATTGCATTGAGCAATGGTATATTGATTTGTACATGTTTAAATACCTCCATTAACTCACTAAAGTTCATTCCCTTTCTAGCTTTGTTCAATAATTACGAAAAAGGGGCTTTAGGCACATAGGGTGCCTCCACTATAGGTTCTACAGGATTTTTCTATCTCTTCTCTTTCTCCTGTGTTTTAGTTGCCTCTTTCTCCTCTACAATTTCCTTAGCCTGTCCTTCTTAGTTATCAATCTAATGACCGCTCCTAAAAGAGCTCATGGACTTGGCATGCTCATGAGGGTTAAGGTTTTGAGAACTTGACCCTATCTCAAATTGACCCTTAAGGTGAGGGATGGGTTGAATAGGGAATTGACCCTTTCCTCCATTATATAGTTTAGCTGATTATTGGCTTACCTGCATGTCTAGTTTGGCTAGAGCTTGGGAATTGATATTCAAAGCCCTTTTTATTTCTTCATTCTATTTTGCTATTATGCTCTCAATTCTATCTCTAAAGATGGTTTCTTTGGTTGCTGAGGTTGTTGGAAGTCAGGTGGCTATTGAGGAGTTATAGGCCTAAGAGGAAAATTTTGGGTAGGGGGTTCACTAGTGGTCCCCTTGGTGATTATTCTTTGACCAGGAAAAATTGGGATGCCTAGCCCATCCAGGATTCTAGGTCTAACAATATGGGTTGTTGCTAGGTTGGCTATAGGCATTCAATGCATTCACTTGGTCTACAAGATATTCAAGGAATACTTTATTGGATGGAGAAGCCAAGGTCAAATGAGCTGGACTAGAACAAGTAGTTGCATACCTCTTATGGAGGTTTATGGGATAATGTAACAGCCATGAAAGATTAAAACATAGTTTCAAGCTATCCATTTTTCCACCTAATTTTTCAGTGACAGAGTCGAGCTCATGGGATAGATCAGTATGCACTCCTATCTCATAAAGACCTCCTTTCTTTATGGGCTGGTTTGTTCTCTCTCCTATTTGAATAATCCCATTATTGAAAATTATCAGCCACTATCTGAAAGAATTCCCATGCCTCACTTTCATCCTTTAACATGAGGGTCCCTCCACTTGCTACATTTATCATTTGTCTATTTTAAGGCGTCAATGCCTCATAGAAGTATTGAACTTGCTGCCATTTCTCAAATCCATGATGAGGGCATTTCTGCAGTAGTTCATTCCACTATTCCCAACATTCGTAATATTGTTCATCATCCCTTTGATGAAAATTGATAATTTTACGACAAAGTGCATTTGTTTTGTGAACAGGGAAGAACTTGTTCAAAAACTTCTTAGATAATTGGTCCCATATTTGTATGGAACCAACCTCCAAGGAGTTAAGCCATGACTTAGCTTTGTCCTGAAGTGAGAACGGGAATAGCCTAAGCCTAATCGAATCATTTAAAAAAAATTGGAACCTCAATGTGGCACAAATATCAAGGAACTCCTTGATATGTAGGTAGGGGTCTTCTCGATCTTGACCATAACAAGTAGGGAGTAATCAAATGACTCCAGGCTTTAGCTTAAAGTGGTCGACATTTGTGGGAGATAAAGCTATGTAGGATGGGGTACTAAGTTGTAGAGGCGCATAAAAGTCTCTAATTGTTTTGCACTCAATCTCTGCTAGTGGTTTAGTCATGGGGATAGGAATTAGGTTTCTTTCCCCTAGTCACTCTAGGTTAAAAGGTAGTAACTCTAGGTTCTGAGATCGACGCCCTTGCATAAACTAGCCTAATATAAATGCTAACTCTAACTCTATGTGATGCACTAACAAAAGGCATAGTCAAACAATCCTTAGGCTAATAAGCAATATTTTGACTTTCTTGAATTTGTGTGGGGACAATGCTTTTAAATTGGCTTAATTTAGTGCTCGTCCTCTCCTTTAGATTTGATTATTGCTTACTAGTTAGGTTCTATGCAAGGTGGTTAATACAATCTCCATATAAGGAGGCATTTAGACTTCAACAAACATCAACAAAAGGCGTGGGAAAATCACTTTGATTTTAAGACACCCACTATAACCAAGGTGCTCAAAAGCCACTAGAGTGACAATAGATAGCGTCTTAGTAAGAGGGTCCTACGAGCATGTGATGGCCCTATTGGTCTCTTCTAATTGATTTTAAATTAATTTGAAAGGTAGGGTTGCATGTTTGAGGTGATTATCCTAGGTAGGCCGAGGAGTGGTGATGAAATCTACCCTTAATCTTGTGGAGTTGGGTGCCCTCACTAATTAATTTTCACTCTCCATGATAGTTCAATCAACACATATATCACCTTAAAGCTGTAAACATGCCCTAAGAATGCAATTAAAATAGTAAACTAATGCAAAACCATAAAAATGCAACAATTATCAAATATACTTTCTATATGCAATTATTCTACCAAATAATACAAGACTATTCTAAATTCAAACCTTGATTTGGGAAATAAAAGGAGTGAGAGAAATTTACAGTGGAATTTTTTATGAAGATCAAGTGTGGGCCACCTTATCCCACACTTGCCTTGTATTATACAACCTTTTAAAATTGAAATAAAAATTGCAAGTAACAAAGATCCTTACTACAAGATTCACTTAAAAGGAATGGAAAATCCTATTTTGATAAAGTTAGGAAATTTATATTTTGATGAAGATCCACTTGCCAATTTCCTACACTTTCCACTTTCCTTGAAAAAGAAAGATAGAATTAAGTACCAAATTCAGGAAACAAGGTAATTATGCACTAAAAATAATTTTGAAAAATGCACCTAAAAATGACTAAAATGCTAAAAGCATGCAATTCCTTTAAAAAAAATTATTTTTTGGATTTTTTGTTCTTTTTTGAATTTTTTAAATTAAATTTTAAGAAAACTCCATTGTGGGTCCTTGGCAACAGTGCTACAAACCTATTGTATTTTCTACAAGTGCACAAGCTATTATAGTGTAGGGTGTGCACGTATGGGTCAATCTCATAGGGACTCGCTTGAAGAATTTGGAGTTTTAATAAAATTTAATAATTTGAAATTAAATGACAAAATTTTTAAAAAAAAAAGTGCAATTAGGCATCAGATGTATTTAATCAGTGAAAATTATAGAAATCCAATTCAAAAAGAGAGCAATTTAATTAAAGAAACATGAAAAATCTACTTCCCTAGATTGATTATCATCAATTTCCTCAAATCTGATATCGTAAATTGCAATCCACCTTCATAAACATGTTTCTAGTGCTTCTAATTAATGATCACCTAGATGGATTAGGCAGATTCCAAAAATTCTGAGAGATCTGGGCTAGATAAGAAATTAGGATATTAACTGCTTAGATCTAATTTTTTATTCTCAGACTAAAGATCAAGAATGATAAAAATGCTTTAAAATGTCCCATAATCCATATCTGAAAGTTAATTGAAAATCAGAATTGAAATAAATGAGAATAAGCAGAATTGTTGATTCAGTTAAACATGGATAGATAAAATAGCTCCTAGATTAATCAGAGAATAAGTAGAACATAGATAACAAAAATAGGAATAACCCAGAGCCCAAATAAGAACAGCAACAGGATTAAAATTTAATAAAAATCATTCTACTAAGGGCAAAAAGGTAATTTTTCCTAAACATTCCTTAAATTTCCCGTAAACTAGAAAACTTGAATAGGAAGATGAGTTTTTGGAGAACATGAAGGTGTAGATGTTGGTGATCATGGCTATGCTTGGGTCGGTGAAGACATAGGGAAAGGCCAATGACGGGAATTCTGTGCAGTGGAGCTTGGGTCGCTGGTACTGTCGAGTGGAAGGCAACAAAGGGCGATGGAAGCAGGGGCTGACTAGGGCATCATCTAGGCTTTGGAGTTGGTAGCCAACGCAGAGAAAAGGTTGGCCTGTGGAGGAGATCTGGGAGTCTAGTGCTATGTTGCTTGGAACCATGATGGGATAGGGTGGATAGCCAGAATGAATAGAGGAGATGATGGAGCTGACTGGTAGGGGCTGGGGAAGGTGATGGTGAATGTGGGTTCTGGGCAAAAGACGGCGACTGGTAGAGGCAACCCATGTGATAGGTGGACAGGAGACCAAGGGAGATTGCAGACGGTGCTGGGCTGGGCTACTTCGGGTGAAATGCAATGGAGGAGAAGATCAGGGGTGGACGACCATGATGGACAATTGATGCGAGTCGGGTTGGAGCTGAAAAGAGGCAATAGAAAATAGAGGAAACAAACCTAGGTTTTTGTCAAAAAAAAAAAAAAACAACAATGGAGATGACTGGGAAGAGATGGGGTTGAGGGAGAAATTGTAATGACCCCAAAATTCTACTATTGCATGATCAAGGTATGAGTTTTCTAGGAGGGCAACTTTTTATAAAATTAGAATCAGGAACTAAGACATAAATAGTTAGATTCTGCTCAGAAAATGGAATCCAATGACCCAAAGAACGCTGAAAATAGAGTTCGGATGAGGAAGTTATGGGACTCCAAAGTCAGAGCTATTTTGGTAATTAAAATTTATAAAAAAACTTAGAATTTGGGAATTTAAATTACTAAATCTGGATTCTACTCGTCGATACGAATCCAACGACACTAAGTTTGCTTAAATCGGAGATTAGATGAATGGATGGCAATTTTCTTACAAAAGGGTATTTTGGTAACTTTACTAGTGGGCCCCACTTGCAGAAATCTAACTCAGACAGTCAAGAGACGCTAAAATTTCATAATTTCTGGTTAGCATGCTTTTGATGAAATCATGATGTTTGAAAAACATCATTAGCATAAGCAAATAATGGAAAAAAAAAAAATGGAAATAAGATTGGTAAAAGGGGAGGCCATTTTGATAATGGCACCCCCCACTTAAGTGAAAATGTAGGGAAGAGACCTAAGTCTGTTCCCAAAACCTGACAAAACTCAACAAGTAGAAGGAAAGAAAAAGAAGAAGAAAGAAAACAAGAAGGAAAAGGAAGGAGAAGAGAGATAGAGAAATGGAGGTGGAAAGCCGACCTACACGCCGGAAAAGAAATAGAGGAGTTTAGGGTTTTTTCGTTGTCGGAAAAGGAGGAGCTCTCCGATGACAAGGGGTGCTCAAACTCCAAATCCAGACTGTCACCCTATTCTTCCTAAGGGCACGAGCAGAAGCCCTCTAGTTCTGTTAAAATCTAAGGAGGAAACTGGGGTTTGTGGTTGGTCGGAGTTGTAGGCCGTCACTGGAGATGATGACATATCGGATCAACTATCCGAGCCAATCATCTTGGAAAGCTGGCCTAAAAGAATAGAAACCCTACTGGGATGATTTAGACCGTTGATTGAAGAGGGGATTGCTATGTGATGTGGATCAGAGATTTTCACCTAAAATCAGCTTCAATCCAAGTGATCCAAGGGTATGGGAAGCACAATAGTGTGCTTTGATGGTAAGATCCTTGAAGCCCAGCTTTTGATTTGTTATAATTTGTTAAATTCGTGAGATTCTATGCTAGATCTAGGTTTAGGGATGATCTAACTGTCCATTTCTTAATCCAAACCTATGAATAGGTAAATAAATGCTTGATAAAGCCTAAATTTGACCGAGATCATCAATCTAGGCTAGAAACCGATCGGACAATCTCAGTCGTCCGATCTGGTACTGTTCACATAGTAATATTGCAGTGTCTAATCGACAATCAGACGTCACGGATGGGTTTAAGAACACTAAATTAACTAGGAGATGACAAAGATTATAAAATTTGGATAGGGATCAATCAAAAAATCTTAGTCATCCGATATGTTCTTATGTAAAACATTATCTAGAGACATCTGATAGATGATCAGATGTTACCAATAAATTTCCCAAACTAGAAATGACATAATAAGGCAAATTTTTATGATTTGAAAGTGAAATGATAGAATGAATCAAATAGCATGAATTTGAAGTAATACATATCAGATTGACTACCTAGATCACACTATTTAGAATGGTATATAGTTTGAAAGTGAGATCTAATTCTTGATCTGTGGATCTTAATACTTAGATATTCAAACCCTTATGATCCTTAGATTCTGTCACTGTTGACTAGTGGTGCACAAGGATTAGAGCCTTTCATGGTTCAAAATTCTTGATGGATGACTTTGAACAATAGTTAGATGATATATTTCCCATCATGGGTAATGATCCTTGAAGTTAGACCTTAAAACTCTTTAAAATCATTAAAAGATAGGTGAGGATCAAAATGTAATAACCCCAATTTTTGTAAATTGATTGAGAAAAATCAATAAAGTTTGAGTTTCAGATATTTCGGGCTGAAATATTAGAGTTATTTAAAATATACTTTTTATAAAAGTATAATCAAATCATAAGACATGTAAAATTAAAATTAAACTTAGAAAACCCTTCAAAATGACTGTAAGCACGACAAATTTCGAATTCGGATGAGAAATCCTTATGTTTTTCATTTTTTGGACAAAAGGGGTAAAATAGTAATTTTACCCAAAAATTAAAATATTCCAAAAATCAAAATATGAAACATCAAAATTTAGAATATACTGAGAAATACAAATCCAACGCCACTAAGTACACTCAAATCTGAGATCATGGGAATAAACCCAAAGTTTTATGCATAAAGGGCAAAACAGACTTTTTACACCATGTGGGGCCCACATGGGGACCACCACGTCCCGAACAACCAATTTGATCAGAAGCCCATGTGAAACATGGGTCAACAAAGATCAGCTAGTCATAGGGAAGAAAAGTTAGGCATGGGAGCACTGAAGACTTTCATGTCATTTTATATTAAAAAAATAACATATTATAATCATGGAAAAAGACCCAAAATGCCTACAAATACAACCCCAAAAATCTTCTAAAAATCCTCATAAAATCCCCATGAAATTATCTTCAATCTCCTTGAAAACTTAGATCTAGCATCCCTCTCCAAAACCCCAAAATTTCCAAGAGTTAGATCTCTTTCCAACTTGTTTTTCTTTTTAGATTAGAACAAGAAACCTAAATTCAATTAGGCACTCTGTTCTAGACCTAATTTGATCAATTCCACCATCCAAAACATCCCAACACATCTATTCTACCAAACCCCCAAAGAAATTTCAAGATCCAACGGTTCAAACAACAGTATTTGCAAGAAAGGTGGCTTTTAGGCTATATCTTCATCAACAAGGTATTTTTTTTAAATTGGGCATATAAATGAGGTTTTCTCTCCAATCAAGTACGTGAAAATCCTTTTCATATATGTTTAGTATTTTTTTATGTAATTTTTATTTTACTGTAATTAATTTTGGTAATAAAAAGGTAAAAATAAAGTAAACAACAGAACCCTTAATTCATGATAATGGAGTGCTCAGATGAAAAATCTGACTCCACCAATCAATCCATAATGGACCAAAACCCCTAGGATAGAAGTTTTAGAAAGATCTGAGTAGTTTTGGACCCTCAATTGAGAGAGATTAATCCTGGTGGGCCTAGATCAAATCTGAACCACAGGAGCAGTGAAAACTTCAATTTAAGATTGTGGAGTCATATGAACTCCAAATTGAGATCAGAAAGAAGCTATGGAAAGCTTGTAATGTCTAGTTTCTAATGAAGTCATAATATTTCTAAAATTTATTTTTGTATTTTGGAAATAAGTGTCCAATTTCTAAGATCTTCAAGATCTGAGGTGATCAGATCTTGGTAATTTATTTTAACGATGATATAATAATGTAATGAAGTAATATCTATGGTTAATTTGGACAGATCTTGGATAAAATATGGGATCTACCCTTTATGGTAGAAAAACCCTAAAATAAAAATAAAAAAAATACAAAGGGACCCACTTGATCAATGAGATCAAGTATGATCAGATCCTTGGGATGGATTAAAGGGATGATATTATGATGGAATCCAGTTAGATCATGGAGGAAATGTGACAAAATCAAGTGGATATGATTTTTGGATCTTAATGGATTAAAAGCCCTAAAGGTAATTAAAACCCTTAATCTAAAGGAAAACACCTAAGATCTAATGGTTGGATCATATTTAAAGGTTTATAATAATCTTAATAAAATTATTTTAATTGTCTTTTATTGGATATAGAAGTGTAAATGTGATTTATGTTTTAAGTTTTAATTGTCTTTTATTGGATATAGAAGTGTAAATGTGATTTATGTTCTAAGTTAGAAAGCATGATAGTGTAATCTTTAAATTTTAGTATGATATGCCCTAAATGAGTAATTTGTTAGTAGATTTGATTATCTTAGGATCATGTTAGTGTAAATTAGGATTTAAACATGATTTCATTATGATAGAAGATGTGTTTCATAACTTAGGATCATGTTAGTTTTATTTCACTAGTTTAAGTTACATTCATAGGAAGAATGTTAGTATATAGTTGTTAAACTTATATTTGATTTATGCTTTCAAGTTGATGATTTACTTATTGTCAAATTTTATTCAATTGTTAAGATACAAGGAGCATAAATCACCAAAAATGTAAACTAATGAAATATAGAAATTCATGGACAACTAAGATGAATGAATGATTTTGACTTAATAAGGGCTATAGTTAGTAGGACAATATAAGGAATGATTTATCATTTCCTTGGCCCAAAGTAGGAAAATAATGAACATGCATGGATGACATCGTGCATATCCATGAAAATTAATTAAAATCCATTAGAAAGAGTACTTAGGGTAAACATGCTTATAGGAACCTTATGAAAGGTTGAGCTATGGTCATTCTAGTGAATGATGAACATAGTGGTTAAGGGGGTTATCTAATAGAGCCTCGCTCTTCCCCTACCTTCTGTTGACGTTTGTGAGGTCTAAACGCCTCCTTACATGAGGATTGAAGTAACCACTTTGTGTTCACCCATTCAGCTAGTAAGCCTTATCCAATTGGAAATAAGAGGAGCAGTCTAGATTTAGGCTTGAATAAGCTACCTTCAACCAGCACATTAACTAGTTGAATAATAATCATAAGAGCATAAAAGGTTAGTAAATTACCTAACCCTAATAAAAACTGTAAGTAAGATAAGGATGATCAAACAAGATCCATTAGATCTTGGATGATCAAGAACAATAAGAATAAGAACACTATATTGTACTTAGTATGTATGTTTAGTATATATTTGTTATAGTTCATTAGATTAGATAATCCAAACCCTTGATCAAAGGTGATTCAAGGAAGAAAACCAAGATCATCCTCCATAGGGATGATCCAAGAACTGAACTTAAATTAAAGAAGAACTAGATGATAGAAGATCTAGGACCTTGATCTTTATCAACATGTGTAGATTGTCAATCAAAGGATCTATGAAAGATCAAGATCAAGGAGATGAACATACAAAGACTTAGAGATAGAAAAATACTTAGATATGAATGATCTAAAGATCATTCTAAACATCAAATCTAGTGATCAATAGGATTGTTCATAATTTATATATTGACAATATGTATGGATGTACAAATTACATACATCAGTCAGGATCATGGAAGATTGGGTGGCTAAAAGTCGGGTGGTGGCAATTATGGGAAGGCCACCACTGTGAAAGTCTTGCCCCCCCATACGGGCAGTGACATAATATTTTCCACCGTAGTATCAGTGGTGAACAGGGCAGTTATCTGAGCGCGCTAGTACGAATCAGACTGCAGCATAGCAATCTTTCTGATTATTTTGCACTATGATGCATATGGGAATAGGCATAGTGAAATGCCTTATGTTATAGCATAATGAAATGCTAGGTAATTGTATATTACCAATGTTTCCCAAGAAGGAAAATTCCCAGTATGAGATTAGCTGTAATACTAAATTCTCAAAATAAAGAGAATTGATCAGCTTAGTTGGAAGTGATATTTGACTATTTTCACAAATTTAACTGGTTTACCCATGAAGGGTATGTATATAGATATACATAACTTACAAAGTAAAGAGTATGTTTGAGGATAATTAGATTATGAAGTATTGGAATTACATTGTCAATTATTATGTTTCTTGAATCCCCTACCAAGCATTGCTTGCTGAGATATTGTACTTATTGCAATATCTCAGATCCAGGGAAGGAGACTTAGGAGCTAAAGACTATAGAAGACTTGAAGAGAATAATCTTCAAGGTATACCCTTGAAGACATGTATTTTTATTTGTTGAGAGTTTTATTGTATGGTGAGCTTGAGTTTTGGATTATGTAATTTAGATAAGTATTGTACTAGATTTGGCTGTACTGTGAACCACTGGATGGATCCTAGAGTTTAAGAAAAGTATATTCCTTCAATGAAATTTTATTTTGTACACAAATTGTACTTATGTTATGTATGAAGTGGTGACTTGGGTTTTCAAAACAAGTTCTAAAGAAAAGAATTTCTGCTGCTTTGTTTTGTGAAAAAATTTTACACTCTTAAGGGCCCTGCCTTTCAAAATACTTTACAAATCATGTTTTCAAAAACCCGGGTCATCACACAAAATGAGATCACTATCGCCTATTAGATCATACTTAAACCTAATTATTTATATGTATGTAAATGTGTTAAGAAAAGAATGGTTATGCATTGTATAGATTGCAACACATGGGGTTGATTGTGGAGAAGAGGGCAATTAAAGCTAGTGGAATTGAAGAATGCATCGCACGAGGTAAGTGAAAATTTAAGACAGCTTGTCTAAATAATAAGATGCATGTTCTAAACATGATCATATTTCTTATTATAGATGTTATGAAACTAAAATGGTATATTTGACATGCTTTAAATTGTAATGATGAAAATAATGTTAATTAAAAGAATTGCATGTTATAATTGATGCTTATGACTTGTACATTATGTATGTGAATTATGAAATTATGCTTATGGTGCATGGGTACCATGAGTTTAAGTTTGTAGGATACATCCTTAGTGGATTATCACCAAATAAGTGAGGATGTTATTCTTGTTATAAAATATATGAACATGCAAATTGCCTACTATTTTGATTATTTTACATCTGGGCATGGAGACCTAAGAGTTTTATTTTAAACAGGCATAGGCCTAGGGATGCTATGCTAAGAGAGTTATGAGGTTTTGGCCACCCGCTCTCTGAAATTTATTATGTTATGGATACTAAGCACTGTGTTGCTAAAAGTTGAGTGGGGCAATTATGGGAAGGTCGCCACTGTGATAGCCATGGTCCTCCCATACGGACATGGATATTGTGATTTCCACCAAGGATGGTATAGGTGGATTATTGAGCAGTTATCCAGGTGCGCTGTACGAATTTTGATTGTATGCATAGTTGTCCTTATATTTGATGCACTATAGTGCTTATATGATAGCATTATGAGATGTCTTATATGAAATGGCATGATGATATGCTTTATATTGTTTTCCCAACAGTGGCTGGAGGATTGTGGACCCCTTATAGTGAGGGGCATGAGGATTATATTGATACACCAGAAGAGGCTGGATGATTATGAACCCCACATGATGAGGGGTATGATTTTGAAACCCAGTATAGTCTAGGAATGTAGATTAGGAGACTTATTGATTATATTCATAATTTTGTATGTCTTTTAACAATTTTCATATATGTGTACATATGCTATATGTATATGATTGAGGCCGTAGTTTCATATGGGTATATGAATGGGTAAAACTGTTGTGCAGAGTATGGTTCATGGAATTGGATCAGTTTATTTAAATAACAAATAATAATTAAAGATGTTTGATGAATCAATGGATTACTTATAATTATGAAATATGTAGATATTGATAATTATGAAAATGTTAACGATTGATTTATCAATGGATTGTTAATGATTATGAAACATGTAGATATTTGGTTTATAAATGGATTATTGAAATGTGAAACATACAGTAAATCCAATTCAATATAATTTCTATGAACATGAATATTCTAATTGCTATGGAATAATTAATGTATATTAAGATTCAACATGCTTCTTAACTCCCTTACCAAGCATAGCTTGCTGAGATATTGTAAATGTTTTATGTTTACAATATCTCAAATACAGATAAACATGAGAAGATGTACACAAGAAGAGGAATCTAGCAACCATACTTCTGTGCTCAGGTGTACATTTTATTAAAGCTTTTGTATTGTGTAGTTAGTCATTTGAATTGTGATATTGGACATTTAATATAATGTTATAGGGGTTGTACAAGTGAACCACTAGATGGGTCCTATTTTAAGAAATGAATTTCTATCTTGTAGAAAACTATATATATATATATATATGTATATGTATATGTATATGTATAGTGTGAGCATGAAAGTGAAATCTAGGTTTTTGAAAAATTAAATTTGAAAGTAAAATTTTTCGCTATTTTTTAGTTTTAAAATTAGAGGCATGCCACCTTTTGAAAGTGAATGCAAAAAAATTTATTGAAAAACTCGGGGTGTCATGGAAATGATAAGAAGTAGAGATGATGGTGCATCATTTCTAGGTTGGGCAACTAGTGCTAGTGGGACTATTGGATGAAAAGATGAAGCGGTGATGTGAGGATAGAGATGGGAAAGACCACTTGGGTGGTGAAAAATAGAGACTGATAGAGGAAGAGATAGGAGTGGGAAAGAGATGGAGTGAGGTGTAGGACAACGGGATTGGCACAGTGAGGAAGTGGAGCAGTGAAGTGACTTTGCCCGTAGGAGGGAGAGTTTGTGTGGTGTGGAAATCGGGGCGTCGACTAGTATGGTCTATGCACTCAGTGCAGTGAATGAGTTAGTATGAGTAACAAAGAAGAGGGAGCAAAGGCAATGTGCATGACCAGGAAAATGGGAGAAAGATGGAGAAAAGAAAAGCAGAGATAGTTCACTGATGGAGGAATGGAGAGTGGTAGAGAAGGGGAGCCAGGAAAGAACAGGTGTGTGTGAGGGAATGGTGTTGGGAAGTAAGGTGATGTGGTGCGGTAAAAAAAATCAAAGCGATGAAAGAGAATCAATAAACAGACAATGAATCAAAGGCCTAGGGAAGCAAGAAATTTGATGATTAAAGTGCAAGGCAAGCAAAGGAAGGCAAACCAGAAACTAAAACTCCCTAAGACTCCCACGATTTTCTCTTAATAAAACTTTCCACCCTTTCTCATCTCATCTCCCTCTCTTTACTTATGCTTTAAGAGTTAGTTTCCTACTAGGAAACTTCCTCTTCATTCCAATTCCTATCCATAGGCCTCTCCTTATTAGAACTCCTCTTCTTTTAGGAAATCATCCCCTCTTGCCTTATTGATCTTCAAGATGATATGTACCATTGAAATTTGATCTGACCTATCCAATCATATTTTGGTTGATTTGTAAAACAACAAACTAAAGTGGAGTCATTTGAACCGTACATTATACCTCTGATTAGCTTAGATGATCATCTAATTGTTAATTTTGACAAATTAATGGTTGGATGATCACTTATGGCTAACATAAAAATTAAACTAAAATTGCAATTTTGATCAATTAGATGATCTAATTAAATGCTAAATTAGGGATACTTTGACCAAAATTGAACTCTTAGCTAACTACATGTGTAGAGTTATTATTGATGTACATTCACCTAGAGAACAGGGCCCGCATGAAAATGACTTCCACTCACTCTCTCTCGCTCTCTCACTTAACTCCAAATTGGGACCATTAATGGGAGTCCATGATTTTTCCATACATGAGGGCATGCTACACTCAAAATCTCATTTCCACATAAGATATTTGGTTATAACCATAGAGAACAGAGAGAGAGAGAGAGAGAGAGAGAGAGAGAGAGAGAGAGAGAGAGAGAGAGAGAGAGAGAGAGAGAGAGAGAGAGAGAGAATTTATGAAAAATCTATAGACCACATTCATCCTCACTTTTGATGAAACAATGGCTAAGAGAGTGAAGTAAAGCATTCTATTGGTGGAGATATTTTTAGTGGGATACCCATCATTTTTCAAGGAGGAGAAAACATGTTGTGGGCTAGCATCATATTGGTGGAGAATAAAAGGTGGCCTCAAGAGAGAATCAAGGAGGAGAAAGAGTTTTGGAAAGAGAACTTCAATAAGATCCTATCCATCTATCCTAGGGCAAGCACATGATCTAAGGGTGGAAAGAAGAAGAAGCTTCTAGGAGTGAGATATGATCTGCAAAGGTTGGGAGGAAGGAAACTTCCTCAACAAATCCTATCACCCCATTATGTTTTCACATTGAACACAACTCCTCACCCCATACTTAGAGTTCAATGCATGAAAGATAAGAGGAGAAAAGAGATACAGGGAGAAAAGGAGGGAGTTTCCTAAAGGAAACTTCCACCTTGTTAGAGCACTCAACATGATGCATAAAAGGAAGAATGGAGCAACGCATGGGAGGCTGCTCATAATTTGCATTCAACATAAATTTTAAGGAACAAAGGAAGACACAAGGATGTTCTCCATCCCCATGCCATGATAAAATCTAAGAAGTAGAAGAGGCATGCAAGGAGATCGACTACCATCCTTTCCCATCTCATCCACCATTCATCCATTCGCATCTTTCTTATATTCTTCTGCGCACCCCCTCTTCCATCATTCTTCTTCAAGGTACAAACACCTTTTCAACCTCTCTCTCACCCTTTCACAGTCACATGTCCATCTTTCTCTTTTCCACATAATGCACCACCCTTCTCCTTTCTTTCTTAAACCACATTGCATACTCCCATCCACCTCTCTTTACTGCTTTGTACTCACTGCAAAACCCTTCCCTCTCTTCTATCACTTTCACACTACACTCCTCCTTACATCATTCTTATTTTGTCATTCTCTCCCTCTCTCTTTTCCATCTTTCTCTACCACTTAACACATCACCCATTTCTCTTTCATCTTTTCCATCACCATCCTCCTAGTTTCCTTAGCATCAAATGTATCTTAATCTCACACTTTCTCCTTATTATCCATGCACCACCCCATTTTCCCATCATCTCTATTAAGTTTTCCATGCCCTATCATCTTTTGTTTCCCATGCATTTACCGCATTCCTTGGATGATTGGTTGGTAAGTTGTTTTCTACTTCAAAAGCTCCCATTGTATGTGATTTCATTGTATATGAGTTGAGCTTCCTTTAGAAGCTTTTCAAGATATTAGAATGAAGGAACGCATGCATGGGATGTTCTGTCACCTTACTTTTGACACAAACACCCTTTTTTAAATAGATAAGGCTTAATACTCCATTTAGGATTTCTAACTGCCTTAACTTTGTATTTAACATTGAATTTCTAATCTAAAACTCCTGAACATCATGTTTATCATGTGTGGGTTAACAATGTAGCTGGAAAGGTAAAATTGCTCTTTCATGGGTAAGATGGTCAAATTTGTGCATCTTTTCATTTGTACCTTGGACCCGCAAAATGTATAATTAATCCTAATTAATGATGATTAAATGATTTTTTTAGCTAAAACATGCTAAATATATCGGTATGTATTAATAATTATGTATGTATGTATGTATGTATGTATGTATGTATGTATGTATGTATGTATGTATGTATGTATGTATGTATGTATGTATATTCATGTATATTAGTTGGATTTATACTACTTTAAGTGAGAAGCAAAAAGGAAATTTTCCTAGTTAGTCAGTGCCAAACCCTAAGGGGTAGTTTGAGATAGGCAATTCTTCAAAAGAAAAAAAGTTTCATGAACAGGCCAAATCAATTACTACCCTTAGGAATGGAAAACATATCAATAACTAGGTAGAGGAAAAAAAGAGAAGCCTATGAAGTCTTAGAAGGGTCAACCATTTGCTCTTCTTCTGAACCTCTTCCTGAAGCACTATATATTCCAAAGGCTCCCTATCCTCAGTGATTGAACATGGAAATGAAGGATGGCAATTTTCATGAGAGAACAAATATGGTTAGTGTCAACATTCCATTACTTATCACCATTAAAGAAATACCATCTTATGTGAAATTTCTAAATGATCTTTACACCCAAAAAGTGAAGACTTAATGTGCAAAAGAAAGCTTTTCTCACCAGACAGTAAGGTCAATTATCCAGCACACCCCACCAAAATATTGAGATCCTAGGTGCCTCACTATATTATGTGTGATAGGGAACACATAATTGATAGGGCATTACTTGACTTAGGTGCTAATGTAAACACATTGCCATATTTAGTCTATGTACAACTAGCTTGGGCAAGATGAAACAAACCATATTGCAATTAGTAAATAGATTAATCAAATTCCTCATGGTAAGGTAGAGGATGTACAGGTGCAAGTTGAAAAAATTTTACTCCCTATAGACTTTCTTATCTTGGACACACATTCTATTACCGATCCTGGTGGTCAAATACTAGTCACTTTAGGACAGTTGTTGTTGGTCACCTCTAATGAGATCATTAGTTATAGGAATGGAATCATGAAACTATCATTCAATATCATGAAGATTATAGGAATGGAAAGGCCTATCATCTGCCTAGTGAGTTAGAGCATAAAACTTATTGGGAAATTGAACAACTCAATATTGATTTCAATAAAGCAAGTACCCACTAAAAACTCCAACTCCAAGAGTTGGAGGAAACCAAGAGGTATGTGTATGATACAGCCAAATAATATAAGAATTGAATGAAATTGGTTCATGATAGCAATATTTTGAGGAAATGTTTCCTACCTAGTCAAAAGGTCCTTTTCTATAATTCTCATTTGCATCTCTTACTAGGAAAATCGCGATCTCAATAGACTAGCCCTTTCATTATACACATTATTTATCCTCATGGGACAATTAATATTGAAAAAGATGGAGTCATAACAAAAGTCAATGGCATGAAGCTAAAACCTTTCTTAGAACTTAAGAACCCTAATGAGGAGTATATTTTCATATAGGTTTAAGTTTTAGTCATCCAGTAGTGACTTTTCATCTGCATTAGCATTCATTGTACATTATTTTCTATAATCACAATTACATCAATAAATCCATTCATTATCGTTAGCGTGCAGGTACAATTCTTTCTACCTTTTCTCTCATCTTTATTATTTCATTTTTCCATGGTACTTAATTCTAAACATTGATGACAATATTTAGTTTAAGTTTAGGGGTGTAACACCCAGGTTTTCAAAATACTTTTTAAATATTATCATGAAAGTCGAGATATCACTTGTTAGAAATTCTTTTCAAAAACAAAACAGCGAAAATTTGTGTTCATATAAAAGTGTTTCTAAAAATCCTGAGTGTCATTCTTTATACAACACAAGGATTTTCGGGGTGAATAAATGCCTCATTCCTACCAAAAATTTTGAAGAATTTTCACTGTTTTTGGACAGATGTGCATTTAACAAATATTAAAACTTATCCCATCCCAGAACCTCCAATCATAACCACATCACAATATAATCTACTAAATATATTTGGGTCCACTACTCCCAATGTTGACATACATTCACTTTTTCACGTAGTACATGAAATAAATATTAAATTGTGAAGCACATCCTTCAAATACTAAAAATCCCAATCCTCTATAATTACAACTCTGCATGTCACTTTCACATTCTTAGATCAACCTATTCATCCTTTCATTCTAAGTCTCCAAGTTTGAGACATTGTAAACAAATTACAATGTCTCAGCAAGCTTGCACTTGTGTAGGTGGAAAAAATTCCCATTTGGGAATGCAATTCATGATTACATAATCAATTCAATTTGACTATTTTCCATATTTAAACAAATTCTCATGATGTTTCAAAATAAATACTCATGTTGAAATTAAAGTTCTCAAATCATACATCCATGAATTCAATTTACATGTGTAAATCAATACAGTTGACAAATCATAAGACTTGCATGAGTTTTTGAAGATAACATTGCCTTATCTTTTCATGAGAATTTAAGCATTCTATGCATTTATCATTTCATAAACATTTAGTCATACTAAGATCATTTTCCATGCATAAACACATTATCATTTCAAATTTATTCATAACATGTAGTCCTTCAAGATTGTTCATCATACATGATCACTAAAGATATCGCTATCAATGTCTCAATTGTTTGTCATGCAATAGTTGAATCAATTTATTAAGATTGAGGTATTTAACATTCTCATTATCTTGTGTAAAGGTAGTCATCTAATGTACTTTCCTTCATCAACACACTACATTTCAAATGCACGTATGATTCAGAACACGATCATGCAAAATCACTCAAAATGCTCAATTACTCCAACACATTAATAAGCTAACCATGGTAAAACTATCGATTTAGAAAAATCAATGTGTATCATCAATTAAGGATGCACATAAATTCTCTACATTAAATCAAGCTGAAAACCATAAATATAGAAGCAGGGTGGCATATAATCCTACCACTAGGATAATGGCATATAGTCCTACCATCTAGATGGCAACATATAACCATGCTAGGTAGGGACTAGTCTAGACTCTTGAGAGCGATCGGCATGTCCAACATGGCCAAACCAAAACCCAAAGTCCTATGCTCATAGGGCCCTACCATTGCCCCAAGCGACTTCTGCAACCTCTATGTTGCCTCTTGGATATTGAAGTGTCTATCATCATCAGAACTCATGGGGCTACTTGGCTACCCTTTCAGAGTGCTTCCCCATGAGAAGCTACTTCTACTACCTTTTATCTCTGTCATAGGCTGGTATTAATATCATCTCAGAGGTCAGTGGCCAACTACACCTCCTCGCATAGGGTCTCCAGGACATAGCATGTACTCCTCATTCTTACAACCATCCCAAACATGCCTGTCTCCAGGTCTTTCTACTGCCCTAACATGCATGCCTCTGGGTCTGACAATCCTCATAGAGCACTTACCAAAAATAGCAATCAAAACCACATCTCCAAGACTTATAACAACTATGAGTGTGCCTACCTAAAACATTGATGAAATCCATATCCACAAGGACTTACAACTGCTTGTAGAGCTCCTTCCTAAAGCATCGATGAAGCCATAACCATCAGGGCTTACAATTTCTCATAGAGCATTTGCCTAAAGTATTGATAAACCTACATCCATTAGGACTTATGGCTACTCATAGAATGCCTACCTAAAATATTAATGAAAATTTGTATCCTCAGAACTTACAATGACTCATAGAGTGCTTGCCTAAAACATCAATCAAATAAGATTTCTAGGACTTATGGTCTCTCATAGAGTGCCTGCCTAAACATGAATCAAATAACATTTCTAGAATCAATTTTTAGGACTTACAGTTGCCGGTAGAGCACTTGCCTAAACAACAGTCAAATAAAATTTCCAGGTCCTATGGTCACTCATAGAGTGTCTATCCAAACATTGATCAAATAACATCTCTAGGGCTTACAGCCACTCGTAGAGCGCCTACCTAAAACATAAATCAAATAGCATCTTCAAAAACATTATATCAGGATAAACCGCATTTTAAAGTCTAGTGAGAAACTATTTAAATCTATTCATATTCAAGGTATGAGAACCTTTCAAACCCATATCCTTAATAAGTTATAAAAACATGTTTTCATGAGCTTTCAAAACATGCATCCATGATTCATTAAATAAAGCACTTCAAATTCCTAAAAATAGCATTCAACATCCACATCTAAACAACTTCATAGCTCATGACAAGTAGTTACCTTCATCATCATTAAGACCTTATCCCAATTAGGGGTGAGCCACATGAATCTTATTCCTCCATTCCACTTTATTAAATACTATGGCTTCATTTAGTCCCAAAGTTTTTAAATCATTCCTCACTACTTCTATCCACTCTCTTTTGGGCCTTCCCCTTTCCCTTTTAGAACCTTCTACTTGTATTGCCTCACTCCTTCTAACTAGTACCATTGGTGGTCTCCTTTGAACATGTCCAAACCCTCTAAGTCTAATCTTTCTCATCTTGTTACCTATTGGTGCTACCCCTAAATTTCCTCTAATATTTTCATTTCTAATTCTATCTTTTCTTGTCTTACCACTCATCCATCTCAACATCCTCATTTCTGCGATGCTCATCCTATGAGTATGATGTTCCTTAACTGCCCAACACTCTAATCCATAGAGCATGGCCAGCATTATAGCCATCCTATAGAATTTTCCTTTTAGTTTGAGTGGCACCCACCGATAACATAAAACACCCGCTGCACATGTCCATTTGTTCCAACTCGCTTGGATTCTTTGGGTAACCTCCCTCTCAATCTCTCCACTCCCATAGATTAATGATCATAAGTATCGAAAGTGGTCTTTCACAGAGACCTCTTGGTTATCAATCTTGACTGGTGTTCCACTCCTACTCTCCTTGCTAAAATTACTTTCCATATATTCTGTCTTAGTTCAGCTAATTTTAAATCTTTCAGATTCTAAAGCTTCTCTCCATAACTCTAGCTTTATGTTTACACCCTCCCTTGCCTCATCAAGTAGGACTATATCATCTGCAAATAGCATGCGCCAGGGAATCTCCTCATATGGATGTTTTGTTAACTCATCTATAACTAATGTGAAAAGGTATGGGCTCAATGCCGATCCTTGGTGCAATCCGACAGTGACAGGAAAATCACCAGTCACACCACTAGTGGTCTTAACATTTGTTATTGCTCCCTCATACATATCTTTAATTATATCTATATACCTCTGAGAAACCCCTTTACCATTCAACACCCTCCATATTAACTCTCTAGGTACTCTATCATAAGCTTTCTCTAAGTCAATAAAGACTATGTGGAGGTCTTTTCTCCTCTCCCTATATTTCTCTACTACTTGTCTTAGTAAGAAAATAGCTTCCATGGTAGACCTCCCAGGCATGAAACCAAACTGATTCTCCAATACACTTGTTTCATGTCGTAACCTCTTCTCAATCACTCTTTCAAAAAGTTTCATGGTGTGGCTCATAAGTTTGATCCCTGTATAATTAGTGCAGCTCTGAATGTCTCCTTTATTCTTATAGATTGGTACAATAGAGCTTTTCCTCCACTCATCAAGCATTTTCTTTGATTTTATAATCTTGTTAAACAACTTGGTCAAGCAAACTACCCCAATATCTCCCATAGGCTTCCAAACCTCTATTGGTATACCATCATGCCCCATGGCTTTTCCTGATTTCATCTTTCTTAAACCCTCTTTTACTTTAGGTATTCTAATCCTACGTTCATATCTATAATATCCAATATTATTTAGATTTATAGTATTTTCAATCCCTATATTCCCAGGGCCATTGTCATTTAACAATTTTTGAAAGTATGTTTTCCACCTTTATTTGATCTCATCATCTTTGACTAATACCCTTTAATCATCGCTTCTAATGCACCTAACATGCTCTAAGTCCTTACCCTTCTGTTCTCTTAGTTTTGCAGGTTTAAACACATCTTTTTACCTTCTCTTGTTCTTAGTCTATTATAGAGCTCATCATATACTTTAAGTTTAGCCTCACTTACTATTCTCTTAGCAATGTTTTTAGCATTCTTATATTGTTCATAGTTTTCATCATTTCTAATCTTCTGCCATGCTTTAAAATGCATTCGTTTTTCTTTAATAGCTTTTTGCACTGTTTCATTCCACCACATGTTTCCTTTGTTAATAGCCTTTTACCTTTAAACACTCCTAAGACATCTTTTGCCACTTTCTTAATGGACTCAGCCATATTAGTCCGCATGATATTTACTTCTGTTTTATAGTTCCAATTTCCTTCTACCATCAACTTATTTTTTAATGAGGTTATTTTCACTCCTTTTAAGTTCCACCACTTAGTTTTTGGATGTGTATTAAGTTCAGTTCTTTTACTCCATCTTTTAATATGAATATCCATAACCATTAACCTATGTTGTGAGGTTAAACTCTCATCAGGTATCACCTTACAATCCTTACATATAGATCGTTCATTATTCCTAAGTAGAAAAAAGTCTATTTGGCTTCTATGAAGTCTACTTTTAAAGGTTATTAAGTGTTCATCCCTTTTCTTAAAGAGTGTATTTGCAATGGATAGGTTATATGACAAAGCAAAATCGAGGATATTCTCCCCCATCTCTTTTCGTTCACCTATACCATATCCTCCGTGTATTCTATCATATTCTTCCTTATCTTTTCTTACGTGGCTATTTAAGTCTGCTCCTATAAATATCTCCTAAGTGATGGGAATTTCTTGCATGACTCCCTCCATATCTTCCCAAAACTATCTCTTGATTATATCTTGTAACCCTACTTGTGGTGCATATGCACTTATAATATTTATAATCTGCTCTCCTAGAATAATTTTTATTATTATAATTCTATCACTGATTCTTTTAACGTCCACAACTTTATCCTTTAATTCCTTATCCATTATTATTCCTATCCCATTTCTGTTATTTTCCTTTCCTACGTACCATAATTTGTACCCATCTATTTCTCTAGCTTTAGCCCCTTTCCACTTGGTTTCTTGGATACAAGCGATGTTGACTCTCCTACATTTCATTGTGTCTACTAAATCCAAAATCTTACCTGTCAGTGTCCCTATATTCCATGTAGCAATGTGAATCTAATGTTCTAGAGATACCCTATTTACTATCACCTTTCTCGACCTCCATGGTATGAACCCATGTCCACTTTTCATTGCATCTGGGTTATGATGCAGCGCGTCACTTCTGAGGGGACACTCTAGCTACCCTTGCCCATTTTTCACTACACCCAGGATCTGATGTAGTGCGTCACTTTTAGGAGAATGCCCTAGCAACCCATGCCTATTTTTCACCGTACCCAGGATCTGATGCAGTGCAATCACTTATGGGGAACACCCTAGCTTGAGTGAATGTCAGTTTTTGATTCATATCATGTTGGGGTAGCCATAGTTTTAAAAAGGTGAAGATGAATTTCATTAAAATCATCTTCAGCTTCACCCTTACCGATTGGCTACCTGACGCAAGGGTGGCCATATTTTAAGAAGCTGGAGATGATTTTCATTTCTTCCTCATAAACTAATATACAAATGCATATTCATTTGTAAGAAAGAAATAATAGAATCATCTTCAGCTTCCCCCTTGCCGGCTAGCTACCTGATGCAAGGGTGGCCATTTTTTAAGAGGCTGGAGATGATTTTCATTTCTTCCTTACAAACTAATATACAAATGCATATTCATTTATAAGAAAGAAATAATATTATCATCTTCAACTTCCCCCTTGCCGGCTGGCACCTAACGCAAGACCCTCCTCCTTTTTTATCTGGGCTTAGGACCGGCATTGGTGGAGTTGACAAGTAGTTACCTAATAACAGATAATGCAACTCTATCAGGCTTTCAAACATTCAACAATGCATCCAAGAAATGATTATAAAGGATGGATCTTCAAACAATTATAAAAATATATGTCACTAAATGGACCATAGGCAAACTAGTGATAAAGTCTCATCAATAATGACAAACATGTTATGGCTCCGGGCCATGACATGTAGATATCTATTGCATTTGTTCATGGCATTTAGAGATCCTTCTTAACTAGGAATGTGAATCATTTTATATAAATATGATTATTCAAAGTCATACATAATAGTAGCTGTTAAGGGTCCAATATTGTATAAGTTACCCTCGTTTAGCATGACATTTGATATATTTTTAGGACATTATTTAGAAATTTATATGAAAAATATTTCATTTGAAATTTTATAATCTAACCGTAATTTGATAAATTTTCAATATTAGATGATGATCTGAGATAAGTATGTGTAAAATCAAATGTTGTATAGTACTAATTAAGTTGTTTTCTTTGTTTTATAGGAGGCTGAGCAAGATCCATGTGGTTAAATCAAGTCAATCAACATCTTAGATCTCTGATCAAGCTTAGATTGAAATGGATAGCTTAGATCAATCAAGATTGTGTATATCAAAATCAAGAAACAAGGACTCCAGCTTCATCCTCAAGAATCATATCCAAATCATGAGCACAAGAGAATTGAGAATGCTAAGAGATTTGTCATGTGGTGCTGACCATGTTTAATGATGGAAAGTGGAAAGTATGACGAGAGAGGAAATAGTTTTCTAATAAGAAACTAAGTTAAAATTAGGAAACTTAATTTCATTTAGAATGCTTTGGAAAAAAAGGAAACATAATGGAGAAGGAAATTGATAAAAATTGAATTCAAACCAACTTCCCAGTATCTATAAATACCAAATCAAAGATGGAGTGAGAAAAAGCTTGAAAATTTGAAGAAAAATGGAGGTTGGAGAAAATAAACAATGCACGTGTAAGCTGGTGAATAAGGGTACTTTAAATGTTGGTTCCTACTTCAATACTTAACAAAAATTCATTAAATTTATTTTTTGGATTGAATACATTAAGAAGAAGAATATCCCAGTGCTTGATTTCCAATGTTCATTACAAATCTTGTAACTTGAATTGATTAAAATTAGTTACTTGCTATTGTTTTCATCAACAGTAACAATGAGTTACTTAAGCTTTGCACCTTTAGTTTGATTTATTTGATAAGTTTTTTAATTAAATAATCTTTTTTTTATGTCTTTATTTGATTTGAAAAAAACTTTATATAAACTTTGTTGAAATTTAATGGTCGAATTTGTTTAATTTTATGAAAAAATCATGAAAGATACTATTGTGTAGGTTGTTGAACAGTCCATGTTTATGATTAAATATCTTAATTTCTATTATCTTGATTTAAAATCTAACCATACAATTGAATTTATTGATATCAATTGTTGTAGGTACCAAGTTTCATTGAAAAATTCCATCGATAAGTAGGAGATATCAGTGGCCAAAGTTAAAGAAATTTAATAGATTCTAATTATTTGTGGATTGTAAATAGAGACTAGACAAGTAGTGGATGGTAAATAAGAATAAAATAACTAGTTTGCTAGTGTCACACGCACACAATAGTGCATTACTATTTTATTATCCACTATTTTTTCTAGTGACACTCTCTCACTTGCAGATGAAGTAAGAGGTGTTGTTCTTGCATTTTAAATTGAAAAAAATTAAGAAAATTTATGAATATGATCTGATGCATGACACATCAAAGAATATTATGGGTCATCTAAAAAAATATATTTAGAAAGTAGTTTCCTCAATTAGAAAGTTTTGTTTTTAGACATTCTTATTTATTTTTCATATTTCTAGAATTAATTTAGAAATCACTATGGGCTAGTTTTATTTTTCCAAGGATTAATGTAACCTTACTCTTTGGTCAGAAACACCACTTATGAAATTTTCAAAGTTGTAGTTGACTTAAGAAATTAATTTTGGAAATTAAATTAATTTGGAAAAGATAATTTCATCCTTAGTATAATTCTTTGATTTTATGTTATTACTTCATAGTAGATTCTAGGATTTTATCTTTGATTCATTAATAGAATGTTTAGAATTTGATGAATTGCCTAAGTTTTTTAATGTTTAAAAGTTTCTAAATTAATTTTTCTAAGAAGGTACTTTTAGTTCAATTCTTGAGTTATAAAAGAACATAAATAAGTGGTGAATCTACTTTATATTAAGTGATTTAATCCTAGCAATTTAAGTTAGATTAAAAGTTCATTTTCTCTCTCATCCATTAAATTGAAAAATTATCATCTTTCTTTAATTTTGCATTAGTTTTAGGATAATTAGTTTCAATCAACTTTGGTACTTTATTTTCTCACTGTATCCTCCTTGTGGATTCGACCCTGCGTGATATTAAAATTGATTACTATGCAGGAAAGCTTAAACAAAATTTTGGCATAGTTGCCAAGGAGGTGATCATGTGGCTAAAGCACCATGGAATTATGATAATTTTCTTTTTCTTATTTTTCCTATAAGTAGAATTGTAGTGAGAACAACTTGTATTTGAACTTTAATCACAATTAAAAGGGTTATAATAATATAATTAAAGAGTAAAACCATCATTTTGTGGAAGTGGAGGTGGCTTGTAAATGGTTTACACTTGCATGAGAAGACAAATCTAGGACCCCACTATAAGGTCTGCTTTAGCCATTTCCATTCCTAGTTTAGGTTTTGCATATTAATTTGCCTATGCACATTTGTTTGGTATCTTGGTTGCATATAGATAGCATTCTTCTTTAATTATTGCATATTTTAGGATTGTTTGCATTAGTTTTTTTTCTTTCTTTAAGGTGATTTATATGTTGATCTAATTGCCATGGAGTGTGGAAATTAATTAATAAGGGCACTCAACCCTACAAGATCAAGGGTAAATTTCATCACCACCTCTTGGCCATCTAGGATAATCAGCACAAGTGCATAACCCCCAACTGGTCACCTCAAATGTACCCGATCTCATATATCCATGTTGATCTAATCACAATTCTCCACCTAATCACCCCAGATCAATTAACAAATTAGAAATTCTAACCAAATAATCTGAATTATATGGATCATAGAATTAGATCTAATTTCATACCTGAATCCTCAATTAATCTTGACCATTAATCAAGATCAACTAAATCATCTCAACAAATACTTCAGATCTAAGATATCTTCTATGGATCTTGATCTATGCTTCATGAGGATCACAATGGACTACTTATATTGGAAAATAACATCAAATCATCACTGATCAAATGATCTGAAGTCCAATCAAAGGTCTGATCAAAATCAATGGTTAAATCTTCCCCAATCAATGAATAGAAAGACAACTATTGTTCCTTGTGTTGCAAGGATCTCGAGGGTTATCTTGGATCTCTAATAACCTTCCTAGATTAGCCAAAATAAAGGATTAAAGTTCAAGGTTTTAATAGGGTTCAATGAGTCAACTCAGCTCCCAAAACAAGTTAGGAGCAAGTTGACTTGGCGAGTCGACTCAACCCTAACTCGCCAGAGAGGGAAAACAGGGAGGGGGAAGAAGATGGTGATCGGTGGCTTGTAGTATAGTCACTGCTTGATCCAGGCCAGAAGGAAGAGGTGGACAGAGAAAATAGGTTCTGGCACACTAATCCATCCAATGGCCTGGCTATGCCCATTGAAGAAGGTGAGACGGCAAGGGAAAACTACCCGAGCAACCATCCTATGCACATAGGCATGTTAGGATGTTAGGTGGGTTGTAGTGAAGAAAACCCAACTATAAGTGTTGGGGTTGGGGGGGGAGTTGGTTTCCACTAGTGGCTTGCTTCGGCCGGTGCACAAGCCAGAGAGAGGAGGAGATTAATAGATGGGGGAAGAGGGCTCTTGCCCAATTACGTTGGCCTGGAAGGCCATTGCTAGTGCTGTAAAGAGGGGGGAAACGGGTCCCATGCCAATGTCAGACAAATTAGATGGTGCTAGGCTACGTCAATGCCAGTGATAGAGGGAGAGATTACCGGTGGGAGATCGAAAGGTGGGGGGTGGTCGCTAGGGTTTCCTCTTCTTGGCATCCCCCCTCATTACATTTTGTTTTCAATCACCACATCCCATAACAGACAAACAGGTGGGTGCCATTATTAATTTGGGCCCCTCTCTAATTTAGTAAAATATTTGGATTTTTCAGTCTGATCTCCATTTTGGACAAAATTAGTGTCATTGAAATCATATCGACGCGTACATACCAAATTTAATAGTTTCAAGTCCAATTTTTGAGTTTTCAGGGACTTCACTTTTATTGAGGATTGTTATATTTTTCCCTCCTTATAGGAATTTTGTCCCCGAAATTCTTTCCACATTATCATTTAAACAATTCTAGAAGCATTCTCGTATCACAAGATATACTAATCACTCCAATAATTCCAAGATGAGCATCGATAAATTATTCCACATCATGTCATCCCGTCATATACCAACTCATATATAAACTGATATGTGTTAAAGCATCTCGAATCAAACAACTCATAATTTAATTAGAACACATCATAACCACATATGATGCAATTTGCATAACCCAAACTCCCATCCAAGAGTTACTTGTCTATGGACTACTTTAGTACAGGTAGAATAGCCATATCAATAAAAATCAAAGCATTTTAGTTCACATATAAACAAATCTATGCCAACTCTATTCCAGAGCACATTACCTCACCAATAGGTAATGTGTTCCAATCAAAGCCAGAGCAAATCAACTCAACATCAGGAAATCTATGTCAATCAAAACCAGTCCACAGCACGATCATACTATGAGCACCTAGAAGCCTACCAATGCCTCTCACACTTGCCCTCAACGGTCGCCCTCATCGGCTACTCACAAGTATAGATCATAAATCAATTTCTGTTTACATATAAGAAAATGATTTTGTATAAAACATACATCATTGTCATACCTCTCATCTCATGAGAAATCAAGCTTGTATATATATATATATATATATATATATGTAGTATAAAACAATATCCATGTCATGTCACTGAGATCCTAGAGAATTCAATAACCCAGAGATAACAATTCATCAGACTAAGGAAACTATCAACCTTAATCACCAATTTGGCTAATCTCAGCCCATCATATCCATACATGCTATCAATGCATTAGTTCCATCAATTGGTATTATCTAGAACTTGTAGTACATAACAAGTTGTAAAAATCATCTTAAAGATGCCTTGCTCCACAATCCTCGGCTGGTGATAACTATAGCTCAAATCAATCTCCAATTGTATCATGCACCATCACAAGTTTATCAATTAGGTCATCATTACATGATAAAGAATATCGATTCTCCACTGTGGTGTTATCAAACAAGTGATAATCTATGTATAGCAATAAGAATCTGTCTCTCTTTTCTTGAAGAGAACTAATACAATTAGGGGCAAGTCTTCTCAACTGTGCAAACTGGATCAATACTACTGAACCATCTAATTTCTCTTTTTTAAAGTGGCAAACTTTCTCAGTATCACCAGTTGCTTATAAGAAAAAAATATTGATCATTACAAGCCTTCCTAAGAGCCTTTTAGATAAAAGTCTCAACAATAGAGGAACATGTCCACTCAAATGACCATCATTAAAATCCTAATAATTACATTTTTGGTATCCTCCCTTCCACCATTCCATTACCTTTAACTAATGAATTATTTCATGGTCATATAAATCAAAATCATTTGCAACTCTATCAATTTCACACCCAATGAAATTGATCTTTCATAACACATCCATAATCATCAGAAACCACATTATCATCTTTATTAATGGTCGATGTAAATCAATTATAATCAATTTCATCTTATCACATTCACTTCTTCTATCTTTCTTCCTAGTTGATTCATTACAAAATCATCACTATTTAATAATTATTCTTATAAAAAGGTCGCCATGTCTTCCAGACAATATGCACTTCAAATCATAATTAAAACCCCCAAAATAATTTATAAGCATTCACTCCTCACGGATGTCTGGCATCAATATTTTTGTTTCATCTCACCTTATTCTCACAACAATATCTTTTCTCCATATCTACTTCAATCAATATCTCTCTCCACTTGATTCACATCATATGATAGATGCTTCTAATTTATAGTCAAATAAACAATCTTATCAAATACTCATATATAGTATGATATCCAAATTAACTTTTCTACCATCCATTCCACTAACTAGGAGATTGTTTGATACCATTCCTTACTCACTGTCTAATTTGCATCGTTACTAGTAACTATTTTTGCAAAGTAGTTGATATATGCTACAAGTGCTACACTTCTCCAAATCATAAATAAAACCGTCAGAATAATTCATAGGCATTCACTTCTCATTGATAACTAGTTATTAGTATTTCTAGATGCACAAGAACTCATTGGTTTTCATCTCATAATTAGATATTTCACCCATAGAACATTTAAAATCTTGTTCTATCATCAACATCCCCAATATGAGTTATCTCTATAACTCATATTTAGGAAATCACCTCTCCTTGAGGACTATTTGTTACTTTTGGATTTGTTGGAATGGCTGTGATGGAGTAGACTAGGCTCTAAAACCAAACTATGGCATCCCACATTTTACACAACAACAGGATCCCTGTTTTAAAAACTTTGATTTTAAAATCGACTAAAAACAAAAACTTGAATAAAAAGCGTTCATTTCAAAATCTGGGAGTCATACAACCACAAAATTACAGATTTAATGGTGAAATGATATTCCCATTTCTACCAAAAATCAGACAGAATCTCCTCTATATTTTGGATCATCGCATATAACCCATGCAATACAACCATACCTGATAAATACAATAAATATAAGCACACCACACAGGAGACTTATTCTCCATACACTCCCATCTGCATTAATTACAAATCTTGATATAACCATGACCTTAACAATAGAGTAAAAATAAAAAAGAACAACAATATTTCCCAGAGTCTTTATATGCATAGCCATCACATCCAATGTGGATACATCTATACATTCAAGTCACAATGTAACTTATACCCATGTAGAGTCCATAAATAATAACCAAGGTAAGGCTCTGAACAAGCCTTATCCATTTTTGAAATTTCCCCTATACATCACTGAAGGCCACTAATATCTTTGTCTGCTCTGTTATCATGTTAAACCTAATGCCTCTCTCAATATATGAGGCATTGCAAAAACATCACAATGCCTCATCAAGCTATGCTTGTGTAGGTGACCACATTTAATATCAAATAAAGAATAGGTAGTGTGATGTATAAAGATCAAGGATTATGATAAACCTTATGGGTGTGAAACAATCATATAAGAAACTAAATCATCAGATATCAAGAATGAAATGATGCATAAATAATAAGTCTAAATCAAATACAATAACCGATGAGGATATAATTTCATGCATAAAATGTAGAAGTGTCATAAACCAAATATCATGGCATACATAATATGAATAATACATATGTCATGAAACTAGTAGAGCCAAATACAGTCAAATCCATCATATCAAAGCATGAAAACATGTCATGAATAACTGAGTATACAACACAATCAAGTCCCTCGAGTGTCCCACAACACTCATATCCAACCATGAGTACTCATACCAACCCTCTAGGTTCCTCACTTATAACTCCCCCACTAGGTAGCTTGACCAGCCTGTAGGCCTGCCCACATCTAGCTTGCCAACACCAAAACATGAGACTACTATTCGCCAAAGCATGGGAGTCAGTCAGATGGGGTGGGTCACTTGCCCATGATTACCACCACCACACACAGTTTTCCCACATATCAGTGTGGATGTCTATCATCCATATGCTTAGAGGGTGGGTGGTGGCCAACCCTACAATCTGCCTAGCATAACATCTATTGGGCAAAAACACCTGCCATAAATCAACAAAAATACAAAACCAAGTATCAAAAATCTATGCATAATTATTCTCAATAAAATCAAGTCGATAAGGTATTTTAATTTGTTGATAATCATGCATCAAAAATTCGAATATAACATCATTAAATAATCCAATCAATGAAGCATATAATATATCAAGAACAGTGCATGAATCATGTAAAATGAGAAGACAGTATATGCATCAGCAACACATACTGAATGATAATCTCAAAGAAATCATGGGGTTGGTTTACAGATCCATGCATCAAACTATCCATGTGAATAACAATGTTTTGTAAATAATCATGATTTATAAAATCATAGGAATACAAAATATAGCTACCTACCTCAGGTAGATAACCAGTCATCTATATCTCTCAAATCAGTTGGATTGCACACTGAACCAGTCTGCTCCAATCCCACCACCTAGATACACATCACGTACAGGTCACACATATAATCCAATTTTTCTTAGTTATATTCTTAATTATAAAATAATTATATCTCAATATATCACATTTCAATACAATCCAATGGTTCCTAGCCATGTGATCTTAAACTGGAACCGCCCTAATTGGCTAATAATTCAAATCATACTAAATCAAGCCCACTAATAACCATCTAGATCCTCTTCTTAATTATGTCATTACATATTTCAAAGCTATCATGCTCAGATCATATCAATCTCAGGTAATTTATCATTTAATTAAACTATCAAGCACTATTACATGCAATTCATGCATAATCTTATCGAATTACCCAACAAAAAAAAAAAACAAATCAAATGATTAGGATGCTAGTCTTACCCTATACAAGTCAATTGAAAGAACATGTGGTTGAAGAAAACAAACAAAGAGGAGTGTTTGCCCATCTAGCAGCTAACAAGAGTAGATGATGGTCTTGCTGGACTGTCCACACTAGAGAAGGGGCAAGGGAGTTTGTGAGCTTTCTTGCCATGCCAGTGATGGGATGTTAGAAAAGGTGCGCTCTAGCCAAAGTCCAAACAGAGGAGAATGGCAAGTTTGCTACTAAGAAGATTCGAGCAGGATGGTAGTTGCTGGTTTTCTCCCTTCCTCTAGCATCCCTCGTTCTTTTCTATTCTTCAAGTCACCACATGATGAGGGATAGACAAATGATGCATGGTGGATTGACCCACCATGTGTTGAGCCCAGCTCCACATGTCATGGATTGATTTGCAGCATCACATCAGTGTTCAAGCCATGGGGGTGTTGTCATCAATTTTGACCTCGCCCCCAGATTAGTAAAAAATTTGGTTTCTTCTACCCCCGATTTCCCTTTAGTGGAAAATTAGTTGTTGGAATCAGCTTGATATATTGAGATTTTGAAGTTCAATTAAGTATCTTTCAAAAGGTTAGTTGCCTAAAACTCAAAATGTGAGATTCCAAGTTTGGATTTCATTCAAAATAAAATTAAAAAATCACATGAAATGGAATTTAGATGTTGGGGTTGTTACAACATCTAGTTGGATTGTTTCATTAATGATTAGTACTAGGGAGTGTTAAGAAATGTGAGATCATGATGGAAACGAAGGAAAAAACTTACCCCATTTTTTTATAATTGTGATTTGTTTATTTATTGTAAATGAATATTTACATATATCATATGGGCTTGGGTATTTCAAAATTAGATGTATTCATCATAGCCTTTTATCAATTTTTGAAAAAATTATATTTACTTTATATTTTTGTGGTAAGTTCCTTTACAAGGACAAAAATAAATTTTTTTGAAACTTTAGTGGTATTTTTGGATTTCAACTTATTAATATATCTGCATACAATTGTTCATTTTTTTATCCTTCTTCTAGAGTTTCCCATGAAAAATCTTAAACTCGAAACATTTATTGCACAATAACCATATATACATAGTTTAAGTTGAAGAGTAAGTACAACTTAGACATCTTGAAGAATATTAGTAGAGACTAATAATCGATACAAGATTAGAGTCAAAGAGGATTATACATAAATTCAAATTTTTCTTCAACATGCTTGAATTTGTAGTTGGTCTCATTATTCTTTGTTTCAGTTAACTATTAAGAACTACCAGTGAAAGACTATGCCATAGATCTCAAAAGTTTATGGACATTTAAGTCATATGACACCTAGGAAAGGATAGAGGACATATTTGTTTAACCCAAAGCCTTTAGCCTACTCAATGTTATGTTTTGCTAGTTAATCCTTTTGAGCCTTTGTATTCTAAGCCTTTCTTGGTTAGGTAATCAACCATTGCCCATATTTAACCCTATATTATATCCATTACCCAGTTTCTTTTTGAAATATGTTGAGTTGGTTAAAGAAATATCTTAATGAATTGGTATAAGAATACAGTTGAAGAGGCGAACATCAAAATGCTTCAAAGATGAGATGTTCAAAAGTTGGAAAAGGCTATATTCAAAGTCAAGTGAAAAGGAATAGAGAAAGAAATCTAAAGAAAAGAAGATTGTTCACTATCATGTGTGAAAAGAAGATTATGAAAACTTTAGCGGAAGTTTACATATTCTTTAAAACCTTTTGTTTACCTTGTACCATTTTTTTTATAACCTTGTCCTAAACCTTATGTTTTGTCCTAGTAAAAGCCCTCTTTGATCTTAGGTGTAGTATGACTTTGATGTGGTTATGAATGAGTAGGGACTTTTGTCAAGCGTAACATTCTTAAATAGAATAGTTGGTATCCTTACCAATGAGACCATTTATCAATTTTTTCTAAGTTTCATTCTTTCATATGCAACATGTGAGAAATTTTGGCTTTGATATACATTATTTCATTCACATATTGATGAGATTTTACCCACTTCTAAGTGACTTCTTTCTGAGTGTCAATTATATCTTGTGAAAATTGAAGTCTAAGCATACCTGTGCATGCTAATTTGGGTTATAGTTTACTTAAGAGATTGATAATTGTGTATCTAATGGCTTTATTCACACACTCATATTCTAAGGTTTGACTCGTAATAGAATGTCTTTGGTATGAGGTTAATGCAAGGATTTAAAGGCTTTCTTCATATGATAAATATAGTTGATAGAACTTGAGAAAGTGTTTAGGATTTTTGTATTTTCTTTTCTTTATTTTTCTTTTGTAGTCTTGCTCAAGAATTAGCAAAATGTAGCAAATAATATCCCTATAATTATCATTTTTAACCTAGATTTATGTAATTTATCACTAATTAAGGTTATTTTACATTTTGTAAGATTATGGTAGAAGTGAGAAAAATGCAACATTTGTCGACCTGAAACCGTAAAAGAGAGCAATCCTACTATTCAAGCTCAATCATGAGCCCACATGCCATAAACCATGAAGTCTAGAAGTTCAAAATGCCAAAGAGTATCCTTATCAACTTCAACATTGTCACAAATCCTAGAGCATTGACCAACCTTCTCCGCATAAAAGAAACTGTCACTACCAAAACATAGGGTGGCAAACTTCTAATACATGCATGTATTATACCACCTTCAAGAAGCTTTTAAGTGAAGCTTAATAGCCTTGCAATGAACTACACATCTGGAGTTTATATTAAAGTGCAATTACTCAAAGCCCAGTGGCCACATGAAGAAGACTTCCACTCACTCTCTCTCTTACTTAACTCCAAAATGGGACTACTAATGGGAGTCCACTATTTTTCCATGCATGATGGCATGCTACACTTAAAATCACATTTCCACATGACAAAATATAGTAGATATTGAAGGTGTAAAAATCTAAAGAAAAGAGAGAATCTATGGGAAATCAATGGACCACATTCATCCTCACTTTTGATGGAACAAAGGCCAAGATCTATCCTCCATTACAGCTATCCTAAAGCACCAAATGAGTTGTGTCTTATGCTAGTGTGGACCAATGAGAAAAAGCCGTGCAAGAGATTGAAGCAAAGCATCCCATTGGTGAAGATAATTTTTATGGGCTGTCCACCATTTCTCAAGGAGAAAACATGTTGTGGCCTAACGTCCTACTAGTGGAGTATAAAAAGGTGGTCTAAGGAGAGAATCTAGGAAGTGAAAGATTTTTGGAAAAACAACTTCAACAAGATCTTGACCATCTATCCTAGGGCAAGCACATGATATAAGGACAAAAAGAGGAGGAAGCTTCCTAGGAGTGAGATATGATCTATAAAGGTTGGGAGGAAGGAAACTTCCTCAACCAATCCCATCACCCCATTATGTTTTCACGTGGAACAACTCCTCACCCCACACCTAGAGTTCAAGGCATGAAAGATAAGAGGAGGAAAGAGATAAGAAAGGAGGAAAGGTGTCAATTTCCTGTCCTAAAGGAAACTTTCACCTCCTTAGAGATCTCAATGTGATGCATAAATGCAGGAATGGTGCAATGCATGGGAGGCTGCTCACCATTTGCATTCAACACAAAAGGAAGAAGCAAGGATTTTTCTCTATCCCCATATCATACATGATCAAATCCTAGAGAGGAGAAGAGGCATCCAAGGAGATCAACTACCATCCTCTCCCATCTGTCATATACCCTTCCACATAACCCCTCTTTCATCATTCTTCTTCAATGCACAAACACTCTTTCATCCATTTCTCTTCCACCCTTTCACATTCATGAGTCCCTATTTCTCTTTTCAACACAATGCACCATCCTTCTCCTTTATTTCTTAAACCATAATGCATACTCCCATCCACCTCTCATACTCCTTTGCATTCAATCAAAAACCCTTTCCTCTCTCCTATACCATTCACGAAACACTCCTCCTTACATCTTTCTTATTTTCTCACGCACTCCCTCTCTCTCTCTCTTCCATTTTTCTCTACTACTTAATGCTTCACCCATTTCCCTTTCATCTTTTCCATCACCGCCCTCCTTAGTCTCTAATGTATCTTTATCTCTCACTTTCTCTTTGTTATCCACACACTACCCCATTCTCCCATCATCTCTCATAAGTTTTCCACACCCCATCATCTTTTGTTTCCTACGCACACATTTCTTGGATGATTGGTTGGTAAGTTGTTTTCTCCTCTAGGTTGTAGGTGATTGGATGGTATCCTGTATGTTTGGTTGAGTGACACAACAATCATAAGTCACCCCTGGTTGTTCAATGAGTTGGTATTACAGGTTGGAGTGAATCAAAGGTACTTTTGTTGAGTGACACAATGAAGGAAACCTCGGTGATATTGGTCCTTTCCGTAGGACTTTAGTTTATTTTTAGTCATGATTTCTTTTTCTTTATGTAATATTGTTGTAATCTTGTATATATTTGAATTTTAAATCATTGGAAGTGTTATTTTTATTCTATTATTCATCTCTTATTATTATTGCTTTTGTTAATTTAAGTTTCCTTTATTATCAGTTGATGTTTCTTGCATATATTAATTAGTGAGCATTAGTATTAGTTTAGCATATTAATTAGTAGGGTGTTTAGGTAAAATTAGTAGATGTAATGTTTAGTATAATGTTAGAAATTAGTACGTTAGGCAAAGTTTTCATGTTAGGGTTAGGATGAAAACACATTAGTTTAGGATATTTATGCTAAGTGAACTTAGGTTTCTAAGTGCTTCATTATCAAATTTAGGATTAGCAAACTAAATCATAAAATTAGTGTTCTCTTCAAATTGAGATACTAGTTATGTTAGGCTAATTAATTTGGTAAAGAGAGTCATGGATAATTTGTGACATAAGAAGCAAGTTATACATTGAATAATATACCAAATTAGGCAAAACTCTAAAAATGAGAAAATCTAAAAATTTGGGCTTTTAATGACAATATCTTCCGTGCTCTAATTCATTGAGAGTTATTAACATGTCTAATCTAGAAAACTAATTTGCTTAATATTGAATCTATGTAAATTTATTGTGTTGGATTCTAAACCCTAGATTTAGAAGTTTGGAAGATTTTCTCTTTTAGTGTTTTTATGTTTAGTTGAGTTATTAGCTTAAATTAATTGACTAGGTTAAAGTGATTTCATATAGATTTTAATTGAAATTCTAAAAATCCCAAAATTAAGTCCTCATGCTATGGACCCATACTTGCACAATCTATACTTCAATTGACCCATGCACTTGTGGAATATTTTAAAACACTCCACGCTTTTCAAAAGATAAATTGAAAAAACTATGTTTTACATGCTAAACAAGTTTTTGAAAAGATTGGTTCTCCTTTGTTTTCAAAAAGTGCATAGAATTCAAGATTTGATAGCGTAAGTTGTTTAACTAAAATGGTGCATGTAAGCACAACTTAGATGATCCAAGTGTATGTGTAAAATTATGATTTTTAGCAAGTTAAATTTACTTGCCAGCATGATCTTTGGAATCTCTCAAATGAGATGTTTCTCCAAATGTGTTTTTGGAAAGTTTTGATGTTCTAACTAGGATGGCAAGACCTTAGTTCATGAAAAATAAATTATTTGTAAATTATATTTGATGAGATAGTAGGGATAGTGATACCCTAGATATGTACTTTTGGCAGGCTAAAGTGTCTAGTGGGAACTATTCTAAGGGGTTGTATAAGTTGGCTTTATTGTCCCTACTTAATAAGGTTGGAAGGTATCAAATGCCAAAAGGTGATAATGTACTCAACTGGCAGTAGAGACCACTATAGGTGATTCATAACACCCTTTCAAGATTGGATGTAGGCCCCATGATGACACAGTCAAAGTCCCTCTAAAATACTAGTGGGCATAAGATTTAGTAATATGGTCATAAGCATAGTAATCCAATGAGATTTATGTTTTAGCTCCAGGGGAGTCAGACGACGGCTCTATATAAGATGAACTAGGGTCCTATGTAAGATGAACTTAAGATTGTTGCTAGATGAGTGGTCATGATCAATTGGCAGATGTACTTGCCAAGACACCAAAGGTTACAATATATGCGTGGGGCGGATACCATGGCTTTTTGAGTCTGTGGCCTAGGTTTATCTACTAAGTATGGTGCATACTCAAATAAAAATAAACATGTAGGTTCATTACAAAAATGATAAAAATAAAAATATAGATTCATTACAGAAAAGCATAGGAGTAAGGAGAGGAAGACCTATGCTATGCCTTAAGAAAACTGTGAGGGCCTACCAATTTAGAAATCATTTGTGTATGAAAATACTATTCGTATAATAAGGCATGAGATACCAAAACATTTATTTCTATTGATAAATACATTAGTAATGTGACTATGATTGATTCATCTTGGGCCACCATGTTATTTGAGTTTGTGATACATATTAAATAGCTTAGATGTGGGCCTACTTTTGAATAGGAAAGTATTTGAAAGAGAAAGCAATTTGAGTTTTATAAAATGGTATTTCAAAGAAAAATATTTTTATGTTAATTTGTATTTCTAAATAAGATTTCAAAAATAGGGATCGATCCCACCTTTGAAAAATAATTTTTGTGAAAATCATTATTTAAAAAGTCAAGTTGCCACATTACAATTTTAAGAACATGGTTTGATCTAGATCCGGCCCTTAGTTTAGAGAATAGCATATCTAACCAAAGATGAAGGTCCAATGGTTTAGATCTAGCCCTTAGTTTAGAGGATGCCATATCTATGCCAAAGATGAAAAACCAATGGTTTAAATCTAGCCTAAGATTGCAATCCAATGATCTAGATCTAGTCCTTGCTTATAGAAAGCTAAGATCTATCCTAAAGATAATGATCCAATAGTGTAGGTCAAGCCCTAGCATCCAGGATGATGGGAGCTAGCCTAAAAATAATGATCCAATAGTTCAAATTTAATCCTAGCTTAGAGGATGCAATGATCGAGCTTAAAGATGAAAATCCAATAGTTAAGATCTAGCCATAACCTAGAGGATGCTAAGATCTATCCCAAATATAAAGATCCAATGGCTCATATCTAGCCCTGATCTAGTGGATGCTAAAAACTAACTTAGAATCTAAATGTATAGATCTAGCCCTAGCCTGGTGTACACTAAGATCTAACTCTAAATAAGATCATAAGTTTTGATCTAACCTCTACCAGATGGAATCATGATCTGACATAAAGAAGAATTTGAAAGTGCAAGATTGATCTAATCTAAACCTATCAATCTAATGGGAATAAAGATCCAAGGGTCGAGATCCACTTAACCTAATTGAACCATTGCAAATCCAAATTTAAAACTCTAATCCATTTAGCCTAAGTTCAATGGCCTTGATTCATCTAGCCTAAGTCAAAAAATCATAATCTATCTATCCTATGTTCAATGATCATCATTGATCAAGGATCGTTGGTCATCTAACCTGAGCCTAACAACCTCTATAAATGACGACATGATAGCAAGAACATTCATTATCCATATAAAGGTGGTATGCCCTACATGGCTAGTGCATGCAAAAAAAGAATAATTATTTATTCAATTTTACATAAATTTTCTATGCAATAGTAGCAACCCCTTGTGTGGATATGCCATTACAGTATCCATGTGACGGTGTTATTGCCTTGCGGGGATTATATAAAAGGATTATTGTTCTATTTAGTTTTATGTAGATATTCCATACAATAGTGGCAAGCCCCAAGTATTATATTTCATACATTATCCACACATAGGTGGTATGCCCTATGTGGATAATTCATGGAAAAAGGATAATTATTTTATTCAATTTTTCATATATTATCCATGCAAAAGCAGAAAGGCCCTACATGGATATTTTGATACTTAGGATCAATAATTCATGAGAGTGGAGAGATTGAGAGGGAGGTTACTCATAGAATTCAAGTGGGTTGGAACAAATAGAGATGCACCTCTACAGTTTTGTATGACCGACAACTGCCACTCAAACTGAAAGGAAAATTCTATAGGATGTTTGTAAGGTAAGTCATGCTCTATGGATCAAAGTGTTGGGAGTTAAGGAAAAACATGTAAATAGGATGAGCATAGCTGAAATGAGAATGTTAATATGGATGAGTGGCAAGACAAAAAAGAATAGAATTAGAAATGAAAACATTAGAGGAAATTTAGGATTAGCATCAATAGGCAACAATATGAACAAGATTAGACTTAGATTGTTTGGACATGTTCAACAGAGATCGAAAACGACACCAATTAGAAGGAATGAGGCAATCCAAGTGAAAGGTTCTAAAAGGGCAAGGGGAGGCTCAAAAGAACATGCATAGAAGGTGGGAGAAAAGATTTAAAAACTTTGGGGTTAAATGAAGACATGATACTTAATAACAAGGAATGGAGGAATAAGATTCATGTGGCTGACCCCTAATCAAGATAAGGTCTTGATGATGATGATGATCCATACAAAGTTGGCACACTCTACGTGAATGGTTCATGAAAAAATAATAACTATTCCACTTTATGTAAATAATTCACATGAAGGTGACCATGTAAAGGAACTAATTCACACAAAGTGGATAATTCTAACGAAGTGGGCACTAGTTGTGAGAACGTCCTAATGTGACGATAATTCTAACCTAGTGGATTCTAGCTATGCACGAGCCCTAATTAAGGTGACAATGACTTTAACCATGCAAGTCCCATCATTAAGAGTCCTAAGTAGATAAATACTTTGACCATGTTCTCTACCTAAATTTTCACCCATACTTTACATCACATTGTGTGTATAAAAGACATGCTAAGACTCCAATAGATTTAAACCTCATGCCCTCTTAAAATTAACTGATTAGTGGCTAGAAGCATGCCTTCTCCTCCTACATTGAATGGGTAAATAAGTGCAAAATCTATGCCCCCTATTGCTACTCATATCCTAAAATATGTAGAAAAAGGACATTACTATGTGTTTAAGGTTATGATAAAATTATATGTATTTAAGTGACAAAAGAGAGAACATGTCAATGCTACACCTAATATTAAATAAAGAGGTTTCAAAGGTCAGACACTCTCATTGAATCAAGGTAAGACTTTGAAAAGATATCTTCGTGCACCAAACATTAATTAGATTGCTTTGTAAAACTGAGTCAACAACAAAATCATTTTGTAAATGAATTTGCAATAGGTTTTGATCCAAAGTCAAAACTAAAGTATACAAAGAAAATTGAAGCTAAGACTTATGCTTAGTTATACACAATCAATCTCTAATCAAGGTTCTTTTGTGTGTGTGTGTGTGTGTGTGTGTGTGTGTGTGTGTGTGTGTGTGTGTGTGTGTGTCTATATCTATATCGATATATATATAGACACACACACACACACGTATACATATATATTCAATAATCAAACATTGTCTATATGTATTCAATAATCAAAAGATTGTTTGTATGTATTCATTCATCAAAGGAATGTAACTAATAGCTATTAGAGACTGATAAGTGTAATCACAGGACTCGATCTAACTAGAGGAATATACTCATAATCACTTAATGTATAGTGAAATATAAGAAACCCATTTCTCTTAGGAGAAACTGACCCTCATTTTTCCTTTGTGTGATTATTTGCATTCATTGTGCACAATGCAAAACTTGACATAGACACTTATAGACCTAGTTTTAAGAGTCAATGGGTGAGCACATACTAAACATAAGTTTTAAGAGTCTAGGGGTGAGTTACCGACTAAACATACTTTAGGGCCTACTTACATATTAAAAGTGGAGTTCGAGGACTAATTGCATACCAAAGCCCCACATATATTTCTCATGAACAACAATGGTAAACTCACCATTCCTAACCTAGAATATGTTGAATGGAGAGTCAATGATTAAGCACTACTTGGCTGTTCTTGAATTGTTCTGAGAAAATATTACAGCTTTTTGTATGCATGAAAATGCCAAAGAAGTTTGCGACATGCTTGAACAGATTTTTGGATTTTTAAATGAAGCACTTATTTTCCAATTGCACACAGTAACTGCAGAGTCTGTAAAAGGGAAATTTCAATATCTTGGGCAATGTAGCCAATGAAAAACTTATTTCTAATCAATTACTTATGATGGGGATTTTGTTTGGCCAGTAGAGTTTTTTGTCATTATCTCTTGAAATCATGGACATAGATATAGTGAGATGACCACGTGATTCAAGTAAGATCTTTGCTTGCTCCTATTCCATTTGCAGATGATTATACACTCACCACTCTAGTAAAATGATTGCTATTAATCCTCTTACAGGGACTAACATTCCACCATCTAATGTGCCTACCTCCTGCAAAACACAGCTTATAGTTCTTTACAACAAAAGATGTGGGGGTATAGGCTTTGTGTTAAATTACATAGAAACTTCGATTATAATATAAGGATATAGCTAATGATTTGTAACTAGTGATCTAGGCACCTTTTATTTGGTGAAAATCCTTTAGCCATCGTGTTACAATTCAAGTTGGAGCCACCACTTGTGGATATGGGCCACACGTCCCTAGCCTATCATAGGCTTATAACCAAAGATCTAGGTTCTAAATCTTTCTATGGAAGATCATTAGTCTTCTACCACTAAATGAGCTATGGAGATCAAAAGAAATGATTTGATAAAATTTTAAATGTAGTCATTTCTAGAGAGAGAAAAAAAAAAAAAAACAAATGGATTAGCATTATACTAATTTTTCCTTGGAAAATTATTTAGAGCTAATAGCAACCCAGAATCCAAAAATTGAACATGTAGAGAATGAAGGGTAAACTAGAACTCAAAGTAGCTGAAGATAAGAAATACTTGAGAATAAATTAAGCCTAATTAAACTACATCAAGAAAAGTAAACTAAAACAAATTCAAAACAAGGTAAGCTAGAGTGAATTAAGCTAAACAAAACTAAACTAGAACTGAAAAGGAAATAATTACTCAAAGGTTGCTAATGAAACCCTTCCTTCAATTTAAATCCCTCTTTAAACTTTTCTCAAACTCCTAGGAATCTCCTCCAAGTAGTCAAAATAGCTCCCTTAGGTTGAGTTCTAGTGTTTGTATGATTGTGTTGTTCCTAATGTAGTTGTTGTCCTCTTATTGTTGTTAGAAACTTTTCCTTTTATATTACCGAACATTAGGGAGTTTAGGTTGTAGGACAATGAACCTAGACTAAATAGTGGAATCCTTGGACAGTTAAGAAGATAACTAGGAATGAAATATTTTGTAGCAAGGAATTAGAACTAGAAGATCTATATAGAGTTTAGACATCTCAGCCTTAACTATTTTTAACAACAAGATGTCTTGGAGAAAAAGAGAGGAAAAGGGAAAGAGGAAAGGAGATAAAGGGAGGAGAATAAGAAGAGGAAGTCAGACACTCTTAACAAATCAAAAACCATGGTGGAAAATTTTGGGGCAAGGGGAGAAGCTCAAGAAGAAACAGTTAGTTTTCATGTAACTTGACTATAACTTGGTGATTCTGAAACTACATTATTTTTAAAAATAGTTTTCATGTCTTTTTCACAAGAAAAACATCCCCCATTTCTAATATTTTTATGTGTGAATGTACGAAGTATGATTGTGGCAGTAATAGTAAAGTTTTGATTGAGTTTTTCTTGAGAATTTAGACATTTTGTAATGCTTCACTAGTTTGCTTATTGTTTTTTGCAGTAATTATGCTATGCTAAGAACATTTAAACATGTGCTATTCATGCTTAAGTTGGAAATTTTTAGATGATTACCATGCACTATTAAAACACCATATGTTATGATCCAAGTATTGGTGTTTTGAGAATGATTTTCGTCATGTCTAGTGGTATTTGTAGCCTAAGATTTGTCATTGATTTAGCTATTGTTTATACCAAATTTTTCATAATTATAATCAGCCATTTGAAGTATGATTAGATGAAAATTTTTATTATTTATCTAGCATGGAAATTTGGATGATAAAAAATAGGATTTTTGTGAGTTTTAAGAACTAAGAATTTAGCTTAATCATAGTATGTTTATGCACTGTTTTTAGCAAGTTTTTCAAAGTCGCATACATGATTTTCTATGATGTATTCACTTGCATATTAATGAACATGATTTTAGCTTATGATTCATGAAAAATTATATTCAAAAACAGGTTTGTAAAATATGTTTTATGAGAAAGAAAATGACATAAGAATCAAGTTTTAAATCATTGTAATGTGTTGATTGGTTTACATGTTTCACTTAGGAATTCAAATTGGGCTTTCATATTACTATTTTAACATGTGAAATATGCTTCTTTTGGTATGGTTTTTCTTAACATGAAATTCCAAAAAAATTTATTTTTTCATACAGGTCTTATGCATAAGAAAATAATGGGTTTAAACATGACTCTGGGAAAGAAGTTCAAGATTTCATTTAGACTATTTTTTAATGGAAATTCATATCAAGTTGCTTAATGTTTTGGGTTGAAAACAATACCTGAGAATCATATTTGTGACACTATAAAGTTGAGTCATGAAAAGTAGACCATTGGCAAGTTTGCTAAGTTACTTGAAAACATGGTCCTTAAGATTTTATGTCGAACTAATTTTGAGCATGTTTCCACCTAAAAATTGGTAAATTTTAGAACATTATTTGAGTTTATATCATGTATAGTTTTAGCATAAGAGTTGGCTAGAGATTTGATGTTTGAGTGTGGTTTGAAACCATGAAAATTGAAGCTAAATGATACTTGAGTTTTGGCCTATGTTGTGCCATGAAACTATGTCTCTTTGAAGTGACTTTCAAAACTATATATAAACACTTATTTTAGCTTGAGTGAACTATGGATATGCACTTGTGTAATTACTTCGTAAAACTATTGTAATTATATAATTTTGATAAGTGCAAGGATGAATTTTTGGAAAAGATTATGCAAAATATGAGGGTATAGTGCTACCCCGTATTTTCTCTATATATGAGATAGGCTCTACGCCTAATAGAAGCTATACTAGAAGATTTTTGATAAGTTGGCCACCTAGTATCCAACCATTACAGGTGGTAGGGTATCCATGACCAAAGAGTGTTACCATTTTTCTTGACTGCAAGGGAAGGTACAATGACTAGAGGTGATCACAACACCCTTTCAATATGTACTTTGTATGCTTCCATGAGGACATAGTGTAGTCCCTTTACAATACCAAAGGGCATACATTGTAATAGATCTAACATGAGCATTCTAAGACCATGAGATTTTTGTGTTTTGTGCTTCGTGAGAGCATGATTAGGGTTCACAAATGAACCTAGATGAGTACTTGAGATAGCATTGGCAAATGTGCCAATAAGAGTTTAATGAAACTCTGTAAGCACTAGAGTGTTCCTGGATGATTATTTTGATATCTTTATGGTTTTGATGCATCATGGTATTACTTGAGTTGTTAAGTTACTATACTTGTTTCTCTATTAACATAGGATATATGGATGTAAGCTTCCACCATGAGTGTGCTATGATGCATTGCATGAACGACTCATAAGAATTTAGTCATGAGGTTTTATTTTATATAAACCTGATTTCAAACACATCTAACTGCTTGTGTATCATATGTCATAGTTTTCAAAGTTATAGTTTTGGTTTTATCTACTTGGTATCTTTGTATACTCAATACATCACAAACCGTATTGATTATTTTGGAAAGGTGAATGTTTTGGACTAGGAGATTCAAGGAGCTAGAGATCAAAAGGAGTTGCTAAAGTGAGACACCAGTTGCAAGAAAAACTATATTTATTATTCATTTTTTCTTGGACTATTGATGCTGTGATACTATGCTTTTAAAACACTATTTGAGAAATGTAAACACATTTTGAAAGTCAAGATCCCTATTTGACTTTGTTTTTCTTCAAAACCATAGTTCTTTTCAAAATAGTTGAAGGTCAAACTCAAGTTCAAAAAATGATGACCTACATCTAAGTCCCATACACAACATTTAATTTTGAAATATTCCCAAGCATTACCATCGTGGGCATAGTTGAGCCCTATGGTTTGAGGATTTACTTGCATTGCATATGGCATGACATGAGGTTGGTCGATCATACCATATATCCATGAGTTGGATTCAGATGAGCATCTTATGCATATCATTATGTTTATGATATATATGATACTTTCGACTTGGATTATGTGATTCTTTAAGTCATCAGTATTCCAATTCGACAATGGTTTTTAATATCGATATTGACCATGATTGTTCGAACATGCACATGTTTTAAAGAGCATATGATTTTAAACATAACATGCATTGTAAAACTAGTAGTGATAGACTCTTACTGAGTATAGTATATACTCACCCAATCCTTAACATTTTTCAAGATAGCTCCATTCACGAGTAGAAGACCCCTCAGAAAATGTTAGTGGTACGAGCAAGTAAATCAAAGGAGACAATTATACATGTAAGTAAACACTCTACCCTTTGGACATGTATTTGTATTTACTTACAATTGGGCTATGAGCTGTGACTGGATAGACCTGGGGAAAACATTTATGATTTCTAAAGTTTTTCAAAAGCTACTTTGGTTGTTGTGAAAGCAAATGACACTCGGGGTTTTAAAAATGAGTTTAAAACTAAAGATTTTCTGCTGCATTGCATGGTTTTTATAAAATGGTTTTCAAATAGGGATGCATCCTACCTTAAGAATTAGATATTGCATTTAAAAATGCATGAGAAAACCTGGGTCGTCACAATAGTAGTTTCATCTAAGAACTTCTCGCCAGTATGGCCACTGAATGTGCCATCTTCCAGAGAATGGATCAATCAATGGGTTCTGTAGTCCTAACCTTTTTTTGCTGTCAAACAAAGGCACTATAGTTAAAGAACATATATATAATTATAGTAGCATTTAATCGAATGAGACAAATTATCATAGATGCTTACTTTGCGCTCTTCTAAATAAGAATAGCCCATCCTAGATAGGTGGTGCTGCAAATTTTTTTCATGCACCTTTCTTCCCCTTACACTCTTTGCTGCACATTTTTACATGTGTGATCAAGTACAATAAATTGAACGTTACATGTAATTAAAAGAATGAAGCATTATTTTCGCACATACCTCAAACTCAGAGGAGGTGCAGTTCTGTACAAATGCATTCCAAACCTCCTGGTCGATGACGTTGGAGTAAATGGAAGGCACCGTGTATAGCCTTGATAGATCTTTGACATTTGGAACTAGGTACTTGCAAACAAGGTAGTTCTTTCATTTTCTCCATTGCTCACCAGCACATTGTAAAGCACGCATCTTCTTATCATTCGGCACATCAAAGGCAAACTACAAATGGAAGACATCAAATTACTATATTTGAAAAATAAGGAAAGTTATAATGTAAATAATACATGTACTTAATGTTTACATACCTTCACCATTTCCCATATTGAATCTTTGGTCGAGGATGGAATAAGTTTCCAATCATCAAATGTGATAGGAACCATGCTTCTTACTATAGAGCAGATGAAACTACTATAAGCAGGGGCACTCTGACCAATTTCTTACCCTCTACTATTGTATTGGACAGCTTCTTTAATTCCCATTGATTTTCTCTTGATAACCTTTTCCATTGTTGTTCACCCTCATGTGAGCCTCTTGTTCGTACTCTTCATTGAATGTCTGTTCTTCAATTTGATGTTCTCCTGGTTCCATCGTTACTACAAAGAAACATTCAATGATATTAGAACAATACTTTTAAATGGCCTTTTAATAATTACATGCTAATTAGAACCCTCATCTAAGTAAAACATGAATAATCATCATCAACAACAAAGGAAAATATTAATTTGTTCTCCAAGATAATAGATTTGCTTATAATATGTAGTATCAACTTTATCACCAATAAAAAGGCACAATGAAAATTCAAGTGAATTATTTTTCTATCATTTATAGTATACTAATACTCATTTTCATGAGACAAACTCTCTCTCTCTCTCTCTCTCTCTCTCTCTCTCTCTCTCTCTCTCTCTCTCTCTCTCTCTCTCTCCTTATGAAGACCCAGGTTTTCTTTTAAAACCTTGAGTATCATTTTTCTTTTCTCAAAACAAGGATTCTTGGTGAAATGAGTGCTCATTTCTACCAAAAATTCGACAGAGTTTCCTGTATTTTTTGGACATATGATATTTAACGCAAGTCATTGCAAAATATCTGATAAACATTCATTGACAATTATTTTAAAAACATAATTGGAGACTCTATCTCCTTTTCATGTAAAAAGTTGTGCTAATACTCATGCTAGGCATTAGTGACCATTAAACTTAATGTGAATAATCATGACAATGATTATAGATGTTGAATTTAAGTTATCATGGCTGATTGGGCAATCAAAATCTTACTTAGTCATGAACTTATATGAAAACATGTTCATGGACACAACATATTAACTACTTGTGGCTATGTTATTAGAAAGCTTCCATGCCTTGAAAAGCAATGCATAGGATAGCCCATTTAATTGTTTGGAAAGAGTGTGGGAAGCCTAAGATAGCCCATTTAATTTGTTTAGAAAGACTGTGGGAATCTTACGCTTCTAGAGAAAACATAAAATAATATATTTGTCACTTCAATTCGCAACTTCTCAACATGACATGTATTATATTTATTAGATGCAGAGCAGTTAAGCCTATAATGATCAATCTTAGGCTCAAAAGGGTATATTAATTTGTGATTATGAAAGTAGCCTATTAGAAGCAAAGTTTTAAGGGCTTCCCCTTCTAGAATTAAAATGTGACTAATTTGGTCCTTATGACAATAGTGCAACTTCCTTAGATGACTTGAGATCTATGTGCATGGGGCAGCTACACCATGCTACTAAGTGCATTTCATTCAAACATCAACAAAAGGATTTGAATTCAAAGTTCTTCAAAAACTTTTTTATTTTAAAAAATTCTAGTTCACCCCAGGACTTATAGTGTCAAATTGCATGATTTTACAAGTACAACAAATCCCAATAGAAATTTCACCAATTTCCATCCAAATTGCATCTAATTTCTATTAAAGATATGGAAAATCATAACAATTTTGGCAAATCCCAAATCCAATAAATTAGGCAAATCCTTAATGCGAGTAACATGCACTTAGCATAGAACAAAAGGTAATGTTTCATATTAGTATCTATTAGTATTCATGAAATCTCTTTGGAGGCCTGGATTTTTTGAGTAAACACACAAAGGCCTTAACTTTTGAGTTGTGCATTTGCACTTCAAATTTTAATGATCTATTAAATTCAACGATGGAACTCGTCATATGTCATTCACATGCATCTTCTAAGGGACATTATATGAGAAAATTCCTGCCAATGGCTTTCTTTCTCACTTTCCTCTAACACTAGTTTAAAGCTCCCCTTTAAGTAGTTGGAGAAGCAATGGAGCCATAGTTCAATAGATACTAATTTCCTTATTTATGGATTGAGTGAGAGAGATTGGAGAGTGGAGAATATATATTGGAGCTCTAGTTCCAACAAATGTTAAATTTCAATGTTTTGGATTATTGTTGGAGTGAAAAATGGTTATAGAATTTGAGCAAAGGAATTTGGGGTAGAAACACCTTCCTATGATATGTATAGGACTTATTTGTTTAATTCTTTTATTATCTTTTCATAAAATATTTTTTTTCTTTTTAGATTTTTTAGGGTATTTTAATGAAAGAATTATATTCTATATAGTAGGTATTAGATAATTTCTTCTATTGTCTTCCATTATGTTTTTATTATTTATAAGTGATTCATCAACTTCTATGTTTTGTGAATGAAAACATTATAGTCGTTTTAAAGCTTTTTTTTTAATGTGATATTTAAAAAAGAAAAAAAAAAAAAAAAGGTTTACTTTACTAGTCTACGTGTGTCATATACCTTGCTTTTATGGGTTTTAGATGCAACTGCGTGTGCTATTTACCATGAATTTGGGAGCTTAGAATGATAAGTGGGTGCCATTATTAAAGTCGAAGCAATCAAAAACTATAAGTGGAAGATCGACCTTACCTATACTAAAAGGGGCGTACTTATCAAAAGTAAAGGTGAAGGAAACTTTCATACATGCATGCAAGTGTTCAAGAAACTTTCATACATGCATGCAAGTGTTCCACCACCTTGGGAAGCTTCTAAGGGAAGCTCAAATCATATACATTGCATGCACATACAATGAGAGCTTTTTTAAAATAAAACAAGCTAGAAGACTGGGCCTACATGAAGACTTCCTCCCTTCACTCTCTCTCCTACTCAACCAAGAGATGGGGCACCCTAAGGAGCTATATGATTTTTGTCTAGCAAGCTATGAGTGAAACTCAATCCCATGATTTAACATGAGAAAATTAAGGAATAAAAGTAGAGAAAATAAAAGAGATGAGAAGAGACACAATTTACTAAAAGTCTATTGATTGAAAATCATTCTTACTTTTCAACCATCAAAGGCCAAGATATATCCTTGTTTAATCAATCAAGAATGGATCAATGAGAAGATAGACTACAATAAAGACCAAACTAAAGCCCCATTGGTAGAGATTTTTTCAATGGGCTGTCCACATACAAAATAGGAGGAAAAAACGTCTTTTAGAAGGGAAGACATCCAACTCTCATTGAATGCCATTGGTGAGAGAAACTAATGGTGGACTTGGAGAGAACAAACCTAGAGATGATAAGGAAATCTCAAAGCAATCTATGTCATCTACTCTAAGGCATGCCCATCCAATGGTTCATTTTTCTTTCAGACCTTTTGAACTTACTACACACACATAGAACTCCATGCCTCATCCCCTACTCCTTTCTATTTTCCAAATCCTTTCCCTGATTTTCTCCCTCTCCCTTCTATCTCTTTCCCTCCCACTTTTTCTCTTTCCTCACTCGCCTTATCACTTTCTACTCTACCTCATCTCCTTGTGTTACTAAAAATGGTTGAATGGTATACAACATGGTGTTAATTGACCACGAGATAAAGTAGGATGGGCTAAGATGGAATGAGATAGCCTACGTTTTAGGTTTCTTAGGTCATCTGCTTGTTAAAAAATCTTCCATCTCAATTGATTGTCAATGGTGCATGAGATGAATTGAGTTTTAAACTTCTCATCTCATTTGCTTCTTAGTGGCTAATTGAGAACTGAATATTAAGAAAGTGAATACCACCTTATGTAGAGATAATATAGTATAAAATCAAGTTGTTCGCTCTCTCTCAAGAATTCAAGCCAGACTTCTTTTTGGTTGAGATGGCAGGACAAACAAAAAGAAGCCCTCATTTTTTCTCCATCTTGTTTGTCCATAAGTACACTAGCGATGAGAAATAAGCTCATACAAATTATTAGTGGCAATACATGTTTCATGTTACAAGCTAAATGAGATCAAACAAAATGCATTTAAGGCAGGCTCACATACATAAGTTTTACTTAGTGTTCTATTAGAGTGAAGCCACAAATCATGCAAAATGAACCCAAATATAAGTCTCATGCAAAGTGACCCATACATAAATTTCACATTGAGTGAGACCGAATATACAAGTTAATTATTTACATAGTAATTGAAATGGTCCTAGATAGGCTTGATGTTATATTTTGTTACAAATGGTGTTATATTTTGTTACAAATGGCCAACAGACATGTTTTATGTAGAGTAGGGCCTTTGGCAAATCTTACATATAGAGAGACTAAATACACAAGTGTCTATCAAGATGGTGTGCAAAGTAAGCCCACATATAGGTTTATACTATATTATGTCAAAGTGGCCCAACACATGTTTCACAAAAAAGGGCACATATTTCATTTATATCAAAATATTACAATAACTATAATAATGACAAATAATATTTACATAGTAATTGAAATGGTCCCATAGATAGGCTTGATGTTATATTTTGTTACAAAGGCCAGCATACATGCTTTATGTAGAGTAGGGCCTTTGGCAAATCTTACATATAGAGAGACTAAATACACAAGTGTCTATCAAGATAGTGTGCAAAGTAAGCCCACATATAGGTTTATACTATATTATGTCAAAGTGGCCCTACACATGTTTCACAAAAAAGGGCACATATTTCATTTATCTAAAAATATTAAAATAACTATAATAATGAAAAATAATATATTATGTCAAAGTGGCCCTACACATGTTTCACAAAAAAGGGCACATATTTCATTTATCTAAAAAAATTACAATACCTATAATAATGAAAAAAGATATCCCATGCCCGTTTATAATTATTGCCACCCTCTCATTTAAGGTTTTATGTTGAAAGTAAAGTAGGATCCATTTTTTTTGCATGATCTGAATCATTCGTCATAATTGTCATGCCATAGATGAGTCTTGTTCCAAAAATCAAATGACTTCACTATTGCTTTTCTAACCAATTTGAGTTCTCAAATGGATGGTAGTAAAACTAACAATCGAAATAGCTCTATAGAAATTAAAGGTAGGATAACCCCAAGTAGGTGATTGTTTCTTTGTAATAATCTGCTGCAAGACCATTCATATAACAATTTATATTATAAAAAAGGTAGGCCCTTTGGAAAAAAGTACAACAAAATTGGAAATGAGAGTTGTCAGCAATAGTAAAGGTATATAATAATATCATTTCTCATAATAGTTTAATATTATCTATCTGTTTTTGAACCATCATGCCATCTCACTTCATCTTATTCTATCTAATCCAATCTCACAACTCCATCTCAAGGGAAACGCTCCTATCACATGAAGTCATCTCATTAGATAGCATCCTATCTCAAGACATTAAATTATCACCATACATGATGACTCACCCCATCTTCCTCCGTCCCAAGATCCGCTAACACCCTATCAAATATCCAAAGTTCATTGTAGAATAGTCTTCTTATCATTCATCTGGAGGCCAAGAATCAAAGGCCTAAAGTTTTGATGCATGGCACATCCATAGCATGACCTAGCATGTTGATATTTGAACCTACATCTTCTTTCTCTTTTTTTGGTAAAACAGCAAATTATTCTAGATACTAATAAGAAATGTATCTAGCTCAAGTGGAGCCATTCATGTCTGCCTTCTAAGGCTTCACGCAACCAAATAGGAGGGTCTTGTGGGACGATATTTGAATCCACTTTACAGCAGCTCCAGTTTAAACAAGAACACATCTCATAGCATTTTGGTGAATCCCTACAGGAATTCGTACTTCAGCAGAATATTTCCACAGTTCTCTTTCTTTTATCTTAATCTAAACAGACTATACAAGAGGGTATCACAATGATCGAGTGAGAAGAAAAAAGGCATCCCAATATTCCGCATGGCAGGCCTTATGCTTCAGTCATCCATTGCATAACGTACATGAGAGCACTTGCGTGGTAAATGGACAGGACCAACGTCCAACCACACAGCAACAAGCTCTTCAATTCATGACTTATAAGACACCGATGTTAAGACTTTGTAGCGGCTACTCTATCTGAAACCTCTTCTATTCTCCTAATCCCCACAAAATGATGCCACTTACAGTGCTCAAGCAAATCATCTTCTTCCTACTTCAACTGCATGTATTAAAAAGATTACATACAGAAGATTTCGTTTGGGAGTGAGACACGCATCCCTTGCTTTCCCCGTGATCCCCCGCCTGAATAGAAAGAACGCCACGCCTTTAAGTGGGCCCAGGCTCCTTAAGATCCATCACAGTTTTGCCCTTGAGATAGATGGGCCACGAGCCGAAATTTTCACCCAATAAATAATCTTAGCAACTCAGCTTTTAATTATGAGATGGAAGGCAATAATTTCTACTGGCGTTCAACAAAACAGCGGCGAGGATCATCCAATGGATGAGAATAATGAAACATGTCCCATGCAAATCAAGGGTAATGTTAAAGGTTGGAACTTCAGAAACCTGGCCCAACTGGAGTTATAGCCTTTCTTACCATTCAGCTGGGGCTCAAATAGAAAAACAAAGGCACGTGTCACTAACCTCTCAAATTTCCAAGCAAATAGACCCTCAACATTTAGGCGTTTACACTGTCAGACAGATAATTCCAAGGTTACTTGAACCGAGATAAATATAGCCTATCATCAGTATGAGAAGAGCAGCTGGGGCTCTATGAGCTGTGGAATCCCGTGCCTAAATTGTTGGACCGGCTGATGAGAATGCTGGTATTAAGAGAGTGGGGACACTAGTAAAGGCAGGGTTCATCCTCTAGGTGAGCATGATTCGAAAGAAGGCGGTGCTAGGGACTCGATTTCAATAGCAAAAGTTGCAAAGATTCAATAATTGATAGTTATCATCGGAGGGGAAAACAAAGCTACATAAATGGAGAAGGGAGAACAAAACGAAGAAAGGGGAAAAGGGTATAACTTTCACCTTGTAATGGCAACGAACATTACTTACTTGTACTAACGTCATTCTTGAGATGTCCATTTGTTTCTCTGTTATCTCTTTGTGTACGAGAGATACGGGTCTTGAGCAATGGTTAAAACATCTGGTCTCTCTGCTTGGTTGTATGTCAAGCATCTGCGTATCAAATCCTGCAATTTCAAGTGAAAGAATATGAGAACTTATCATAATATGACTTAAATGTTTTTCTTTTCCCACTTCAGTTTATGAGTGTGTGAGGAGCGCAAAGCCCGAAGTCTATTTAACAGAGAAGGCCCATGCAAAGCAAATTGGATTAGGTTTAGGATTGGAACTGAAATTAAAAGCCTATATAATAAAAGCAATCCATGAGAACTCGTGTAAATAATAATTTAAAGCATTGCTTTGAGGAAAGGGAAAATAACGACTGCTGCCATTTCATGAAGGAGAACCATAACTGCACAGATCAGTATCCACATGTACAGCGACCAAGTCAAACAATCCAGTTGACCAGCACAAGTGAGGCCCGTTTTGATGCTAGCTCCAACCTGACTCTCGATCAAGGTTATTGCCAAGAGACTTCCATTACTGCTCTATGCCAATCAACAATTGCTTTAGCATGGCCCACTAGCAACAGTCTGATCGTTAAACTGGTCTCCAAGGCACACAGTGCTAGGAACCGACTTCAAAAACACAGCAGACGGAGCTTTATGGTATTGCACATCCACGAGAATGACAATATTCAAGTTGGACAATATAGAGTTTCTTACAAAAAGCCAAATCGAATTACAAGAGTCAAACAGTAAATAATAAAAAAATTTCAACCAATTAGGTTCATGTGATGCTATTATTAAGCCAAGAGCTTCAACTTTTCCTAATGGTATGTTGAAGGATAATGCACCCTCAGAATCCAATTCAGCTTCATAGGGTTGTATGGGTGCACAATCTGGAAGTTGCAAAAGCTGCTCTTGAGGAAACAGGCAAATATTTAACAATTAAAGATGGAAACAAAATCACCTTAGCTTCATTTGAGACAGAAGGGCGTGAAGGAAACTCCACCTTGCGTGCCTTGATAATTGTGTCCTCACGTAGTATCCGTTCTTGAGTCTGGTCATGCCCAAAAGGGCGTTTGCCAAAGAGCATTTGGTACAGCAAAATACCAGCTGACCAGACATCAACCTATTCCAAAAGCAGACGCATGTTAGAAGAGATGGAAATATCATTAACTCCAGCTCCAGAACAAATTATTTGAGTTCTGTGAGGCCAACAACCAAGTCAACTTGAACTAGAGAGAATGTTTGTTGAGTTTCCCAAGCTCAATATAGATGCACATGCTCAAACGCTACAGCACCCAGTCTAAGGTTTTAAACTAAGCAATGTTGTTTCCTTGAGGCCAGCAAAGTAAAAACAGGTATCCCCTTAACTAAAACCATGTGCAAGAAGTTCTTAAAATATGAGATTTAGACTAAATGTGTTTGAATAAGGAGATTTAGGTAACAAGTTAAGAGCAGTCCATACTCTAACTAAATTATCAAGGTATTATCATATCACTCACCATAATCTGCATTTTGTAACTTGATCTGCAGCTCTGTCCAAAAAGCAAGTCATATTTCAGCAGTATCAAGAGGGCACTACCCATTCACAGAACAGAGTTTGGTTGGTCTACTGTCCTTTGCCCATGATTAGCTTAAAAGCTATCTCCTTGTAGGATCTATAATTGAAGACCTATGCGAGACTTTAATCAAAAAGCAGTTGTCTAATTGACAAATCTGACTGAAAGTCTAAAGAGCAACAAACTTGGTAGCAACTGAATGACAGCCTATTTTGATTCAACTAGAAACTTGAGTTTTCCTTTCCTTTCTTTTATTTTCTGAAAAATCTCATGCTGTATTGAGAATTTTGAAATTCTTTGTGTTGTTCAACCAAGTTCAGTTAGGCTTTACAGAATTCAGGTAAACCTTATACAGGTTAACTTTATATGTTAACACAGGCTTAATTAAGATTCATTGAGCTGACCTGAAAAAGGAAATCAGGAGATTGATAAGCCAAAGCTGTGGGCGTAGATAGCCAACTAGTAGAATATAACAATTGAAATGCCATGAGAAAGAGCATCTTTCTTCCATGCCAAAAATCACCTCAACAGATTGATAATACACATTCACAGCTTACATAACTGCCCAGGAGGACATACTGATCAGCCACAAATACAGTTGCACTATTGACGATGCTACTCTGGAGAAGCCCTATAAGATTAATAGGGGAAATTACATGTTTTCCAGTCTGAATTTTGCGTTACAAAGAAAAGTCTTTATATTGTTTTGACATTAGTAAATCTGGACAAGGATAGTTCATATTCATGAATCTAGTGTAACAGATACTAAAGGCTACCAGGACCAAATGTTCTTCAGATGGTAAATGGCTACATCTGGACAGTTGCACGACATCGTGAATGCCACAAAAACAAGAACAGAATCTTCACAATTTCTAACCTTAGAAGATATAAGAGGGGTCTTGCTTATCTCGAAGCATTCTGGTGGCAAGTACCCGAAAAGACAGGAGAATGCAACTGTGAGCCCTAGATGCACAAAAATAAATAAAAAAATAGAAACAACAAGCATAGAATAGAGAACCAAACAAGAACCAAAACACAAAATATGGAGGCAGCAATCCAGAGCAGAGAAGTTCAACAGAATTTAGTGAACTTTAGATGGCATAAAGCAAGATGATACTGTGATTATTAGCGTGAACTTTGCCAGACTACATCAGTAAAGAAGATCATACTATGAAAATTGAACTTTGGGTTTGGGACTTCCCATGCAAACAGTAGCCACAGCATGCCAAAGGACCAACTTAGGTGGGTCATATGAGTAAAATATTAGGGAGTATACTTGCGTTGGAAGCCAAAAATAAGTGGAAGGGTATTTTAGGAATTAGGGAAGGATTTTGATAATATATGGAGGGGTCTTTTGGGAATAATACAGAGCAGTGGTAAGAGGCGGAATGGTCTTTAGGAAGGTAATTTCATCAGCACAACAGTGGAAAAGTGACATTTTAGTCGTCTGCCGGTAAAAGAGTGACATTTTAGCAACGGAATTCAGCAGATAAAGATGGAAAATCTGCCAGTAAAAATCTCTCTCTCTCCGTGTCCTTGAACAGTTTGTGTGCATTTTTATATTGATGCATGCACAAGTTTGTGCGTGTGTGTGTGCTCTGTGCGTGTCTAGAATTATTCAAAAATAGAAGTACGGATAGGTATAACAAGTGTAGAGTTTGTGTCATGCATTATTTACCAGTCAAAGAGCAAAAATATTAAAAACAACTCCAGAAATATGACTGTGAAAAGTGAAACCAGCAAGAAACAAATTCGTAACAATTTTGCAAAAGAGTAGTTCATTTCTGAACACTTGGAAAATGCAACTGCTGAACCATGCACTTACCAATATGTTCCAGCACCTTGAGATGTGAGCTCCATACCCTGGGATCCAACATCATCGTCCACTATCTTGCTAAGGCCAAAATCAGTTACTTTAGCAACCCCAATCTCGTCAAAGAGAACATTGCCAGGCTTCAGATCATAATGAATTATCTTCTGTGGTCTCTTATTCAGGTACACAAGGCCTTGAAATATCTGAACAATTATAATCCTAGCTTCCCTCTCCGGCAGAACTGGTGCTCCTTTAAGAACTGCATCAAGATCTTTCCCTGAGAAAAATACAAGTCACTAGTAAAGCAAGAAAGACTAGAATTTTACGTGGTCATTCTTTAAACTTATACATCGGAGAGTCATAACAGAAGACTAATGTATTAACTGCTCAGGAAACTGGACACTCCAAACTTAATTAGCTTGTATGTAGACCATTAATGTGCCATTTATTGTAGAAGATAGAAGAGAGATATTCATATTGATATGGATTTATTAATCAGACTTTGTCTGTGCTTTCCTTGAGCGCGCACAATCAATTTAGTCCAATGCAGAGAAAGGTGTGAGAGGACTGTTGTCTATAATACAGATTGGATTTATTGATCAATGTTTGGCTGTGATTTCCATAAATGAGCAAGGTAATTTAGTCCTTAGCACAGAAAAAATATGAAAGGACTTGTAGTATATGATACATAACTCGTAGTAATGTTTGGTTTGAGACAAAAATTATGACATCTTGTTAATAATACTGGATCTGAGTCCTTGGTGAAAGCTTTGACCCTCCTTTCTTATATAATAAGTAACTCAGGGTAATGTTTAGTATGAGACAAAAATTATGATATCTGAGTCCACAGTAAAAGCTTTGACTTGACCCGACCCAACCCGACCCTCCTCTTGTTACTTTTGCAATCTTCCCTCTTTGCTTCTATTGTTTTATTTCCTTGTCAATACTTCAATAGCAACATCTCATTCTTCCGTCTTCACAAGCTTTCTGTTCTTTGTATTTGTGATCTCTCGTCTATGCATAAGAAATAATTCAACATGGCTTTTTGAGTTCAAAAGCTTGCATCAGGTTTTACTGCACAAATTTTGTATGAAAAAAAAAAAATGCATGACACACAGCATAAAAGAATATAAGCAAAACATAAAATAAAAAATAATTTTCCGGCAGGAAACATGATACTTTAATGCTAGAAGAGTTTTGCATAAAATTCACTTGCTAAATTATTGTTTCAATGAAAACTAGAAGACCATAAACAAAGGTAAATAGACAACAAGGTAATACCACTGCAATATTCTAAGACAGTACAGAATGTGTTGTGGTCAATCTCAAAGATGTCCCACAGTTGCACAATGTGATGATGCACCAGGGTCTTATGAATGTTGTACTACCGAATTGCATGACATATGTAACTCTGCTTCTTCTCTTCACTCCATTGTGCATTAAAACCATGAAGCTTACATGCCACATACTTATACTCCACCAAGTCATATGCCTGCTTGAAAGTTCCCACTTCAAATCACTGCAAAAAGGTATATACTCACAAATGCCTTTATAGGCAAAATAATCATCTGCAAATTTTTTTCAAGAAGAGGGCTTGAGAGAAGAAAAACCTTGTCATAACCTTTTGTTATCTAACCACATCCAATATCCTTGAAAGCTTGTATAATGCTAGCCAGCAGGGAATAGAAGATTTTTACCTTGTAAACCTCACTGAAACCTCCCTTCCCAAGAAGGTTTAAGAGGGCATATCGGTGATTCAGAATCTGGAAATTGTTGAAGCGTGATGCATCCTCATCCCTTATACACTTCATTTCACGTATTAGCCTTCCTTTCTCCAGTTCACACCGATCCCTCTCTCTAAAAGAAGCTTCCACCTCCTCATAAAACTCAGAGCATAATAATCATGATTTATAGATCAGCTGTTAAATTGTCAAACAGCAGGTACAAGTTCAGAGCAAAGCTTTTCACAATAAAACACATAGCTTGAGTAGGAAACTAATTGTAACTTGAACTCAAGCATAACATGTGCAGGCTTACACGCTTGATGCTTGCTAGACGGGATTTGTAGATCTCATCCTGGCTTACAAAATCTTCTTCTAGTATTCCTGTTTCAGGGTCACTTCCTTCACCTTTATCTATGAGGAGAAGACAATGTAAAGCAATTAAGGGCAGAAACTGGCAAGGAACACTTTGATAAAGCACATCTTACTTCCGTGCTAAAACGTTAAGATTTGGGTTTAAGAGAAGAAGAAAAAGAAAATGAAGAACTAAAGAAGTTTCAAGGTTCCACATGTTCCCATCACAAGTTCCTGGAGTCCTCTTCTATTTATGTCCGGTAAATGATAATTGATAAATTGAAGAACTTTGAGTTACTTCACATGTTCCAACCACTTATTTTGGCAATTTTGTATTTCCATTGCATAAAGCAAGCAATTTCTGGGAGTTTTAAGAGCTATAAGCCTAGCCAGCTGGCTTTCTCCTTTTCCTTAATTAAGAATGTTCCAGCTACTCTACGAAATGTTTAAGCATAGTCGCCTGAAATGCCAAGGAATTTGGGTAAGCACCTTTTTGAAAACCAAAAATGTGGATCTTCTCTAAAATTCGTGAAACAAGCTGTGATGGGGAAGCACATTTTCTATTTTTGGGCAATGCGAGTTCCTTTTGTGCAATTCATGAAACCCTCTGGAAATTAGATAATTCACCTAAAAAACGTACAAAATTGATGTATTGGTAAATTCTAAAAAAAAGGGCAGCCCCAGTGCACGAAGTTCCCACCTATGCGGGGTCCGAGGAAGGGGCGGACCACAAGGGCTTAAAGTACACAGCCTTACCTTGCATTTTGTAAGAGGCTATTTCCACGCCTTGAACCCATGACCTCAAGGCTACACGATGACAACTTTTACCATTGTGCCAAGGCTCCCCTTCTGTATTGGTAAATTTCAGAAACCAAAAGTAGCTAGATAATAACAAAAAATGGAATTATATACATACATGAGTACTATGGTTCTTCTAGTTATCTATAATATAATTACACAATTAAATTGAATAATATAAAATTATATTGCTGATTTCTTCCTGTTTTGCTCTTGCCCTTTTTGCTTCCCACTCTAGCAACTATGTTCAAGTAATTTTAAGTCGGTCCTAAATACTAAGATTTGACTTTAGGTACAGGTGTTGAGCACCATTTCTATAATTGTATTAAGAGGTCTCAAGATCAATCTTACATCCTTGCATTTATTAATTTTGTGCATGGAGTTTTCCTAGATGCATTATAACTGCCTTAAGTAACTCTGCCTGTGTGGCGTCATGATCTTGCAATCAGTCCCAAGCCTAAATAAAAGAGGGGGGTTGTATCAAATTGCTAGTCGGCATAAAATCTTTTGGCAAATCCTTAACATGAATCTAAAGACGAGCATTTTTTTAGGCTAGGATGTTCCACATAAGTGACGCACTACATTGGAGCCTGGATACAGTGGGAAATGGGCATGGGCTGCTAGGGCATTCCTCATAAGCTACTTGCTGTGTAAGATCCCAGATACGGTGGAAAATAGGCAAGAGCTATTAGGCCGTTTCCCTGTAAGTGACCCACTACATCAGATCCTGGATGCAATGGAAAGTAGGTAGTGTTTTAGATGTCCGTAGGTAAAAAAAACTAGCTCGTGAAAATAAGATTCGTACTGCCACATGGAATAGAGGCACATTGACAAGTAAGAGTATGGAGTTAGTAGATACAACGAAATGTAGGAGAGTCAATCTAGCCTGTCTCCAAGAAACCAAGTAGAAAGGGACTAAAACTAGATAAATTGAAGGGCATAAGCTCTTGTACGTAGGAAAGGATAATAATACAAATAGTGTAGGGACAGTGGTGGATAAAGAACTAAAAGATAAAGTTGTTGGCATTGAAAGAACCAGTGACAAAATTCTACGCATAAAACTTACTCTAGTAGAGAAGATCATAAATGTTATAAGTGCATACACCCCACAATTATGATTAGAAGATTGAATCAAGAGACAGTTTTGGGAAGATATGGAGGGAGTAATGTAATAAATTCCCAACACAAAGGAGATATTTATTGGAGCATAATTAAATGGGCATGTAAGAAAAAGAAAAGGAAAGATATGATTGGATATATGGAGGGTATGGTATTGGAGAAAGAAATGAGATGGGAAAAGATATCCTCAATTTTTCTTTGGCATATAACCTAACTCTAGCAAACACATACTTTAAGAAGAGGGATAAACACTAACCTTTAAAAGTGGATCATATAAAAGCCAAATAGACTTTTTCTACTAAGGAAATCAAAAGATCAATGTGTAAGGATTGTAAGATGATACCTAGTGAGAATTTAACAAAACAATATAGGTTAATGGTTATGGATATCGACAATAAGATATGGAAGAAAGAAAATGAACTTAAGAGGTATAAAAGAATCAAGTGGTGGAACTTAAGGGGAGAAGACAACACCATTCATAAACAAGTTGATGGTATAAGGAAAGTGGAACAATAAAACAAAAGTAAACACCATGTGTATTGATATGGCCTAGTCAATTAAGTGTTAAAAGATATTCCGGGAGTATTTAAAGGTAAAAGGTAACTAGTTAAGGAAACTTAGTGTTGAAGTGAAAAAGTGCAAAAAGTATTAAAGAGAAATGGGTGTGTTTTAAAGCATAACAAAAGAAAAGAAACAACAAAATCTTTGACCAATATAAGAATGCTAAAAAGGTTACTAAGAGAGAAGTGAGATAGGCTAAATTCAAAGTGTATTATGATCCCCATAATAGATTAGGATCAACAGAAAGTGAGAAAGACGTGTCAAAATGACAAGATCAATGAAAGGTGGGAAAATTACTTTCAAAAATTGCTAAATAACAAATGTGCTGAGAATATAAAGATTGAAATAACCATAAACCGAAATAACATTAGACTATATAGATACGGCCATAGGATCAGGATACCTGAAGTTAAAAGAGGCCTTGAAAAAGACTAAATCAGAGAAGGCCCTGGGGCGAAATGGTATACCAATAGAGGTATAGAAGTAGATGGAGATACTTGAATAGTTAGGTTGACAAAGTTGTTTAACAAGATTGTAGAATTGAAGAAAATGTCAAATGAATAGAGGAAAAGCTCTATCGTACCAAATTAAAGAATAAAGGAGATATACAAGCTGCACTAATTATCATGGAATCAAACTTACGAGCAATACCATGAAACTTTGGAAAAGAGTAATTGAGAGGAGCTAACACAAGAGACAAGTGTATCGGAAACCAATTTGGTTTCATGCCTCGGAGGTCTACCATGGAAGCTATTTTACTGCTTAGACAAGTGATAGACAAATCTAGGGAGAGAAGGACCTTCACATGGTCTTTATTGACTTTAAAAAAAACTTATGATAGGGTCCCCAGAAAGTTAATATGGTGGATGTTGGGCAAGAAAGGGGTTTCACAGAGGTATACAGACATAATCAAGATATGTATGAGGAAGCAATAACAAATGTTAGGACCACTAGAGGACAAACCGATGATTTTCCCATCACCATAGGATTGCACCAAAGATCAACATTGAGCTTACACCTTTTCACATTAGTTATGGATGAGTTGACAAAACATCTACATAAAAAGAGACTTCATGGTGCATGTTATTTGCAGATGACGTAGTTTTGATTGATAAAACAAGGGAAGGTGTAAATACAAAGATAGAGTTTTCAAAAGATGCTATAGATTCTAAAGGATTTAAAATTAGACGAACTAAGAAAAAATAAATGAAATGCAATTTTAGCAAGGAGATGAGTGAGAATGAAGCACCATTAAAGATTGATAATCAAGAAGTCCTCTAAAAAGACCACTTTCGATACTTGGGATTGAAAATTCATGAGTGGAAGGATTGAGAGGGATGTTACCTAGAGAATCCAAGTGGGTTGGAACAGATGGAGATATGCCTCTGAAGTTTTGTGTGGTTGACGTCTGCCACTCAAACAGAAAGGAAAATTCTATAAGATGGTTGTAAGGCTTGGCATGCTCTATGGATCACAATGTTGGGCAATTAAGGAACAACGTGTACATAGGATCAGCATAGCAGAATTGATAATGTTGAGATGGATAACTGACAAGAGAAGAAAGGATAGAATTAGGCATGAAAATATTAGAGGAAACTTAGGAGTAACACCAGTAGGTAACAAGATAAGAGAGGGTAGACTTGGATAGTTTGGACATGTCCAATAGAAGCCGAAAACAGCACCAAAGTTAGAAGAAGTGATCAATCCAAGTCGAAAGATCTAAAATGGGAAGGGGAAGGCCCAAAAGGACATGGCAAGAAGTGGTAAGAAAAGATTTAAGAACCTTTGGACTAAATGAGGCCATGAACCTTAATAGAGGGAAATGAAAGAATAAGATTCATGTAGCCGACCCTTATTTTGGATAAGGCTTGATGATGATGATGATTAGAATTGCCTTAAATTCTTACAAAAGATAAAGTCCTAAACTAGAACTAGTAGTTCACCAGTAGAATAAACACTAAAAGCAAAACATAAAATGTCATTCAATGGGAGCTTTGTGTATCAAAGACAATTACTATTACCAAGATATTTATTTCTTCCTTTTTATTTTTGAAACATTTCATCACAAATATTTGGATTGGTAAGTCATCCATTTCACAGCTAACTCAGTGATTTCTGACCATCAGTAAGATCTCCTTGATTGAAACCCTAATCATCTGAGCTCTAGATACCAACAAAAAGCATTATGTAAGGAATTGAACATACCAGTCTGCCTTTTCTTCAATGATTTTCGATGCCTCTCAGTAACCTCCTTCATTTCCAATAAATGTTTCTAATAAATGAACAAAAATGTTAATTTTACTACAGATTTATTTGATGAAATCATATAACGGAAGTTGATGACAGAACGACGGCAGATATATGTAGAAGATTCTAATCAACAAAATGATTGTTGGACCAATAGGATTTCTATAATTGAAAGCTTTACATGGCTTTCCATGACAAAAAAGAAATGCACCCTAGGCCCCAATGTATTTATTGTTTCAGTGATCCAATCCGTTCATCTTATTTGTCTTGTCCTGGATGGCCTAGGTACTAAAAATCTCATCCATTGGATATATCTAATGCCTTGCTACTTGTAGTTTTGGGGTTGTAAAATAGACAGTGTAACATAACAAATGCTCAAAACCATCTATTTTGCAACCGTGAAATGTCCAAAAAGCAAGGTCATAGAGGTATTCAATCGATGAGATTTATGGTACCTAGGCCATATTGGGCAGGACAAATAAGATGAATGACTTGGATCACTAAGAAAATAAAAACTGTGGGCCCCAATGTATTTTTTCACATGGAAAGCCATGTATAGGATTACATGACAGAAATCCTTGTTGGACCAAACTGGTTTATAGTGGTGATGCATCATCAAGAAGACAAAAGCATGGTAAAGCATCCAAGATTCCAAATACTTGGAACCTCCTTCCTTTGAATTTGAGGCACTACCCGTACAACTGTGATACAACAGCAACTAGCAACGGTAGCCCGGCCAGTTCCATGATGAGAGCTACAGGTGTTTTTGAATAAAATTGACATCACTCTCGCAGAATAGGAGATCAAAACTTCTCTACTAATCATCAAGCAAACCACTATTTGCTAATTATTATGTTCTAATAGAAAAGAGAACAGGGAAAGAGAGACAACAGAGAGAACAAGTCATCAGGCATTGAGTATTAACTCTGTTGCACTGTTCTACTCATGCAAATCAGTCTGGAATATATACAATGGTCATCCAAAGAAATTTTGGAAATGACCAAAAAAACTCATGGTGACTTGAATTATTAAAAGACATGCACATACAATAAGGAACAAAGAATGAGATAAAATCATTTAATAAGCTCATGTGCTCACACATCTTAAGAGAATATGATCTAGTACTGAAAAACATGTAAACACATCCAGAAACAAGAAGATGAAGACGATCAGATACCCTGATGAAGAGGGAATGAGACGCAAGACATGCATGAAATTTTCGGCAAAACAACATACAATATGGGAACTAAGATCCTTTAGTGCTAATCCATCTTCCCAAGTCTCCAAGATAACTGTTCCAGCTCTGCAGTTCAAAATTTGCACACGTTGATCAAGAAGATATCAAGAGAAAGGAAAAATGCTGGAAAAATGCAGAATTGAAAAACATTGAATAGAAGAAGAAAAAAAAATTCATGAAGGGGATGTTAAGTGCATAATTAGATAAGTTTATGGTAATTGCTAAATGTCTGTGTAAGAAAATAAGCATGTATCTCAAAACAGAATCATCTTTGGAAATGGACTATTTGTCAAAGAGTCAACCCTGCCAGCCATTGCTTTTTCATTCCTTACCCATCCATTTAAAGATCATAAGCTAGAGTCTTACAAATGTCAGATGGGCTTGAATTTTGATGCATGACTTATACAATGGCCAATACATTAACAGTTTAGATTCACTAAACCAAAATAAAAAAAGGACAGCCTGGTGCAGGAAGCTCCTGTGTATACAGAGTCCAGAAGGGGAGGACTACAAAGGTCTATAGTATGCAACCTTACCTTGCATTTTGCAAGAGGCTGTTTCCACACCTCAAACCTGTGACCTCAAGGTGATGCAACAACAACTCTACCAATGCACCAAGGCTCCCCTTCTAGATCACAAAACAAATGACCCCAATTATACATTAGCCCACCAAGCCAGGCGATTCTGTATATACAGGACCTAAAAAAATCACCCTAATTATACATCAGCCATCCGAGCCGGGCAAATCTGTACATACATAAGAGTCCTGGTAGTTGCAGACGCCTAAAGGGAGTCTGCCCGGCAGACTGAGCATTCTTGCTTATGTAGGCATGTTTTCTGGAAGATCCAGGCCCCATTATTAGCTGTGTCTCAGATAGACGGAGAGAAAGTTAATCACATTGGATGATCCTAGCCTATGTTGCTTTCAGTTGTAAAATCATGACCATTGGATTCTTACAGCTACAAAACTAGCAGTTAGAATCATCCAATGGGTGTGATTTGCTTGTAATCTATTTAAGAACAGCCAAAGAAGATGAATGGCTTAGATCTCAAATAGAAGGCCCTATGGTGGCCGCTACTGTGCAGACTCTGCATATGTACATATATTATTATATTTCACCACTAGTAATAGAAAAAAAAAAAAAAAAAAAAAAAAAAAAAAAAAAATCTGAAACAAAATTTGATGATCAATTATGAATATCATAATGATAACCATTTCCTTCGGGGACTGGTATTGCCTAGTAGTAAGATATCTTCTACAATTGCCAATATTACTAAATTAATAATGGAATAATTCCATGGCATTCATAGAGTAGGGAACATAATTCACAAGGATATAGCAAGTCTAGCTTGGGCTCCTTTAATGGTTGTCTTTTAATTCCCCCTTAAACCATACTATGGCAAGTGGACTCTAGAGCACTATTAGTTGAATTCAGTAATTGACTTGTATCAATTGCTCTGTGTGTTTAGCTAAAAATATCTCCATTTCACAAAACCTATTGGACTGGTAATAAATGAATGCAACCTTCCAATCAAACAAATATTTCAATCACTTCGTTCCAAGGTCTGTACTAAGAACCTAAAAATAAATTCACATGAGAAAAGACTTTTCCAACCATACTGCTCCTAATATTATATTTCAATGAACAAGCTGTTACCCAAAGAGTCGATGCTCAGCTGGTCAAAGGGTGTCTTGAGAAGTACATGTCACCCAAGACCATTTTGGTTGGAAGATATATGCTGTTCATTTCGTTCAGCTTACCAAGAATAGGAATTTTGCAAGAAATAAATGTATTTGGAGGATCCTAAAATCTTGTCTTGGGTCATTGAGAAAGCCAATAAAAATCAATGGAGACTTTTTAACTCAAAGAAGCATAGTCTAAAAGACTCATGGCCATGAAATTTGGTCTCTAGCCTATCTAAGCCATTCCGAACATGATGAATGGCTTAGATTTACAAAAAGAATTTCACCACGTATAAAAAAAGGGCTGTTCTCTTCTCCACATGCCCTTGAGCATGGAATCTATCAGAACTCAACACACACACACATGGGAACAATAAGTACAGATGTCGATTTACAACTTTACCTCCACAAGGGCGCTCCACAGTTGCCATTTCAAAGTCCTACCATTTTAATGGGACTCAACAGACATACACACATGAAAATGCGCATTTGCAGCTTCAACTCCCTAAGGGCTTGCCATTTCAATTTGTGTAAATAACTGAAAACAGGAAGCAGTCTCCATTTCAAAGTCCTTACGTGCAAATTACTGAAGACATAACTCTCTCTCTCTCTCTCTCCCCCCTATCGAATAATTCTTTGTGGAACCTCTGTGGTTGTACAATTCTGTGCTTTTGAGTTTTCTACTGCTGCACCGTCAATTTTACGAATTCAGAAAGTCCAAAAGAAAGTTTTCCAGTGTGAGAATTTTGGTACTAAGCTGACCCCCTATCGAATAACTCTCTGATGATCATCAAGACCTTATCCCAATTACGGGTCGACCACATGAATCTTATTCCTCCATTCCACTCTATTAAATATCATGGCTTCATTTAATCCCAAAGTTTTTAAATCTTTCCTCACCACTTCTTTCCACGTTCTTTTGGGCCTTCCCCTTGCCCTTTTAAAACCTTCTACTTATATTGCCTCACTTCTTCTAACTAGTGCAGTTGTTGGTCTCCTTTGAACATGTCCAAACCATCTAAGTCTTGTCTCCCTCATCTTGTTACCTATTGGTGCTAACCCTAAATTTCCTTGAATATTTTCATTTCTAATTCTATCCTTTCTTGTCTTACCACTCATCTATCTCAACATCCTCATTTTTGCGACGCTCATCCTATAAGTATGATGTCCCTTAACTGCCCAACACTCTGATCCATAGAGCATGGACGGCCTTATGGCCATCCTATAGAATTTTCCTTTTAGTTTGAGTGGCACCCGTCGATCACACAAAACTCCAGATGCGCATCTCCATTTGTTCCAACCCGCTTGGATTCTCTGGGTAACCTCTCTCTCAATCTCTCCACTCTCATGAATCATTGATCCTAAGTACCAAAAGTGGTCTTTAACGGGGACTTCTTGGTTATCAATCTTGATTGGTATTCTACTCCTACTCTCCTTGCTAAAATTACATTCCACATATTCTGGCTTAGCTCGGCTAATTTTAAATCCTTTAGATTCTAATGCTTCTCTCCATAACTCTAGCTTTATGTTTACACCCTCCCTTGTCTCATCAAGTAAGACTATATCATTTGCAAATAGCATGCACCAGGGAATCTCCTCATGCAGATGTTTTGTTAACTCATCCATAACCAATGTGAAAAGGTATGGACTCAATGCCGATCCTTGGTGCAATCATATAGTGACAAGAAAATCACTAGTCACGCGACTAGTGGTCTTAACATTTGTTACCACTCCCTCATACATATCTTTAATTATGTCTATATATCCCTGAGAAACCCCTTTACCTCCCAACACCCTCCATATTAACTCTCTAGGGACTCTATCATAAGCTTTCTCTAAGTCGATAAAGACCATATGGTGGTCTTTCCTCCTCTCCCTATATTTCTCTACTAATTGTCTCAGTAAGAAAATAGCTTCCATGGTAGACCTCCCAGGCATGAAACCAAACTAATTTTCCAATACACTTGTTTCATGTCATAGCCTCTTCTCAATCACTTTTTCAAAAAGTTTCAGTGTGGCTCATAAGTTTGATCTCTCGATAATTAGTGTAGCTCTGTATGTCTCCTTTATTCTTATAGATTGCTACAATAGAGCTTTTCCTCCACTCATCAGGCATTTTCTTTGATTTTATAATCTTGTTAAACAACTTGGTCAACCAAACTATTCCAATATCTCCCATATGCTTCCAAACCTCTATTGGGATACCATCAAGCCTTATGGCCTTTTCTGATTTCATCTTTTTTCAAGACCTCTTTTACTTCAAGTAGTCTAATCCTATGTTCATCTGTATAATATCCCATATTATTTAGATTTATATTATTTTCAATCCCTATATTCTTAGAGCCATTGTCATTTAACAATTTTTGAAAATATGTTTCCCACCTTTGTTTGATTTCATCATCTTTGACTAATACCCTTTGATCATCGCTTCTAATACACCTAACATGATCTAAGTCCTTACCCTTTTGTTCTCTTAATTTGGCAAGTTTAAACACATCTTTCTCACCGTCTCTTGTTCCTAGTCTATTGTAGAGCTCATCATGTGCTTTAAGTTTAGCCTCACTTACTATTCTCTTAGCAACCTTTTTAGCATTCTTATATTGTTCATAGTTTTCATTATTTCTAATCTTCTGCCATGCTTTAAAACGCATACGTTTTTCTTTAATAACTTTTTGCATTGTTTCCTCCACCACCATGTTTCCTTTGCTAATAGCCTTTTACCTTTAGATACTCCTAAGACATCTTTTGCCCCTTTCTTAATGGACTTAGCCATATTAGTCCACATGGTATTTACTTCTGTTTCATAGTTCTAATTTCCTTCTACCATCAACTTATTTTTGAATGAGGTTATTTTCTCTCTTTTTAAGTTCCACCACTTAGTTTTTGGATGTGTATTAAGTTCAATTCTTTTTCTCCATCTTTTAATATGGATATCCATAACCATTAAACTATGTTGTGAGGTTAAACTCTCACTGGGTATCACCTTACAATCCTTACATATAGATCGTTCATTATTCTTAAGTAAAAAAAATTCTATTTGACTTTTATGAAGTCCACTTTTAAAGGTTATTAAGTGTTTATCCCTCTTCTTAAAGAGTGTATTTGCAATGGACAAGTTATATGACAAAGCAAAATCGATGATATTTTCCTCCATCTCATTTCGTTCACCTGTACCATACCCTCTGTGTGTTCTATAATATCCTTATCTTTTCCTACATGGCCATTTAAGTCTGCTCCTATAAATATCCCCTCAATGTTGGGAATTTCTTGCATGACTCCTTCAATATCTTCCCAAAACTGTCTCTTGATTATATCTTGTAACCCTACTTGTAATGCGTATATACTTATAACATTAATAATCTGCTCTCCTAGAACAAGTTTATTATTATAATTCTATCACTAATTCTTTTAACATCCACAACTTTATCCTTTAATTCCTTATCCACTATTATTCCTATGCCATTTTCGTTATTTTCCTTTCCTACGTACCATAATTTATACCCATCTATTTCTCTAGCTTTAGCCCCTTTCCACTTGGTTTCTTGGATACAAGCGATATTGATTCTCCTACATTTCATCGCGTCTACTAGCTCCAAACTCTTACCTGTCAATGTCCCTATATTCCATGTGGCGATACGAATCTTATGTTCTAGAGATACCCTATTTACTATCGCCTTTCTCGACCTCCATGGTATGAACCCATGTCCACTTTTCACTGCACCTGGGTTCTAATGTAGCGCGTCGCTTCCAGGGGGATGCTCTAGCAGCCCTTGCCCATTTTTCACTACACCCGGGATCCAATGTAGCGCGTCATTTCTAGGAGAATGCCCTACCAACCCTTGCCTATTTTTCACTGCACCCAGGATCCTATGCAATGCGTCGCTTATGGGGAATGCCCTAGCTTGAGGGAACGTCTGTTTTCGATTCATGTCATAGTTGGGGTTGTCATAGTTTTAAAAAGCTGAAGATGATTTTCATTTCTTCCTTACAAACTAATATACAAATGCATATTCATTTGCAACCAACAAAGAAATAACAAAACCATCTTCAGCTTCACCCTTGCCGACTGGCTGCCTGACGCAAGGGTTGCTATATTTTAAGAAGCTGGAGATAATTTTCATTTCTTCCTCACAAACTAATATACAAATGCATATTCATTTGTAAGAAAGAAATAATAAAATCATCTTCAACTTCTCCCTTGCCAGCTGGCACCTGACGCAAGACCCTCCTTTTTAATCCAGGCTTGGGACCAGCATTGGCGAAGTTAGGAGTGGTTTATGATATAATTCCTATATCTATCTTTCTGTCAATCCATATAACTATAGAACTATCATCCTTCCTTGAGTCATCAAATTCACATTTTCCTTGTTGAGTACCATAATAAGTTATAAACCTGTAACCAATAGATTGTCCATGAAGATAGGCAGATTTCCCGATAAAACTATCCATGGAGGTGTATTCTTTCTATTTGTAGATTTGCCTGGAAGTGCACCACTTATCCTTCTGTATGTGTGAGTGTGTGTGTGTGTGCGCGCACTATGGAATGGAATAAACTGTAGTGCTCCATGGATATTTTCTTTGTCAATTGTCTTGAGTTTTTGTGGGATAACCAAAAAGCACATCAAGCAAAACAACAATAGTCTACTTCTTTTGTTGGTTAATGTTTACTTCCTATCATTGGAGAAAGAGCTTCCTAGTTTTTTCTCTTCCTACAAACCAAAAGAATACAGAATGAGAATCTTGGTCTCAAATCATGTTTAGTTCTCTTTTGTTTCCATTAAAACAAAAGAAAAAAAATGGGAAATGCATAACCAGGCAAGTGGATGTTCCTGTCCCTATTTCTGCCTAATGACATTGATTAATGGTGAGCTCTCTTATGGAAGGAAAGTTCATGTGCGTGTGTTTGATATACATACATATACAAGCATGCATAAAAGTATGCCTAGATTTGAGCGACAAGCCTGTTGGATTAGATTACTGATAAAAGGTTTATAATAGCTGACCAAGCAAACTATAAGACTGAAAGGCCACTAACCTAGCCAACTAAGTGTTAGCCGTCCTCTTAAGATCGTCGTCGTCGTCATCAAGACCTTATCCCAATTAGGGGTCGGCCACATGAATTTTATTCCTCCATTCCTCTCTATTAAGTACCATGGCCTCATTTAGTCCCAAAGTTTTTAAATCTTTTCTCACCACTTCTATCCACGTTCTTTTGGGCCTTCCCCTTGCCCTTTTAGAGCCTTCTACCTACATTGCCTCACTCCGTCTAACCAGTGTCATTTTAGTCTCCTTTGGACATGTCCAAACCATCTAAGCCTAATCTCCCTCATCTTGTTACCTATTAGTGCTACTCCTAAGTTTCCTCCAATATTTTCATTCCTAATTCTATCTTTTCTTGTCTTGCCACTCATCCATCTCAACATCCTCATTTCCACGATGCAAATCCTATGAACATGATGTTCCTTAACTGCCCAACACTTTGATCCATAGAGCATGGCCGGCCTTATAGCCATCCTATATAAGTTTTCTCTTAATTTGAGTGGCACCCGCTGATCAAACAAAACTCCAGATGCACATCTCCATTTGTTCCAACCCGCAAGAAATTCTCTAAATAACCTCCCTCTCAATCTCTCCGCTCTCATGAATCATTGATCCTAAGTACCGGAAGTAGTCTATTACAGAGACTTCTTCGTTATCAATCTTAACTGGTGTTCCACTCCTACTCCTTTTCTTATTAAAATTGCATTCCATATATTGTCTTAATTCGGCTGATTTTAAATCCTTTAGATTCTAATGCTTCTCTCCATAACTTTAGCTTTGTGTTTACTCCCTCCCTTATATCATCAGGCAAGACTATATCATCTACAAATAGCATGCACCGTGGAATCTCTTCGTGTAGATATTTTGTTAACTCATCTATAACCAACGCGAAAAGGTATGGGCTCAATGCCAATCCTTGGTGCAATCCTACAGTGACAGGAAAATCACTGGTCTCGCCATTAGTAGTCTTAACATTTGTTACCAATCCCTCACACATATCCTTAATTATGTATATATACTCTCGCAAAACCCCTTTCTCTCCCAATACCCTCTATATTAACTCTCTAGGGACTCTATTATAAGCTTTCTCTAAGTTGATAAAGACCATGGGGAGGTCTTTTCTCCTCTCCCTATATTTCTCTATCAATTGCCTTAGTAAGAAAATAGCTTCTATAATAGACCTCCCAGGCATAAAACCAAACTGGTTCTCCAATACACTTATCTCATGTCGTAGCCTCTTCTCAATCACTCTTTCAAAAGGTTTCATAGTGTGGCTCATAAGTTTAATCCCTCGATAATTAATGCAGCTCTATATATCTCCTTTATTCTTATAAATTGATAACAATAAAGCTTTTCATCCATTTATCAGGCATTTTATTTGATTTTATAATCTTGTTAAACAACTTGATCAACTAAACTACCCCAATATCTCTCATATGCTTCCAAATCTATACCATCAGGCCCCATGGCCTTTCCTGATTTCATCTTTTTCAAGGCCTCCTTCATATCTATAACATCCAATGTTATTTAAGATTACAATATTTTCAATCCCTATATTCTCAAAGCCATTGTCATTTAACAACTTTTGAAAGTTTTCCACCTTCCTTTGATCTCATCATCTTTGACTAATACCATTTAATCATCACTTCTAATGCACCTAACATGATCCAAGTCCTCACCCTTCTATTCTCTTATTTTTACATGTTTAAACACATCTTTCTCACCTTCTCTTGTTCCTAGTATATTATAGAGGTCATCATATGCCTTAAGTTTAGCCTCACTATTCTCTTAGCTGCCCTTTTAGTATTCTTATACTGTTCATAGTTTTCATTATTTCTAGCATTCTACCATGCTTTAAAACACATCCGTTTTTCTTTAATAACTTTTTGCACAGTTTCACTCCACCACCATCATATGCCTTCCTCTTACAATGAGAAACACAATTTTCCTTGCTTTGGTATCGAACAGTATCTACTTGATGGCTTCCCCTTTCACTAAAGACAGTAAAAATGAAGGAAATTGGATCCTACCTGATTACACCTACATTTCCAAGCCTCTGAGAATCCTGGCGTACCTTCATCCTTGCTTCTTGCCTCTCAGCTTTTGAAACAGATATAAGTAGGTCAGATAAAACTTTTATTTGCTGCACCAAAGGAAAAACCAATGTTACCAACATTAAGAGAGTATTCTAAACAGTAACTTGGACGAAACAAACATTTTCCAAACAAGCACCACAAGGAACAAGACAATGGAATCTCAAGAATATATAGAGGAAAGATAAACATTAGACAGGTACTAATAATCTTATACCAAGCCAAATACCACCATGCAAACTGAAAAGCACAAATAGTAGAGTACACATCTATAGCAGCATAGAAACACTGAAGAGCGCAATTGAAAACCATAATCATGATAACACCAATAAGCAAATCACAACAAAAACAGAAACACCATGCCATTAATGCAATTCCCGTTTACGACACCCAACCAAACAATAAGCATGATTCAAATATGATGCTTTAGTTACTGATCTATTGGGATGCTTGTGAAAAACCAGGATGTGAATATAGAGAATAGAATTCCAGTTTATGACACCCGAACAAAAACATAATTATGATTCAACTATGATGCTTTGGTTACTAATCTATCGGATGCTTTGGTTACTAAGCTATTAGGACACTTATCAGGAAAAAGAATGTGCATATAGCCAAATGCACCTAAATAGTAGAATAAACATTAGATGGTAAAAAATATAGCAGCAAAGTATATATAAATTTCACAAATGCTAAAGATGACTGCAAAGCACCATGGAAAATCATAATCATGATGATAACAGCAATAAGCAAATCAGAGGAATACCAGAAACACCATATTGTTAATGAAATTCCAGTTTAGGATGCCCAAACCAAAAAGTAATTATGATTCAACCATAATGCTTTAGTTACTGATCTTATTTGGATAAAGGGCAGCCCAATACACTCTCATGTCTGTGGGGTCCGGGGAAGGGGCATATCACAAGGGTCTATAGTGCACAGCCTCACCTTGCATTTTGCCTTCGAACCTGTGACCGCAAGGTTACACAATGACAACTCCACCATTGCGCCAAGGTTTCTCTTCACTAATCTTATTTGGATACTTATCAAAAACAAGAATGCGACACATGAGCCACAACCAATCCGTAAGTGACATCAGATCACAGGGACTCTTTTTACATTTTATTGTAATTGCTTAATAAGAACAAGGAATCATAAACCTATTAGGAGCCAATAAAAGAAATTACGGGGTAGACTTGTGATGGCAGGAACATATCACTGCATGAAACTTCAAATTAGCTAAGACATCAAGTAACATTTGTTTCATAAATCAAGAGTGGAGAATGTTCATTGAAACTTAGCAAAAGGAAAGTCAACTCAAGAATTGAGTAAACTGGTCAAGGACATAATCACGTAGATAACCCAAGAAAGACAACATGGGGACTTGGGCAACCAAGATAATTTACTATGGCAGTAGCATGTCACGGACTTGCTTTGCAAGACCTGTGACCAAGGCTCGCAAGCTCTAAGAGAGGTCTACTCAACTCATGGATGTGGCCTAAACGACTTAGACCCGTGTTCTTGGATCTGTGGTGCAAGCCTAATTCCAGAAAGTCTAGTTTCTAAAGAAATCCTTGTAAATATCTAGATCTTCTAAAGTAATCTAGAATACTCTAAGAGAATGGTAGAGTAGTCTAGAACGCGTAGGAGGGTTGCACAATATGATCTAGACCGTTAGTGTACTAACACTTAGAATAATTCTAACCATCCATTGAAGAGGTGGATGAGGACGAGCAAGTATAAATAAGGTATACCTCCTCATTTATAATCAACTCAACTCAGATTACTCAATTGAGTTTAAGGGGTAACAGGTTCTCTTTGAGTAAGTCTCATTTTTTAGTTTCTCTCATTGCTCTAGTGAGTGAGTGAGTGAGTGTATGCAAGTGAGAGTGGGAGTTAAAGACTAACTTGTGCTTGGCAAAGGAGTTGCACAAAAGTGCCGCACGAATTTAGCATAAGCGATACTATGACCCTGTGACAAGTGGTATCAAAGCAAGTCAAAGTGGGCGTTGCTTATCGAGCATTGGTGAAATCTCGTAGCAACATCATAGCAAGTGAGTTAGAAGTGACCAAAATGCTAATGGAGGTTTAACAGAAGTCAAGGTGGAAGAAGTCCAAAGACCCATAATGGAAGTTGACTTTGGACGCTTGATTTCCTACTTTGGATGCTCAGTTCGGTAAGTTCAAACAGACTATGCCTGACTGTTTGAACAAATCTAGTGCATTCATAGATGGCTTGCATAGCCTCAAAGACATCATGCAAAGTACGGTTGAGGCGTCTAAGGTTCTAGATGCTGAGACTAATGAAGGAGGGGAGTGTATGTCTGATTGCCTGGAGTCTATGGAATGCAGGATGACTAGTCCACATGAGGAAGTCGCTGGGTTAGAGGATATGATGTTATTAGAGGAATCCACAACAAGTGTAGAGATGGCACCACTAGGGTTACTACGCTTAGGTGCTATGAGTTTGCTTAGGTCTGAGAAGTTTTAGGAGAAAGTGGTGATCAACAAGGGTGTTGACACAACTGATGGCACAATGAGGAGTACACCACAACAAGAGAAGTTCGCAAAGGACAAGACCAAGCAAAGATGTGCGGGCAACACAACGGCTTGTGAATGCCACACAGATGTGTAGGAGGCACATCAGCAAAGAGTAGTCACACAGAGGCACAAGAGGCTTTGCAAATCATAGAGGTGCATTGCACAAACATAGAGCATGTAACATGATGGATTTCCCAACACCAAGAAAGTTGTGCCAAAAAGGAGGCCCTCATGCTCTAAGGGAGGTCTGCTCAACTCATGGATGTGTTATAAAGGACTTAGGCCCGTGTTCCTAGATCTATGATGCAAAGCCTGATTCCAAAAAGCCTAGTTTCTGGAGAAATCCTTGTAAATATCTAGATCTTCTGAAGTGGTCTAGAATACTCTAAGAGAATGGTAGAGTAGTCTAGAAAGAGTAGGAGGGTTCAAGAATATGATCTAGATCGTTAGTGTATTGACACTTGGAATAATCCTAACCATCCACTAAGAAGGTGGCTGGGAGAGAGCAAGTATAAATAGGGCGTAGCTCCTCATTTGTAATCAACTCAGCTCAGATTACTCAATTAAGTTCAAGTAAGGGATAACAGGTTCTCTTTGCATAAGTCTCATTTCTGAGTTCCTCTCATTGCTCTAGTGGGTGAGTAAGTGTAGCCCTAGCAAGTGAGAGTAGGAGTTAAAGGCTGACTTTTGCTTCGCAAAGGAGTTGTGCATAAGTATCCCATCGGTTTAGTGTAGGTGAAACTGCGACCCCGTGACATGCAGCTTAGAAATGACAGGCTAACACACAAAGGAAATTATGGTGCTACCTTCACAAACAAGCCAGGGAAGTAGCACCACATGAGAAGCATAGCATAACAACTACATAAAGAATACATAGAAGCAGACTTTGGCTTCCCCACTTTACTCTTTGTTATATCACACAAAAGGAACAACGATAGTGCAGGTGACAAAGCACAAAAAACCACACTTTTCCTATTTACACCAAATATATCAAATGCAATACATCCAAGGAACATTAAGGCTGGATTGACCAACCTCAGACTTTCAAAGAAAGTAAATCAGTAAAGGAAAGGGAAGAGAGGGTTGATCAATCTAGGATTCCAAAAGAAGGGGAAAAGTCCAAGAAAAGAGATTAAGTGAAAGCTTTCTCCCTTGTTCAAGTAAATAAAATACTAGTAGAAACCTACAAGATGAGGAAGAGAAAAAAGAGAATTAGAGAGGTAAGGTTGGAGGAGAGGGAGAGGAAGAGGAAGAAGAGAATTAGAGAGGTAAGGTTTGTGAAATAGCACTACCTCACACACCATGAGTAATTGAAGATATTGAAAATGGCCTCTTAAAAGTCTCACAAGCTAGAATCATGAGAATGCCATAAACGAAATATAGCACATAAAATAAAATTCTTCATTACTGAAGAAGCAGAAGAAGAAAACAGAAAATATAATGTCTTACTGACTCAAAGAAGAAGAACACAACGATGAAGACAAATAAGAAGAAAACATAATACAAAGGAGCTAATGGAAGAAGAAGAAGATACATAACAAGAAAGGATGAACTATAATATAGAAGCACGATTACCAGTTTTTCTTATCGCAGTTGACTGGAGAAGATGATTATTCTTTGAAAGAAAGGCCTTACACATGACATCAGCACCATTTTAGAACCCTCACTATTATCCTATTTTCTTCTAATTGAACCCTCTGTAGTTATCATTCAGAAACACAAAGATACACCCTACATAGCACGTAAATGTTTTATCAATTCCACATTGACTTGTTTGAGTCTTTTGACTTGTGTTCCTCAAGGAGTGGAGTTGTAAGTGACAGTCAATGCAAGCAAGTTGCAGTTCGAAAAGAACAACATAAAATTAAGTAGTTCCATTTAATAAACTTGGACAAACTTGATAATTGATATAGCTACCAAAGCTTTTACAAGTCTTACTCCTATGATGTCTTATCTTGGTTTTCATGTAAAACTGACTGACTTGGCAAATCAAGAGTCAAGCCAACATGTGCTCTAATCTCTAGCAAATGCTTTGAACAGAAATACCATTTCTTAAACTTCCCAGAGAAGTGCAAAGACTGATGAAAAGATTTCTTTGCCTACCAGTTAGTGACAAACAATTGCCATAGAAGAAGAGAATGAAGAGATTAATGAGGAAGGGTTTGTGAAATAGTCCTACCTCACATAGCACGAATGAAATAATTAGGTCAGGGGCACATATACAGAATAAAAACAGTAAAACTAACTCTTAGCAGTACCTAATGACTAAGAAAACAAAAGACATGATGCCATACTGAAGAAGAAGATTAAGAAGAAGAAGGAAATGAAAACAAAAGATAAGGCAATATATCGAGGATGAAGATACATAAAAACAAAGGCCTAAGTTCAAAATAGAAGCATGATTGCAGGATTCGTCGTCCTAGTCAATGGGAGAAGATGAATATTATATGAAATTAAGCCTTAGACATTAAATCACCACAAGCTTAGAAGCGTCAGTATTTTCCTTGTTTTCTTCTGACGGAATCCTCACATACCACAAAAATGTTTTATAAATTCAACATGGACTCTTTTGAGTTGTATTTCTCAAGGACTCCTTTGAGTCGCATGTGACACAGTTAATTCAAGTAAACTGCATATGAAAGAATAGTCTCATTAAACCCAGACGATCAGAATAGTGCCCATGCAAGCACACACCCTTTTCATTTTGAGTGTGGTTTTGGGAAGATCTAACCAATTGATCTTGTTTGGTGTCCATTGCATGACCTGGACACCAAATCCTGCCATGTGGATGATCTTAATCTATGTTTCTTTGGAATTTAAATTACGACCATTGATTGTTAAAAATAAAAAAATTTTAAATAGTGTTTAGAATCTTCCAATTTGTCTGATTTGTCATATCCAGGTGAAACAAGGGCGACCTAGATATGAGCAAAACAGGTCAAAAAGAGGGCATCTTGATCCAGAAACATCTGTGATTATCATTTGCTTACACGGAAATAACATTTCCTTAACATTCTAGAGAAGTGCAAAGAATAACAGCAATATAATTTTACAAGCAGTTACTAACAAAAAATCATGGTTCTATACATTAATAGACGCCAAATTAGAGAGAAAGCTCTCACTGACCAGCTTGCCAATATGCTGTGCATTGCAAGCAGGACTACTACTAGAAAGTGGCATTACAACATTTAAAAGACACACCACTGTCAGCTTTGCACCCTTTCAAAAAAGTTCTACCAAGGCCAGCAAGTCTTTGATCTCTAAGGGTGGTTGAGTAGGAACACATTGTTGATCTTGTAATTTACCTTAAAGCAGCCAAAGGGTTTGATCACTCATAGGCTTTCTGAAGGCAACTATCTCAAGGCCCCAAAAACTACAATACAATCAGAAACAAAGGATACTTAAAGAAAAATCAAGCAAGGATTTCAGTTTTGATAGCCATTCTTGAGTCTTCTTCTTCATTTTCTTCTGAGAACGGATTCCAATTTACTAGCCCTATTCAGGGTCAATTATGCTCCTGGCTTCTGCTTTGGCAAGTTGTTCACTTGATACTCGCTCAGTCTTGAATCTCATGAGCCACAGTTTTCATCACTTGTTACAGTCTTTATAAAATTGAAGATTATCTACTAAAATATTCATGGTACCTGATGCCTGCAACACTTCCAAGAGAATCAACTTGGTTGTCAGCCTATGTTGACCAATAATGGCCAATAAAATCCAGAAAAAACTATATCAGCATAGATCAACACCAGAAGCTGTAGATCAATGGAAGGAAAGAGAAGGAATTGTTGATCCAATAAGATCATCCATACAGCTTAAAACTTCAATGTACATGACATTTCAGTCAATGTCCGATTACTGAAATGTCCGATTACTAAACTTATAAAACATACAGATAAACAAAACCATTAAATTCATGGCAATCCCACTCATAATTCTAGACTAGTTCATCTATCAAAAATAGTTTAAGAGGTAACAAACTTACAGGTAATTAGTTTTGAATGACTTGTTAATGGTGAAAACAATAGTATAAATAAGTTTCTATTAATATCCCCATCTCAGCTATGTATTGACCATTCATGGTACCTGATGCCAGCAATACTTCCTTGAGAATCAACTGGGTTCTCAGCCTATGTTGACTGATAATGGCCAACAAAATCCAACGAAACAACAGATCAACATAGTTCAATGCCAGAATACGCAGATCACTGATAGGAAAGAGAAGGAATTGTTGATCCAATAAGACCACCCAGACAGATTAAAACTTCAATGTGCAAGACATTTCAGTCAATGACTGCAATACTCCCTTGAACTGCGATTTTTCTCAATGAATTTCCTATCAGAGATCATAGAAAGGAAGATATAAATTATTCTTTTCTAGTTAAGACAAACACTCAAGTCCTAACGATTTAGATGAACTTCAGTACGTCTAGCAGTATGCACACTTACATTCTGTGATAGATCACGGATATGAGGGGTTTTAGCCATGTAAAGGCAATGTATAAAAAAGACATAATAAGAGAATAGAGAACAACCTTTGGCTTCATATGTTGCTGCTGTTCTTTTAGGTCTTTCAATTCCTGTACACAAAAAACACAAGAGACCAAATTCCCGCAAGGGGTGTACAAAGTTCCAAGAAAATCACTCTACCATAGTGCAGGCTATCAGCAGAGAATGGAAACAAAAATTACTACCCTTTCCAATTGGCGGGAAAGCTCCTGATGAACAGAAGCATCTTGACGTGCTCTTGAAAGTTCCTCCTCTAATGATGCCACTTTACCACACAATGATGCTATCTCCTCCTTAATATAGTGCAAAAATAAAAATAATAATCAAATGTCAGCTAAATCTTCCAAGCTTGTAATATCAATTACTAGAACAAACTATAACAATGTGAGAAAAAGATAAGCAATGATTCAATTCCAGATTCAGCCACATGGTGAAAATGGATATCCATGGAATTGTGATAACCAGTGGAACTGTGATAACAAAGCAACCTCACTAGAACAAGAATTAATGGTGGACCAGTAAAAATGTCCTCTCATTCTTTCCAAACAGCTCTTTGGGCCAATCTTCCTGCAAGAATAGCCCAATGATGGTTATCTTCTTTCAAGAGAGAGACAAATTTTGCAGCCACAGTTCTAAACAGACAAAAAGGACCCCCCATGAGGCACCACGAAGGCACTACTTTTATCAACCCATCAAGTACAATATCACATTCCAGAAGAACAAAACAGACTGGTTCTTCATTCAGTAAATGAAAAACCAAAATTTGTTCTACCAGAAATCATGGTCACTAATATCTTCTAATTAGGGTTTAGAACTGGTTCGCAATTCGGGAATGAGTTCCTTCTTTACATGCTACTTATTCAAATTTTTATCAGACATATAGGGTGAACACAACACATACCTAATTGCCGAAGGTTGTAATTGCAGTAAATCAATGTACTGGTGACTCTTACATTTAATGTGTGCAGCATTTCCTCCAATTATGGTGATTAATTCAATAAGTTTGTAGAATCAAAAACTAACTCTAATGAGCAGCTAATTTGACAGATGAACAGCAGTTGGCCAGAAGACTTCCTTGCCATGTGAATAAAAAGAACCAAGAGAGATCCTTCAGGACTTTCCAATGTATCAACAAACTTCAGGCCAAGATAGATGGCCTCACCTGATTGTACGTGGAATGGTTCATGCTCGGCTGTCATGATGCTTCAGATTCACACTTATTCAAGCAATGAAGAGATCCAAAAACAAATCAGTTCGTAATGAAAAGATGAAAAGGTAACAACACAAAATGCACAAGAACATGTCAGTAAGTGCTTACGTTGTGTGTTGAATTCTCAACCTGACCGTTTGATGGCAAAACTGTTGAAGAAATACGGGATTGAACTTGATCATTAGCCCTCGAACCACGTCCCCTACTTCCTATATAACGACCTGTACCACGACCTTGTTTTTTTCTATTTGATTCGTCTAAATCAGTTTGCATCTCTGACATTTCTGTGGTCTTCATCTGTACATCAATGACTCCCCATTGTTATTTACTGTTAGCGTACATCAATGTCCAAAATAAACCTTAAAAGATTGAGAGAAATAAAGGAGATAAGACCCACAAAACAAAATCGCCCTACAAGTGATAAATTGAGACTGATTCAGGATTTCCTAAGAAAATGCAACAAGGACGCCCATGATATCTTTTAACATTAGGATTTGTAACATCAGAACCATTAGTTAAGTCAGTAGAGTACACTTCACCAGATAAACAACATTAAATCCAACAAAAAGATCAAAAGACAATGATTTGTATCAATATTGTTAATAGGCTGATATACAGTGGTCAACAAAGAAAGCATCCCCAAAAGATCAATTCTTAGAGAAATAGAAAGCACAGGAAAGAAAAAAACTTAATCCTAGTAACATGGAGAAGCCCTTAGCTTAGTCAACAATATACAAGGCACTCTTTTGAAAATAAGTCCAAATCATGATGAAACACTCAAGAAAGAAAAGAAGACATACAAACAATATCAAACCTTGATGGCAGTATCAGATCAACATAGTAACTAGGGTTAATGACCCCAATGCTAAGCAAACAAACCATCCCACCCGGAGCAATTTCCAAAAAAAGAAAAAGGAAAAAGCAAAAGCAGATTTGATCCAAGCTGACAGCATTCTTGAAGCTTATATTCCTTAGTTACTAGTTGTTTCTTCTTCTATCCTTCCTTCCTCATCCTACTACAGGGCTGTATTACTATGCCATACACATTCTAACACTGTCCAGCAACATTCCCCTTGCAGTTAATATGCTTCCTTTAAATGTCCATGTCTTAGGTAAGATCACACATCAGAATATGAATCTTCATCTTCAGATCTAAATATAGACATTGCATGTTAAAAAAAAGTTGTCGTCATGTGACCTTGAGGTCACGGGTTCAAGGTGTGGAATCAGCCTCTTGCAAAAATGCAAGGTAAGGCTGTCTACTTTAAGCCATTGTGGCCAGCCCCTTCCCCGGACCCACATAGGCAGAAGCTTTGTGCACCGGGGCTGCCCTATGTTAAAAAAAAGAAGAAGAAATAAGCAGGCACAGTACGATTACAGTACAAAGAACAGTTGCAAATGATCCTTGTGCAACATCACAAACTGAAGGCCTGCCAGTTGACAAGGGAGGAGAATTTGTCACCAGGATCAAACCAAAAAGATGGCGAAAACACAAGGCCAGAGGTACTGGAAATACACAAAAATCAGTCATCAAACCAACTGAAAAGGAGCACCCAGAAATTAGAAAAAGATGAGTCAGCTCAGGACGCATAAGACCTAGGATGAAGAGATCTTCCAAAGCCATGTTCAAATTCCAGTCCCAACTAAGAGTTTACTCGTTGTTCACGATGCATTGGGGGAACAAGTCAAAATCTGAACTCACATCAGATTCTTGAACCACACTTATTTGGTTGTCCTCTACAAGCTTCTGCCGCTTCTGAATGTTAGGCCGTATGAGATATTCTTCACCAACCTGAAATGCCAGCAATTGCATCCATTAATTTCAGCACTTTAGGAAAACCAATGAAAGAGACAAAAATGAAATAAAGAAATGTGCATGTCAGTGTGTCAGTTGAAGCAGACCACATGCTTGGAGAACTCTTAACTGTATATATCGTGAACATCAAATCAAAAAGCTAACTAAAACCCAATAAATGATCAAATGCATTAAATGGAATGCACAGTAATGGGGAAGCAGATTGAGGGAAAGGGAAAAAAAGAGCAAATATCTCCCTGTCATTCTGGACAAAATGCAATAGCACTAGAAAAAATGAATTGTTCCCTCACACGAAAACCCCATCCATCCAAACAATGAAGAGTAGCGAAGCTTGCATCTAGAACAAAGAAGTTACATCAAAATTACAAAACAGATGAGTAATTGAGTGAAAGCAGAAAAACCAATAATTAAGAGTAACATATATGTATATATATATATATATATATATATATATATATAGAGAGAGAGAGAGAGAGAGAGAGAGAGAGAGAGAGAGAGAGAGAGAGAGAGAGAGAGAGAGAGAGAGAGAGAGAGAGAGAGAGATTCATGTCATTTTTGTGTTGCCATACTTTTAAGAAGTTGGAGATGATTTTCATTTCTTCCTTAGAAACTAATATACAAATGCATATTCATTTGCAAGAAGGAAAGAAATAACAAAATCATCTTCAACTTTTCCCTTACCAGCTGACACCTGATACAAGGGTTGCCATACTTTTAAGAAGCTGGAGATGATTTTCATTTCCTCCTTACAACCTAATATACAAATGCATATTCATTTGCAAAAAGGAAAGAAATAACAAAATCATCTTCAACTTCTCCCTTGCCGGCTAACACCTGACGCAAAAGATGTCTTATGAGTATCTAAAGGTAATAGGCAATTAGTAAAGGAAACATGGTGGTGGAGTGAAGCAGTGCAAAATGTTATTAAAGAAAAACGCATGTGTTTTAAAGCATGGCAGAAAAACTAGAAATAATGAAAACTATGAACAATATAAGAATGCCAAAAAGGTTGCTAAGAGAATAGTAAGTGAGGCTAATAGACTAGGAATAAGAGAAGGTGAGAAAGATGTGTTTAAACTTACAAAAGTAAGAGAACAGAAGGGTAATGACTTAGATCATGTTAGGTGTATTAGAAGTGACGATCAAAGGGTATTGGTGAAAGATGATGAGATCAAACAAAGGAGAGAAATGTACTTTCAAAAATTGTTAAATGACAATGGCTCTAAGAATATAGGGATTGAAAATACTATAAATCTAAATAACATTGGATATTATAGATATGAACATAGGATTAGAATACCTGAAGTGAGAGACCTTGAAAAAGATGAAATCAGGAAAAGCCATGGGGCCCGATGGTATACACAGAGGTTTGGAAGCATATGGGAGATATGGAGGTAGTTTGGTTGACCAAGTTGTTTAACAAGATTATACAATCAAAGAAAATGCCTGATGAATAGAGAAAAAGCTCTATTATACCAACTTATAAGAATAAAGGAAACATACAGAGCAACACTAATTATCGAGGGATCAAACTTATGAACCACACTATGTAACTTTTTGAAAGAGTGATTGAGAAGAGGCTACGACATGATACAAGTGTATCGAAGAATCAGTTTGGTTTCATGCCTGGGAGGTCTACCATGGAAGCTATTTTCTTACTGAGATAAGTAGTAAAGAAATATAGGGAGAGGAGGAAAGACCTTCACATGGTCTTTATTGACTTAAAGAAAGCTTATGATAGAGTCCCTAGAGAGTTAATATGAAGGGTGTTGAGAGAGAAATGGGTTTCGCGGGGGTACATAGACATAATTAAATATATGTATGAGGGAGCGGTAACAAATGTTAAGAACACTAATGGCGAGACCGGTGATTTTCCTGTCACTATAAAATTGCACCAAGGATCGGCATTGAGCCCATACCTTTTCACGTTAGTTATGGATGAGTTAACAAAATATCTGCAGGAGGAGATTCTCTAGTGCATGCTATTAACAGATGATATAGTCTTACTTGATGAGACAAGGGAAGGTGTAAACACAAAACTAGAGTTATGGAGAGAAGCATTCGAATCTAAAAGATCTAAAATCAGCCGAACTAAGACAGAATATATAGAATACAATTTTAGCAAGGAAAGGAGTAGGAGTGGAATACCAGTCAACATTGATGACCAAGAAGTCTGCTAAAAGACCACTTTCGGTACTTAGGATCAATGATTCATGAGAATGGAGAGATTGAGAGAGAGGTTACCCAGAGAATTCAAGCGGGTTGAAACAAATGGAGATGTGCATCTAGGGTTTTGTATGATTGGTGGGTGCCACACAAACTAAAAGGAAAATTCTATAGATCAGAGTGTTAGCAGTTAATGAACATCGTGCCCGTAGGATAAGTGTCGCAGAAATGAGAATGTTGAGATGGATGAGTGATAAAGCAAAAAATGATAGAATTAGGAATGAAAATATTAAAGAAAAGTTAGAGATAGCACCAATAGGTAACAAGATGAGGAAGATTAGACTTAAATGGTTTGGACATGTCCAAAGGAGACTAAAAACGGCACCGGTTAGAATGAGTGAGGCAATGCAAGTAGAAGGTTTTAAAAGGACAGGGGAAAGGCCTAAAAGAACGTGGATAAAAGTGGTGAGAAAAGATTTAAAAACTTTGGGACTAAATGAAGCCATGGTACTTAATAGAGAGGAATGGAGGAATAAGATTCATGTGGCGGACCCCTAATTGGGATAAGGTCTTGATGATAATGATGATGATGATGAGAGAGAGAGAGAGAGAGAGAGAGAGATTACTTGCTACAAGGCCGAGCTAAAACCCTAGAAAAGAACCCGTAGCAGAAGAAAATGAAAAAGGAGGAAATTTCCATTTAAGAGAGAGTAATGGAGTTTGAACCAAGAAGAGAAAAGTTACATCCAAATTTCAAAAGAGAAATAGTAACGTAGCAGAAGCAGGAAACCAACAATTAGCTATAATCCAAATAAATAAATAAATAAATAAATAAACATATATTTGCTGCAAGGTCGAGCTAAACCTTACAATACATGAAACAATTTACAGTCGAAAAAGAAGTTAGTATAACTCTAGAAAACGCGAAATGCGCAGGCAAAGGAAAACAGGGAGAAAACTCACGTCATCATCAGAATCGCTTGAAGTGGAAAGCTCATTCAATTCCTCGGAACTGAATTTTGCAGAGGCGGCTGATGATAGCCACTGCTTTTGTACGGCCTTAGAGGAAGAGGAAGCTTTTCCAGCCATTCTTGCTTCGAGTTTTGCGAGTTTTGTAGGCAGAAGAGATGAATCAGACTGGTTTGAGTTAGAGGAAAAATGCTGAAGCATCTCTTCCGACATGGTGGATTTCAATGAGGTAAACTACAAAGAAGAATATTGAGTTTCAGATCATTCAACCCAGAACGAACTCTGAGATAAAAAATAATAATAATACTTTCACCAAAAAATAATATATTTTTTATATAATGAATATAGAGAGAGAGAGTCTATACTGCGAGAATACACCCTCCTACTTTTAAGAGACGTGCTGAATCCCAGTAGCAGGTTGAGAAAATCTAAAGATATCTAAAAATATTTTAAATTGATCAATTATTAAATGCAATCTAAATCTTCGTATATATTTTTATTTTATTTTCTCTCTCATATTATAGCATTCAATTTAAACATATTTTATTAAATATGGATTGGTAATTGTCATTACCCCTTATTTCTCTCATGGTCCAATCATCATATATCCAATAGATTTTATTTTATATTTTATTTTCCATTATTTTGATTCAATTTCTTTCAACTACGAAACAAGTTTCTATTTTTTCATATTTTTTTTCTCAACTGCCAATATATTTCTAACTTTAACTAATAGCCATTCAAAAATTGGTTTCTATCCATTGCTTGCAAAACTTTTCGGAATCATCTTTTGTAGTGTGTTTTAATTTATATAGTTGCATGTTTCCTTTTACGATTTTTTTCTTTTCTTTTGCTCCCATTTTCTCAAATCTTTGTAAGTATTTGGTAAGAAAATTAAAAAGAAGAAGAAGAATACACACACATGTCTTCTTCTTTTGGTAAACGAGTACATAATTTATATCTATCTCATTCTTTTTCTCTATACTAATTACAGTTATGGATTATTATGTTTGTAAATAATGCCATCTATTTTTCTATTTTCTCTATATCTTTATTATCTCCTAGGTTGAATACCAACTTAGGAGGCTCATAATATCTATGGATGAAGTTGATATTTTCACACCCCTTTGGTACTAATGCCAAACTCTCTTTAGGGTTTTTTATGGTCAAAGTACATGTGTGATCCATTTTTTTATTAATAAAACCATTCATCTTAGGCATCAAGCTATAGATGGGCCACATCTCAAAAATCACATATTTTTAAATGATCAAACATTGATTTTTTAGCTATTTAAATATCATTAATTTTTCTACCATTAATTTTAGAACTCAAAAAAGCAACAACACAATCATCTAAATGTATGTGATTTTTGGGTCAGGCCTCATCTATTGCAAAATAGCTAAGATGAATGGTTGAGATTATCGTAAAAATGGGCCTCTAGATTGAAGTATGATAAAACTTCAAAAGAGGGTATGACGTTAATACCAAAGGAGTGTGGGAATATCAAGTCCCAAAATATTATAATATAAATTTTATATCAACTATTGTCTAAATATTTATAACTCAAAGTCTTTGGAAGCTACTAATATGTGTTGTGGAAAAATAAAAAGTTTCCTCTCTTGGAAAAGAAAATGGTTCTCTCCCTAATGACATTCTTTTGGAAAAAGAAAACCCTATTAGGCTTCTACTGTCTCTCTCCCTCGTTTGCTCTAAAGTGAAACATGTGCACTTGCACATGTAGGTGACTTCCGATGATATAGAAATACATAATATTTTATATTATTACATTCCTAAATTGGTCATTTCATCTAGTTGCATGTACCTTAAGTATTACCATGATATATGATTTAAAAGATATATATATATATATATAATATGGATATAGATGTTTCTACGAAGGGGAGACTTGGCACAATAGTTTATTTGTTCCCTTGTGATGAGTCACTGGTTCAAGGTGTGTGAAAAAAAAAAGGAAAAACGCAAAAATGCAAGGTCAGGCTATATATTATAGACCCTCTCTAGTCGGCTCCTTCCCCAAACCCCACATATGCTGGAGTCTTGTGCAACGCGTAGCTGCCCTTTTTTATTTAGATGTTTCTATACTAATATATTTACATGAAGAAGGTAAAATACATACAAGTGTCTTTGGAAAATATGTGGGAGGACATTAAGAGAATGAGAAAGAAGGCTAGCATTTTGAGCATAGGTGGAGCAATATTCGATAGGAAAAAAAAAAAGGTCAAAATCCTACTTCAACAGCTAAATATGTGGCTAGAGAGAGAGAGAGAGAGAGAGAGAGAGAGAGAGAGAGAGAGAGAGAGAGAGAGAGAGAGAGAGAGAGAGAGAGAGAGAGAGAGGCTCAAAAACCTTCATGGCAACACTAGTAGGAGCATTAATCATGGGCAATACCCTGTCCCCATCTTCAAATGTAGCATGGACCATGTTCTCAATCATCTCATGATCTTTAGAAATGCAACCTACAAGACCCTTTTAGAATCGATGTTTGAGAATGAAGAAGAAGAAAAGATGTAGTTGGTTTGGATTGAGATTTCAATATGGTTTTTATGGAGCTAAGCGTTTATCACATTATGGGTCTTGTTAATGATGATAGTCATTATTATTACAAAGCTTCAACTTTCTCTCCAAAATATGGGTTTTTTTCTTTTTCTTTTTTTAAGGATATCATATTTATTAATTTTGAGATTGCAAATATATAAGAAGTTACTACTAACCTAAGCATCTCGAAGAATAGAAAGTATCAGAGCCAATAAAAGGTTTGATGGACATAATCGGCCAGTAGGACAAATCTAGGCTTGAAAAACCCAAAAGAAAAAGACAGATCCAATGAGGGTTTTCTCTATGCATTGGATTGAAGAGAAGGAAAAGTTTAATAGGCCCATGTGGAATAATCAAGTCAAGAAGAGTCATCCAACTTCCTAACCTCATTCTCACAACTATTATGTCTCTTCCCACACCACTCCTCAACCTCTCTATTCCATATACACCAAAAGTGCCTCATTTGAAGTAGCAAGACAGATCTTTGACAAAATGGCCCCTAGGAATCCAATCTCCTACGATGCCCTTATTTTAGCTTACTCTTGATCTCTCAATCGCATACTAATCTACACTTGAACTCCTTCCTAAGATGACAATTTAACATCTGAGAGCTAATTCTTCTACACTATCCAGCATCATTAAAGCTTGTTTTTCCCTTAAAGATGCATGAAGTAGCAATATGAAGAATGATATAATCAACTAAGGCTTTCAATTTTTTTGTGATAGGTCCCAAGAGGTGGATGAATTGGACACAAAACAATTTTTAAAAACTTTTGCAAATTCAAAAAGATTCATTGGGGACCAATCCTTAGGAGACATAAATTCAAAATCAAACAAACAACTATCATAGTTGTCTCTTGACTATTTTTAAAATTTTGTCAACTATATTTTTTATGTTGTAAAACCATGTTTATACCATTAAACGAATAGACACATGTTCTTCATATCTAGTTGACTTATTTTCAACCTAGAATTGGAAACCTATTTAGTTCTTCATCTAGTTGTTTGAAATTTAGAAATAGTCAGGTATTTGCCCAAGTAAGCTATTTGTCCTATCATTTAACAAACTCAATTTTCATGTAGTTGGCTACTGTGACAATTAAATTTATTAGAATAAAATAATCAACTCATAAACTAAATAGTGAGACAATCACATATGAAATCCGTAATTCTTCAATCTAGCTATACTTCATCTTTAAGTGGTTGCCTAAATCATGATCTTCAAGTCTTTGGGTTTACACTTAAGAATAGTTAGCTATTTTCCCAAAATAGCCAACTTTTTTCTTCAAATAGTTTACATAGTCTTTCTATTGGGTGATCTAGTCAACTAAACTTCTATTTAGCTGACTCAATTTGTAATCTATCTAACTAGATATGCTTTTAAGTCTTGATAGTCGATTAGATTTCTATTTTACTACTAATATTATAAGACTCGGTCATTTTGACTAAAAACTTTACTTGTTTGATTCTTGCTTGTTTCAGAACAAAAATATCCAATGACACTCTTGAAAACAAGTTAGAATTAATTATCTTTTATGTTTCTTCTCATCAAAATAGAGACTTGGGGCAACAATCTCCCCTTTTAGTGATGACAAGACATTTAAAGTTTGGAAGCAAGAGAAGATAAAAAGCATATGAAAAAGAACTATTCTTCCATACTTTCTTTAAAATTAATCTAATGCAACCTCCCCCTTTTTGTCGTAGGAAAAAAGGTGAAAGAAGAGAGAAGAGAGGTATAACAAGATCTGAAAAGTACTCTCCCTCAAAATATATTGACCCTAAAAAAAATCAAGAAATGGAAGAGTAGAGCTCTCCCTCAAAATGTCACACAACATGTAGGAAAAGGATGGGAGAGCTCTCCTTGAAGCATACATCTATAATAAATCCAAGAAGGATAAAGAAATATCCATGACATGAAAAATATAAGCATATATCCATCCATGTCATGTCAAAATAATCAGACTATAAAATATTTTATAGAAAGAGATAAGAAATTTCTATACATTGAATAGCCAAATTTGGTATGAAAACTTGGCTTTTAAAATGACTTTCAAATAAAGTTAGAAGAATAAAATTTACCTCAAGGAATTTTTTTAATGTTTGAAAACACATAATACTTGGTATTACTTTGAAAACAACACTTCAACCCAGCATCATTGATTAAAACCTCTTCATATATGTAAGCATTATAAATGCAAACTCTCCAAGAACCACTGCTCACAGCTCAAGTAAAAGGAATTAACCACAAATGGGTAACAGGATGTAACAATCCTAATTTTTTCATTTTAATCCATGTATTTTTTATCATATTTTATTGTTGGAATGAATTAAGGAATTGAATTTTGTTGAAGTTTGACTTTAGTGGAATTAAATTTTTCTAAAAACTCAAAATTAGGTTTGAAAACCTCAATATTTGTATCATACTTAGAAAAAGGATTTGAATGACACTGAGAACTCTGAAATTGAAGTCCGGATGAAAAGATTAGGTATTTTGAGAGCAAAGGCCATCTTGGTAAATTTGCTTAGTAGGACCCACTTGTGAAATTTGAAACTAATAACTCATGTGACATTATTGTTGTACATGACCATCATCATGCAAAATTTAAAAGCATGATTATTATAAATAATATAAATAAAAAGAAGAAAAAAAGATCATTACTTAAAGGGATGGGATCATTTTGATATTGGCAACCCCCCTCTCACCTAAGTTAGTTGATTGTTACTAGAGAGGGAGAAAAACAAAAACAGAAGGGAGGAGAATAAGAGGAGGAAACAAGAGGAAGGAGGAAGAGGAGAAATGTGGGTGTTGGGGGGGGCGGGGGTGTGAACCACCACATGCACTTGCCTCACCTTAGTGGTGGGAAAAAATGCACTAATCTTCATTAAAGAATGAATGAACAATGGTACAAATCAAAAACATAGCCCATTTGCTATCATCTTCTAGCCACAACAAGTAAAACCCCTTTGGTTGCTCATTGATCAGCCTAGAATTAATGTGCAAATAGAGAAAAACAAATGGGCTTGCATTTGTAACAGGTTGGTGACAAAAAATCCACATCAAGTCACCTTCTCCAGCGACTGACTAGATGGAAAAACATATTTTAGGTGAGTAGTTCTGGTATGGTTCTAAATATTACTTGCAAGTGCATGAATCAAAGTAGTATGATGTATGTGAGTGAGGTCAATTCCACAAGGAATCTCACAAATTTGTAAGCAATTGAAACTTGTTTAAACTACTTATCCTAGCCAAAAGAGTCTTGATTGTTATTAATATAGGATTTAAAAGAACTTGGGAACATGCATTCAAGACAAGAAACTAAATTAAAACTAGAAATATGAATGACTTAGAAACTTAAAAATGAATGAATTTCCTAAACTAGATATTAAAATTTCTAAAAACTAAGATCTAATATAAGGATGCAACTAAATTAAAGCAATAAATAAAAACTAATCTAAAACTTCAACTGACATAAGCAACTAGCATGCATGAATCAAGAAGATGCACGAACCAAACTTATTTCATTGCAATCATGGTGTGCAAGATTCAATGGAGAATTAAACTTAAAAATACACTTAGAATTGTGAGCACCATTCAAAAGGATGGACATACAAGATAATCTATTCAATCTTCAATCTCTAATGTTGTCCAATGTTCAAAAAATGGCATGCATGTTATCCAAAAAGATTGAATCAAAGAAAGGTAATGAAGGATGGGAATGGATCTTAAAGACAAGCAAGGAAGATATGCCCTACGGTAATGAGGAAAAGAACAAGTAATCACTAAAGAAGATCAAAGATGATTCAAAGGTTACTCTCTCTTGGCTATTGTTATAAGAGATGGATAGCCTTTGATCAAGGAGAACTAGAATACAAGTAAAAGCAAAGCAACAAGGAGAATAAACCAAGGACAAAGTGTGCATGAAACAAAGAAAGTAAGACCTTGCAAGGAGAAAAGAAAAATAACATGGAAACTTAGCTGAATGGCCCATGGAAGAGCTTAAAGGATGCATGAAAACTAGCCTTATAATATGGCATGGATCTCCAATGGAAGATGCATTGAAAACCTTACAATGTAAAGAGGCATGGAGAACCCCCTATGAAGGAGGTGTGGTGAAGCTTTGATGGGGTTGATGAATGGTATGTATGGTGTAGAGAGCTCCCTTTTTAAAGATGCATGGAGAGATTCCTATTTGTATATGAGTTCCACCCTTCTAAAGAGATAAGATTTGTTTATCTTTAGCCTAAGGAAGATAAGAAAGAGGGATAAGATTTGGGGAAAGAAGATAAGATAAGGATTATGATTAGGAAGGTGGATAAGGCAGGGAAATTTAGGAAGTGGAAAACTTTGAAAGTGGGAGATTTAGGAAGTGGATATTATAAGGGAAATAGAAGATAGAAACCTCAAAGAAAAGTGCATGAAGCTTCCTTCCTAAGTGATTCACAAAGGAGAAATGGAAAGTAAAAATGGGTTAGGTCTCTTCTCTTATTTGTCCACCTTGGCATGCCATCTACCCATGTTGATATAGTCGAAGTTGTTTCCTATTTTTATCTTCAAAGCATGTTTTTTTTCCAAGTAGAGATTTGCATGGAAGGCCCCAAAAGTTGTGGGCCCATATGGTGTTGGCTTATATGGCTTTGTGGCTCATTTTGATGGCTTCTTACTTGTTGGCTTCATGGCTTGCTTGGCTTGACTTTTCCTAGACATTTCTTCATGGCTTATATGACTTAGATGGCTTGCATGGCTTGAATTCTCATGCAAAAGTGATGAATTTTGCATAGGCGCATTTTAGTGACTTTTACTTCTTCTAATGGTCTCTGTGACTTATCTACTTGCCCTGGAATAATCGTACCCTTACTTGATCTTTGGAATGATGGAAAATGGGTCCCTACTCTCTAGGTTGATCTAGATCATCAATTATCATCTAAGGTGATCTAGACGGTTAGATCAACCTTTTAATACCTATAAGTGATTAAAAACTCTAATCAATACCTAGAAATTTATGATAGATCATATACTTACTTTAGATTAACTGTTGAACCTGCAAATATTAAAATTTTAGATTATTAGCTTAGAAATGCACGTGCCGTGAATTTTTGGAAAAACCTTAGAATAATGCCATATAATCTATGACACATGTACTACTAATCAAGTACTTTTTATGCAAAATTAACTACTTATTACACCATCCAATTAGCATTTTGGTAGTCCCTAGTAGAACATGCAAACAATCATAAAAAATACAAATGATTATCATTTTTGTAGATACTCACTATTGCATTTAGCATATGCAGCAAGCCCTTAAATCCCTAGGTTATCTCTAATGGACGAGTTAGGCCTCGTGAGGATTTGCAGTGAATATACCCACAAAATCCAATAAGGCTAAGTTCCTTTGTTTCTCTCAGAGAATTCTCTTCCATTAGTACTCTACTGTCTTTAGTAACTTAATAAGGATGAATGAAAAATTCTACAAGTTACCCACATACCAAAGCTATTTTATTACAGTTATAGCTCAAAGTGCAATATGCGTATATGCTACATAAGTCTAGACTTCTAAATAGAAATGCTTATTTTCCTTTAGAAAAACATCTTAACCTCAAATTTTCACTGGTATACACTAAAAAATGAAGCTCTCAGAAAAGGGTGAAACAAAATCCTCTCACTATATAACTGGTTCCAACGACACCGATGTTCACATAAACTTATGCACATAGATGATACAAAGAATTGTGATCCCTAAGAATGGATGTCATTACCAAGACCAGAAGGAATAGGTCACCTTAATTCCTTAATACTTATATCCTCATTAAGACTATCTTCCACCTTAAGATCAACATGTCTTTGGATGGGATGAAACTTAGATTTATGACTGGTTCTGAAAGAAAGGATAAATGGATTTAAAGGTTTCAAATCTAAGTAGAGGTCTTCAATAAATGTTTGACAACTTTGCTTTCAAGTGCACTAAAGTGAATATCTTTTCTATTTTTCTTTCTTTCTTTGCTCATAAGTTACTTTTTCGTTTCTTATGATAATTCTTTTTTACTTTCATTCTATTTCTTTGAACAGAGGCTTTTTCCTTTGATATTTTTCACTTCTTAGACTTTTTCCATTTTTGAACTTTTTCTACCATCTCTTCTCATTTTTGAATGATAGGTAATGGATATCTAGCTATGTTTATGAGTTGAGGTAGATAGGTTTTAAAAGAAAAGGCTTACCAATAGGCTTAAAGGGATTAACTAATGGTATAATATGTTGGGTAGGCTTTATATCTCTGGTTAAAATAAGAATGGCCTATATCATTTTCTAGGTTTCTTAAAACCCATTAGATTCAATAAACTATTTAGGAAAGTTTGTAGTCCCATTAGTGATTCTTGGCAATTGACCAAAACAAATATAATGAGGTCTTTCAAAGTTGATGTTCGCTGAAGAAAATAAGGAATTATATATAATCCTCAGAAAGATGATAGTCTCGATATTTATTGGGTAGAGATCTCCATTGATTTTTCTCATGGTCTTTAAGTCATAACCATCTATCTATTTTGACTATGCACTGTGGGTAAGTGTGTTTCGAGATTTAACTTCATAAATGCTTTAAAACATGAGTAAAATGTAGAATTAGTTACATGCAAGTCTATTAAGAAGTTAAAGTAGACAATTCTCATTAGAATAAAGGAACTTGACATTAAAAACTCAAAAACTTGAAATTTTTTTCAAAGACAAGAAAAACTTAGAAATCTCATGCATATCTACACTCCCCAACCTTAACTAAACATTGTCCTTAATGTTTTGAAACATAGGATCTTATAGGTTGACTGGGTAATGTATAAAAAATGGGACTTGAAAAAAAGGTCGAATTGCCTCCCAATAAGCGCTAAGTTTAACATCTTCAGGTAGACATATGGTAATATAATACAAAGAAGAATGCATGCTGGACTCATGATGAATGCATATGTCATGAAACATGCTATAGTGGGTCTTGTTAAACCGGATCCTCTAACAAAATCTCCTCTACTTCAAGGTTTAGAAATTCCATATAAGGTTTTAACCTTTGTCCATTAACTTTGGAAATCTTCCCATCCTTTTCAATCTATACTATCCTATGAGGATAAATAGTATAGACAATGTAGGGTATAGTCCATCGAAAATGAAGCTTACCAAGAAAGAGATGTAAGCTAGAGTTATACAAGAGGATCTTTTGTCCTTGTGTAAAGGACTTGTGCAAGATATATTTATCATGATGTGCTTTCATTCAGTCCTTGTATGTCTTAGAAACCTCATATACATCTTTCCTCAGTTTATCCAACTCATTCAATTGGAACTTTCTGTGAGTCCCAACACTATCTAAGTCAAAATTGAGCTTTTTAATAGCCCAATATGCTTTATATTCAAGTTCTACTAGCAGATGATATGCCTTTCCATAGACTAGGCCATAGGGTGACATGCTTATAGGAGTTCTAAATATAGTACGATAAAGCCTATAATGCATCACTATGTCTCAAAAACCAGTCTTTTCAACTAGGATTAATTGTCTTTTCTAATATTTGCTTTACTTCCCTATTTGACATTTCTACCAGTCCACTAGTTTGAGGATGGTATGGGGTAGCAATTCTATGAGTGATGCCTTATTTCGTCATTAAGTTTTCAAATACTCTATTACAGATGTGTTTTTCCCTATCACTAATAATGACCCATGAAGTATCAAAGCATGCAAAAATATTAACTTTTAAAAATTGGACAATCACTTTGTGGTCATTAGTCTTACATGCTAAAGATAACCAAATTTCAAAAAATGACCCATAATGTCGATGCCCCAAATATCAAAAGGCTCAATAATCAGAATGAGCTTCAAGGCATCATGTCTCTTTTCCTATGCTCCTTAACTATTGACAACGTGCACTTACTATGCAGTAAGCATATGAATCTCTAAAAATGGTAGGCCAATAGAAATTGCAGTGCAAAATTTTTGCAGCTATCTTTCTTGAATTGAAGTGACCCCCACATGCATGATTATGACAAAAGGAAATGATTTTCTAATGTTCACCATCTTATACGCATCTCCTAATGACATGATTGGATTGTCCCATGAAAAATGTTTAACTTTGGTAAGAAATCTATTCCTATCTTATTTTGACCAGTGATTAGGCATTTGACTCGTAATAAAATAATTGATAATATTAGTGTACCAAGGCAACTGGGAAAATGTGCAAAAGTTGTTCATCTGGGAAAAATTTTGTTATATGCATAGACTCACTAGTAGATTATACAATCAAGTTGGACAAATGGTCTGCTACAACATTTTTGGAACCTTTGTTATCTCAAATTTCTAAATCAAACTCCTATAGCAATAAAATCCATTAGATCGGTCTCAATTTAGCATCCTTCTTAGAAAGAAGGTATTTTACTGCTACATAGTCTGAATAGATGATCTTTTGATCCTAGCAAATAAGATCTAAATTTGTCCAAGGAAAATGTCAAAACTCTTTTTCCGTAATAGAATAATTGAGTTGGGAATCATTGAGGACTTTATTAGAATAGTATATCACATGGAGAGTTTATCGATATGCTAAACTAATACAGCACTGATTGCGTAGTCTAATGCATCACACTTTATTTCAAATGGTGCACTCCAATTTGGCAATCGAATGATAGGCACAAAAGTGAGTTCAACTTTTAGCCTCTCAAATGCCTTCATATAGTTGTCATCAAAGTTAAAATTTGTTTCCTTCCTAAGCAAATTCTATAGGGACTTAGAAAATTTTCTAAAATCTTTGATGAATCTTCTATAAAATCTAGCATGCCTAAAAATGACCAGATTTTCTTCACCATCCTAGGAGGGGAAGATTAGAAATTAGATCCACCTTGGCTTTATCAAACTATATGCCATTGTGTGATATTACATGTCTTAAAATAATGCCACTTTGTACCATGATATGACATTTTTTTTCAATTTAAATTAAGATTTTTCTCATGACACCTAACAAGGACTAATTTTAAGTGGTGCAAGCATTCATCAAAGGATGATCCAAATACTATAAAATTATCTGTGAACACTTCTAAGAACCTCTTCACCATATTGGAAAATATGCTTAGCACACACTTTAGAAAGTAGTCGGAGCATTATACAATCCAAAGGGCCTATGATGGTAGGTGAAGGTTTTAAAATGGTAGGTGAAGGTAGTCTTCTCCTGGTCCTCAGGTGATATAAGAATTTGGTTATAATAGGAATAACCATCAAGGAAACAATAATACTTATGGTCGGCTAATCTTTCTAGCATTTGGTTAAGTTTAGTTTTTGGTAATCTATATAGACTCTCCACCGATGGTCATGCAAGTGGGAATTAGTTTGTTATCCTCATTGTAGATTACTGTGACTCTAGATTTCTTGGGTGTAACCTAAATTAGGCTGACTAAAGTGATATAAAAAATGGGGTATATGACACAATATGTAGCAGTTTTAGCACTTCATTTGTAACAACCTCGTTCATGTTAAGGTTTACCCTCCCTATATGTTTCCTTTGATGGTTTAGCATTTTATTCTAGGTGAATGCGATGCAGTAGTAGGGCTAATTCCTTTGATGTCTGTTATGGTCTACCCTAGAGTTATCTTATGTTTCCATAGAACATTAAGTATAATTCTCTCCTTTTATTGATCAAGATCTGAAGCAATGATCGTATGCAAGGGATCACCAAGTCCTAAGTAAGAATTTTTTAGGCAATAGTTTAAGGATCAAAGTGGGTGGTTTTTCAACTAGAGATGAAGAAATAAAATTAGATGGGGGAAGAGCTTCCACTTAAGGTCCTCATTTAGAGGTAATCCATGATTGGTGCATCATCTAAGAGATTATTCACTTCATCCATGGATTTGTCTATATCAAAATCACAATTAAAATGTGCAAGATAGGCCTCAAGTGGGTCTATGATAGACAACAATGGGATAACATTTAGAATTAGACCTTCAATTAAGTTGACTACATAGGACTCATCAAGGTCTAAGTGCTGATGATCAACACTAAACACATTATGCTTTACTTTCATGTTGTTGAAAGATAATTTTATCACACTTTTACAACATCTGATGATGGCATTGGACATTCCTAAAATGGACATCCAAGAATGACCAAGATCTGACTATCTGGGTCTGATATATGTTGGGTATCTAGGACAATGAAATTGACAAAGAAATAGAATTGGTCCACTTGTAATGGGACATCTTCAACGATACCATGTGGAATTTTAATTGATCTATTTGTAATCTGTAATGTGGTATTAATTGGTTTGAGTTCATTGAGCCCTAGTTGCTCATAGATAGAATACGACAATAGGTTCACATTAGTCCTGAAATCTAGCAATGCTTTATCTATGGCATGATCTCTAGATCAAAGAGCTCACCTGCTCGGTGAGGAAGGCTTTCTTTTGCACATTAAGCTTGCGCTTTTGTGTGTAGAGCTCTTTTAATAATTCGCATAATCATGGATATCTTCAATTGCATTAAGTAATGGGATATTGATTTGAACGTGTTTAAATACATACATTATCTCATGAAAATTAGTCCCTTTCTTTGCCTTGTTTAGAAGTTGAGAGAATGGGCCTTTAGACACATCAGGTGCCTCCACTATGGGCTCATATGGAGTTGGAGATTTCTATCTTTTTTCTTTCTCCTTCGTTGTGGCTTGTTCATGCTCCTCTAGTATATCCTCAGTTTGCCTTACTTTGTTATCAATTTGACAGCCACACCTAAGGGTAGTTATGGGCTTAGCTTGCTTAGCGGGTCTTTAGGAATTTGAAGATGACAATATTTCAAATTGTCCCTTAGGGTTTGGAATTGCTTGATTGGGGAATGTTTCCTTTCCTCTATCACTAAATGCAGCAGAAAACTAACCCATTTGCATTTAGCGATTGCTTGAGAATTGACATTGGAGGTTTGTTGATTCTCATTCTGGAGATGGTTTAGAGCATGTCTAGTTTCCTCCTAGTTTTTAAGGGTTTCTCCATGAATAACTAGAAGTTTTCCACAAAGATTGGTTTCTTTGGTTTCTGAGGGAACTGAAAACTAGGAGTCTATTGGGGAACTGAAGCTTTAGGGAAATTTTGAATAGGAGGGTTTGTAGATGGACCTCCTTGATGAGTGTTCTTAGACCATGAAAAATTAGGATGCCTAGCCCATCTTGGATTGTAGGCCTTAGAGTAAGGGTTGTCGTTGGGATTGCGGTATGTATTCATAGCATTTGCTTATTCTAAAAGATATTCAAGGTATGTACAATTTGATGGACAAGCTAACGTTAAGTGTGCTTGGCTGGAGCAAGTAGACCAAACCTCTTATGGAGGTTTCATGGATGCAATTCCAGCCATAAAGGCATCAAGTCTCAAATCAATTTTCTACAACATATTTTCAACATTGTCCAATTGTTAAGCCAAGGACTCAAATTGACATAACATATCTATGGTCATTCCTATTTCATAAAGGCCTCCTCTCTTTTGAGGCTTGGAATTGCGATCTTGTCGATTTGAATAATCTCATTGCTAAGAATTTTTAGTTAAGGTTTTAAAAAATTCCCAAGCCTCTATTTCATTTTTTGTCACAAGACCCCCACCCCCCTTCATCCCAAACTAGGGGCATCTATCATTCATCTATTTTGAAGTATAAGTGCCTCATAAAAGTACTGAACTTGTTGCCACTTTTCAAATACATGGTGGAGACATTTTTGTAGCAATTCATTCCACCTTTCCCAGCACTCATTGTATTGTTCATCTTCTTTGTTGGAAATTTATGATCTAAGTGCCTCATAAAAGTACTGAACTTGCTGCCACTTTTCAAATCCATGGTGGAGACATTTTTGCAGTAATTCATACCACCTTTCCCAACATTCATTGTATTGTTCATCTTCTTTGTTGGAAATTTATGATCTACCTACATAGGGCATTGGTTTTGTGTACAGAGAAGAATTTGTTTAGGAACTTTTTTGACAATTGGTCCCATGTGGGAATGGAATAAAAAATTCAGCTAATATTTGGCCTTATTTTTTAATGAGAAGGGAAACAAGAAATTCCTTGATATAAAGGTATGGATTCTCTCTTTTGACTATAATCGGATTGGGAGTAACTGAATGACTCTAGGTTTTAGTTCAAAATGATCTACATTGGTAGGTGGTAATATGATGCATGAGGTAGTGTTCAGTTGGAGTGGAACATAGAAATCTCTTATGGCCTTGACTTCAACTGCTTCTCAGTTTTTCATGGGGTTATGGATTTGATTTCTTACCCCTTCTCTAAGGGTACATTCAATTTCATAGTCAAATGGTGTTAATTTCATGTTCTGAGATTGATGACCGTGCATGCACTATGATGCAATCCTAACGAAATGCAACTCCTAACTCTAAATGATCTGGAATTAATCCTTAATGGTTTGCTAGTGAGCTATTTTGTTATTCTTTGATAATTAGTGGGATAGTAGCTTTTAGACTTTAATCTAGGTATCTCTTCCTTTCATCTAGGCTTAACTTTTGTTAACTAATTAAGTTCTCCCCTAAAGTAGTTAATACAATTCTCATGTAAGGAGGTATTTAGACCTCAACAAACATTAATGAAAGGTGTGGGAAAATCACTTGGATTTTGCATACCCACTATAATCACAATACTCAAAAGCCATTGGAGTGATAGTAGATCTACTTCTTCAAAAAGGGTCATATGAGATTGAAACCCTAAGTTTCTTACGACTTGATTTTAAATTAGAATTTAAGGGCCATTTGGTGATGAAATCTAGTCCTTATCTTATGAGTTCTTGTGGGGTCCTTACTAATAATTTAATCATCCACGATAAAGCAATAAATGTGCACTGCAATGCAAGAAAAATAAACTAATGTCTATCTATATGATATGCTCTAAATCCAAATGGAATAAGCACATAAAACCTCTAACATGCAACACAATGACCTATATTGTGATTCATAGTTTTTCTTGAAGCCCTTGAAAGGTTAACAAAAATCATGTTTTGTGATATAGCAAAACACAAAAAAATCTAATGCTAATCTATAAGAGTTGGTAGGAATGCAAACTAATGTAGATCCTAAATATTATGCCACAAGTAAATATGCATGAACTATGCTATATGAATTACATTACCAACCAACAATGCAAATTATACTAAATGTAGCTACACTAAAAAAATAAAGAGAGGGTTAGATACTTACAATGGGGTCCTTGATGTGAGTTGGATCATTCAAGTGTGGCTGTGGCCCACACTTGACCTGCATTATTATAACCCATATTTAAATAAAAATTACAACTTGGCCTCACTATCAGTCCTCTCTAAACCAAAATACCTAATCTAAGAAAGCATGAAAATTCTAATTAATCCAATTAAGCTTTGGTCCACACGATCACCTCCACTCCTTTCATCAAATTCCTCTTGCACAAAATAAACAATGGATGTAAAAACCTAAATCAATGCAACCTACAACTACACCCAAATATAATAGATCTTTACTAAAATTCAATCACAAATCCATTGTGAATCTTTAGCAACAAAATAAAATACTTGGTGTAGTTCTAAATATTAATCGTAAGAGCATGAATCAAAGTAGTAAGATGTAAATGAGTGAGGTCGATCCCATGAGGAATCTCATAGATTTGTATGCAATTGGAACTTATTTAAATTACTTATGTTAGGCAAAAGAGTCTTAATTGTTATTAATTTAGGATTTAAAAAAACTTGGGAATTTAAACATGTATGAAATTAAACTAAGGGAAGTTTTCTAAAAATAAAAATAATCTAATAATAAAATTATAACCAACATGCATTCAAGATAAGAAACTAAAATTAAAACTAGAAACATGAATGACTTAGAAACTTAAAGATGAATGAATTTCCTAAACTAGAGACTAGAATTTTTAAAAACTAATATCTAATCTAAGGATGCAACTAAACTAAATCAATGAATAAAAATTAATCTAAACCTTCGAATAACATAACCAGCCAGCATGCATGATAGAGAAGCATGAATAAAGAAGATGCACAACCCAACCTTATTTCATTACATGGAAGCCATTACAATCATGGTGTGCAATATACAATGGACAATTAAACTTAAAACATACACTTAGAATTGTGTGCACCATTCAAAAGGATGGAAATACAAGATAATCTCTTATATCTTCAATATCTAATGTTTTCCAACATTCAAAAGATGGCATGTGTGTGATCCAAAAAGGGTAAATTAAAGAAAGGGCATGAAGGATGGGAACAAATCTTAAATATAAGCAAGGGAGATGATGCACTATGGTAAATGGGAAAAGAACAAGCAATAAATGTAAAGCAAGCACTATAAAAAATCAAAGATTATTCGAAGGTTACTCTCACTTGGCTGTCACTACAAGAGATGGATATCCTTTGATCAAGAAGAACTAGATGATAAATAAAAGTAGAACAACAAGGACAATAACCCAAGGATAAGTGCGTATAAAATAAAGAGAGTAAGACCTTGCAAAGAGAAAATAAAAATAACATGGAAACTTAGCTCAATGGCCCATGGAAGAGCTTAAAGGATGCATGAAAACCAACCTTATAATATGGCGTGGATCTCCAATGGAAGATGCGTTGAAAACCTTACAATGTAAAGAGGCATGGAGAACCCCCTATGAAGGAGGTGTGGTGAAGCTTTGATGGGGTTGATGAATGGTATGTATGGTGTAGAGAGCTCCCTTTTTAAAGATGCATGGAGAGATTCCTATTTGTATATGAGTTCCACCCTTCTAAAGAGATAAGATTTGTTTATCTTTAGCCTATAGAAGATAAGAAAGAGGGATAAGATTTGGGGAAAGAAGATAAGATAAGGATTATGATTAGGAAGTTGGATAAGGCAAGGAAACTTAGGCAGTTGGAAACTTAGAAAGTGTTAGACCTAGGAAGTGGAGATTAGAAGGTGGAAACCCCAAATAAAAGTGCATGGAAGCTTCCTTCCTAAGTGATTCACAATGGAGAAAAATGGAAAGAGAAAAGGAAAGTAAAAATGGGTTAATTCTCCTCTTATGGGACCACCTTAGCATGCCATCTACCCATGCTGATAGAGTTCAAGTTGTTTCCTATTTTTTTTCTTCAAAACACATTTTCTTGCAAGTGAGGATTTGCGTGGAGGGCCCATAATGTGTGGAACCATATGTTGTTGGATTATATGGCTTTATGGCTCACTTTAATGGCTTGTTACCTGGTGGCTTCATGGCTTAGCTTCTTGACTTCATGACTTGCTTGGCTTGATTTTTCCTAACCATTTCTTCATGGCTTATATGGCTCAAATGACTTGCATGGCTTGAATTCTCATGCAAAAATGATGGATTTTGGATGGGCCCATTCTAGTCACTTTGACTTCATCCAATGGTCTCTGCAACTAATCTGCTTTCCCTGGAATAATTTTACCCTTGCTTGATCTTTGGAATGATGGAAAATGGGTCTCTACTCTTAGGTTGATCTAAATCATCAATTATCATCTAAAGCAATCTAGACCATTGGATCATCCTTTTAATACCTATAAGAGATTAAAAAATCTAATCAATACTTAAAAATTTATGATTCATCATATACTTACTCTGGATGTGCTTCTGAACCAGTAAAATATTAAAATTTTAGATTATTAGCTTAGAAATGCATGTGTCATGTATTTTTGGAAAAACCCTAAAAATATGATAGATCACCTGGTTCCCCCACTTTGGGCTGCTACTTGAAAATAGAGAAAAATGAGGCGTGATGTTGGAAAGAAGGGAGAAAATTAGCATGTGCCCCCCCTTGCTTGGATCTCCTTTTGCAGTGAAGCCTTTTCCCTTCGTCCTCCCTCACCTAACATTGTCCAATGCCAATATCTCGTAGGTGGCAAGCAGCGAAATCTTGATCCTCGGACTGCCTGTGGCATAACCCCCTTCTTTGTCTTAATCATCCTTAGTGGTCTTCTGGAGCAATGCAATGCACCACCACTATGTGTGCCACTTGAAGATGTTGTTCAACATAGCCGGCAAATAGAGTTAGAACAATGCCCACAGAGGTGCGTGACCCTCACCAGAAAACCCTTTTCTCCCCCTCCTCTCTTCTTAGTTCTAGTCTCAGGTGGTGACTGAGCCAGGCTGTCGGCCACCTCATAGAAACTCACCTAGCCTTCCCCTTCTTCCACTACCACAGCCTGATCGCCCACCTAAGTAGCATGGCTGCCTTGGAACCCTCCTCTTTCCCTCTTCTTTTCCCTCCTTTTGTACATCTTGCTCTTTCTCCTTTGCTCTCTTCCCTTTCTCTCTCATGCCATCAAAGCTTGACTGGAAAATGATGCTCCCTGCCTAGTTTCTCCTCCCTGATAGCCACCATGATTGATGACCCTCTTTCTATGTCTAAGCCATGCAAATTTACATAGATTGACTGTTGATCATGATCAAACTGTTGATCAAACACTAGTTCACTAGATCTATAACCGGTCTGACCATCCATCATGATTTGGCCATTGATCTATCTTCAATTGGTAGATCTATAACTAATCCAACCACCCATCATGGTTGAATCATTGATCTATCCCCATTTGACAAATTTGTAACTAAATTTGCAGATCCTAACACAATTTGATTGTTAATTAGTCACCAACAACATAATCAATAACTAATTTGATTCATTCATCATTATCTAACCATAGACCGATCACTTATATATGATCATTTACCTAGATCAATTATTAATAAGAGCTCCAATTATATCTTGCTATAGATTTCACAATTGAGCATTTGATATGTGATCAAATCCTATTGATCACCTTGATCTAATTATAGATTAGTGAATAGATGCCTAGATTCATAATTGATTTGAGTATTTATCTTGATCTGACCATAGATCTATCACTAAATCCTTATAATAAAAACATATTTTGCCCTTTCTCATGATTTGACCATTGATCAACCATCTAATGCCAGATTTGTGAGATCAAGCACTACATCTGTCTTTGATTTGTAGTGGTTCAATGATTGAAGCAACAAATAAGCATATCTTTGATTCCTAGGACACCAATTAGTGGCAGAGACACTCAATTTGAGCTATCCACTTATTTGTCAATACCCAAATCTATAGATTAGTCAATCAATAAATTGAGCCAATACATAAGTGTTTAGATGACAAGCCCCATACAAGGTACATGGATTTAAGATTACTATCTTAGAAAGTTTAATAATTTTCATTTGTTAATATGAAGGAATTAAAGTAGATGATGATTTACATTACTATTTTTAATTACTAAAATTATGGAAGCATGTGAAAAATGTGTTCTTGTGACATATTTTACTTTATCGAATCAGAAATGGAATGACTAAATTTACATTGGAAATGCAAATGTTGCCTTAGTTGTAAAACCCAAACAAAAGACTAGAGACTATGCTCTTTGATTGAAACTTACAATATATACATCTAGTTGATGTTGAAATATTTAGAAAATGATTTACTTTTGGATAAGCTATAGATGTGAAATGAACTTAAAATGATTTTTTTATCCTAGTTATGACATTAGAAATAAAGAATAATAGGATTGCTCACCTTGGTTGAAAAATAGGCTTACATCTAGTGGACATTGTAACACCTTGAACATGTTTAGACCTTACACATGCCACTGATACATAGGAACTTGTAAACTTGATACAACAACATTTGGAATGTCCAAATAGTATCCAAATAGTATAGAATGCTAATGAGCACTCTAGTAACAAATAAAAGATTGTAGTGTAGCTCACAGGTTTTAATTTATAGGGAGACCTAAGCAACTTGCTAGAAGATGTCATACTTATAAACTAATATTTTAATAATTATTTAATGATTGGTCTTAGGGTTGAAGAAAGTTAATTATGTTAAATGCATATGTGTACTCATGACAGGAAGTTGAAGGATAGAATCCTAAGGTATTCATAACTAAGATATAGAATAACAATTATAAATAGCCACTAAATAGGTTTATTTTTATCACCATTTGTTGAAATGGTTTAGCTACTTATATGTTTGATTTCAAATGATCATATTCATATGAAATGCTTTGCATTCAGGCTTAGAAATGATCTCTTAATGTCATGGGAAAAGACAATAGATGCCTACATGTTATCACCTAGAGCCGTAACATGTTTGTCATTACTAATAAAGACCTTATCACTAGTTTGACTATGGTCCACTTAGTTGTATGCATTTTTATAATTGTTTAAAGATCCATCCTTTATCACTACTTTGGATGCATTATTAAATGATAGAAATCATTAGAAAGTTGCATTATCTTTTACAAGAATAACTACTTGTCATGAACTATGATTAAGCATGCCTGGTTGGAAATTAGTTGCTTTGATGTGGATGGTGTATGTTTTAAAAGCACTTGTAAGTGCCCAAATCAAAGTAGAAAGATGTATGCAAGTGAGGTTCATCCCATGAGGAATCTCATGGAGTTGTATGTAATTGGATCTTGATTTAGATGAACGCTCCTAGCCAAAATAGATATTGAATTAATCTACGAATTTAAAACAACTTGGGAAATTAAATGTGCTTAAACTTAAACTAAAGGAAACTAGCATATACTCAATAAAGGAACTCATGCAAACTAGAAACATAAATAATCCTAAAAGCTAAGATCTAATCTAAGGATGCAAATAATATAAGCATGAATAATAAAATCTAAACATAACTTAAGCATGATTAATGAACTGCTAAACTAAATATGCAACCAGGCATGCCAAATCAAACATGCATTAAAGGGAAAGTGCATTGGGAACATGGAAAGAAAAGTGCGCATGGTTCTTTGAAGAGAACGCATGGCACAAACTTGTATTATTTGAATGAAAAAGATTACCAGTGTCGTGTGCATAAATCATAAACACATAAATATGATATCTTGACTTCAATCTCAAGTTGAATATGATTCTGCAAGGGCCATGCCTGTGAACCACAGGAGAGGATTGCATGAGAGAAAGAAATCAAGATAGGAGTTAAAACAAAAAGGGAAACAAACAAGAATAAACAAGAAAGTAAAGGAAAATAATTAAGGAATGTAAAGAATCCCTAATCTTGATCCAAAGGCTACTATCTTTTGGCTGTCGCGACAAGAGATTCATAACCCTTTGATCAAGAAAACTAGAGCACAAAACTAGAACCAAAATACAATGGAAAACACCCAAAGAGAGATGCACATCAAACAAGAATCAAAACTTAAGAAGAGAGAAGGAAAAGAGCACGAAAACTTAGCTTAAAGTGCATGGAACACTAAGAAAGGAAGAGGCATGGTGAACCTTGAAGGGAAGATGGTGTTCAAATGCTTCATTGGAGGAGGTGTGGTGAAGATAGGAAAATGGCATGGAGAACTAGCCTAGAGAGGCGGGGGAGGCATGGAATGCCTTGGATGCTTTTAGGGATGAGTTTTGCACTTCGTAAAGAGACCTAAGGGAGAAGGAATAGTGAGATAAAGATTAGGGAAAGATAGAGATAAGATGAGAAGGAAATTAGAAGTAGGATTCTTAGGAAGAAAGCTGAAACTAGGAAGTGAAAAGTGGAAACTAGAAAGGGAGATTGCGTGGGAGACTTAGGGATAAGAAGGTGGGACATGGAGGTGATTTGGAAAAGGAAATAAAAGCCAAAAATAGGGGGCGAGATGGTCATGGAGTTCTCTCTTATTGTTCCACCTATGCATGCAACTTGTCTTGTTAATAACATTCAGTTGTTTCCTCCTAATTTTCCTCTTGAGACCACATTTTCTTCAAGTGGAGATTTTGCATTTTTGGGATCAAAACATGTGTCCCATGTGAGGTTAGCTTAGATGGCTTATTTGATGGCTTGGTTTCTTTCTTAGTTTGATGACTTCAATGGTTTACTTTCTTGGCTTCTCCAATCTTTTAGTTGATAGCTCATGCGACTTAAGTGGCTGGACTCCAATTCTCATGCAAAGGTGGTAGAATTGCATAAATTTTGCATGGGCCCATTTCTAGTCACCTTGAACTCTTTCAAATCTTTTCTCGAGCTAATATGCTTATTCTAGAATAATCCTAACCCTTGAACTTTGGAATGATGGGAAATAGGTCCTTGCTCTCTAGGTTGATCTAGATCCTTGATTCTCATCCAAAGTGATCATTGCCATTGGATTATCCTTTCAATTCTTATAAACAATTAATATAGTTACTCATGATTAGCTCCTAAACTTACAAAATATCAAACTTTTGAATCATTAATTAAAAAATGCATGTATCATGACTTTTGGAAAAATTCTAGAATAATGTCTTATAACTTCTAACACATGGACTACTAATTGGGTACTTTTTATATATGATTGATTACTTGTCAGTGCATATTGGATGCATGCTTTGGGGAACTTGAAGTGCATTATCTAATGAATGATGATTGCATGTTTTGAAAGGTCATCAAAACATGTTTTTATAGCTTATTGAGGATATGGGTTTGTAAGGTTCTCATACCTTAGAAATGAATAGATTTGAATGGTTTCTCACAAGACTTTGAAAAGTGGTTTTATCCTCACAAAATAATTCTAGAGATGTTATTTAATTTATGTTTTAGGTAGTCACTTTATGAGTGGCCATAAGCCCTAAGGATGTTATTTGATCAATGTTTGGGTAGACACTCTATGAGTGACCGTAAGTCTTGGAGATGTTATTTGATCAATGTTTTAGGCAAGTGATCTGCGACCAATTGTAAGTCTTGGAGATAAAGGTTTTCATAGGCATTTTAGGTGGGTACTCCATGAATTCCGTAAGCCTTGATGGGTATGGATTTGTCAATGCTTAAGGCAGGCACTCTACGAGCAGTTGTAAGCTCTAAAAGTTATGGTTTCATCAAAGCTTTAGACAAGCACTCTCTAAGCAGCTATAAGCCTTGATGGATATGGATTTCATTGATGCTTTTAGTAGGCACTCTTTGAGTAGCTATAAATCATGGAGATGTAATTTTGAATACTATTTTGGCAGGTGTTCTATGAGTATCGTAAGACTTGGAGGCATGCACGCCTGGGGCCGCAGTAAGACCTAGAGCCAAGCACATTTGGGATAGATGAAAGATCAAGGCATGCATGCTACACATCACTGTAAGTCACAGAGACCCTATGAAGGAGATATAGTTGGCCACTAACCTTTGAGATGATATTGATACTAGCCCTGCGATGAAGATGGTGGACAGTAGGAGTAGCTTCTCATGGGGAAGTGTTCTGAGTGGTAATCGGGTAGCCCTCATGAGGTTCGTTGGGTTGAGGCTATACAGTATCCATGAGCCTTCGTAGAGGCTATAGTAGTCTTTAGGAGGTGAGGAAGGGCCCTATGAGCATTGGAGTCTGGATATGGATGGGGAATGTTGGACATGCCGACCACTCTTGAGAGTCTAGACCATTCCTTTCATGGCAAGGTTATATGTCTTCGTCCACTGGGTGGGACTATATGCCATTGTCCCAGTGGTAGGATGTGTGCCACCCAGTTTTCAGAGTTATGGTTTTTAGCTTCATATAATGCAAAGAATTTATGCTCATCCTTAATTTATGATTCACTTTTGAAACTATGAACAACTTCTAATTTTGTTAAATAGATTATTTTTCAAATGTTGTTTTGCCAATGATTGAACTTTCAACATACAATATGTAATTTGACTTTATCGACTGACTCCATCTTTTATTCATACCATGCTTTAATCATTACATCTAGTTGATGCTTTTACCATTAGAATTATGATATATGTTGATTTTTTCTAGCTCATGGTTTTACTATGGTTAGCTTATTAATGTGTTGGATTAATCGAGCACTATGAGTGATTCTACATGATCATGAATCATAGAAGTAGTGTGTTCATAAAGGAAAGTATGTTAGATGACTACTTGTACACATGATAATGAGAATGTTAAATACTTCAAATATTTATAAATTGATTTAACTATTGAATGATAAATAATTTGGACATTGATATTAATATCTTGAATGACCATGTATGGCGAACGATCTTGTAGGACTACATGTTATGAATAATTTTGGAATGGTTATGTGTTTATGCATGGAAAGTGATCTTAATACTACTAAATGTTTATGAAATGATAAAGGCATAGAATGCTTGAATCTTCATGAAAAGATAAGGTAATGATATCTTCAAAAATCATGAAAGTGTTATGATTTGCCAACTATATTGATTTTCATATGTAAACCGATTTCATGGATATATGATTTAAGAAGTTAAAATTTTGACATGAGCACTTGTTTAGACATGATAAATTATCAAAATACATTGATTATATAATTCAGGAACTGCATGCCAAAATAGTACTTATTCCACCTAGATTAGTGCAAGCTTGTTGAGACATTGTAATTTGTTTTATAATGTCTCAGACTCAAAGAATTAAAATGGAAGTATGTACATGTCAAGTCGTGAACATGAAAGTAAACAATGGAGTTTGAAATTTTAGGAGATTGGGATTTTCATCATAAAAAGGGTGAACCTTACCGCTTGAGATTCATTTTGTGATTTATTAGATATATGAATGTTTATTGACTTTGATGTTGTGGACTTATTTCTATTTAATGGAATTGTGTTGTGATGTGGTTATGACTTGAAGTTCTAAGATGTAATGAATTCTAGTATTTGTTTTCAAAGCATGAAAATGATTTATATGCCTATCAAGTGTTCTACATTGCAAATGTTAAATGCATGTATGTTTGAGAATCATACAAAACTTTGTTGGATTTTCAATAGGAATGAGACATTCAGTCCACCATAAAGTCCTTGTGTTTGTTAAAGAAATGATAGTCAAGATTTTCAGAAATACTTTTCAATGAAAAAAATTATGCCTTTTTGTTTTCGCAAAGAATTTCAAACAAGGGATATCCCAAATTGTAATTAAGTATTATAAAAAACTAGGGAATCACATATAGAGATTTTTCCATTAAATTATTATGAAATTAAGAATCTAAACTTTATATTTTGATCCAGATGTTAGAAATGACAATCTGTGAACTATGTTGATGATTCAACAATTGTGGACCATCAGATCGTGATTAAATGTGTGAATTAGTACTAATATTATTACTTTTGTGCAAATAGATAAAATATTACTGTAGGATGGTTTGGGAATTGGAAATAAGACCACCATCCAACTGTTGGAACATGGAAAATACAAATCTAAATTGTCCATCAATAATCAATGGCATATATTTGATAATCCATAACTTGATGAATGTCTGATTGATGATCTATAGATGGAAACACAGATCAACAGCCTACACAATTGAGATTGTGTCATTCTAATGGTTGATTAGTAACAAATTGTTAAAATTTAATAGTTTGACAATTAATAGATGATTTGGATTGTCAGAACATGGTTAAAATAGACTTCTTTCATAATTGTTGGTCTATGATTCGACATTGACAAGAAAATCTAGAATATCAACATGTTGATTAGGTTGATTGATAAGTTGAGTTGAGAATAACACCAAAAGAGTTGTAGAGTCTTAACATTGATGTGCTTTATATAGAATTGGGAACTATAGAAACTATTTCATTGAAAAATAGTAAAAATGTGACCTTATGATTTCTAAATTGCATGTAATTGAGTATATATGCATTTTATGCAAAATACTAACTCTGTAATATCATGTTGGTTTATTTACACTATTGAAAACTTATTACATGGAAATGTTTTGAAATTACATTGATTTCACAATTTATGAAATGATGAGGATTGATATTACTGTGTAGAATCCCAAGAGTCAACTCTTGTGAGGGTTGCTTTTAATTGGCGATGTAATGCCATGAGATGTGACTTACATGATTTTCAACTGTTTATAAATCATAGAGGCACATGATGATACCTAGTTATATTATGTTATGACTGGTATATGAGACCTATGGACATTGTGCTAGGACATGAGGACTGATCATCCTCAATCCAAAATTGCATATATTTGATACTTGGCTACAATTACAGTAACATCATGGTTTGGTCATGGCCTTGTGCACCATGTCCCCCATGCGCACAGTGCATGGAATCTATTTGTTTTGATATGTGCCAAATTGTTAGGGACTGGGTCTTGTCTGTTGCATAGATGGTCCATTATTTTCAAAAGTGTAGACATATTTATCTAGTTCAATAGTGTGAGAGGTGCATTGCATCTTGAGACTTTAGGTCTATAATGAGTACTCATGACCAATGGCATAAAGCCAGATTTCAAGTGGTTTTATACTAGGGAGACCTCGAGGAGGCATTCAAATAATTTTATTTACATATGTTTTATGAGACATATTGATTTATTTATGCATTTTATGATTTTAATGCTACTCGTCTATTTGACGATGATTTTCTATCCATGTGTGGATAAGTATGTGCAAAGATGATGCAAAATAAGAGTTATGTTGTGACTATGCATAGCTTGTGAAATACTTTCCAATGTTTATTATTACTTTTAAAAATAGCATGTGTGAATGCCTAAAACTAATAAATTGAAATGGTTTGACACAATTTGACATACAGAACATACTTTGCGATTTTAATATTTTATGATGCTATTTTATTATGCATCCTATCTTTAGAGCTGCATAACATTTAATTGTGGATTTTCAGTTGATTTGAAATTGTATAAATTGTCATGTTCAATGATAAAAGTACCTACACAAGTGCAAGCTTGCTAAGATATTGCACTTGTTTACAATATATTAGGTTTGAGGAAATAGAGTAGAGGGAAGGAAACAGAAGATTGACTTGGGAGTTATAGAAGAATTTAATGAAGGTAATGTCAAAGTAGGTGTATAGGCCCCCCAAGGATTATTTAAGATTTTTATTGTCATTTTTTGTATTATGACTTAATTTACTTGGATATATGGATATGTAATATTAAATCTTAGATGTGTGGTGATGACTGGATTGATCATAGCAGAAACCATTTAATTTTTGAATATTTCTTACGTTTTGGTTAAACCTTGATTTTCAAAATAGATATAAATATGTGTATGTGTGGTTGAATGGAGACCAACCCTTACATTATTTTGACATATTGTGTTTATCAGAGACACCTCATCGCATGCAAAAAATGCTTAAGGTCCAATATAGAGGAGACTCTACTATTTTTTTGGTAGAAATGAAATAATTGTTTTGTCAAAAAGTCTGTATTTTTTGAAAAAAAATGATACTCAGGATTTTTAAAAGTATTTTCATAGAAAATATTTTTTGATGTTTGAATTTTAAAGGACATTCAAAACTTGAGACCCACATTTGGAAAAGAATTTGTGAAAAAGTTGCATAAAAACTTGGGGTGCACAATTGGTATTAAACCCAGCCAATCCTTTTGCAACCAGTCCAATATGTTCAAAAGTCACATGTAGTTAAACAAGTGAGAATGAATAGTCCATATGTGAGTTATATAAATGACTTGTATAGGCAATATTCATGAGTGTTAAAAAGATGTCGCCCATGAAGGTTGGTAGGTTTTCAGAAAAACAAGGAGACTTTTGATCCTTGTAGGAGTACAAGAAAGTGTGTCTTCATGGGAAATGTATGATTTCTAGAGTAAAGAACTAGAATAAAGAGTATATAAATTAGTATCTTTTAGTGAGAACCTTGTCATATGGTAAGAGATCTATTGACATGGATGACCTCCTAAGAATTTAAGTTCTAACAGGATGGTCCCAGCATTTTCTGGCGATGAAGAGTTGGAGGCAGCTTATTTGTAGATGTTCTATGTGGAGAGGGCCTTTAGGTCCATGAGGGCTTGATAGAGGACTAGGTGCATAATGCAACCTTCCCCTTGAAGAGGGAGGTTGGATATTCGTGGCAGACAACTGAGAGGTCATATTCTCCATTAGCAATAGCAATTCTTTGAAATCCTTCAAAATGGTTTACGATAATCAGTTCTTGCACCTCATGCATGGGAGGTGAAGTAGAGAGAGTTTGTCACATCCTAGTTCTATAAAAATAGATATTTTAAAATTTTCCTTTCTTTACTAAAACAAATTTAGAAGAGTAATAACAATACAGATATTTAGAAACACTAGTCTACAAACCAGAATGTCAGAATGAAATCTTCATACATAGAGTAAAATAAATGAAAATGTGCTAAATCAATTTTTGCTTCACCATGGAGTTGCTAGTCCCACCTTAAATTACCATGCAAACACAGTCTTCCATATGTGATTCAGAATATTTACAAGGTATTAGTATTAACCTTAAACTTATAAAAAGAGTAACTATATACAATGTATTACAAACTTTAACTCCTTAATTGTGCAAATACTTTGTTGCCTATGTATGTCAATAGGTTGCTAAGACTACTCAGTCTCTAGGGCACCTCCTCTACTGCCTTGTGCCTCCTCGATGGTTCACTTGGAATGTTTATGGGGGGTGACCATATCTTGCTCACCTTAGAATAAAGGTAATGCTACCAATACTCTTAATTACAATGCTTTTAGTAATATGAAATATTTAAATGATTAAATAAATCAGCAGTACTAAGGCATGTTATATCATGACATGACTATCATAGAGGTAAATTAGTTTATCATGTTCAATTTTAACCTAAGGAGGTTTAACCCCAAATATGATTCAAATTAAATGTTGATCCTAACTCTAACATAAATTTAATGATGCATTGGAACATACAAGAACTAAACATGACATGATTCATCATGAAAACCTTGGTTGATAAAATCTTGAAGTAAGAACGCGATAATGATGCTCAAGTAATAAAAGCTAGCCAGTGCTTTTTTCTTTTCTTTTTTTTTCAATCATGCTCAAGTAAAACCATGCAATACCTATGCTCATGTGCATAGCAACCCTTTTAGTCCTATTGTGAGGACACTAGCACACCTGTCCTACCAGTAGAGACCTCCCTTCTAACACATCACATCATATACTGCCAACGATCTTGGATAGGTCCAACACTCCTAGCCATCAATCATACATCATGGCCGATGCTCTTGGATAGGGTCTAACACTCCTGGACCATGCACAATACTCCTAGATCATCATTGGACCTCATGGCTGCTTAATGAGCACACACCCCATGGTCTGCCTACTTAGGCCACAGTTAAGTGGTTTTTCCTAATATCAAATCGAAACCTCCCAGTCGTTACAATGATCGTGTGAGTGCTTGCCTTAATAAAAAATAAAAAATAAAATCTGATCCTCCTCAAGTATAACTTCATTCAAGGAAAGGGTTATGTTTTGAAGCCATCTCGTAAAAAGAAAGAATGGAAAATCTCTAGTAATTCTAAGTTCAGTGTACCTTGTAAAAGAACCATCATTTATGTGCCTTTCATACAAGCATCATCACAATTTCCAATGAGCTTTACCCATTTCAATGATCATTCACATAACATTCCTATTTTCTTAGGATCTAAGTAAAGCAACATTTACTTGCATGATTCTAAACATCACATAGCTCATGTATCCATTCTCATTTGCATTTAGATAAATATGAATGAAACACTTTAGCTTTATGTAGGAAATTACTACCAGTCAACAATTAAGAGATACAACTTAAAGCATTCACTACAAAAACCCTTTTTATATGTCTTGAAGTGTCATGTCCATGTCAATTTCTAGGAGGTGTTGTAGGTTAATCTTGATAAATTTATCAAGTGCGTGCTAGGTCTACCTAAGGATTTGGTTTTGAAGTTCTAGTCGGTTGATGGATGCTCTTAGCCTAATCAAGGTCGAATGTAACTAAGCCCTCTACTTTGTGTGATACTTCCTAAGCTGGAATCTTATTTCACCTATTTTCTTTATCTTGTATTGCCTTTTGCATAAAGGTGGACATAACTCAAGCAGATCTTCTCACTAGGCTACCTTTAAGTCTCTTTTCTTTAGGTTTTATGTTGCTTAATTAGCTAAGTTATGGTCACTATTGTTTGCACTTTTCCCTTTACTAAACACCATCCAAAGTGAGACATAATCCTAGGCATCAAGTTCCTTTGCAGAAATTTGTTATTAGAATTTTGGCGTGAAATACCCTATCATACACCATATTTGAGCATGGGAATCACCTTTCCATTCAATAACTCTTCAAGGATAATGTGTTAGGAACATTTCCCTTCAACACTCCAAGCTTTACCTTGGTCAAAACCCAAACACACTTCAAGGAGGATAGGACATCTCATTCCTATCCAAACAGGGCAGAATTGAGATGTCTCATTCCCTTACTTAAACCATGTGCTAAACCTCTCCAAATTCACTTCTTAGATTTCCCATAGTCATATCCATCACATCCCAACTTCCACCATCACAATTCCAACATGTTATAAAGGTAAAAGAAACTAGGATGCATATGGCACCATGCAGTTTGCGTGAATAGTGTTTTACTGATTATAAGGAAACCATGCTTAGAACATTCATAACATATAATTAATGGAATGGCTTGGAAACTTTAGGAATCTATTTATTATATATAAATTTAAGTTCTCTTAAAAGGAATTCCAACAAAACCAAGTTTTGAACACATATAGCTTAGAAACTGAGTTTCTTGCAGTTAGCATGAATAGTGTTTTACCGATAGAGCCAAAGTCCATGTTCCTTGAGTTAAATCCCATAATTACTATCCTAAAACTCATCATCATCCAACAAAAAGTATATAATGTGTGATTAAAAGATACTCATATGAAGACTTAACTCTATCCTAAGCAAAATCCCTAAAGAGTGAATTTGTCATGACTTACAGATAGATGTTAGAAACAATCACCTAAAGCATAACTTCATGCTTACGTCCTTAACAACCATGATCTTTCAAACACAAGAAAGTAGTAAATTGTAATAGCTAAGGGTGCCATAGCAATGATATTGTCTGCTTTGGCTACCCATATAGCCTCACAGTTTTGTTCCTCCCTTACGGAAAAAGGCCTCGTTGCTGAGAGATCAATAGCCCATATCTGTCTTCCCGGGAGATGTGGGACTAACTCTTGGGATCACCCTGTAGCTCAATAGCCTTAGGCTAACTATAGTCCTAGCCCACCTACTTATGCTCCCTCTTCCCCCTTCAGGGAACACACGTCCCCACGTATTACCATGACGTCAGCGTGCGGCTAGCCACCATACCACGAGGGGAACTGGCTCTGATACCATTTGTAACAGCCAAGGGTCCCACAACAACGATACTATCCACTTTAACTACCCATACAGCTTCACAGTTTTGTTCCTATCTTACAGAAAAAGGCCTTGCTACTAGGAGAGTTCCACCGAACTCTTATCAATAGCCCAAATTCCTCTCCCTAAGCGACGTGAGACTAATTCTCAGGATCACCCTGTAGATCAACAGCCTTAGGCTAACTGCCATCCTAGCCCACCTACTAAGGCTCCCTTTAGACTAAAATTGATAACATTTTCATTTTTGGATGATATTAGATTTGACTCTAATACCCATTTGATGTGCAGGTCGAACTCAAGAGAGGATTGAAGAGGTGGGCGCATTCTTCATCGAAATCAAAGCCCTAATACTCATCCCTCCCTATATCTTCTTTCTTATTCTTCATCTTCTCTGTTTTCTCCTCCACACACTCACCCAGATCTAATTATTTTTTCCTTACACACTTTCCAAATCCAGATATCCTCTGGTTTCCCACAAAAATCCCCTTTTCTCAATTGTTCCAGCAAAAGCCCTTTCCTCTTTGGGTTGTCCTCTTATAAGGCTTCCACACAAAAAGCCCTCCTTTTCTTCGTCTTCTTCTTTGCATTTTTCTTCTCTCTCAAGTGTTCTACATAGAAATGAAATAGGGAAAACTTCCTTATTTCATTTCAATTTTTAACGCTTTTCTTTTACTCATTTTAACTTATAATTTATTACTTACTTTAATGGGTTTTCTAATCTTAATTTTCCAATTGTTTCCAGTTTTGACATATTTTATTTTGAGCCATTGAATCACTAAAGGCTCAATTTCATAACTGTTTATTTATTACTCCCTTTGTTTGTAATTGTTGGATTATCATCTAATGGTAATTATTTGTAACGGTTCTTCTTCTAATTATTTTACTTCTCTCATTTCCATCACATGGGATTTGTATGGTATCATGTTGGTTTTCATATTTGGTTGTCCACATGGAAAAAAATCGTAATAAATAAATAATTAATTGAGTAATTATAATCTCCTAAAATAAAATGTGTTTTTTTCCTTAAAAATCATCAGGGAGGCTACTTAAAGTGACAAGTTATACTCAGGACCGCTTAGCTACACTTATCTTAGGTCATCAAGTCTTACCAGATGAAAGTTTTATTAACACTTATATCCTAAGTACACACAATTTATTTAATGAGTTATAATTCAGAAATTTGTTTAGGCTTTATTTCAACTCACATTTACACCATAATAGTCAACAATTGAATTAAATTTTTTCATAATTTATAAATATAATATTTTTTTTATTTCTAAAAAATGTAGGCCATTACAATCTTCCCTCATTTTAGGAATTTTGTCCTTGAAATCCTAATACTGGACTTATACTACACATCAGAAAACATGTAAGGAAAACTACTTATATCTTCCTCAATTTCCCAAGTAGCTTCCTTAGCATAATGATGTTGCCATAGAACTTTGACCCAATGAATTGTCTTGTTCCTAATAGTCTTTTCTTGGTAATCCAAAATCTTTAGAGGTATCATCTCATACATCAGGTTTGGCTGTAGTTCTGTAGGTATTTGATCAAGTATATGTGTCATATTAGGAACGTACTTCCTCATATCAACCCATGCAATACATTATGTATGTTTGACAACTGAGGTGGTAATGCTAAACAATATGCAACCTTCTTGATCCTCTCCAATATCTAAGATGGTCCAATAAACCTTGGACTCAACTTCCCTTTCACCCTAAATCTCATAACTCCTTTCATTGGTGAGACTTTAAGGAATACATGATCTCTAGTCTTGAACTTGAGATTGTAGCATCTCTTATTTGCATAACTCTTTTGTCTACTCTGTGATATCAACAATCTTTCTAGGACTCGCTTGACCTTTTTGGCACACTTTTTGATCAATTCAATCTTCACACATTGTCTCTCTCCAACATCACTCCAACAGGTAGGTGTCCTACATGGTCATCTGTACAATGCTTCATACGGGGCCATGCCTATATTGAAACGATAGCTATTATTATAAGAAATTTGATCAAAGGCATGTTCATCCCAAATACCCTTCCAATCTATAGCAAAAGCTCATAGCATGTCCTCAAGTGTTTGAATCACCCTCTTTGATTGTCCAATAGTTTGTGGATGGAATGTTGTATTGAATCTTATAGCTGTGTCTAGTCTCTCTTGTACACTCTACTAAAAGTGAGATGTGAAATGACTATCTCTATCTGATATGATAATCAAAGGAACTCCTTGTAGAATTATTATCTCCTTAATGTAAAGTCTAGCCAAATTTTCCAAAGATTACCTCTGTCTTACTAGTAGGAGGTGTGCATATTTGGTCAATTTATCCACTATAAACCTCCATAGGTGTAGTTGCAAGTGCCTGATTCCCATTAGTACCAGACTCTTCTATAAGGATTGATATATTCATTCTACTAGGACGAGGAGACATCTCATCTTTGATACACTTTGACTCCTTAGTGTGTTTGGCTATGATTAGTATGAACCTTATGCTCTGATACCAACTATGACAATCAGGGGTCCCACAACAACGATATTGTCCCCTTTGGCTGCCCATACACCTTCACGGTTTTGTTCATCCCTTACAGGAAAAGGCCTCGTTCATGTGTATTAGAGTGCATAGCAGACTTTGAATAGCATTTACAAGTAAGGGAAAAAGTGGGATTTTTACTTGTTTAGATTTAACCTTCTTCTTCTTCTTCTTTTAGAATAAGTAACTGTATGGCTATATTTAACTTTGATTTTTACTAAAAAACATTATTTTAAATCTCTGAAACATGTTATGTATAATAATAATAAGTTATTCAAAACTTTTAAACAAAAAACTATGTAACTAAAATTAATTTAGATTTTTGCTAAAAATCAGTGGTCTTAAATATGTGAATAACGTTTTGTATGCTAACCATTTGTTATTCTGAAATTTTCAAACAATGATTTTGTAGTTGAAATTAGTTATGAATTTTAATATAATTAGTAACTTAGATTTTAGAATCATGTAGATCTAAAATAGAGAAATTTCTAATAGAAATCGTATGATTAAAATAAATTTCAAAGTTTCTTTATTGAAATGATTAGTTTAAAATTTTTGAACTATATTTTGTATCTTAGCAACCTATTATTATGGAACTTCCAAATAGTAATTGAATAAATAAAATTAATTTTTTTTTAATTTATGGGAATCAGTAGTTTATGTCCTTGTTATCATATATTTATATAACAACTTGTCATTTTGAAAATAGTCAGCAGTAGCAGTGGACAAATTTTATATAAATCCTCCTATGAATTGGTTTCTTATTTAGAATGACAACCCATTATCTTGAACTTTTAAATAGTAACAGTATAGTTAAAAATAAACTTCAAGTTTTACTGAATTAAGTTTATATCTAAGGAAACATGTTCATGTTAGAAATTTCAATTAGTATCCTTAGGTTAAAATAGTTCAAATAAAAGAAAGTTTTCTATGATTTTGGTTTCTGATATGCTTAAAAAATCTTAGTCAGTAAACTCCATATATATGAATAGTTATGTACTATAGACTATGATAAATTGATTTATATATACATATATAAACTAATTTGATTCTAAATTTATTTTCCTTTAGATTTTGTTTACTGAATCATGCTTGAAACCTTCAATGAAAAATTGTGATGTTGAGAGAATTATTGAATAACTATCTATATGTTATTGTTCTTTGTTATATGATAGATAGGTGATTCGATTTATACTATTTAAAGTTTGATGTTTAGCTAATAGTAATCGATGATTCTATATCTATTTTAAGCATAGGTTTTACTGATTTTAGTAGAAAAATGTTTACATATTACAAAGTTAATAATTGATTTAGTGTTATAGTACACAATCTGCTATGACTTTGATATTGTATAAGAAATTAACTAGCAAAACTGTACATAAATAAAACATGTATTTAACTATTGGACTAGACAACAATTTATGTATTAGTCCTTATTTTCCTTTTATTTTATGATCTAGTCTTATAAAGAATGGAAAGTTTTGAAGCAATCAACCTTTTTTACTGTAGTTATAAATTAGTAAACTTTAGACCATATGTATATACATAGTTTTATGCATTTAATTATGATAATTCAAATATGTAAACTATGCTATGATTTAATTTAATCAATTGGTAAGAATCATTAGATTTCTGATAGCAGTAGTTATTGCATGACATTGATATACTGGCAGTCTCCAAATAAAATCCTATATTGATATATAGAAAGTTCGAAACTTTCTATACTAACTAGCTTATGAGACTATTTTATCAAACTGTCTAAGAAGAGTAACTCTATATGGTGGAGGCTATTACTAAGGTTCATTATTAGACATCTTAAATGTTCCTTAGCTTTTAGTAATGTATTGGAAAGATCAATCATAGAACAAACATAATTGTTGTTGGACCTTTCGCTTCAGTCATTGAACTTGTATAAATCTTATTTAAGAGTAGATATGCTATTCACTAGTGTCTTCTCAACATTTAATGACTCCGCACATGTACTGAACTAGTAATAGAGTAAAAAATTTCCTAAAAAGAAATGGCACAAGGTTTGGATCTTGACTACTAAACCTTAAGTTAGAGGATCAAACTATTAACTATATTCAGTTTACTTTTATTAACTATAAACTATTTATCTTGAAGAATGTACATCATCGATACTACATATTTACATAAAACAATTTTTTTTTAAATTAGAACTTATGATCCTTTCATAATTATTAATTTAAAATATAGTCTATTACTCTGAATGTTATCTTATATAAACATCTTAAGTATGAATACCAAGTAGATAAGAGAACACGTGTGCAGAAAGTGCTAGTATACATTAGTTGAAAATGTTAACAATAAAATTTACTACATATATATCATATCTCAGTTTATTTGTAATTCAATGATGAGAATCTTTGAATTTTAGATATAACATAGCAATGATTTTAAAGAAATAAAATATTTTGATTGGACCTTATAAATTTTATTTTCGAAAAGAAAAATTCTGATGTGAATGATTACTTGAGGAAGGTGTTGTATTCAAAAACGTTCTAAAGATTATATATTAAAATATTATTATTATGTTTAAATATGTAATTAAATCTATGGAATAATCAGTTAGGCATACATATAAATGCTAGAAATAACTTGAGTTGTTAGTTAGACTCTCGACAATTTTTTTACATTTGGTGAGTGGTCGGTTAGGCACTCATGTTAGTTATGTATAGCTTAGGAATAGCTTGGCCCCTGGTTCCTTTTGATATAGATACCAGTATATGATTTAAGGGTGGAGGACATGGGATAGACTCCATCCTGTATTAATCCATTCCTTCCCATGGAGGCGGCATAGTGGCTGAGTTATTGGGCACGATTTTGATTGACGGTGGGCATTATGTTTTAAATTTTTTTTATGTGAGACATGTTCACACATGTCAGGATATCCTAGAAGATTAGTGATCAACTTTGATAGTTGATGCTTCGATAGATAGTGATTAATGATGCTAAATTATTTTATTAAAATCTTTATGTGATTGAAGATTTATTGAATTTTATGAACAATGACGTCTTTGGATGTATTAAGTTCTACTTCACAATTCTATTATGGGTGATTTGATTTATATGGATATTGATGGATTTAATATGAAATTTTATGTCTTATAAATTATACTGAGTATAAATATGGATTTTGATTGACGTGGTTTTATCTAACCTTGTAAATTTCCACTTTGAGTTGTTGTACTCATCCCTTGACAACCAACAATTTTAGGTGAAAGTTCTAACAAGGAGAAAAAGGCAATTGGTTGAAGAGATCTTTAAACTAGAAAAGGTGTGTGTCACCGTTTACTTTCTAATTGAAATAAAGAGTTGATTGGTTGTTATTAAAGATACATTATTATACTTCATAGTTGGTAACTTTTGACTAATGAGTGTGTCTGGGGCTATGACTAGTATATGGTTCTAAAAGAAAGGAAATCTTTAAATTATATTGAATCTTATGAATGCTATCAGGTACTTTCGCATCGCATGTGTTAAATGCTTAAGTCCAAAATACAAAGGAAATTTTATCAAATTTTAAATAGAAATATATGATTATAGTATTTAATTTGGAAAAAAATATATTTAGGGTTAAAAAATAAGGTCATCATAGTTGGAGAAAATAGGGAGCCTTAGTGAGCATGCTAGGACGATAGTTGGCCTGAGGTTGTCGAGCTACAGGGTGATCTGAGAGTTAGTCCCACATAGCTTGGAGAGAGGGATTTAGGCTATTGATAAGTGTTCGATAGAACTCTCCCAGCAACGAGGCCTTCTTTTGTAAGGGAGGAACAAAATTGTAAGGATGTACAGACGACCAAAGTAGACAATATCATTGCTATAGGATCCTTGGCTCTTACAAATGGTATTAAAGCTAGTTCCTCTTGTGGTGTGGTGGCTAGCTACATGCTGATGTTGTGGTAACACACAAGGACACATGTTCCCTAATGGGGGAAGAGGGAACCTTGGCGGGCGGGCTAGGACGGTAGTTAGCCTGAGGCTGTCGAGCTATAGGGTGATCTTGAGAGCTAGTCCCACATCTCCTGGGGAGAGGGATTTGGGCTATTGATAAGAGTTTGGTGGAACTCTCCCATCAATGAGGCCTTTTCCCGTAAGGGAGGAACAAAACTATGAGGCTATATGGGTAGCCAAAGAGGACAATATCGTTGTTGTAAGACCCTTGTCTATTACATAAACAAATAGAGATAACCCAAGTAATATTTCATGCCAAATCTAACTACAAAACCTTAGGATAGGAGAATCAAATAAGTCATAGGTGTAGGTTAGAAATAGAGATTTTTGCAAATTTTTAGCATGCATACACATCCCAAGCTATGCAAGCTAGCATTAACCTCATTCTAACTTAAAGCCCCTACCTTTTGGATCGTTACACATGCCTCTTGCTGAAGATCTTCACTAATTCAATTCAAAGTGGGTTTTGGGTGAAAAATTCATGCTCCCCACTAGTAGTGCAGTTAACCAATGGTGGCTCCCATCTTACTCCATGTTTATGCTTCAATATCTCTAGGTTTTTTTTATCCCATTTACACCCAAATCCTTACCTCCACTCATTCTCCACTTGCCACAACCCTAGGGCACTCAAATCGCTTCGATTTTGAGGGAAAACTACAAGTTTTCCCGAACATGTTGCCTGCTATTCTTGTAGTCATGGTTCCATATGATCAGCTACTTTTGAAGCTAAAACTCTTCCTCCCTTCTTTGCTAGTTGTTGCCTTCACTCATCACAACCTCCTTCAACCATTATTCTTCTAAGGAAGGTTTGCTCTCCCCTCCCTCTTTCCTCGAAGGCTGTAATTCCAATTCAAAAATCTAGTACTTTTGAAGTTGTATGGCACTTTTGAAGTCATTTATGTTAAACGACTTCAAAAGTACTCAAAGTGCCATATTTTTTAAGTCATTTGTGCTAAACAACTTCAAAAGTGCCATATTTGTTAAGTCGTTTGTGCTAAACGACGTAAAAATTTCCACACTTTCGAAGATATTTAAAGTCATTTGTGTAAACAACTTAAAAAAGTTATCAACTTTTGAAGTCAACTCGATAAAAGTTGTTTTTTAACTAACTTCTATAGTCATTTTTATCGACTTTAAAAGCCTCCTATGTATTAGTGTAGGAAGACTGATTTGGCCATTGGCTTTCATATTTGATACCTACCATATGAGGTTTTTAGGAGAGAGTATTGTATCATGGGGTGACTACTCTTAAAATGATCCAGTGCCCCCATGAGAATTGGTGTACCTTGTGTGGTTCAGTAGTTGAATATAGATGGATGTCAGTCCTCTAAATGCATAGTATACCATTCTTTTTCTGGACATAGATTAACATGTCAACCGCCTACAAAGATATTGACCATTGCGTATTTGTGCACGTGGCATGATGCTAACACTTATTCACATGATGAGATATGATATGATACTATGTGACAAAAATTTATAACATATTTGCATATGTATGATTTTAGTCAATTTTTGAAAGGTTTGGAAGCTACAATATTTCATAATACATAATTAGTCATCAATATTGCTTACACCACACTTACACGAAAACTATGGTTTTCAAACGATTAATTTAGGCATCTTCCTACTGATACTCACTCCTACAAGATTCCAAAATAATGTAGTTTTAGTCTTGTCATTATTAATAGTATTGGCTTTGAATAAATTTGGGATGAAATGTAATAAGACACGAGACATTGTTATTTAAGTTTAAGTTGTGGTTTAATCATAGCCATTTATTTGTTTGGGCTATAACCAATGGATCCTAAAATGCCATATTTTGTTTTGCTATTATATATAAAGGTTTCATAGATTATACCGGATTGAAGGGTTGATTTGAAAAATAAATATATGTATAACAAGTTTTAAAATGTTTAAAAAAATCCTGCAAGAATATTATTTTTTACTTTTATTTCAAAAATTCATTTCTAAAAACTCCAGTAATCACACTTGGTATTAGAGCAAACTTGGGTCATCATACTTGGTATTAAGCACGGTTCAACTACTCACAGCCATACAACTTAGGAACTATAAGAATTGATAGTGAGAAAACAAGTCTTAGGTAATTAGACAAGTAGAAATAGAAACTTATTAGTTTTTTGTTATTGAAAATGTAGATGCCACCCAAGAGACATAGAGCTAACTCAGCCCAGACTTCTTGCTCTAGAGCCTAAGAAAGCACTGAAGTTCCCAATGATGTGGTGGATGATGTTATAAAGCTTCTCATACAATGGATGAAGCACCAGTTGTAGACTCCTTGTTAGGGAGGACAGCCGAGGGTGGCAGCTGGAGGTGATGGAGGGCATGGGTAGATATGTTGTTTAGAGTGGTTTAAAAGGACTGCTGCTAAGTTTGTAGGAGAAGAAGGGCCAGAAGCTGCAGAAACCTACTTCTATGAGCCAAAAACAATATTTAAGGCTACGGATGTACTGGAGGATAGAAGGGTAGCATTGACTACTTTCATGCTAACAAGAGAGGCTTTACATTGCTCACAATAGAGAGAACCTATTTTAGCGAGGTCGAAGTAATCAAATGGGAGGACTTTAAACATGTATTTTTTTACAACTATTTCCCACAACATGTAAAAAAGAAGGAGGAACAAGAGTTCCTAAACCTTGTGTAAGGTTCCATGATTGTTGAATAATACAAGACAAAATTTGTCAAACTAAGGCGATTTTCTCACGAGTTATGCCCTACATAACTGAGGGCTGCCCAGAAGTTTGTCAGAGGATTGAGATTTCACATAAAGTGCAAGATACTAATTACCCAGCCCTCCCCACTATCGAGGCAATGAAATTGGCATTTATTGTTGAATGAGAGTACAAATCATCTAACAAGGATCATGGGAAGACTGGTGGGAAAAAGCCAATCTGGAAGGGAAGAAGGCATGGTGCACTAGTTAGGTTCATGAGGTGACATAAATCTGCACCTAGACCTTTCAAAATATATAGAAGGATGATACCTTATGCCCCACTTTCCATAAATCCCAACTAGGCAAGCCCTATCATATCTATGAATGATGATGTTTCACTTACAGTGAGAAGGGCCATTTTCTTAAAGACTGAACAAAGAAAAGCAAAGATGAATAGCTATGACCAGGAAATGTCCAAAGGAGCTAGGGGAGATTATTTGCTCTAACGATTAAATTGACACACACTTCAAATGTCATGGTTGAAGGTGCTCTTCAAAATTTTGATACATTTGCTTGTGTATTAATTGATCATGGTTCCACACACTTGTTTATATCATATGACTTTGTGTCCTACATGGAATGTATTATACATGAACTGGGTGTTTGCTTAGAGGTTAGTACCCTAGTAGGAAAACCAATTATAACACATGAATTTCTACAAGAAGTACTAATTTGTGTGTTAGGACAAGAACTTCATGTATACTTAATCTTATTGAGTATGATGGACTTCGACATCATCCTAGGCATGAATTGGCTAGCATACCATGGGGTGGTGGTTTACTAAAGGAAGAAAAGTGTCACACTTTGTAACCTTAAAAGGGAAACCATTAATTTTCAGGGAAGACTGGATGTCTTGGGAATGAATGTTGTATCAGCAATGTCAGCATTAGGACTTTTATCTGGAGGATGCTTTGCTTATCTAGCTAGTGTGGTAACTCAAAAGGATTCATGAGCTAAGGTTGTGGAGATTGATGTGGTGCAGGATTTCCAAGATGCATTTTCATCAGAATTACTTGGTTTCCCACTAGAATGAGAGATAACTTCACAATTGAGTTGTTGCCAAGGACAACTTACATCTCTAATGCACCTTCATGCATGGCTCTAGTTGAATCAAAGGAGTTAAAGGTGTAATTACACGAATTGATGGATCAAGGGTTCATACAACCAAGTGTTGCACCATTAGGGGTTCATCAAGAAAAAGGATGGATCAATGTGGCTAAGTATAAACTATCAGTTAATAGTATGAGGTTACTGTTAGGAGCAAGTACCCATTATCATGTATTATTGACCCCTTCGACCAATTATAGTTTACTAAAGTATTCTCGAAGATAAATTTGAGAGTGGGCTATCATTAGTTGAGAATAAAGGATGAGGATATTTCAAAGATAACATTTAGAACCAAGTATAGTCATTATGAATTCTTGGTAATGCACTTGCAACTTTTATTGACATGATGAACTAAGTGTTCTTGGAGTATCTTGATAAATTTATCATTTTTTTCATCCATGATATCCTGGTATACTCTAGTAGTTAAGAAGAATATCAGAACACTTGTGAATTGTGTTGATCACCCTCTAGACTCATCAACTACACATAAAATTCCCAAAGTGTGAGTTCTAGCTTGATCAAGTCTAGTTTCTTGGCCATATTATCTTAACAAATAGTATTGTTGTTGATCCAGAAATGATAGAAGTAGTCACCAATTGAGAAAGGCTAAATATTGTAATGAAGATTCATAGTTTTCTAGAGTTAGCAAGGTATAACAAGAGATTGATATAGGGATTTTTTTGCATAGAGTAACCTATGACCTAAATGACCAGAAAGGAGAAGAGATTTGAGTGGACTAATGAGTGTGAAAGGATTTTCCAAGAATTAAAGAGGAGACTTGCCACACCTCCTATTCTAAGCTTGCCAATGGGTACTGGAGGGTTCATAATATATAGTAACAACTCAAGCAAAGGACTCAGATGTGTACTAGTGCAACATAAGATGGTGATCACCTATGCATCTAGGCAGTTGAAAAATCATGAGGTGAACAATTCCACCCATGATTTGTAGTTGGCTTTTGTAGTCTTCTGTTTGAAGATTTGGAGACATTATTTATATGATGAAAAGTTTGAAGTCTTTATAGATTATAATAGCCTTAAGTACATTTTCTCCCAAAGAGATCTTAATATGAGGCAATGATATCAGATGGAATACTTTAAAGATTATGGTTTCACCATCCAGTATCACCTTGTTAAGGTGAACAGTGTGGTTGACACTTTGGGTAGAAAGACGAAGAGAATGATAGCAAATGTAACTTTAAAGTCAGCCTTCACAGAACAAATTCTGCAAGCTCAAAAGGAGTGTGAAAAAACTCTAAGTATGAGTCGCAAGGCTCATAAACACCTACAAATTATTGTTGAGAACTACCTTCATCCTTTGGAGTATATTATCCATTGGTGTAGTGACCTGCACTTTTATATCACGTAAATATTTATTTTTACAAAGATTAATCAACAGAACCAAGTTAGCTCAATTGGTTTCAAAGTGACTATTTATACCTTTGATTAAGTTCTCAACTTACTCGCTAAATCAGCAAACTTGAATACTTTTTGGAATGAATTTCAAACAAAAATCCAATGGACATTCAAATACACTAAATTCTTGTAAATGGGTGTTTTCATTGAATTAGATTTATGAGAAAATCAGATAACATTTATATTAGAAAGTGAATATAGAATGGAACAAAATTAGGATATGAACAATAACAAGTTAGAAAACTAGAGACTTAGGGTATCTGTGACCAAACAAGAGAGGAAAGAAATCCTAGCATAGTGAAGAACCTAGCCAAGACTTCCCCTTAAAGTCTCAAACACTTTGGGCTGGGAGGGAGAGAGAGAGAGAGAGAGAGAGAGAGAGAGAGAGAGAGAGAGAGAGAGAGAGAGAGAGAGAGAGAGAGAGAGAGAGAGAGAGAGAGAGAGAGAGAGAGAGAGAGAGAGAGGAAGTCTGTAACCAGGAAAAAAGCTAGACCTCTGCATTTTGGAAAAGAAGAAAGTAGAACAATGATAAATTGACAGCCAAGTAGGGGCTTAGGAATTTCTCTAAAACAATTTGTGGTTTTGTTTTCCAAATCATGAAAATATCACTCTAATTTTGATCTATGCTCTTTTAGAGTTAAAGCACTTACGTTTTTTAGTATGTGTGGATGATAGATGAATGTAAACTTATCATAGTTTGACTTTGGGTACTTAAGTATACAACTTATGCACATTATGGTTTTGGTTTTGAGTCATGGATGTGATGCTCTAAGGTTTCATATAGAGTTCACATGTTTGAACACATCTAAAGGTTGGCTTTAATCTAATCTTGAAGCATGATACTTGGTATTTTAGACATGTTTAAAGCATGAAATACATGAATAGTAATTATTGTTTTAGAGACATTTTGAGAAATGAAAAATTCACAAGTTTCGTACTGTTTTGACACATTTTGAAGAAGGTAAAATACACATATTCACCTACTATTCCAATACACTTTGACTATATAAAACACTTAAGTTCCTTACTATTTTATCAAGATTAGGAGCATACCATATGTTTCATTAAATCTTGATGCCCTAAGTTCATATCCTTACACAAGTGAGCTTGAATTGATTTTTTTATGAGTTTTGAATGCTTTGTATGACGAAGGGGTAGGCGCATGATAGTGGGGTAAAACTCATTTAAATTTGCATGCTTTAATTCATGAAGTGTGCACATGGCATTAGGTAGTGTCCATGGTGTAGGCCACAATGCACATGAGGAACTGGTTTGAGCATGCGCACATTGGATAGTGTGCATGAGGCATTGGGTAGAGCATCTAGTGCATAGGAACATATCACATAGGTCACTGAACACAGTGCATAGGGCATTAGCTACAATGGATAGGGCATTGGCCATAGGTCACAGTGCTCAGGGTGCTGGCCATGGTGCACATGACAGTGTGCATGAGAAGTGCACTTGCTGCACTAGGTGGGGTATTTCATGGCACAGTGCATTGGCAGTGCTTATGACACACATCACAAGGTGCACATGGCAAAGGCACAACACGTTGTGCATAGTACATGGGGTACAACACATAGGTGCAATTGTAACAACTTGAATTTTCATAGTATAAATGATTTATTTTTACATGGAATTGACAATAAAAGCAAGATAGCTCTACTGGTTATAGACTAAGTATGATACCAAGATAGCTCTACTGGTTATAGACTAAGTATGATTACCTTAGTTCTAGAGTTCAAGTCTCCAAATTAGCTAAAAAATTGTCTTGTTGGAGGAATTTAAGTAAAAAAATTAGGGAACATCCAGAAGTAATGAATCTCCTGATTTGGACATCTCCTTATGACTTGGAATACTTTGAAAATCAAAATAAAAGATGGCTAAGCAAGTATACAAGATAAGAGATTAGAATCCTAGAAATCTTTGCAAATCAGGAAAGCCAATATATAATATTAGAAGATTAGAATTTGAAGGATAACAAGATAAATAGCTAGGATTCCAAGGATCAAGATAGAGAATAAAGGATAGAATAAGATAAGATTAGAATAAGTTAGGATAGGAAGGTGTTGTGATTTTTAAGTTAAACTAGAGAGTGCATGAACTAGTTGTAGTAATTCACGTGATGGAGGTTGATCTCATGAGGAATCGAATGAATTTGGGTGATTAGTAGTCCTTACCTAAATTAATTAACCTAGCCAAGATAATCAGATTTTTATCCTAAACTAAGATTGGAAACTTAACATAAATGTAATAATGAAATATGGAAATATGCTAAAAGTAAAACATGATAAACTTAGAAACTTTCCTTAAAACACACTTTGTAAATATAAACTTTCCTAAATTAAAACCTTCTAAAATTAGAACTTTCCTAAATTAAAACTTCCTAAAAATGAAATTTAGAAACTTTCTAAATAGTGCCAATCTAACTAATGGAAACTACACACACAGAATATGCAAACTAAGCAACAAATCCACCACTTATTATGCACAAAATCATCAAGAATAGTGCCCATAGTTCATGGTATGTGAAGTAGTAACATGGAGAAATGGATGAATAAGAAATGATTCTAATGCAACCTTAACTATCTAAACATGCAATGGATTCAAGAAATATGCTTAAAATTCACAAATCTAAAGAGATGGATTTTGTGCATGACTCTAGAGTGGTGCACATGGAACCAATGTGATTCCTAAACAACACACGTATAAACTAAGATCCAAGATCAATATGAATACAAAAGTAAAGTGTTGTGTAACTATGAAGGAACACATGAAATCAATAACAACATAAAACAATAATTAAAGTCATGCAAGTGACACCTAGAGTGGTGCACATGATTTTGATGTCTTAAAACTAATGCAAGACACAATTTTAGAATAAGTATGGATCATATCATGGCATTACTTAGTAATGTACATGAGAAAAGATTAAACAAGAACTAATCTAGATTTCCATTGAGTGCAATAACATTACGATTGCGGTGCGCACCATCCTTGACCCAATTAAACCCTTCAGTACAATTCAATCACTCTCCCATTTGGCTAAAAAGCATGTGTGTTAACCCTTGAGGAATGAGTATTGAATAATCACCAAAACTACAGGAATGGAAGCAAAATCAAGTGATCTACAGTTAAAGAGAAGCAAGGAAAATAAAAGTATAATCATTGAATCTAAGGTGGCTTTTCCTTAGCTATCACTTCTAGGGAAAACAATATTGGATCTTTGGATTAATTGAGCAAGAAAAGCTAGAGACTTAAGCACATAAATAAATTCAAGAAAATGAAAAATAAAGATCGAAAGAGGAATGAACTAACCTTTAATGGAGAACTAAAGGACAAGGGGTTGGAGCTCTACATTGAAGACTTGGAATGGGGCAGCCCAAGGAAGAAAACATAGAAAGCTAGAGAAGATAAAGGTTGAAAGACATGGGACTCTAGGAGGAAGGGGGGTGGAGATGCCTCCTTTAAAGAAGGGTGTGATCGCTCCCTCCCCAAGATGTTTTATCATGTCATAAACCCCACGTTCTTTTATATGTTGTGGGAACTTCTTAATCTTGATGATAGATAATCCTAAGGTAGAGACATGGAGATAAAAGGTAAGGCTGTGATTATATATAGGGCAACCAAATGGGAAACATAAAGACCACTTAAAGGAGGGAGGCACCTATTTTTTAGGGTGGGGCATCTCCTCCTTGCAAAAATCATAAAAGAGCTTCTTGACTTGGAAAGAGAGTTCGATGGAGAGAGGATTGGAGAGAGATAGAAAGAGATAAGGATATATGGTTGCCCTTGGATGAAGAGTGGATGGTGAGGATGATGAGAGAAAAAAAAGAGATTAAAAAGAAAGGTTGAGATGAGAAGAGGTGATTGGTTGATCTAAGATAGAGTCAGAAAGGTGGAAGAGTTTTAGAAAGGTAGGACTCTTTAAGAAAGTAAAATTTGTGGTTGCTTTGTATGGTGAGGTGGAAAGTAAGAAAAAAAGTAGATAATAAGATGGAAAGAGTGAAAATTAAGGTGACCACTTTCTATTGGTTCACATGCATGCTTTCCCATTGATTTTCACCCAAATATCTTCTCATTACCCTTTGATTATGGATGAGTTAACAAAACATCTGCACGAGGAGATTCCATGGTGCATGCTATTTGTGGATGATATAGTCTTACTTGATGAGACAAGGGAGGGCATAAACACAAAGCTAGAGTTATGGAGAGAAGCATTAGAATCTAAAGGATTTAAAATCAGTTGAACTAAGGCATAATATATGGAATGCAATTTTAGCAAGGAGAGTAGTAGGAGTGGAACACCAATTAACATTGATAACCAAGAAGTCCCCGTCAAAGACCACTTTCGATACTTAGGATCAATGATTCATGAGAGTGGAGAGATTGAGAGGGGGGTTACCTAGAGAATCCAAGCGGGTGGAACAAATGGAGATGTGCATCTGGAGTTTTGTGTGATTAGGGGGCTCCACTCAAACTATAGGAAAAATCTATAAGATGGTCTTAAGTCCAGCCATGCTCTATGGATCAGAGTGTTGGGCAGTTAAAGAACATCATGTTCATAGGATGAGCATCGCGGAAATGAGGATGTTGAGATGAATATAGGAATGAGAACATTAGAGGAAACTTAGGGATAGCACCAATAGGTAATAAGATGAGAGAGATTAGACTTAGATGGTTTGGACTTGTCCAAAGGAGACTGAAAATGGCACCGATTAGAAGGATTGAGGCAAAGCAAGTAGAAGGTTTTAAAAGGGCAAGGGGAAGGCCCAAAAGAACATGGATAGAAGTGGTGAGAAAAGATTTAAAAACTTTGGGATGAAATGATGCTATGGTACTTAATAGAGAGGAATGGAGGAATCAGATTCCTGGGGCTGATTGCTAATTGGGATAAGGTCTTGATGATCATGATGATTATTATTAACCTTTTAACAGCCCTATGCATATTTGATGTAGATTTTCCTTCAATCATGGCCATCCATGTAGCTTGGCTCATGTCGCATAATGGATTACTTTGAGAGCTCATTTCAATTGGATTCATATTAACTTTAGGGACTTTTTTGGCTTTATTTGGTGGCTCAACCCCATTTGCTTTGATGGCTTAGCTAGGCTCCTTAGTTTGTCACCTTCTTCATGGCTTAAGTGATTTAAGTGAATCCCATGCAAAGGTAGTCGACTTTGCGTGGCTTATACATGGGCCACTTTAGTCACCTTTAACTTCTCCAATTCCATCCTTTGTATGCCTTAAGGTGATCCTTATCTTTGATCTCACTTTGATTTGATGACTTTGAGGCATTGACTCGATCTTTTAATCTTGATCTTTAATTTTCATCTCCAATAATTTTGACCATTGGATCATCATCTCGCTTCCTACTAAAGTCAAAAACTCTAATTAAATCCTTGAAAATTATGACTATTGACATACTTACCTTCGATTAGCCTTTGAACCTACAAATTATCAAATATTTGGTGTATTAGGTCAGAAATGCACATGTTATAATTTTTGGCCAAAAATCTTAGTTTACCACTGTAAGTTATAACACACGGGCAACTAATTGCATGCTTTTTATATAATTTTGGACATTGATCAGAAGAAGAAGCTAGGGAGAATTTGAAATAAAATAAATGGAAATGGAAACGAAGTTAATTAGGAAAGCTAGCCAAGACATGTAGTCAAGAGTAAGATGTCTTGGGCTAGGGGAAGAAAAATGAATAGAAAGAAACCCATGAAGAGAGAGAGAGAGAGAGAGAGAGAGAGAGAGAGAGAGAGAGAGAGAGAGAGAGAGAGAGAGAGAGAGAGAGAGAGAGAGATCTGAGCATGGAAGAACACAATTGCTTGGAGCTTTTGGACAAGAAAATAATTGAAGATTGTTCTACTTCTAGGAGGTGGAGGTGTGGGATTTTTTGAGTTAGATCAATTTTTAACCATGCGTTTAATCTCATCCATGCACAGTTTAGTTATGCTTTTGGTTGAATATTATTAGTTAATCTATACTTGCGTTTCATCCATTAATTGTAGCATTAGTACTTTAGCCATATTTTCTATGGGATCTTATTCATTATTCCATGTCTTAGCATGCACACTTGAGTTACAATCCACGTTAATCTCCATCTATTGATTTCATATGAGCACTTTATCCATGATTAAATGTGGACTTGAATGATGATTCCATGCACACTTTGGCTATTGTTTACTATCTTATCTCGTCCATTAGTTCCAAGCATGGTGCACACTTACTAATGATAGATTTTGCGATTCATTCATGTATCTCTTAACTAATAAGTGCACATCCGATGTCTATATTCCATGTAACACGTACGATCATCCAATGTCCAAAACCATTGCACATGCATCTTATTGATTATACCAAAATAATCATTTAAAAATTCAGCATTTGGATGAGTATACATGCCTATTAGATTCTTACTCTAACGAGGTCATGCAACAACCAATCATGTGAATCCACGTCGTGCATGCACGTCCAAATCCAACCCATGTATTTATTAGATTTCCATTGTAAAACTCTTACGCTCGTTACTGTTTGATAAACGTAACATCATGTGCTCCTTAATCTGTAGTAAAGTCTTTGCTCAGAATCTTATTCCCTGTGCACCATCCTAAACCATGCTTAAGGTTCGGATGCCAATCTTAGACCATGCACCCTAGATTTCTTCGACCGAATTACCTTGATCCTCCGTGTTTTCATGCGCAGTCTTAATTGGACAAGATTTGAATCACACTATTGATCCCCTATGATTTTCATGAGCACCATGCTGAGTCATTTTCACGCTGTTGATTTGACTGATCCTGGATTATAGGCGCACCCATTTTTCATAAATCTCACTCGTTGATTTTACTTAGTAGGTGCGCACCACATTTTGGGAATCTTAGCTATTGATCTTCATCAACCAATGCGCTCCCACGTTTCAAAATCTCATCCAATAATATCACATGATATATGCATACCACGCATGACTGTTTCAAATCTCATTCATATGTTACTTTGATATAGGCTCAGCATGTGTATCCACCTTGAAATTCTTTAAATTATTTGGAAATAGGCGCACCATCTTTGACTCTCATAAATCTCTTTTGCCGATTCATTCTGATCGGTGCACCATCTATAACGGTTGATCCACATTGATACATGCACACCATTTAGAATTTTGATTTCAATTCGATTTAAACCTTAGCATGCGCACACCATCTTCAACCTGTAATTCCAGTTTTGGATTCAAAACTATAGCATGCACATACCGTCTTCTATCTGTAATTTCAATGTTGATTCCATCTTTAATATGCCCGTTCACCTATGAGCTATGATCTCGTTCATAAATACTAACGAACCATTGTTTGCATGCTTAATTGCTCATCCGTGATCTATGTGACATTCTGAGTATGGGGGTCCATATTTGGACGATTTTGAAAGTATAAGAGAAATATGATAATTGTTTAAGTATGAAAATGTTGTAATTGTGCATAGTGATTTTAGAATCTATTATTTATTGTATCATTTGCCAAGTGTTTGGCAAGGGCATGTTAAACTGGATATATGTGGAATTTGAAATTGGAATACTTTGCACATTGTTGTATTGAACTACTAAGCGAGATTTTGAACTTTTGATCTAAGGACTATCTACTTGATTGTAATAAGAATGAAATCGCACTACTTTGGAGGCTTGTTCGAGTTGAATATGAGGCTGATATACAGCATTTGTAGTTTGATATGTTAAGAGTGTAGTTGGTCACTAACACTTTGAAAAGAAATTTGATACCTGCATGAACTAAAGGCTTTTGTGTGTTTGAACAGATCATGGGACCTTCCATTCAAGGTGATCCGTTCTTTCCTATGAGGACTAGCTTAGGTTGTGTGGTATCCACTATCAAACATAGGACGGAGACATTAGTTCTCTTTATGCGCATATATAGCAGACAAGTTGTGATATGGGCATAGATGGAATGTTGATTGACCTTGAGGGATTTAGACCATCTACTTTTACGTCCCTAGTAGTATGTTGCTTCATGATTTAGATTGATACTATGTGATATGTTTTAGATACTAGGAACAACTTCTAATGCAATGCGTCTATTCGGAAAAAAGGGGCAACCCTAGTGCACGAAGCTCTCGCCTATGCAGGGTCAGGGGAAGGGGCGGACCACAAGGGCCTATAGTAGGCAGCCTTACCATGTATTTTACAAGAGGCTGATTCCATGCATTGAACCCATGACCTCAAGGTCACATGACGACAAATTTTACTGTTGTGCCAAGGCTCCCCTTCAATGCACCTATCTGGATATGGATTTAAAACAATTTATGATTAATCACATATTTTGAGGTTTGAACATTATAGAGATTTGACACTGATCGCATTTAATAGAATGCATTTGATTGTCTTTGTGCATCCATGAATGGTCGTACTCACCCCCACCAAAAATTTTAGGTCAATCTTCTGGTAATAAGTAAGAATTAAAACACTACAAGAGGCTTATAAACCATGAGAGAGAAAGCCCCAAAATGAATGAGTTACTTTACTTTGTTTTAGACTACTATATTGAACATTGAGAACAATAATGTAATAAGAAAATATATTTTCTTATAAGTATTAGAATTGCTGAAGATCCTGATCATTTCCAAATAGAATTTCAAAAATTGTTTCTAAAAGCCTTGGGCATCACAATAGTGCACTGCGCACATACACTAGCCACGATGTGCACAACATTGGGCATTGTACATAGGCATAGGCCACAGTGCACATAGCACTAGGCACTGCACATAGGCATAGACCATAGTACACACAGTAGTGTACAGGCACACAGGGTTTTTCTTTTATAGGTTTGATAGTGTATGATCTTGAAATCTAGTCATAAAGGTTACTTTCTTATTTTTAAAAGATATCATATGCTTTGATCCTAGACTGAACAGTAGATTTTGGACATGTTTTTGGATGTTTTAAAAGCCTAAGCAGTAGACGGTGTGCATGGTGTTAGGTGTTCAATTTTGGACAAAATACTCCTAGTTTAGCATTTAATTAGATCATGTAACTAATTAATTTGGTAATTTTTGAAAAAAAAATATGAATTTTAACTCAAATTTACCATCCAACCGTAATTTGTCAAAATTAACTGTCAGATGATCGTTAGAGCTTAGCAGATGCTTGATGTATGTTTAGATGACTCTAAGTTAGTCTTATCTGTTGCAAATCAAATAGATTGTGGTTTGGATGGGTCAGGTTAAATTTCAACGGTGCAGATCACCCAACAAAGATTCAATGGTGCAGATTGAATGATTTCTTAAAGAAAACTGTGTTTTAAAGGAAACGAAAGCCCCAATAATAGAAGTCTCCAAGGAGGAAAGCAAGTAGAAGAAATGTGGAAGAAGGCAAATGAAGAGGTGGTGGGGAGGTAGGCTACCCCTTTCCCTTCTACCCCACTTTCCAATGTACCTTTCCCACTTCATCTCTCCCTTTCTAATTTCTCTTGGGTTTCCTCTTACAAAGGAAGGCATCTCACCCATTTATTCCCTCTCCCCAATGTCTCTCTTCTCTCTCCATTATCTATTTTCCTCACCCCCTGGGTTGCAAAGGAAGCACCACACCCTTCTCTGTTGTGTTTTTGTTCATTTTCCTATTAGATTATTCTCCTCTGCATTCTATTGTTTTGTTCATCATTTTTGTCACTCTTCACCGTCGTTCTCGCCTTCCCTTCTTCTCAATTCTCCTTTTATTATTCCATGTTTTCTCTACCACTCGCTTCTCCATCACCCTTGTTTTCCAGTTTCCCACCATGTCAGCCAAGCCCCTCTTTCTTTTCTCCTTTTTTGAGTTCCAGCTTCATTTTTTTGTTCACTCGCCTCTAGCCCACCTAGCACCTCTGCTCGCACGTTCTCCATCACTCGTCCACTCCACTTCCATGCTCTAGTTTGCTCAGTTTTTCACTGTACCCCACCTTTTCCTTCATCCATCTGACACATTGCAACATGTTGTCTACTCTGTTCTCTTCCAGCACCCAACCAGATGATGCATCTGCTTGAAGAATGTCGGTTTCCAACAGTCAATCACCGCATCGGCCACCTAGTCCAGAGCCTACTAACCTCTCCACCGAGCTGAATTTGATGCCCAGTCATCCCCCTGTTCTGTCCACCCTCAGCTGTCCACCACGCGTCCCAGCCCAGCTTCTCTTCCACCGACCGGCTAGATCCCTCGTCACTGTCTTCTCTCCACCAGCACTGCCCCATCATTTTTGTTCACTGCCCGACTCCACCCTTGCTCTCCACTCCGGCTTCACACAGCCCAGGTCGCCATCTTCTCCTCCATCGCACAGACCCAGGCACGAACTCCCAATCGGCTTCGACGATTGCCCCTCTTCCATTTGAACCAGACCGGCCTCTGTTTCCCAGCTCTCCATCTTTGCATCACCCACAATCATCTTCTCTGTCATCTCCGGCAAAGTCCTCTTCTTTTCCGTCGAAGTTCTATTTTGAGGGAAAAAGAGGGAACTTTAAGGAAAATTTCATTTTTGCTCTAGTATAAAATTTTAATTATATTTTTTGTCTTACTACTATTCTTATCTATGTTCTATTCTATTCATGTTCTATTATCTGCATTCTATGTTGTTCTCACTTAATGCAGGAACCATTTAATCCGAATCTGTCTTATTCAAGCTTAATTAGATCAACAGTTTTACTTTAACAAATAATATCTCTTTATTTCTTCGATTGTTTTATATCGCAATTTCAATTCTTCTTTAGATCTTGTTCTTAGATGGTTATCATTCCTGATCTGCAATCTAAGAATAAAAAATCAGATCTAAGCCGTTAAAACTCAAATTTCTTATCTAGACCAGATCTTTGCAATTATTGACAATCTACCTAATCCCTCCAGTTGATCATCAATTAGAAGCACTATGAAGAGATTGATGAAGGCTAATCAAAGTTTATTAGACCAGATATAAGGAATTTGATGATAATCTATCTAGTGAAGTAGATTTTCCTTGTTTATTTAGTTAATTTTCTGTCTTTTTAGATTAGACCCTTGTAATTTTCATTGATTAGCCATTTGAAGTCTCATTGCACTTTGTATTATTTTTTCATTTAATTTTAAATTTTGAATAATTAAATTTTATTTAAACTCCAAATTCTTAAAGCTAGTCCCTGTAGGATGGACCCATACTTGCATACGCTACACCACGATAGCCTATGCACTTACGAAAAACTCAATAAGTTTTTGGCATTGTTGTTGAGGACCCGCAATGAAGGTTTTATAAAATTTAATTAAAAATCCAAAAATATCAAAAAATTGATTTTTTTTTAGAAATTGCGTACTTTTATCATTTTTTAATTTTCTTAGTCCATAATCATGTTGTTTCCTGAATTTGGTACTTATTTCTATCCTTCCTTTTCAAGAAATTGGAAAGTGGAGGAAATTGGCAAGTGAATCTTCATCAAAATAGATATTTCCTTACTTTCTTGGAATAGGATTTTCCTTTTCTTTTGAGTAAATCTTATAGTGAGCTTCTTTGTAATTTACAATTTTAATTTTAATTTTAAAAGGGTTATATAATACAGGGCAAGTGTGGGATAAGGTGGCTCACACTTGATCTTCATCAGAAACTACGCTGTAAGTATCTCTAACTACTTGTATTTCCTAGATTATGGTTTGCATTTAGGATAATCTTGTATTGGTTGGTAGTATAATTGCATATAGAAAGCATCTTTGATGATTGTTGACTTTTTAAGGTTTTGCATTAGTTTATTGCTTTCAATTGCATTCTTAGGGTACGTTTAATGCTTTAAGGTAATTTATATGTTGATTAAACTGACATGGAGAGTAGAAATTAATTAGTAAGTGCACCTGACCCTATAAGATCAAGGGTGGATTTCATCACCACTTCTTATCCCATTTAGGATAATCACCACAAGTGTGCAATCCTACCTTTTAAATTAATTTAAAACCAATTAGAATAAACCTATAGGTCCATCACATGCTCGTAGGACCCCCTTACTAAAATGTGATCTATTATCACTCTAATAGTTTTTGAGTATCGTAGTTATAGTGGGTATCTTAAAATCCAAGTGATTTTCCTATGCCTTTTATTGATGTTTGTTAAGATCTAAACACCTCCTTACATGAGAATTATTTTCACTACTTTACGCAGAACCAAATTGGTAAGCAATAGTCAAATCTAAAAGAGAGGAGGAGTGCTAGATTAGACTAATTTAAAAGCATTGTCCTCACACAAATTCAAGAAAGTCAAAATATTGCTGCTTATTAGTCTAAGGATTATTTGACTATGCCTTTTGTTTGCACATCACATAGAGTTAGAGTCAGCATTTAGATTAGGACATTTTAGATTAGGGTAGTTTATGCAAGGGCATCGACATCAAAACTCAAAACTAATACCTTTAGACCCAGAGAATCAACACATCAAACGACAAGGGGAAAGAAACCTAGTTCCCATCCCCATGGCTCAACCACCAATAAAGGTCAAGATCAAAACAATTAGAGATTTCTAAGCACCCCTATAACTTAATACCCCATCTTACATAGCTTTACCTCCCACAAATGCCTACTACTTGAGTTAAAGTCGAGAGTCATTCAATTACTCCCTACCTTTTATGGTCGAGACCAAGAAGACCCTTACCTACATATCAAGGAGTTCCTTGATATTTGTGCTACATTTAGGTTCCAAAATTTTTTTAGATGATTCTATTGGGCTTAGGCTTTTCCAGTTCTCACTTAAGGACAAAGCCAAGTCATGGCTTAATTCCTTGGAGGTAGGTTCCATACATACATGGGACCAATTGTCTAAGAAGTTTTTGAACAAGTTCTTCCCCCTTCACAAAACAAATGCCCTTCGTCAAGAAATTATCAATTTCCAATAAAGAGATGATGAACAATATTAAAAATGTTGGGAACATGGAATGAACTACTACAGAAATGCCCTCATCATGGACTTGAGAAATGGCAGCAAGTTCAATACTTCTATGAGGCATTGACGCCTCAAAATAGACAAATGATAGATGCAGCAAGTGGAGGGACCCTCATGCTAAAGGATGAAAGTGAGGCATGAGAGTTCTTTCAGATAGTGGCTGAAAATTCTTTGCAATGGTGTTATTCAAATAGGAGAGAAAGAACCAACCAGCCCTCTAAGAAGTGGGGTCTCTATGAGATAGGAGTGCATATTGATCTATCCTATAAGCTTGACTCTATAGCTGAAAAATTAGGTGGAAGAGTAGACAAACGTGAAACCATGTTTGAAACTTTCATGGTTGCCACTTTATCCCATAAGCCTCCACAAGAGGTTTGTGCTATATGTTCTAGCTTAGTCCATATCACCTTGTCTTGTCCATCAAATAGATTGAATGACTATCTTGTAGACTAAGCGAATGCATTGAATTGGGAAGTCCAATGGCAAAAAGAAGGAGACTTATTAGCTCATTATTTAGTACGAATCAGCGAAATGATGGAATCCATAAAAATTCTTCAATAGGCTCTAGAAGGAATTCCAAGGCGTCCCTATCTGAATTTGGAAGTTTGCCGCTTTGATAGAGCAAAGGATTTCAACTGGAATGATTTTGAATAATGATTTATTGATAAGAAGCCTTCTCCCACATTTGAATTGTTGAAATAAGAACTTTATGTGAGAGTAGAAGCCTCAAAAGGAGAATTAGGAATTTTTCTGATGGATGATAATAGTGTTTTTCCCTGGAGATGGAAAATTCGTCCACTGAGTTTCATCAACATATGTATAATTCGCATATAACCAACCTAGCAACAACCCATATTCTGAGACCTACAATCCTGGATGGGCTAGGCATCCCAAATTTTCCTAATCAAAGAATGATCATCAAGGGGGACCACCAATGAACCCCCTACCCAAAATTTTCCTCCTAGGCCTATAGTTCCTCAATAGCCACCTGGCTTCCAACAACCTCAACAACTGAAGAAACCATCTTTCAAGGATAGAATTGAGAGCATGATTGTAAAACAAAATGAAGAAACAAAAGGGCTTTGAACCAATTCTAGAATATCAATTCTCCAGCTCTAGCCAAACTAGACATGTAGGTAAGCCAATTGTCAGTTGAACTACATAATAAAGGAAAGGGTCAATTCCCTAGTCAACCCATCCCCAACCTTAAGGGTTAATTTGAGATAGGATCAAGTTCTCAAAATCTTAACCCTCATGAGCATGCCAAGTCTATAACCACCCTTAGGAGCGGTCATCTAATCGACAACGAAGAAGCGTACTCTAAAGAAGTGGAAGAGGAGAAAAGGCAACTAAAACACAGGAAAAAGAGAAGAGATAGAAAAATCCTATAGAACCCATAGTAGAGGCACACTATGTGCCTAAAGCCTCATTTCCTCAATTACTCAACAAGGCTAAGAAAGGAACAAATTTTAATGAGATAATGAAAGTGTTTAAACATGTACAAATTAATATTCCATTGCTCAATGCTATAAAGGATATTCCTTCTTATGCCAAATTTCTTAAAGATCTTTGCATGACAAAGTAAAAGCTTAATGTATAAAATAAAGCCTCCTCACTGAGTAGGTGAGCTCCTTAATTCAACACAAAACCCCACCAAAATTTAGAGATCCAAGATGTCCTACAATTTCTTGCATTATAGGAGATCATGTGATAAATAGGGCATTACTTGACTTAGGGGCTAGTGTTAATCTGTTGCCATATTTTGTCTATGAGCAACTAAGGCTTGGTGAGCTTAAACCAACCAATACCAAGTGCAATTAGCTGATAGATCAATTAAGATTCCTCGTGGCGTGGTTTAGAATGAATTAATATAGGTGGACCAGTTTTATTTCCCTGTTGATTTCATTGTCCTGGATACCCAGCCTGTAGCAAACCCTAGTAGTCAGATCTCAGTGATTCTTGGACGTCTAATGCAATAATAAATTATTGAAATGGTGTAGTACAATTATCCTTTGGCAATATGAAAGTTGAGCTCAATGTCTTCAATGTCAACCATCAACAATTAAATCTTGATGATTCTTGCAACATGATTGAAGATTTAATTCCATAAGTTCTACCACCATTATCTACCTTTAATCCACTGGAGGCCTGTCTTACACATTGTAACTTCAATTGTTAATGTCTTATCGAAGATGTTAAACTTAGTGCTTACTGGGAGGCAACCCAGGGTTTTAGAGTCTACATCACTCAATTTCCATATAAGATCATATGTTTTCCAACATTGGCGACAATGTTTCATTTAGGTTGGGGGTGTAGATGCATATATGGATTTTGAATTTTCTTGAGTTTTTTAATTGTTTTGAAAAAAAATTTTGAATTTTTTTTTAAGGTAGAGTTCCCTTACTGTGATGAGAACTGGATGTTCACAATTTAGTAATTCTACTATTTTCACCTCTTAATGGGAATGCATATGTTTTGTTTTGCATATTATTCATGTGGTAAAGTAGTTTATGAAAGTTAATTCTTAGAAACTATTTACATAGCACATAGTCAAGACTAATAAAGAGATATGACTTGGAGACCTTGAGGAAAATCAGTGGAGACCTATAACTTAATGAGTTTAGGAACTATCTTATTTCAGAGAGTTATAAGTAATTTCACAATTTCTTCAGCTTATATAACGTAGTGTGATCCCATTATCCTTGTTTTGGTTAAACATCAAGAATAAATAGTAGTAATATCTTTATTTCTAAAAAATTTATTGAATCTGATAAGCTTTAGGAAACCTAGAAAATGATATAGGCCAACCTTGCTCAGCCTAGAGACATAAAGCCAATCCAGTATATCATACCACTAGTTAGCCCCTTTGAGCCTATTATTAAGCCGTTTCTTTCTTAACTCCATTTACCTTAACCCAAAACAAGCCAGAAAAATAAATATCCATTACCCATTGTCAAAATGAGTAGAATTATAGAAAAAGTTATAAAAAAAAGGACAAAAAGAATCAAGAAGTATGAAAATTAGCTATCTTTCTTCCAAAGAAGCTAAAAACAAAAAAAAATTGAAATTGAAAGAGAAACCCAAAAATATGAAAGAGACATACACTTTAAGTACAACTTAATAGAAAAAGTTGTCCTAATAGATATTCATTGAAGACCTCTACTCAATTTTGAACTTTTGAAATCCTTCTACCCTTATTTTTTGAATGTGTCCTAAGCCTATGTTTCATCCTAGTTAAAGACCTATTGATCTTAGGTGGAACATAGCCTTAAAGAGGAGATAAAAAGAAATAATTAAGGTGAATTACCGCTAATATTCTTGGTGATAACATCCACTCTTAAGGATCACTTTCCTTTGTCTCATGAGCATTCATAAATCCTACCTAGTATATCACACCACTAATTAGACCCTTTGAGCTTATTATTAAGCTTTTTCTTTCTTAACCTCATTTACCTCAACCCAAAACAAGCCAAAAAAATAAATATTCATTACCCATTGTCAAAATGAGTAGAGTTAGTAGAAAAAGTTCAGAAAAAGAAAAGAGGACAAAAAATCAGGAATTGTGAAAATTAGTTGTCTTTCTTCCAAAGAGAAAAAAAAAAATTGAAACTGAAAGAGAAAGAGAAAGACAAAAATATGAAAGAGATATTCACTTCAAGTACAACCCATTAGAAAAACTTGTCCTATTAGACATTCATTGAAGACCTTTACTCAATTTTGAATCGTTGAAATCCTTCTACCTTTTTTTTTTTTTTTTTTTTTTTTTTTTTTTTTTCTGAACGTGTCCTAAGCCTACGTTTTGTCCTAGTTAAAGATCTATTGATCTTAGGTAGAACATAGCCTGAAAGGGGAGATAAAAAGAAGGAATTACTATAAACTACCCCTAATATTCTTAGTGATACCATCCACTCTTAAGGATCACTTTTCTTTGTCTTATGAGCATTCAAAAGATTTATGTGAACCATTAGCGTGTTGGATTTGATCACATAATAAGAGAAATATGTTTAAACCCTTATCTAAGAGTTTTCATTTCTAAGAGTATACCTGTGAGGATTTGAGGTAAAGACATATTTCCAATGGAATTTAAGCATATCCAGTTAGAAGTCAAGATTTATGTGGCTGTACACACACATGCACTCCAAGAAATAACTCAAATAAAATGTCTTTAATATGTGTATGATGTGTAAAATTGTCAAGTCTTCTCTAGTAAGTAGTGAAAAACTAGTAGATTGCTAATGAATGAGGATTCTTTGAGATAAAATAGGGATTTCAACCTTAATGAATTTTGTGGGTATATTCATTACAAATGCTCATGAGGCCTGATTCATCCACTAGGGGTAACCTAGGGGTTCAAGGGCTTCTTGCATGTGCTAAATGCAATGGTGAGTACCTTCAAAAGTGGCACTTTGTACCAGTTTTTGAAAAATGATTTTTCACATGTTTTGCTAGGGACTAGCAAAATCTAGTTGAGGTGTGTTAAGTGTTTAATTTTGGCCAAAATATCCCCACTTTAGCATTTAATTACATAATATAACCAATTAATTTGGTAATTTTTAGAAAAACTAGTATTATATGTTGCAGATCAAATAGATCGTGCTTTGGATGGGTCAGATCAAATTTCAACGATGTAGATCACCCAATAGAGATTCAATGGTGCATATGGAATGATTTCTTAAAGAAAATTTTGTTTTAAAGGAAACATGGAGAAAATTTGGAAAGCCCCAATAATAGAAGTCTCCAAGGAGGAAAGCAAGTAGAAGAAATGTGGAAGAAGGCAAATTAGAAGGTAGTGGGGAGGTAGGCTACCCCTTTCCCTTCTACCCCTCTTTCCACCGTACCTTTCTCACTTCACCACTCCCTCTCTTTCTAATTTCTCTCAGGTTTCCTCTTACAAAGGAAACCATCCCACCTATTTATTCCCTCTCCCCAATCTCTCTCTCTCTCTCTCTCTCTCTCTCTCTCTCTCTCTCTCTCTCTCTCTCTCTCTCTCTCTCTCATCTACTCTCCTCACCCCTTGGGCCGCAAAGGAAGCATCACACCCTTCTCTCTTCTATTTTTGTTTGTCTTCCTATTAGATTGTTCTCCTTTGCATTCTATTGTTTTGTTCATCATTTTTTCCATTCTTTTTACTATCATTCTAGCCTTCCCTTCTTCTTAGCTCTCCTTTTATTCTTCCCTATTTTCACTGTCCCCCACTTCTCCATCATGCTTGTTTTCAAGTTTCCCACCACATCAGCCAAGCCCCTCTTTTTTTCTCCTTTCTTGAGTTCCAGTTTCTTTTTTTGTTCACTCACCTCCAGCCTACCCAGTACCTCTACTCGCACCTTCTCCATCACCCATCCACTCCACTGCAATGCTCCATTCTTCCCAGTTTTTCACCATCCCCCACCTTCTCCTTCATCCATCCGACACACTCCAGCATGTCGTCTACTCTGTTCTCTTCTAGCACCCAACCAGACTACGCATCTGCTTGAAGAACGTCCATTTCCACTAATCAATCACTGCACCAAACACCCAGTCTAGATCATGCCCAACCTCTCCACTAAACTGAATTTGATGCCTAGTCATCTCCCGATTCTCTCCACCCCAGCTGTCCACCACATAGCCCAGCCTAGCTTCTCTTCCACAGATTGGCCAGATCCCTTGTCACCGTCTTCTCTCCATCGGCATTGCTCAATCATTTTTAGTCACTGCTCGATTCCACCCTTGTTCTCCACTCTGGCTTCGCACAGCCTAAGTTGTCATATTCTCCTCCATCGCAGACCCAAGCACGAACTCCCCATCGGCTTCGACGATTGCCCCTCTTCCATTTGAACGAGACCAGACTTTGTTCTCCAGTTCTCCATCTCTGCATCACTGGCAATCATCTTCTCTGTTGTCTCTAGCAAAGTCCTCTTCTTTTTCGTTGAAGTTCTGTTTTGTGGGAAAAAGAGGGAACTTTCAGGAAAAATTTCATTTTTGCCCTTAGTATAAAAATTTTAATTACATTTTTTTTCTTGTTACTATTCTTATCTGCATTCTGTTCTATTCATGTTCTGTTATCTACATTTTGTGTTGTTATGAATCTATCTTATTCAAGCTTAATCAGATCAATGGTTCTACTTTGACAAACAAGATCTCTTTATTTCTTCAACTATTTCATATCAGAATTTCAATTCCTCTTTAGATCTTGTCTTCAGGACATTTATCATTCATGATCTTCAATCTGAGAATAAAAAATTAGATCTTAGTTATTAAAACTCAAATTTCTTATCTAGACTAGATCTTTATAATTATTAAGAATCTACCTAATCCCTTCAGTGGATCATCAATTAGAAGTACCAAGAAGGGATTGATGAAGGCTAATCAAAGTTTATTTGACTAGATCTGAAGAATTCGATGATAATCAATCTAGGGAAGTAGATTTTTCTTGTTTATTCAGTTAATTTTTTGTCTTTTTGGATTGGACCTTTGTAATTTTCATTGATTAGCTACATCTAAAGTTTGATTGCTCTTTCTATTAATTTTACATTTAATTTTAATTTTTGAATATTTAAATTTTATTTAAATTTCAAATTCTTAAAGCAAGTCCCTGTGGGATGACCCGTACTTGCATACCATACCACAATAGCTTGTGCACTTGTGAAAAACTCAACATATGGTACATTAAAGCACTTTGTTTCAGATTTTGAAAATTCTAGCCCATAGATATACATATATAAGTGCACATAATTTTGAATTGACATCCAACATGTTCATGTACTAAGACTAGAATATATCAATTTTTTATCAGTACTATTTGAAATGGAGCACATAAATGCACAAAGTATAATTATAGTTTTATGAATGATTTCACATGATGCATAGTGGGGTTTCTATGAGCAACATTAAATGATTTACCCAAAATGATGTTTTCTTCATGTGCGACAAATTTATAGTACAAAAATGCAAACAAGTATATAGGAAATGTATTTATATGTTTTTCCTGTACAAAATGGAAATGATATCAATTTTGAATTTGATAATTCACTAAAGGTGTAATGGTATAGATTTTAATATTTTAATAGCATATCGATGGTGTGAATGTAACAATTTGATTATAACAAGGCTTGTAATCAATACAGGAGGGTTATGAGACCTTGATGGGTCTATGACAAGAGGATCAAGTTAGACCCTAGCCTCCGAAATAGATTATTAGTCATGGGGAGACTACTCTTGCATAGATCTAATGCCCCCATGAGGATTAGTGTAGATTGTATGATATCCATGATTGAACATAGTTGGACGATGGTTCTTCTACATGCATAGTAGACCATATAGTTTTATGGACATAGACTGATATGTCAGTCATCCTTGAGGATATTCACCATCGCCTATTTGGGCATGTGGCAGGATGCTACTACTCAGTCATATGATATGATACAAAATGACATAATTTTATGTGTCCTTGCAAATCTATAGTTTACAACATATTTTGAATTGGTTTAGAAAATATAGGATTTTGATATATATTTATTATCTTATGTTCACATGTCTACCATAGTTTTCTATTGAGTGGTTTAGGGATTTTCCTATTGAGTGATTGTACTCAGCCCACCAACTATTTTAGGTGAAGCTTTTAGACATAAGATTGACTTTGACTTAAGAGGAGTGTAGAGACTATTGATATAGAATAGAATAGAAATAACTTAGTTTTAGTCATTTACTTTAGTTGAAATTTAACATTGTTGAAAATAATGTAATAGATTTAAACCATATTTATATGGATATCATGGTTTGAAATTAGTTTGTTTGGGATGTGACCAGTGGATTCTAATAGTGCTTATGCTTCTATGATATTTTACTTGTATGTGGAGTTTTGAAAATGACACCCAAGTGTTAAAAGTGTAGTTTTTGGACATATTATGAATATATGATTTTTAGAATGGTTTAAGAGAAAAATGTTACTTAGGGATCCATGCTTATTTGGAAACTATTTTTGAAAATTTATTTATAAAACCCTAGATGTCTCAGTTGGTATCAGAATGCAGGTTCATGCTGCTCACATCCAAACAACTAAGAAAACCATGACACATTAACAATGGAAATAAGTCATAAGGCCAATAGTGCTAGACTTTAACTTTTGAAAATGATTACTATAGTAAGTGGTTGTGACTAACTATTCTAAGCAGTTCTTCTATTTTAACTAGAAATAGATTAAAAAGGGTCTTAGATGTGAGCTCATGCTTCAAAAAGACAAGAGATTGAATGACAAAGGCACTCAGGTTTTAGAAAATAAGGTTTTGATTTTTCAAAAGTAATTTATAAAAATAGGGTTATCCTACCTTTATTTTTTTTATTTTTTTTTGAGTAAAAGCATTATTTTAGAAAAAACTGGGTTGCCACAATTAGTATCAGAGCCTAGGATTTAGGTCACTCATAACCAAGTTACTATAGGTCATGAATAGAGGAGCTTAGAATAACTTAGATTTTAGTTTCATATATTAGAAAAGAACTTACATTGAATCTCACTACTCTTGAACAAATGCCACCTAGGAGACATGTAGGAAATGCCACTAAGGCATCAAATAGCTCCTTGAATTCCTCACAATCGAGGAACATAGCGACAAAGGTTGTACAATAGTTGGGCAAATAATGTAGAATTAGCCCTAGGAAGGAGCACTTGTTCATGGAGTCGGGCTCAAGGAGCAAATCCAAATAGGCCTGAAACCTTGCTTGACTAATTTAAGAAGATTACACCTTCATTTTTTGGTGAGTTACGAACTTGATGCGGTTGAGACTTGGACATTTGAAGTAGATAAAGTATTCAAGGGAATGAAGGTTCCAGAGGAGAAGAAGGTGGTTATGGTTACCTTCATTTTGACAGGTGAAGCTACTTTTTGGTGGTAGATGGAAAAACAAAGCCACTTTAATGGTCTTGATATGGTACCTTGGGAGGAGTTTAGGGATGGACTTTTTAGCAGGTACTTCCCTCCCCACATGAAGAGGAGGAAGGAAATAGAATTCCTAAGCTTGCAGCAAGGTGACATGATAGTCATCCAATATGAGAACAAGTTCATGTGACTTCTGTGGTTGGCACCCCAAGTGTGTGCTAATGATGAGTGGGCAATGTAAACGGTTGTAGATGGATTGACAATAGAGTTGAGAAGTAAGGCTTCGGGAGTTCAACCAAATACCATGGTAGAGATGGTCGAGATGGCTTCTATGTTGGAGCAACACCTGAAGCGGCCAAATGAGGAAAGAAAGGATAACCAAAAGGGCACTAGTTCCAGAGGAAGGTTCAGCAAAGGGAAGAGGCCTACAGGGTCTTACCATACATAGAAATGCCCATTCAACAACCGAGGTAGAGCACCAAAGTCCAACCATGCTCTCGATGTAAAAAATATCATTTAGGTAGGATTTGTGGAGGAGTCGGCTTTAAGTGTTATAGCTAGGGTGAGATAGGGAATATGGCTAGAAATTACCATAAGGGCAACAAAGAAGGAGAAGGCCAGAAAGAGTAACTTCCAAAAAGCAAGGGCAAGCTTTTTCCATGACCAACAGACAGAGCACTTGCTTCTAATGTAGTGGTGGAAGGTACTTTACTCATCCATGACCAACTTGCAAGAGTATTCGTTGATCCCAGTTTCACTTATTCATTTATTTTGAATGATTTTGCTTCATGCATTAATTGTCCAGTCCAGAACTTAGAAACTTGCTTGGAAATAATGATTCCACTAGAAGAATCTCTATACACACTACATTACTTTTAGAGTGTTCCATGGTAATAAACAAATAAACAAATGGATGCCAACTTGATTTTCCTAGACATGACAAATTTTGATGTCATTCTAGGAATGGATTGGTTAGCCTTGTACTAAGCAATGGTGGATTATTGGAAGAAGAAGGTTATGTTTGGCATACGAGGAGAGGTAGCATTCTCTTCCTAAGGGAGATAGGATTAAGCAAGGGCTTGTGTGATTTCAGCATTCATGGTGGCTAAATATATTGCCAAGGGAAAACAAGTCTACTTGGCCAAGGAAGAGGTTACTAAAGTTGAAAAGCTTAAGCTGTAAGAGATGGAGATTGTGCAGGAATTTCCAAATGTATTTCCCAAGGAGTTGCCATGGTTGCCACCTAAATGGGATATAGATTTCATTATTGACGTCAAACCAAGTACAACTCCTATCTTTAAGGCACCCTACAAGATGACTCTGGCTAAGCTGAAGGAACAATTACATGAGTACTTTGTATCTATTATAGGATGTTGAACAGGGTCAATATCAAGAACAGATATCCCCTACCTCGTATTGATGATTTGTTAGATCAGCTATAGTCCGACAAGGTATTCTTTAAGATTGATATGAGATTTAGATACCACTAGCTAAGGGTTAGAGAAGAATATATTCAAAAAATAGCATTTAGAAATAGATACAAGCACTATGAGTTTAGAGTTATGCCGTTTTGGTTGATGAACGCCTAGTTGTATTTATGGATTTAATGAATAGGGTGTTCAAACCTTCTTGGACAAGTTTATTATACTATTTGTGGATGATAACCTAGTGTATTTTGAGAACCATGAAGAACACAAGGAACACTTGCACATTGTACTAAACACTCTCTATGACTGATGCAAAGTTTAGCAAATGCGAATTTTGGTTATAACAGGTTAACTTCTTGGGTCATATTATTTGTAAGAATGGTGTTGTAGCGGACCTAGCAAAAGTGGAAGCAATAGAAAAGCGAGAGACAACTGAGATTGTGACCGAAATATGGAGCTTCTTAAGAGGCACAAGATACTACCATAAATTTATAGAAGGATTTTCATGAATTGCTTTACCACTAACAAAGTTAACTAGGAATGTTAAATTTGTTTAGGATGATGCTTGTAAAGAAAGCTTCTTGAAGTTGAAGGGGAAGGTGACCACTGTCCCAGTACTCACTTTACCATCAGGTAGTGGAGGGTTCGAAAGTATACAGTGATGCCTTAAGCAAAGGACTTAGACGTATGTTGATGCAAAATGTGTAGGTAATTACTTATGCCTCCAAATAGTTGCAGAAGCACATGATAAATTATCCAACCCATGACCTTGAACTTATAGTAGTCATCTTTGCCTTAAAAATATAGACACATTATCTATATGGTAAGAAGTTAGAGGTATTCACTAACCACAAAATCCTTAAATATATTTTATCATAGTGAGAACTAAATATAAAGAAGAGGAGATGGATGGAATACTTGAAGAATTATGATTTCACAATATAATACAGTCTAGGAAAGCCTAATGTGGTAGCTGATGCATTGAGTGGGAAGACTTGAGGCAGGTGTGCCAGTATGTTATCAAAGTAGTGGAGGTTGCTTTAGGAGGAGGTTGAGTAAAGGTTGAAGATTCGGCAAGAAAGATCATTTATTGCAACTTTAGCAATGACATTTGTCATAGTTGAGGGGATCCTTCAGATGAAGAATGAGGATGTCAAAACACAAGCACCAGGGAAACCATGATTCACCAAAGAGCTGATGGTGGGGTCTAAGTACATGGACTATTGGTAGTGCCGACAGATGTAGAATTGAGGAAGGAGATCCTCAGAAAAGCATGCCACCGCAGTACACTATCCATCCAGGTGGTATGTAGATGTACGAGGATTTGAAGAGGCAATTTTAGTAGAACAACATTAAAAAGGATGTTGGAGAATATATGGAGAAATGTCTTACATGTCAGCAGGTTAAGGTTAAGCATTAGAGGCCAGCAGGGTTGTTATAGCCCCTTGATCTTCCAAAATATAAATGAGACTACATTACAACGGACTTCATAGTGGGTTTTCCTAAGATAATGAGTGGACACGATATGATCTGGTTGATAGTAGATTGGTTTACAAAATTATCACATTTCCTTTCCATTTGACAAAATCAAACTACATATACTTTGGCTTGGTTATATATTCACGATATTGAAAGTTTGCATGGTGTACCAGTTACCATTGCATCTGGTATGGATAGTCGGTTCACTTCTCACTGTATAGGAGTTGTTGGGATTATTCGTGAGCTTTAGCACTGCCTTTCATCCTTAGATAGATGATTAGTCTAAGTAGATGATCCAAACATTGGAGGACATGCTCAGAGCATATGTGATTGACGGGAAGGGAATTGGGATGAAAATTTACCTTTGATTCAGTTAGCTTATAATAAAAGTTTCCACTCGAGCATCAGTATGGCTTTGTATGAGTTTGGAGAGAATAAGATTATTTAGTCCAAGTTGGTGGAACAGTGTGCTAATAAGGTGAGATTGATCATAAGAGGCTTCTTGTAGCCCAAAGTGTGCAGAAGAATTATGCTGATAAGAAGAGCAGGGATGTAGAATTTAAAGTTCGTAATCATGTATTTCTGAAGTTTTTTCTAACCAAAGAAGTCATGAGATTTGGGTTGAAGGGAAAGTTGAGCCCTTAGTATATGGGTCCCTTTGAGATCCTAGACAGAATAGGGACAGTGGCATATAAATTGGCTCTACCTCAGTAGTTGTCAAAAGTTCACAATGTGTTCCATGTTTCCATGCTGCGGAAGCACATTCCTAATCCTACACATGTTGGAGAAGGTGCCTTTGGAGCTACAGCCATATTTGATTTTTAAGATTAAGTCGATATTGGTCTTAAACATAAAGGATTGGAGACTGAGAAATAAGGAGATTTCACTAGTCAAAGTCCTTTGGAAAAACTACTAAATAGAAGAAGCCATTGGGAGCTATAGCATCGGACATGAAGACTAAGTGCCTTGATTTTTTTCAATGAATGAGGGTTGGAGTAATTTTGAGGACAAAATTCTTTAAAGGGTTAATAATATAAACATCCCAAAATTTTGTACTATTACTATAATTAATAAACTTGCATTTTCAGAGTTCAAAAGTTTTAAATTTTAAATCTTAGAAATCCTATAGCAAAACCTCTACAAATATATAAAGCTAGAAGAGAGCTATCTAATTGCTATAAGTATGCTAAAATTTGATGATTGAGATCTAAGTGGTGCATGAAATAAAGCATTACATTGATAATGACACCACTTACTATTTATATAGCAAAAATGTATGTAGTAGGACCTACTTGACTACCAAAATTAGATAGCTCAGCCTGGTTAGCGAAATGTCCAGTGCGCAATGTCCATCGAGGACGATGTGCCCGGACTGTCCACACTATTTTTGCTTGATCGGAGTCCTAGATGATCCAATTTTTTATCTGTTTTCACCATCCCTAAGGTTTTGAGGGTCCTTGAATCCAATGGACAGTTCAAATTATCCATCTGAAGTGTCTTTGAGATAGATTTTCTACTGTGTCATGATTTTTCATAGATTCAAACCATAACCTCATGAAATCTCCGATCTAGGTGTTGGGAATGATTAAAGGTAGTGAAGAAAAGCCAATGGAAGGATAAAAATAAGAACAAAAATAAGTCATACCTCTTAGATCGGTGAAAAACTTGATCTTGATGGTTTTACCTGAGATTAAGAGATGAAGGGAAAAGGGCACAATGGTGACACTCTTTCGATGATCAATCACTGCAACTCCATGTAAGCAAGTGAGATTCTTCTATGATGTTGAACTCAATTAGATTTAATCACGTCTGGTCATGGAAAATGGGAAGAATTGGTGGAGAAGATGGAATGAAATAGTGTTTAGGAAAGAGGGGTTTTTTCCTTAAATACAATTAAGGTGAGATAATCCTGATTTCTCATGTAAATAGTAGGTTCCTAATTTGTTTTGATTTGTCTAGATTCTACGGCCTGCATCAGTGTACTATGCACCCCCACTTGACAATTGACAATTTTGCCCTTTGTGAAATAATTGGGTAAATTTTTTGCTTGAACTCCAATTTGGGCGTTCTTAGTGTCGTTGGATTCTATTTTTCACATACAATCCAATTCTTGATGTTTTAGTCCTCAATTCAATTTACAAAATTTATAAATTCACTTTATTATAAAAAATTGAATATAAAGAGGATATTACATCCTTCCCACCTTATAAAAATTTCATCCTTGAAATTTTTGTACATACTTACCACTATACAAATAACTTTGAGTGATTCACCTCATCTCATCCTCTGTGTCCCATGTGGGGTCTTGCACCAAGTGGTGCTGCCAAAGGACCTTGACCAATGGAATGGTCTTAGTCCTCAACTTTTGGACCTTACTATCCAAGATTCGTATAGGTCTCTCCTCAAATGCCAAATCTAGCTACAACTCTCCTGGAATTTGTTCAAATATGTAAGATGGATTAGTACATACTCCCTTAGCATGGACACATGGAAGACGTCGTGTACACCTGCCAACTGCAGTGGTAAGGCTAGGTAGTATGCCATCGATCCAACTATGTGTAAGATCTCAAAAGGACTGATGTACATGGGATTAAGTTTCCCCTTATTTCCAAACCTCATCACTCCCTTCATAGGGGAAACCTTCAAGAATACATGTTCACCTAAGCAAACTCTAAGTCCTTTAGCATCTTATCAGCATAACTCTTTTGACGGCTGTGGGCTATCAACAGCTATTTCCAAATAAGCCAAACTTTCTCAGCACATTGTTCCACCAACTCGGACTTCACTATGCGTCTCTACCCCACATCACTCCAACATAAAGGTGATCAACAAGGTCTGCCATAAAGTGCCTCATATGGAGCCATGCCGATGCTTGTGTGGTAGCTATTATCATATGCAAACTCAACAAGTGGTAATGATCCTCCTAACTACCCTTCCAATCCATGACGTAGGCCCTCAACTTGTCTTAGATCGTTTGGATAGTCCTCTCAGTTTGGCCATCTATTTGGGGGTGGAATGCTATGCTAAACCTCATCCTCGATCTCAAGGCCTCCTACACACTTTACTAGTACTTCAAGGTAAACCGAGTGTCTCGACCTGAGATGATGCTCAAGGAGACCCCATTTAAGTTCATGATCTCCTTGACATACAACTTTGCCAAGCTATCCATGGTCTGGTTCATTTGATAGGAAGAAAGTGAGTAAACTTGATCAATTTGTCAACAATAATCCATATCATGTCATGTCCATTAGTAGTCCTCGGAAGGCCCACAATGAAATCTATAGTATGGTGGTCCCACTTTCACTCGGGGAGATTCAATGTCTGAAGCAACCCAGATGGTCACTAATACTCCGCCTTGACCTACTGATAGGTCAAACATGATACCACGCACTCCCCAACATCTTTCTTCATCCCGTTCCGCCAAAAGTGTCGTCAAAGGTCTTGGTACATCTTCATACCTTCAGGATGAATCGTATACTGGGATTGGTGTGCCTCCTGAAGTAACTCGCTCCTCAAATCCTCATCCATTGGTACAACCAACCTACCCCCAATCCTAACACCATCGTCTAGTCCTTTAATAAAATTGGCCTTGTATGCTAGGTTCTAAGTCTCCATATCCCTAATATATGCCTATAGGATCCTGTTAAGAAATCTAGTTCAAGTTGATAGGTTGGCAATTGTCACTCTCAACTTCATGCTCAAGGCATCTGTGACAATGTTAGCTTTCTATAAGTGCTATTGTATGGTGAAGTCAAAGTCCTTGAGATATTTCATCTATCTACGCTGCCTCATGTTCAAATCACTCTGTTTAAAAAAGTACTTAAGGCTCTTATGATTAATAAATACCTCAAACTTATCCCCATATAAATAGTGTCTCCAGGACTTCAATGCAAATACCAGCACTACTAACTCCAGATCATGAGTTAGGTAATTCACTTCATGTGTCTTAAGATGCCTCAACGCATAGGCTATACCTTCCCATGCTACATCAGCACCGTTCCTAGGCCCATACCTAAAGCATTGCAATAAACTACATAGCGGCCTGAACCTACATTAGTGTGGTAGTAAGCCTCCTCTGGAGCTCCTGGAAGCTTTCTTGATAAGCATCGGTCTAAACAAACTTGGTGTCTTTCTTTGTTAGGGTAGTCAAAGGCAACCCTCTATGAACCGGTGATAATACCCTACCAAACTGAGAAAACTACATATCTAAGTCACCATCGTGGGTCTTTCCCAGTGTAACATTGCCTCCATCTTGGTTAGGTCTGTAGCCACTCCATCCTTTGATACCACGTAGACTAAAATTGCACCTGCTCTAGCCAAAAATCACATTTACTAAATTTTGCGTATAAGCGATGTCGACAAAGTGTGTTCAGCACAATGTAGAGGTGTTCCATGTGTCTCATGGTTGACCGAATAGGCTAGGATGTCGTCAACCAAATGATCACAAATTTATTCAAATAAGCTCGGAATACCTAGTTCATCAGGTCCATGAACACTGCCGGCACGTTGGTCGACCCGAAAGGCATCACCAATAACTTGTAATGGCCATAATGACTCCTAAATGAAATCTTCGAAATATCCTCTTCTCTAATCCTCAACTAGTGGTATCCTGATCTCATACCTATCTTGGAGAACACTTGTGCCTATTGGAGTTAATCGAATAAATCATCTATGTTAGGCAAGGGGTGTCGGTTCTTTACAATGACACTATTCATTAACTGATAGTCAATGCATAGTCTCAACAATCCATCCTTTTTCTTCATGAAGAGGACTGGCACTCTTCAAGGAGACCCATTTTGCCTGATGACACCCTTATCAAGTAACTCTTACAACTACACCTTAAGCTCTCTCAACTATGCTGGAGTCATCTTGTATGGTGCCTTAGAGATAGGCAATTTATTTGGCACTAAATTAATGGTAAAGTTAATCTCTCTACTCGGTAGCAATCCTGGTAACTCCTCAAAAAAGACATTTGCAAACTCTTGTACAACATCAATATCCTCAATTTAAGGCTGCGTGCTGCCCTCAATAGTGACATAAGCATGGAATGCTCTACACCCTCGTGCATAACACCGTGCCACCCTCATAGTAGAGATGAAACAAAATCACTGGTTGCCTAGGTACATAAAAACACAATCCGCTTCTTACGGCAGTCTACAGTAGCCTAGTAAGTGGACAGCAAGTCTATCCCTAGAATGGCATCATAATCCACCATATCAAGTAAGATGACATCAGCATCCATCCCCTTGCTAACCATGATAAGAATGTGCAGGGGGTTTGAGTCTTTTTGCATTGATCATGTACTAAGAGGCTCTCTTTGCATTAGTTTAGAATTATTTGTACTCCCTATGGTCATTATGGGATTTATTTCATAATATTCAAGTCCAAGGATTTTGGGAATTCCACTCTAAAAAATAAATGTGCTTCCACATGATAATTTCATGGTCCTCTTAAAACAATATACATCAAATTTCCCATTAACTCTTTTATAATTCTACTTTATATTGTGATACAAAACAAGATGTACACGTACAATCACATCAACTAAGTTAATTAATATATCATAGACTAGTTCATTCTATCATAGTAATATCAGAGTCTTCTATGTTCTTACAAAATTATCGTCATACTTTTCAAGTCGTTCATTCTCATCTAATATATATAATTACAACCTCCACAAAATATTCAAGGGACCTAACCTTGAGATAGTAGTTAACTTCATTCATGATAGTGTGAAACTATGTCTGTTTGGATTGCATTATCGACTTGTCCATTTTTCTATCTCCTAAGACAATCTCGAATGAGATGACCAACCATTCCACACTCATAACATGGTCACAATTGCCCTTGCTCATGTTTCTCGTGTCATCTGACTTGAGGACAAGGCTAGTTAGGATGAGCTCTCCTACACCTAGGACACCGTTTCCTTTTGAGATTTTTGTCCTTTCTGGTTAATTGTTGCTGATGCTAGGGTTGTTGTGACCTATAAAAAAAAAGGGCCTTTTACTCCCACTAACCTACCCCACATTATCGATGCTCCACTCACCTTTTTTGCTATTCGATATAATCAAGGGCGGGCCCTGGGCTTATTGTTGATGTGGCTAAAAATTATCTGTAATACTTGTGGCACAATCTCTACAACTTGATTGCCTACCCTTGTAGACTTGATAGGGGTGACAAAAAACGGCGTGAGGGTGGACTTAGTCTTTCTTTGAGGAGCCATCGATTAGGAATTCAAGTATCACTAAGTGTAAGTTCTTCCCTCTTAGTTCTCTTTCAACAGCAATTCATGGACTATCATATATATAAGTGGACCCTTACAATGATTATGATGGAATAGACTAGGCTCTAATACCAATTGTAACACCCCAGGTTTTTTCTAATATTATTTTTCTAATAATAATAAATATAGTTGGGATCCTTGATATAAAAAGGTTTGATTTACTAGTATATTAAAAAAAAATCATTTAAAACCCCGCAGGTGTTATACCATTTCCAAAACATCACTAAAATAATTACAAAATTTATATACATATGTTGCAATAAATTTAAACCAATTCCAATATCAAATCCAACGTAAAAAACCAAAGGTGTCTTTATTTTAAATAATAAGTATTTAGAAAACATAATAATATAGCCTAGGGTTTATCTATCATAACAATCCCCCATACTCAATAACATGTCCACAGTGTATAAGTATCATAACCAGCTCAATTATAAATATATACAGCCCATAAAAACAATCTGAAATAGAGTCTATCTAACCACTCATGTCTAACTATCTATCAACAAGATAAAGATGGTCCCCACTACTATCACTATCCTTCCAAGCTTTTGCCTTTCCTATTGTCGCTCTCAGTATCTGAGACATTGTAAAAACAAAGCAATACTTCAGTAAGCTATTGCTTGTGTAGGTACATAGACATTTAATGTAATGATAATTATGGCATAAAAGAATAATCAAATATTAAGAGCTAACATAAGTATAAATCACTATATCAATGAAATACAATTGTCATAAATCATGTCAATATGAGTAACAAAACATCATGTGCAATAAAACATTGATCTCATGGATGTAAAGCATGATCTGGTAAAATCTCATGTGAACACAATGTCAATAGAATGACAACCAAGATAAGTGGGTCTCACGAGTGTCCCATACACTTGCACAATAGGTCATGAGTACTCATACCAGCCATTTGAGTGTCATCACACTCAGGTACACAAAAATATATCAATTCTTATCATGCATACATACAGAACAAGAGTATGGATCGTCATGTTGCAGTGGTAACTGTTAAGTGTTCAATTTTGGTCAAAATACCCCTAATTTAGCATTTAATTAGATCATCTAACTGTTTAAATTTACAAAAATTAGCTTGATTTTGAATTTAAATCCAATTGACCATCCAAATCTTAATTTTTCAAAATCAATGGTCAGATGATCACTAAAGCTCATTAGATGACTAATGTACGGTTCAGATGATTCTAATTTAGTCTTTTCTTTTGCAGATCAACCAAAGGACGCACGAACGTCTACGATTAAAAGTTAACGGTGCAGATCATTTTAAAAAGGATTGATGGACCATATCACCCATGGAGATGAATGGAATAGAAATCATAGACAAAATAGAAAGAACATGTAAAGGGCAACTCTTTCCCCTACTTCTCTTTCCTTTTCTTCCTCTTTCCTTTCCTCTTCTCTTTCCCTCCTTATTCTCTTTTTCTTTCCTTCATTCTCTCTTTCCTTTCCTTTCCCACTCCCACTCCCTCTTTCCTTTCTTTTCTCTTTTCCTCCATATTTTCCTCTCTTTTTTTCTTCTTCCATATTGCCTCTCTTTTTCCCTTCCTCATTCTAATGTACCCACCTCTCTTCTCCCACCTTCCTTTTCTCTTCCTCCTTTCTATTCTCAATCCCCTTCTTTAAACCATAGGAGGGCAGCTTCCTCTCCCACATACTTCCCCTTCTCTCTTCTCTTCCCCTTCTCTCCCCTTCTTCTTCTCTCTCTCTCCCAAGTTCTAACTTCCTCTTCTTCTCTATTCTCTTCTCCCTAACATCTTTCTCCCCCTCTTTTCTCTTCTTTTTCCCCCTCCTGCCTCATCTCCTCCATTCTCCATTCTCCCTTCTCAACCCTTTTTCCTAGACCATAGAGGCAAACACCACCCTTCACTTTCCCTTCTTCTTTTCTCTCCCACTCTCATCTCCTCTTCTCTCCTACGTACTCCCCCTCCTTCTACTCTCTCTCTCATGTCGCTTTCTCTCACCCGTCTCTCTCCCTTGTTCTTTCTTCTCTACCGCACCTCCCCAGCCTCTGCTGCCTTCACTACACCACTCTCAGCAGATGTCATCTCCCTCAGCCAGTCGATGCCCCACAAAAACCAGATCATGCCCGACACAGGAAAACTCCCGCACCGGCTTTTCTCCGAGTCTTCACCTGCTGGATCCCATTCCCAGCTTCCTCTACGCCTTAGTTAGCCCAGAGGAGAACATTGGCTTCCCTTCCCTCCACTTCTTCGCTTTCCCTCACTTCCTCTTTCCTCTTCATACTTCCTTCTCTCTCTCTCTCTCTCTCTCTCTCTCTCTCTCTCTCTCTCTCTCTCTCTCTCTCTCTCTCTCTCTCTCTCTCTCTCTCTCTCTCTCTCTCTCTCTCTCTCTCTCTGCCCATATCATCTTTCTCCTCACCACCTACATCTCTAGGGGTTTTCTCTTCACTAGACGTCCTGGAGACGGAAACCCGAAGCGGGTTTTCCCCACTTTTCCTCCTTTCTTCTTCCCTCTCCTCCTTCCTCTTTCCTTCTTCTCCCTTCTCCTCCTTCTCCCACATCTCCATTCTTCATCGGGTTTTCCTGGTTTTTCTTAAAAACCAGATTTTCATGAAATTCCAATTTTGGCCCTCTTTAAAAGAAATTGCATTTCTGTTCTTTTCCGTTAATTCCATATGTGTCCCCAGTTTATTTATATATGTGTCCCATTTTATTCCGTTTTATTTTATCTACATTTTGTCTATTCAGGAACTGCCTAATTTCTACCAGATCAATAAGGCCTAACCCATCAACGGTTTAGCCTTAATCAAAACCAAATCTTCAATTTCTCCTTCGTTACTTGGCAGATTTCAAATTAATTTTACAGAATCATTATTAGGACATCCTTAGACATAATCAATGCTTTTGATCTTAGATCTGAAATTCATAAATCAATCTAAGCCGTCCAAATCTTGAAATCACAATTTAGCCCAGATCTCTTTGATTTTGAAGAATCTGTCAAATCCGACCAGTGGATCACTAATCAAGAATGTGTTGAAGATATCTGTAAAGGAGGATCAGTTTTTAAAAGCCTAGAAGTGAAGATTTTGATAAAGATTGATTTAGGGAAGTAGTTTTTTCCTTGTTATTTGATTTTATTTGTTTTATTTCGGAACTAAAAATTCTGTATTTTTAAGAAGTTGATTAGATCTGAACATTGATTCTCATTTCAATAATTTCAATAATTTTGGTAATTTTGAGTGATTTATTTTTAATTTTAGATAATTAAATTTTATTGAAATTCCTATTTTTAAATCAAGTCCTCGTGGGATCGATATGTACTTACATAAGCTATACTACAATAGCCAGTGCACTTGCGGTTAAATAATCAACAAGTTTTTGGCGCCGTTGCCGGGGACTTGGAAGGGAGTTTTCATAAAATTTAATTAAAAATCCAAAAAAATAAAAAAATCAAGATTTTTTTTTTTTAGGAATTGTCATTTTTAGCATTTTAGAAGATTTGAGGAGCATTTTTCAATTGTTTTTAGGACATAATCATCTTGTTTCCTGAAGTTGGTACTAATTTCTAATTTTATTTTTCAAGAAATTGAAAAGTGGAGGAATTTGGCAAGTGGATCTTTACCAAAATGGAAATTTTCTTGCTTTCCTAGAATAGGACTTTCTTTTTTCTTTTGAGTGAATCTTGTAGTGAGGATCCTTGTAAATTGCAATTTTCATTTTAAAATTTAAAGGGTTGTATAATACAGAGCAAGTGTGGGATAAGGTGGTCCACACTTGATCTTCATCAGAAACCCAACTATGAGTTTCCTCACTCATTTATTTCTTGGATTAGGGTTTGCATTTAGAATAATTTGCATTGTTTGGTAGTGTAACTCATATAGAAAGCATCTTTTATAATTATTGCATTTTAGGATTTTGCATTAGTTTACTGCTTTTAATTGTATTCTTAGGGCACGTTTAATGCTTTAAGGTGATTTATATGCTAATCGAATTACCATGGTGTGTGAAAATTAATTAGTAAGGGCACCCTACCCCCATAAGATCAAGGGTGGATTTCATCACCACCTCTTGGCCCACTTAGGATAATCACCTCAAGTGCGCAAACCTTCCTTTCACATTAATTTAAAATCAATCAGAAGAGACCTATAGGGCCATCACATGCTCGTAGGACCCTCTTAATAGGACACGATTTACTGTCACTCTAGTGGCTTTTGATCACTGTGGTTATTGGGAGTTATCTAATAGAGCCTCACTCTTCCCCACCTCTTATTGACATTTGTTGAGTCTAAACGCCTCCTTACACGAGGGTTGTATTAACCACTTTGGACAGAACTTAACTGGTAAGCAATAGTCAGCTCCTAAAGAGAGGAGGAGAGCTAGTCTAGGCTAATAAAAAAACATCGTCCCCACACAAATTCAAGAGAGTCAAATATATTGATGCTTGTTAGCCTTAGGATTATTTGAGTGTGCCCTTTTGTTTGCGCATCATTTTGGAAGTTAGGTTACATCATTTAGGTTAGTTTTCTAAAAAAAGAAAAAGAAAAAAGAAGCTTCCCTTGTATGCACTTTTGGAGATGTGACAAAATCGGAAGGTTAGTCAAGTATGACCAAAAAAACATACAACAAGATCAGGCTACATCTATGATTGATCAACGCTTAAGGGGTAATTCACCCCATGGAAGTCAAGGGCCTCCACTCATCATGAATGAGGACCCACCACCCCTGATGGACGATGAATATCAACCTCCACCAAGAAGGAATAATCATCAATCAAATAGAGATTGGAGAAGAAACAATAGAGAGTGGGATCAACAAAGTGAACATGGGGATGATAATATTGAGGGTTACCAAAACTTTTGTGGTAGAACTTTAAAAGACTACCTTCAGCCTACATGCACCAGCACACCATCCTATGTAATTCTTCCTCAGAATGCTGGTGCATTAAAATTAAAAACAAGAGTAATCCAATTACTTCCCAAATTCCATGGTTTAGATAGTGAGAATCCTTACTTGCACCTTAAAGAATTTGATGAAGTATGTAGTATCCAAAGAACACAAAATATAGGTCTTGACACTATTAGGCTTAAACTTTTTCCTTTCTCTTTAAAGCAAAAAGCAAAAATGTGGTTTAATGCACTGCCATCAGACTCCATAAGAACCTGTAATGAAATGACTAGGGAATTCTTAAAGAAGTTTTTCCCTACCCATAAAACAAATATGCTTCGTTGCAAGATAATGAACTTTACCCAGAAGGTTAAAGAATCATTCTATCAATGCCGGGAAAGGTTCAAAGAATTACAACTCACTTGCCCACATCATGGTATGAACCATGGCGCATCATCAGCTTCTTTTATGAAGGACTAAATTCTGACATGCGTCAGTTTGTATAGATGATGTGGAATGGTAACTTTCTCAACAAACAACCAGATGAGGCGGAGGAGTATTTGGAATGGCTAGCTGAAAGTGCACAAACCTGGGCTGACTCAGAAAGAATAGAACATACAAATAGACCTAAGCCCAATAACACCCATGCTAGGGGAGGCATGTATGATATGTTAGAAAAAGATGATATCAATGCCAAAGTAGCATCCCTAGCGAGAAAAGTAGAAGCCATAGAAATGGAAAAGAAAAACTCAAATAAAGAAGAACAAGTGTGTAGCATTTGTGAGAGTACCACCCATCTTACTTAGGAATGTCCTACCATTCCAGCATTCCAAGAGGTACTTCATGATCAGGCTTAACACATATAAAAGACCTTTTTCTCCATATTCAGAGACTTATAATCCCAACTGGAGAAACCATCCAAACTTTAGTTGGAAAAATGGACCTACTGCTAATGTTCCACAACCAGAACAATATCAACCTCATCAACAAAACCAAGGCCTTCTTACTTTACCTTATCAAAATCATCAACCTCCTCCTTCTGGACCTTACTTGCCCCCACCTAAAAGGCAAGTAGAGGATAATCAAAACGTTCAATACCAGAAAAGGAAAATTTCTCAATTAGAAAGTCAAATAAAACAAACCAATCGATCCATGAATGAATTAAAAAATATGATGAGTCAAATGATGCAAAGTATGGAACAAGGAAAGTTCCTAGCTCAACCACAAGCAAACCCTAAGGGAGTGCATGCAGTTAACACTAATGCATCTGATGAAACATCTAGCTCTACCATAGAACAGACTAAGGTTGTTACCATTCTTAGGAGTGGTAAAAGAATTGAGAAAGATGAGCCTCAAAAGACTGAAAAGGTAGAAAAATCCACGAAAGTTAAAGAAAACTCTAAACAAAAGGACCCTGTTTCACTTGTTGATCCATGTCCTATACCTGCTCCATTTCCTCAAAGGTTGCATCATGCCCTAAAGTTTGCCTCTAATGATGAGATTTTAGAGATTTTCAAGCAAGTCAAGATCAACATACTGATCTTAGATGCTATAAAACAAATCCCATCATATGCCAAATTCTTAAAAGACTTATGCACCATAAAGAGAAAATTGAATGTCCAGAAGAAGGCATTTTTGACTGAACATGTTAGTTCTATTCTTCAACACCATACACCACCAAAGTACAAAGATCCTAGTTGCCCCACTCTTACTTGCATTATTGGCAACTACAAGATTAACCAAGCTCTTTTTTATTTCGGATCTAATGTAAACCTATTACCATACTCGGTATACAAACAGTTAGGTTTAGGTGAACTGAAATCTACATCTACTACTCTCCAGCTAGCTGATCGTTCTATAAAAATACCGAGAGGTGTAATAGAGGATGTGTTAGTCTAGGTAGAACAATTTTGTTTCCCTGTAGATTTTTTAGTTCTAGATACACAACCAGTGGGGAATGAGAAGAATGAAATACCGGTCATCCTGGGACAAACATTTTTGGCTACGTCCAATGCCTTAATCAACTGTAGAAATGGTGTCATGAAACTGTCCTTTGGATATATAACAGTAGAGCTAAACATCTTTAACATTTGTAAGCAACCTGGTGAAACTATTGATGATTTGCACATTGTTAACATGATTAATTCAGTTGTTCAAAATCAGTTTCCATCATATTTCTTGTCGGACCCACTAGAGGCCTGTTTGGCCCATTTTAATGAGTTTAATGAGGATGCATTAATAGAGAAAGTTAATGCCCTCCTTGATTCTGTACCTATCATGGATACAGGTAAATGGAAACCTCATTTTGAGGAGCTTCCATTAAGTGAGATTACTCCCCTCCCATCATTAGTAGAACCACTTACAGAGCTTAAAATTCCAAATTAGGCTTTTAACTCAGAATATGTACCTGATTGGGACCTACAGACCTTAACTAAACAATCATTCGATAAGAAATTAGGCCCACCTAGTTTGTTGCATGTGCCAATAGAACAGGAAAAGAAAGTGTCTATTGATATATTGTCCATACATCAACCAACTCTAAGGTACACATTAGACAATAATTAGGATGTAAGCAAAACCATGCTCCCTCCTCTATTAATACAAGAACAATCTTTTAAGGAAGGGCATAGTCAGCTTATACCTCAATTTCAAGAAAATGTAAGGGAAAAGGAGGACCATCCACATCCATATGGTCCAACAGAATTTAAATTCACGGTAGTTCACATTGTTCTAGAGATTCCACCACCCAAATTTTCAAGGTCGAGGAGTTATATTGATTACCGTGAAATTATGAAGATAGGAGATCATCAGAGTGGTCCCACTCAATTTACATTCGTGGTAGTCTACTGTGTCATAATGCTACCATCACCAAAAATTTCATGGTGGAGGAAAAGTATTGACTACCGCGAGATTTTGAAGTGGCGTGAGAAATCTTTCCATTTCATTATTGGGACTAGGAACTCATTACCAATTGGGTGTAGATTAGGGTAAATTAGGACTTGTCTGGCTGAAGACGTTAAACTTAGAGCTCACTGGGAGGCAACATAGAGTTTTTCATTTTTGTTGTTTTCTACATCACCCATATTCATTTTAAGTCCTACTTTTTAAACATTGAGGACAATGTTTCTGTCAGGTTGGGGGTGTAGAATTCTAGAAAATTCTAGTTTTTTTTAGAATCTTTTTAGTGCTTTCCTTGATTTTTTAAAAAAAATTGAAAAAAATGAAAAATTTTAGGTTAATTCCTTCACTATGATGAGAATTGGATTTTCTGAAGTATAATCTAGATAACTTTAGCTTATTAATGGAATTGAATATGATTAATTAATCATTTTACTCATTTTCTAAAGAATTTCATGAAAAAAAAGTCTCAGGTCACATTTGTACACGCAGTTGCATATAAATAGTCTAGATTGATAAGTGGCTATAACTTAGAAATTCTGAAGAAATTTAGTGGAGACCTATAACCTAAGTGAGTTTTAAATCCATTCATCCTTTTCGAGAGGTTATAAATATTCCTAATTCTCTTCAGCGTGCTTAAAGAAAATTGATCCCAAATTCTTAATTTTGGCCAATTACCTGAATAATTAGAATATTATCTTTAAAATTCTAGAAGTTCATTGAATTTGATGGATTATAGGAAACCTAGAAAATGATTTAGGCCATTCTTGTTGTTAACCTAGAGACATAAAGCCTATCCAGAAGTATTTTCACCACTAGTTAGCCAACTTGAGCCTTTTATATAAAGCCATTTCTTTTGTCACCCATATTACCCTTTACCCATTTTAACCCAGTATAAATTATCCATTACCCATTTTCTTTGAAAAATAAGTTAGAGAAGAATGGAAAAATACCTTTTAGTTGCAATAGAAAAGTGGATATCAAGAAAAGAGATATTCTTCAAAGTGATTCAAGAGTGTGAAAAAAAAAGAGAGAGAAAGAGAGAAAAAGAAGAAAAAGTTTGAAGAATACAAAGAAAAGTGAAAAAAAGAAAAAGAAATATTCACTTCATCAAAGAAAGAAAGAGTTATCAACTTTAGAAGACCTTTACTTATTTTTGAAGAAACTTTGAATACCTTATACCCTTTCTTTGGTACCTTGTCCTAAGCCTACGTTTCATCCCAGTTAAAGACCTATTGATTCTAAGATGAATATAGTCTTGATGAGAAAATGAATGGATAGGATTAAAAGAGTGGTATTTCTAAATATTCAAAGGTAATGACATCCATTCCAAAGGGATCAAAACAATAAAATTCCTTAGTAACTCCCGTTTTTCGTGAGTATATGTGAGGTAAATTTGTTTTTATTGACTCTTCTCACATAATTAAAAGAAAGATATGATTTGAACCCTTTATCTGAGAGATTTTATTTCTTAGTGTATGTTGTTAGTGAAGATTAAGGTCAAAACATATTTCGGAGAGAGTTCAAAAGTTAAAAGTGTACTTAGAAATCAAGATCATTCTATAGGTTGACTGTATATGCACACACTCACTCTAAGATTTGAGCTTAATTGGAATGACTTTGGCATATGGGTAGGGTTTTGAATTCTTCAGTCATTTTTATTAGTATGCTAAAGTGATGTGATTTATTGAAGATATTTCTCTGAGGAAAAAAAGGAGTTGACTTAAAAATAAATCTTAAAATTTGGTTTTTAGCATGTTTTGCTCGGGACTAGCAAAATGTTGGTTGGGGGGTGTGCTAAGTGTTCAATTTTGGTCAAAATACCCCTAATTTAGCATTTAATTAGATCATCTAACCGTTCAAATTTGCAAAAATTAGCTTGATTTTGAATTTAAATCCAATTGACCATCCAAATCTTATTTTTTCAAAATCAACGGTCAAATGATCACTAGAGCTCATTAGATGACTAATGTACGGTTTAGATGATTCTAATAGTCTTTTGTTTTGCAAATCAACCACAGGACACACGGATGGCTATGATTAAAAGTTAACGGTGTAGATCATTTAAAAAAAGATTGATGGACTAGATCACCCATGGAGATGAATGGAATAGAAATCATGGACAAAATGGAAAGAACATGTAAAGGGCAACTCTTTCCCCCACTTCTCCTTACTTTTCTTCCTCTTTCCCTCCTTATTCTCTTTTTCTTTCGTTCATTCTCTCTTTCCTTTCCCACTCCCTCTTTCCTTTATTTTCTCTTTTCCTCCTTATTTTTCTCTTCTTCTTTTTTTTTTTTTTTTTTTTTTTCCCTTCCTCTTTCTCACGTACCCACCTCTCTTCTCCCACCTTCCTTTTCTCTTCCTCCTTTCTATTCTCAAGCCCCTTCTTTAAACCGTAGGAGGACAGCTTCCTCTCCACATACTTCCCCTTCTCTCTCTCTCTCTCTCTCTCTCTCTCTCTCTCTCTCTCTCTCTCTCTCTCTCTCTCTCTCTCTCTCTCTCTCTCTCTCTCTCTCTCTCTCTCTCTCTCTACCGCACCTCCCCAGCCTCCGCTACCTTCACTACACCATTCTCAGCAGACGTCGTCTCCCTCAGCCAGTCGACGCCCCACAAAAACTAGATCACGCCTGACACAGGGAAACTCCTGCACCGTCTTTTCCCCGAGTCTTCACTTGCCGGATCCCATTCCCAGCTTCCTCTATGCCTCCGGTCAGCCCAAAGATTGGGTTTTCTCCATTGGCTTTCCTTCCCTCCTCTTCTTCTCTTTCCCTCACTTCCTCTTTCCTCTTCATACTTCCTTCTCTCCCACGGTTTAGCTCTCTCTCTCTCTCTCTCTCTCTCTGCCCATATCATCTTTCTCCTCACCACCTACATCTTTGAGGGTTTTCTCTTCACCGGATGTCCCAGAGACAGAAACCCGAAGCAGGTTTTCCCTACTTTTCCTCCTTTCTTCTTCCCTCTCCTCCTTCCTCTTTCCTCTTTCCTCCTTCTCCCTTCTCCTCCTTCTCCCACATCTCCCTTCTTCATCAGGTTTTCCTAATTTTTCTTCAAAACCAAATTTTCACGAAATTCCAATTTTGCCCCTCCTCTTTAAAAGAAATTGCATTTATGTTCTTTTCTGTTAATTTCATTTGTGTCCCTTTTTATTCCAGTTTTGTTTTATCTGTGTTTTTCCTATCCAAGAACTACCTAATCTCTACCAGATCAATAAGGCCTAACCCATCAACGGTTTAGCCTTAATCAAAACCAAATCTTCAATTTCTCCTTCGTTACTGGGCGGATTTCAAATTAATTTTACAGAGTCATTCTTAGGACATCCCTAGATATAATCAATGCTTCTGATATTAGATCTGAAATTCATAAATCAATCTGAGCCGTCCAAATCTTGAAATCACAATTTAGCCCAGATCTCTTTGATTTTGAAGAATCTATCAAATCCGACCAGTGGATCACTAATCAAGAATGTGTTGAAGATATCTGTAAAGGAGGATCAGTTTTTAAAAGCCTAGAAGTGAAGATTTTGATAAAGATTGATTTAGGGAAGTAGTTTTTTTCTTGTTATTTGATTTGATTTGTTTTATTTTGGAACTAGAAATTCTTTATTTTTGAGAAGTTGATTAGATCTGAACATTGATTCTCATTTCAATAATTTCAATAATTTTGAGTGTTTTATTTTTAATTCTAGATAATTAAATTTTATTAAAATTTCTAATTTTTAAATCAAGTCCTTGTGGGATCGACCCGTACTTGCATAAGCTATACTACAATAGCACATGCACTTGCAATTAAACAATCAACAGTAACTAGACTCCTTAGTCTGCCAACTACCGCTCCCCATTTACACCGTAATGGGAGACTCTCTGTCTGTCCACATGGGCGGGACCAGACTGGTAGTGTGGATTACCCATGATACCAACCCCTACTAAGTGCCATCTGTGGGCAGGTGTCTATCATCCCATAAATTTAGCGGGTGGCCGGCCCTAATCCATCTTAGCATGACATCCACCAGGTGAACATCACCTATCATAAATCACAAAATATGAAAATCACATATCTCATAAAACTAGGAGCACTTGTGGCTCACCATCCCAAGGCACCCCCTCATCTCGTTGTTAGCATATTAAGGACTACCCACCAAAGCCTCCTCATAAAATCAAGAGCACTTGTGGCTCACCACCCTAAGGCACTTCCCTCATCTCGGGGTTAGCCTCTCAAGGACTAGCCTCCACTACCAATTCTATGAAAATCATCCAATCTCAATGATGCAATAGAGAAGAGATGTTTATAAGTCATATATAAGATCCACATGTATCAATACCATAAAACAGATCGTTCATAAAAATCCATTCAATGCGTTGTCAAAATCTCATATCAAATTAGAGCACAGTAATTTATAAATCACAAGTATAAATAATAAAGAAACCTTGTTACAAACAATCCCAATCAATCAAGATGCTATAATAGTGCGATATTTTAGAAAACCAATATGCAACATTAAATGTCATCACCTACCTAAATGAGGGAACAACCAAATAAGGCTCATAATCCTCTCAACTTGCACGCTCTAATATACCTGTTAGTACCACATTACTATTTTGCATCATTTATTTTCCTCAATAAAATCCATTATAAGTTTTTCTCTTATGTTGTGTCCATTTATATATCAATTTGTATAATGATCCCCTGATATAGCTTTTGATTTAGATCAATAGTTTAGATCATCTGATTTATCTTTATTAAATCAGTTTTCATAACATTCAATACTCATCTGCTTCATCTGAGCATTGATCAGAGTTGTAATTTGCCAATTTAATATCTCATGATCACAAAAGGTTTAATTGATTCCATTTCAATGGAATTCATGGCAATCTAATCATTGAATCATTCTTTAAAGCCCCAATTTATGATTGAATTATTAATTCCAACTTTAATTATCATACTTCAATTTCAATTTCATGTTCATCTACTCATTCTAGTGTATATCCATAATTTATGTCTTGATCTAATGATCCAATCACTCTAATCAATAAATTCCAAAATCCTGGGTTAGGTTAATGGTCCAAATCAAGTTTTAGGGTGAATACACATGATATGGCCCTTAGATTCCTCAATTCATCTCTTGGGTTATCTAATTGTCCAAGTTTTAGGGGTTGATCATCCTTTGATCAGCCCAATTTAAGTAATTGGATAACATTTCATGAATTTGACCTAACAAGATATGATCAGACCAAGATTCTAATGATAAAATCATGTCCGTGTCTTTGAGGCAATTCCAACGGACATGTAGGATAAAAAATCAAGCTTATATAGCTCCCATAATTGCAAAATGAAGATTTCAGTTCATTTCTAGATGGTGTGGATCAAAATCCAGACCAAATGCCTTTTTACATTGGTTTGTACCAACGGAACCTTTTACACCAATTAAATTGGCATATATTAGCATCCCGGCTTCCAGGACGCCGGGCATCCTACCTGATCATGATAGCTCGAGCATCGTCACTACAGTGCGGTGTGCATCGCGCTGCATCATGTCTGAGTGTCCAATGGACACATCCTGGGCACGATGTCCATTGGGGATGATGCACCCGGACCATCTAAACTATTTTTGCTTGATCGGAGTCTTAGATGATCCAATTTTTTTATCTATTTTTGCCGTCCTTGACGTTTTGAGGGTTCCTGAATTCAATGGATGGTTCAGATTATCCATTTGAGGTATCTTTGAGATGGATTTTCTATTGTGTCAAGGTTTTTCATAGATTCAAACTCTAACCTCATGAAATCTCCGATTTAGGTGTTTGGAACGATAAAAGGCAACAAAGGAAAGCCAATGGAAGGGAAAAACAAGAAGAAAATTGAATAATACCTCTTTGATTCATGAAAAATTGGAGAATAAGAGATGGAGGGAAAAGGGACGATCGCAATGCTCTTCTAGCAATCAATCATTGCAACTTCATGTAAGCAAGTGATATTCGTCTATGATGTTGAACTCAATTAGATTTGATCACGTTTGGTCATGGAAAACAGGAAGAATCGAAGGAGAAGATGGAATGAAATAGTGTTTAGGAAAGAGGGGTTTTTGCCTTAAATACAATTAAGGTTAGATAATCCCGATTTCTCATATAATTAGTAGGTTCGTAATCTATTTTGATTTGTCTAGATTCTAGGGCCCACATCAGTGCACTGTGGGCCCTCACTTGACAATTAACAATTTTGCCCTTTGTGAAATAATTGAGTAAAATTTTCATATTAACTCCAATTTGGGTATTCTTAGTGTTGTTGGATTCCATTTTTCAAGTACAATCCAATTTCTTGATGTTTGAATCCTCAATTCAATTTACAAAATTTATAATTTTATAAATTCACTTTATTATTAAAAATTGAATATAAGTTTTGAGGATATCACATAGACGTTAGAGAAAAGAGGGAAACAATAGAATCAATTGTTAGCTTCAATGGAGGATGACATGTCAATATAAAGATTCTTAAACATTAAACAAAGAAGGTTAGAAGGGGCACATGGCAGAAAGATAGAGAGAGGGTAAAGAAAAGACACATTGGCTTATATAATAGTAGACTAGAGATGGACCTACAATTTATTCTGCATAAGTATGAAACTACTCAAATATAAAATATGAAATAAACAGTCAAGACTATGCTACTTGTGTCAATTTAAAGATGGTTTTATGCATGTAGTCTTATATGATGTTCACATATTTAGAATGATTTAAGGGATATTTAGCATATTAAATAGAAATTTATTAGGACATTAAGTGATTTGAGACAGTAAGCTCATGTAGAGAGAGAGAGAGAGAGAGAGAGAGAGAGAGAGAGAGAGAGAGAGAGAGAGAGAGAGAGATTGTAAACAAATTTGTATCACATAATTTCTAGAAGAGATAATTGACCTCTAATTAGAATTTATTAAATTCTATCTATAAAAAGAGGTTTAAGACTTAAAAAATAATTGAGTTCATTGGCTAAAGAAGAGGGAAATAAAGAAATGATAAATATTGTTACCGTAAAAAAAGGCAATTAAGGTGGGAGAAAAATAAAAAGAAAGTCAAAAGTCTCTTAAAAGCTCAAGAAAAAAAGAAAAATGAAAAATGAAAAAAATGCAACATCTTGAAAAAATAACGAGTTGGGTGCTTGAGTCTAAGCCGTGCTTACAAGTTATCAAGGGAATAAAACTACCAAGATGTATTTATTTTCTTTTTATGGATCCAATTTGGCAAAGAGGAGCACAAAAAGGAGAAATATAAGGTCCCGAGACAAATGTCCAAAAGGGAAACTGAGGTGTCCTGCCTTTAGAACTTGCACATTTGTGAATAGGGGTGTAAATGGACCCAATAGTCCGACATATCCCAACTGATTAAAAAATAGGACTTGGACATGGGATGTTTGTTCGATGGATCTTCTACGGGTCCTTTTTGTAAAGTCTGATTCATTAATAAATGAAAATGATTAAAGGAAATAATCATTGGACGATCCAAAATTTGTTCAGATCTGCTAAATGATATATATACATCAAGAAATATCCCTTGATTCCCAAAGTAAATACCGTCTCTATTGCCAACGATATTGGTTCGATGCATTGCTTCAAGACTTGTGGAAAATTTTGAATTTGGAATAAATATTCAATAGTGAATTCACCATATACATATATATATATATATATATATATATATATATATATATATATATATATATATATATATATATATATATATATATATATATACGCGAATTGATTGGTCTAGCAACCTTATTTTATGAGGCCCTCCTATTAACAATCTGACTATTCATCTCGCTTCTCTATATTTAGAAGTGGTATAATAAAAAATCACACGATTTGGATGACTCTAGCATCTAAAACATTGTGCTTAAAAATGTACAGTTTAAAATCATGTAATTTGGATGACTTTCAATCTAATAATACATCTACATCTAAAGCAAAAAGATGAACGAGTCAAATCACATATACATAAGACCCATAAAATGTGGTCGCTAGACCATGCATCATTGTGCAATTGGTTTAAAGCTCTTTAGCAGGTGTTAACATACTCTAGGCACCTCTAACAGGGGTCTTCAGAGCTAAAATGCTAATTTAGCAATCTCAATTACTCATTTTCTGAGCCTCATCTTGAATAAGCTTGCAACCAAAGCCAAGAAAAAGGAAGACAAATCACAACCGCGTTCCATCCTAGCATCTCCGACGAACATCAAAATCAAGCAAAATAAACCATCCATTATCTAGGCCAAATGGAATGGATATCGAATGAATTACAAAATCCTAACTACTATCTAAATCCATGTCCGAACCATGAAATTTATCAGAACAGATACAAAATGATGGGTTTTGAACTTAGCCCGAGCCATCGACAGTCATATAAAAGTTAAAAACGATTCCTCAAAACATCGTCAGAATATTACATATGGCAATAATATATCAAAATATCACAGTAATATCGCGACGTACTAAGCAGCCGGAGTAGAAACTTTTACCAACAATTTTGTCCAAGTTTTTCCTCCTGAAACGGAATATTCTATCAATTTCGGCCGGAAAGAAACCGAATTGACAACCATGGTTAGGAACCACTTTTCCATTTGTCGCGGGTTCTCGCAACAAAAATCCACTAACCATCCAATTCATGCTTTCCAACATGTCTACGAGGAGGCAAACTGATTGGCCCACTGTCTGGTAAATAGATCTGTCACCCAACGGCCAGGAAAGTTTTAAGTTTACTAGTTGAACGATATCTCTGTTTGCATGTGTTCAAAAGGAAACCTGCTTATTGACGTCACATGATATCACAGTAACAGCAACCAGTAAAGACCAGAGCTCTTTTGGTATCCTTGCACTTGGTTGAATTGTAAATATACATTTCCCAATAACAGTTAAATTTTTTGAGCATACAGTATACCAATGATGGCGCAGAAAAGATTATATAACAATAATAAACACACATTGAGCGGAGAAATATTGAAGGGAACGAGGAAAACAAAATATCATGGTTCGGTCCAAGAACTGATTGCATTGCGGTATACTATACACTCATCCTGACTATGCACTCTTGGTCCATGGCTTGATTACAGCCACAACAATGATAACCACAATAATGAGGAGGATTATTATAGCTACACATGTCCATTTTCTTTTGTTTCTCTGCAATTTCTTTGCCTTCTGGAGAGCCACAGTCCCAGAATTGACATGGTCCACCGCACTTGAAACCTATTAGAGGAGAAAGTCAAAATTGGTCTTCGTACAGCCAAGTTAAAAACATTGAGCAACGGGGCAGCAATTTCCCGGCACATTCCGGGTAAGTCTTTTCCAGATGAATGGAATTCAGGAAAATAATTCTCCTAGTATTTTAAGTTATGTATACTATTTTCAAGAACATATAGTTCAGGTACAGAACAAAGAACAAACAGATGGGAGAATTTGACAACTGATAATTGATAGTCCGCATATTCCTGGTAAGTCCTTTCCAGAGGAATGGAATTCAAAAAAATCATTTTTGTTAGTTTTTTATGTAGTTATCTTCAAGAACATATAGATGGGGAAAAGAACAAAGAAAAAACTGATGTCAAATTTTTGAAAAGGCAAATCGATAATCAGATGGGTGCCAAGATGAAAGAAAGCCATAAACCTTTCAACTGAAGTCCAGATCAACTTTGAGCAGTAGTTCAGAAGATCAAACTGAAAGAGAGTAAGCAGTAGACTGGTTAAGAAAAAATATTAAGGGAGCAGACTGGGGAAATTCTGAAAAAAGTAATCTCAAAATTTATTTTCATCACAGGTCTTCAGAAATCAAGTTGCCATCAGCTACAAGCATCATAAACATAACTCCAGCAATATGACAATAATATTAGGGCATTCCAGTCTTTGCTTCAATATTAGCACGTAAGACTGTGCTAAAGGGGTTTCAGATATAAGAAACTGATAATTTCACTATGTAAGTAAATTTTTGTACCATTTATTGAAAATGCAACAAGGCTGGTACCTGAGATTCAATGTTGTCCAGCATGTCGCCTTGCGTCTCAACCAACACAGCCATGTCTAGGAAAATCTACAAGATACATGAGCAGGCATTTAAGATATAGAGCAGCAAAAGAATTTTCACAGTTCGGCAATTAGCATCCAAACAAGTCTCCTTGATTTGTTTGAGAGAGTCACAATTTCAAAAAAAATAAAAACGCATTTCACCTTTCTATTTTCAAGATTGAATCAGCAGATAACTGCACATCCGGTTTATCGGACTCAAGATGTAGTTAGAGGCTTAACTTCTTAGGAATGTAATAATGCCCCATGTCTACTTCAAAAGACCTCCCCTAATAAATAAAATTGCATGATTTGAAATTCCAGTTGTCCATTCCTTATCAAAATACATTCATCGCTATTTATTTAAATTGTGAAGTAGAACTGCTAGAAACTATTTCAATTGTGTACTAGAACTAATAGAAATAGAAATTTACTGCAATAAATTCATATATGTTTTCCAAACTTTATCTAGAATTTATACTAGAGTGCTTATACCTTGGGATTTAATGATCTTGTAAATTTTTTTATTTTTATTTATTTTTTGCATGGTGGACACACACCCCCTTGAGGAGTTTCAAACTCGTGACCTTCATGACTGAAACTCACTCTAGAGCCACTGCACAGCACACACACAAATAATCATACCAATGCATTAACAAATTAGGAATTTACGGCCACTTGGAATCAAGGAGCCTGAGTTGACGTATAGTTCTAAATGAGCATTATGCACATAATTAGTATTCTGTGATCTGTGGGAGACAATCAGCATCCATCTACTGCTTCACTTACCTATGATCTGCTGTCACTAACAAAGACAACAGATCTGCCTTTTCTGGATAAAGTCCCCACATATTACAGATGAATACTACAGCTTGGTTTCAAGTCAGAGTCTTGGATAATGGGCCTAAATGGTGTTAACAAACTCAATCATGTACTTCATAGCAATCATTTACCTTTTAATATAAAGAATTAGATTGCATTTCAAGTTTTCTTGCGTCTGTCAAGTTCTACTGGGTTTTGCAGATACTCTTATACTAGCCCTTTAACTCAACTTTAGTCTTCAGGTCAGTTTGATGTCTCTAGGATGAGAGAAAAGCTAGTTAACCAGAATGACAGAAGTACCTGCTGCAACTCAAGAAGTTTTTTTTCTAACTCCCTCAATGCATCATGGCGCTCCTGGATTTCCGCCACTGTGTCCATTATCTGCAGTATAGAATGATATACTCGTATAAACGAATCCTCTCTAAAAAGGTCACTAGTGGAGAAATGCAAAACAAGCAAACTTCTGATGCTACGAATTTACCAATCAAATGAACAAAGATGATACCAATAGCAGAAATAAGAAAGTAAACAACTTGGCAGATTTTTGCGTAGCACAACCAACTAAGCCAATAATCTTTCAAAACTCAAGACTGAACTGAAAAATCATCATAGTCTACTAAATCAAAATCAAAGTCAAAACCACCTCCAGCACCCTTTTGACTTAGTGAAAGCATCACCCAATACACCCAAGCACCAAAGAGCACAGAAACACTCAAGTAGCTTGTCCAAAACTTTCACTTGAATGATATATGCTTATCTAGAACTCTCTAAGAAAATAAAGATTTGCTACAGCCTGTAGCTCAGTAGCAGCTCAACCAGCAATTCAACCTGAAATCACCTCAAGCTAAAGCTGAATCTTGAGCTTTTAAATTCTACATTAAAACAAACTAAATAAACAGAGAAAAGTGCATACCTGCCCTCTGCCTTGATCCTGTATTGCTTTCTGGAATATTTGCTCGCCATTCCCAGTCTCTATCAACCGGTCAATGGTCTATATAACCCAATAACAATAACTAAGTTATAAAATATCGATTTACAACCGAGACTATAGGAAATTTAGTAGAAGGAGAATCTCACCTCTTCATTGGCCCTTGTACCAGTTACTGTCAAATAATGAGAAGAATATGAAACAAAGCAGCACAAGAACAAAAAATTTGAATCAAATAAATCAATGATTACAAAATTAAGTTATGATTGTTTTAAATAGTCAGGGCTCAAGAGACCTGTAAAAACCCTTCTTTCAATAACTTCACGGTATTCTTCTTGGATAGTTTCTCTCAGAGTCTGCAAAAAGATGTATGGATATCAAATTTGAAAAGTGTAAGAAAAACAAGGAGTTCAGCATAGTAAGAGACAGTCCATGAGCTACCTGAAACTGAGACATCTTCTCTTTCAACTTGTTTTTCAAGGCACTGCAATTCCAGAAAGGTAGTATATGAGATTTTGTAAATGTACACCTTAAAACAAAGAGGAACCAAGCAAAGCATTCTGAAGGAGAGACATCACAAAGATCCTGTCAGACAATTCTAAATTTATCGAGTTTCTTGGTTTCTGCATTATTTATAAGAATGCTTAGGTACAAAAGTGATCCAACTCTTTGGTTAACCCTGTAAAGTAGGATGAAGCAGTCCTAGATAGAATAGCAGGCAACATGTTAGTTACCCCCCTCCAAGCCAGTCAGAAGTATATGGCACATCTGATGTAACAGTGCTCCAAATTTTATTGAACAGCAAAAATGCTATGATACATCTTCAAATATTAACTTTCAAACCAGAGAGATATTTCAGCATGTCTTGTTTTCTGAGGTTGCCACGCCTGGAACCTCATATCTGTGTCTGGCAGTATGCACATCCATGTTTCTAGATTAAATATTTAAACACTTATTCACAATAAATTAGAAGTATAGGTTCAGCATGTAAATTACACAGTTTGTGTCATTCTGGATCGATCTACACTTGTTCCCTTTCCGCACCCAGGCTTCTGCCTATTGGCTAAATTCTGTATAAGAAAAAATAGTTCAGAAAAATGGAACTATCTCAAGTTAAGTTCTTTGAATAGTAGAAAAACATTTTACATCTCTGTCAAGCTCTTCGAGTTCTGATTTTGCTAGAAGTGCAACTTTTCCCACTTCATCTAAATCTTTCTCCATCCGTTGCTTGATCGCTGCAAGTAGTCATAGCATCAATTTCAGCTACTGAATTGACAACCAAACATGATGTTAAGTTAATTTGCTTTAAATGCTTATTTCTAGGAAAATATAGCAAAGAAGTTTAGCATGTATGAAATGTATATTCATTAAGGTTCTATTATAGTCACATGAATACAAATACAAGCATCCCCTCACATGAGCAGCACACAGTTGCAGACTAGCTAAAGATGCACATGCCATGCATGACATATTGTTTGGGGATATTATCTAAATATACTACTAAAGCTTCTTCAAGATGGTAAAGTTCACCCAATAAGTATCTATTTGAAAAATAGTCTTCAATTGATTTGAATGGCTAACTGCCCATGTACCAAAGAGCCAAGACACTTATAGCAGTAATGTCCTAGTAAGCCAACAATGCTTCCCAAACATCAGATTGTGTTGCATACTAAAGGCAAATTCATATTACTTGCTTAAAAGAACAAGCCAACAAATCTGCATACAAGATGCGGGCAGAAAAGACAAATCAATTGCTAAACCATTATGTAGAAGACCCAGGAGACCCAACCAATTATCAAAACATGCTATCATACTCAATTGTCAATCATGATGAATCTGTTTGTGCCTTAAAGTTTTATTATTAATATATTAACAAAAGCAATCAGACATTTGAGACTTGGCAGAAATTTGTCAACAAGATCACCATTAAACACAAAGAGTGCAGGAAGCATCGATCAGTCTCTTACTGAAAAATAGAAGTTCAGGATAGACAGACTGAGCATAGTGAATGAAACATTACTTGGAAATGATAGTGGAGGTTTCGGAGTCACAAACAGTAGCCTTTTGAAACTGCAAAAGTGTTTAATGAAAATCAGGAAAGTAAGAATCTTGATTAGGCTTCTAGAGATATTGTGTCTGGACTAGGACCATGGAGAGTGGCTACATATATAGACAACTTTACTGAATTTTGCTCAAGTGAATCTTAGATATACTTCAATGTCAATCCATTGGTGGATGGTTTGGATGATACACATACTAAGAAGGCTCATGTCACTCGAGTATTACTTCTACAACTTGCATTAAGGATCAGAAAAGCAGCTAGGATATCACAAACTATAAGAATTCTCTCTCTCTGGATTGGCTGATATGCTAGCAAAGAAGGCTCATGTGCTATTACTTCTACATCTTGTGTTAAAGATTGGCTAAGCAGCTAGGATCTCACAAACTACAAGAGATGGCTGTAATGCTGACCATGCTCTATAGATCAGAGTGTTGGGTAGTTAAGGAATAACATGTATAGGATGAGTGTAGCCGAAATGAGGATGTTGAGATGGATGAGTGGCAAGACGAGAAAGGATACAAACAGAAATGAAATCATTAGACAAAACATAACAGTACCACCAATAGATAATAAGATGATAGAGGGTGGACTTAGAGAGTTTGGACATGTCCAACAGAGGCAGAAAATGACACCGGATAGGAGTGAGTTGATCCAAGTTGAAGACTCTAAAAGTGCAAGGGAAATGACCAAAAGGATGTCAATAGAAGTGGTAAGAAAAGATTTTAAAAACTTTTGGACTAAATGAGGCCATGCCCTTTGATAGAAGAGAATGGAGGAACAAGATTCATGTAGCTAACCCCTAACCAAAATAAGGCTTTGATGACGATAATGATATTGTCTTTATGTGTACGATGAGTTCAAACAATATTTAAATTGGTTGATTGTATGTACACATTGTTTGTACAAGTGCGTATTTGAGTGTGGATTATGAGTTTAAACAAGTTTGAAATGGCTATGGTTGTAAGGAAAGCATTCTTTGAACTATTTAGAAATGCAATTTAAGGGATGCAGTGGACAAGAAACAAAATTACTTCTATCTGGAAATTCAGCAGGAAAGAACAAAGAAAATATAAACTGCCTGAAATCAATGAACCAATTGACAGAATATGAAAATGGATCTAATGCTAAACATAAAGCACCAGGAAATTACCTTTCATAGAAGCAGCCTTTGTCACAGCCTTTGAGTCCTCATTTGCATCCTGCAAATATAAAAGTCAGCAAGAAATTTTAATTATTTGATGCTATAAAATAATCACAGAATAGTAATAAAAACCTTTCCATAGCATAGCAAGCAGTCTTCATTGTTTTTGTCATAAAAGAAGAACCAAAAAGGAGCTTGGGCCCAGGTACTAAACTTAATTGTATAGTAGTCCTTATATCATGCTAGATCACATGGAAAATGATACATTAAATATTAGATAAGACCAATATTTATGTAAGAGATAATGTACTTAGGGGATAGGTGAGCTCTATTCCTCCACTATATCTTTTCTCAAGCATATTAAATTGAAGATTTTACTCTAACTGTCTATATCTTTTCTATCCCATACTACTTCTAGATTAGAATTAATATGCCTACACATTTGTAGAGCTCACCTGATACCCCATTATCTAACCCTAGGTTATCTTAAAGATATCCAATACATAATGTTAGTATTACTCACCTGTATCCATGCTAGGAGGGAGCTCCAAATTCAATAAAATTTATATATTTACCATAAGCCGCCAGAGCTATTGTAAATCATTGGTTAGAGAGATATAGGGTGCATAAAAACCATACTCAAAAATAAAATTAGTGATATATGCACCCCTTGTTTTTCCTTATGAGCTCTTCAATAAAATGATATGGATGGCTATAATTTCAGTTAGGCTGAGATTTCTGAAGGTGCAAACCATTCACAATGTTACCCTTGGCTTAGATGGGCAATAAGCTTCTCTATCACTAACATTCGATGGCTGTTAAAACATACATAACATACATGTATCACAAGAAAGCACATACATAGAAGTAATTATTCTATGTATTTTCCTTATTTCCTCAAATCCACCCATCTATAAGTATGCTAGTAATTAAGTGGCATTAATAAGGTCTCTGTAAGTAGTTTCATGTTTCTCATCAATTACATAGAGTCCAATCATCAATAATTTTGATTTCAGCTTGCAATTTCACCAAGATGGGTTTCTCAAAGAGAGAATGACCTGTGCTAGATCAGGACCATTAGACATGCGTCAAGTCTATGTATATCTACCAGATCAGCTATTCATCATTATGAATAATCTCATTAATTTCCTCCTAGAAAAATATAAGTAATAAAATAATCAAGGCATGCGTCGCGTAAATGTACATCTACAAAATCAATGGTCTTGGTTGCACATCCATGTCCTATTCAGACCCGCCTAGCTAATCATCATTATGAATAATCTCATCAATTTCGTAGCAGAAAAATAATAAATTCTTATAATCACAATGAGACCCTAGTAGACATACCTGGTTGAAGAAAAAGAGAAAGAAGGCTTTAAGGGAGATAGAAATATAACAAAAAATTTAAATTAATAAATTCAGAAGAGTAGGAGAGAAAGAGGGCTAGTGGATGGAGTGCATACAAATTTTTTTCCTCTTTTTCTTTTTCAGAGGAAAGAGTTTGTAAGCATAGAGAAACACTAAACCCTTACCCAAGAAACATTTAATAATTAACTGATTTTAGAAAAAGATAATTTATCTATAACGTAGGCAACTTTAGAAAATTATTGGAAAAATAAGAAGAAATTACTTAAGTAAAGGTGAGTTGGACGTGGGTCCAAATGCCATGTGCAAAATAATAGAAAGCACCAAGTGGCAAAATAAGAGAGAGTTGGTGTTGGTCGAAAACCTATATTGCTTTTGTGTGTGCTCGTGTGTCCTGGAGATAGAGAGAGATTATATATGGTGAATAATATAACACTCTTTGTACTATAGGGATTGCTGTTCTGTATTGCTGATGTTTGAATTCCAATCATATTAAAACAATTTTACTCCTTATATTACTACTGTTTTAGTAGAACTTATGAAATATTTCATGAATTTTGTAAGCATCCTATCTAAATAAAAAGAAAGAAGTCATATGAATGACCCGAGCTAAAAGCTCAGGCGGATGATATTCTTAGGGATGACCTAAGTTAATTTTTTGGATATGAAAAAATATTCCAGAAGTTAAAGAACCAAAGTCATGGCCTCCAAAAAAACGTAAAGCAAAGTTCCTACAATACAAATGGAAATACTACTGGCCCAAGGCCAGAAATGTGATAGAGTAAGTAAACTCATGTGAAAAGGGTGATATTTAGATTTTCATCTTGCAAATGAATGTGTACTCAAGATTTATCCCTTAGGAATTAATCAAAAGTTCAGCTTTCTCTACAGGTCCAAGTATTGTTTTTTGAACCCATGAATCAGTGCAGAACGCAACCAACTGAAAGCCAACAGAAAAATCATAGCAGGAAGAAACAAGAATGGAGAAGAAAAATAAGAAGCGAATGTCAAGTCCATTGCTGAAGTCAGTATGACTTAGGTCACAGTCACACTCACTGATATTAGCTGGGGTCTCAGCAAAGTCAGAAAAAGTTGTGGACAAAATTTTGAGCTCCATTGGTTGTTCTGCAAGGACCTTCATTTTGGATGAATTTGCTTCAGGTTTCAAGCACACCCAAAAATTTTTAGTCCCAATGTAGAAGGAATTTTTATGATGAAGTCAGATGAATCTGGACGACAAGACTAAAAGATCTCTAAGGATAAAAATTTATAAGATTTTAGGAGTATTTAGTAGTTCAGCAGTTTGTTTTAGCTTGGCTCGCATTGCAACTTCTGATCTTGGCTGTAGGATACAACATGCAAGTTGTAGCCTAGGATTTCCTTTGTCTTTTAGAACAGGAAGGATTTGACTATAAATAAGAAGGAAAGATGCAGTCAATCCAGATAAACCTCCTTTGAAAATGCTACTTCCTTAATTGCTTGATTTATTATATACTATATACAAAATAAGAATGAATATAAACACTAAAATTTATGCCTTTCTTGGAACTTTAGATGAGAGAAAATGGTGATCAGATCTTCATACCACTTAACTTTCATGATCAACTTTATTCCTCTTCTCAAAGCAGATATGCGCCAGAGTACTCTAGGACCCGTCTTGTTGAACAGAAAACTTTCTAAGAACCCAAACAACAATATCTGCATTTTGGGCAATTAGTCCCCATGCCAATGTATACCCCATCAAAGTTTCAATGTCAAATCACAAACCAAAGAAGGAAAAGAACAGACAAGAGGAAGAGCAATAACTAAAAAAGGCATAGTGTTTAATCCAGATCCAATGAATTCTTCGAGCTGACTAGTCCAATAACGTTATGTAAAAATTCTCGTTGACAGTGGATGGGGAGGGAAGCGAGGCATCTTTTGGAGGGTGAAGGCAAAAAGTGCAATAGAGAATTACAAAATGTTGTAAAAAGCTTACAAAATTATCAAGAAAAAAAAAAAAAAAAAAGGTTGCAGAATTGCATGGACAATCTAGAACAATTTTGAGAATAAAAAATTGTTATGAATGTTATGGAAATAAAAAGTTCCCAGATCTTAAAGGAACTTAAATACTACCCATAAGTAATTACTGGGATTATTAAAAAGGAAATTTTCAAATCTCCACCCAGCTTTCTAACAATTTCAAAGATCCAGCTGTCTTTTCTACCATTCAAACTCCTAATTCACTTTTCATATTTCTTTCACCCACTTGCCATTTTATGTTCGATGGAAGATGTGCCACTTGGCAAAATTCTTAAGAAAAAGACATTAGTACCCTTATTCCCACATGGGGCTATTATAGTCTTATTGCCTCTCCCTTTTACAATCGTGTGCTTCAATAACAGCAAAATATGCAGCAAAAAGTCAAAGCTACTATTATGTAAAAGTGAAGCCAAAAACTAGCTGTCTATTGTTACTTCTTTTAAGTCCTTTTGGTCTTTTGTTTGTTTATCCTTTGCCAAGTTGAGACCTACAAGATAAGCTATTAAACCATTCAAGGTTTTAGGCTGACACGAATTTAAAGGCATTATTTGTGTACATTCACAATTATCATATAAAGAGGAATTACGAAATAGGGACCACATTATGAGCACTCATAAGGCTCTCTAGATTTTCAGAGTGGGTGGGGGCACCTCTGGCCGATCTAGACCATTCATCTAATTTCTCCTGCATTGGATGTCAAGTGCTTAAAAATCATCCCAATTCAGCAATCCTGACATCCAAAAGATCTGGTTTTGTTACCATATTGATGATCAAAACATTCACATAAGCAAAGTTCCGCATTCAATGACCCAAAGTCACATATTGTACAGCTACTAGATACCTAGAGCTGGAGAAGTCAAATAAACGGGCTAGATCAACTGCAGATGAGGCCCGTCATGTAAAAATTGAGGGCATCAAGATGGTTAACAATGCGGTCCTCATATGTCCATAGGAGAATTCGTCTTTCTATCATAGGTGCACATGCAAACCAATGATAAGCTTACCTTAAAATAATGTGGGGCCAAAATTTTAGTAATCCTAATGGCTGAGCTTGTTGACCCATCTTAGGCGGCCATACACTAAAGTAAATCGTAAAGAAACTCTCAATTGAATCATCTTGACCACTAATTTTTTGTATTTTGAAATGTCCAATAAAAGTAGGTAAACAATTTCAAAGAGTGAAGCCCTAAACAGCAACAAATGGAGAAAATTATGGAGACACCATTAGGGCCCACAAATGCTTTTCCCATGTGTAGAATTGTGAGCATGAGAGAGAGAGAAACAATCTTATACTGTTTTCATCATTTATAGGTACACTTAATTGTGCCTTCGTCCTTTTGTTTTTATTTACAATTTTCTTTGTGAATATCTGGCTTGATGATTTACTGACCACAATAGCCTTAAAGAAGAAGAAAAGGAGGCAAACTGTTGTGCTGTTATAGTATTATACTAGGTAGAAATATCATTCGCCTTAACTAACAATTCGGTTAAGATTTTAAATGAGGGGAAGTAACATCTTTTTTATGAAATACCGAACTGCTACTGGGTTTAGACTTAGAAAATTAATTGCAAGTGGATCTTTGAAAGAAAGAGGAAAACAGTAGATGTCTTCTGAAATTTTCCCTTAATAAAAGCAGGCAGGCTCACTTACATTTAGCTGCTCATAATCCAAATGAATCTATGCTTGTCCATCAATAACATCCCTTAAAGTCACCTAATAATATATAATATGTTTCTTTAATTTTATTTCTAAAATTTTTAAGAGGGTTTCATTATCAATAAGTGGGGTGGGAAACCCATCTTCACCTTAAGTCAATATTTAAGTTATGCATATAGGTCATATAGTGCATGTGTCTAGCTTTCTATACCAATTAAGTGATGGAAAACATAAAATTGTAAAAAAGGGATTTCGAAACCCAAGAACAAGGGTTTGGAAAGACAATCAAAATGCAATTTGCAGAAAGGCAAACTAAACAGTCTTAGAAAGTGTAACACATCAAGTTATAGATGGAAAAATGCTCTTTGTGGTTGTAGGATCCAATGCAGAAGCTGGATACTGGACCATGAGAAGCAACAATTGAATTGTCTCTCTTGGTCAAGATGGATGTCATGGTTAGGAATCTCTTTAGAGGTTACAGATAACAAAGTCATCTACATCCCCTCTAACAGTATGTTTCACGAGAAAATGAAGAAGAGGTTATATAGTATTTTTTCTTCCTAAAAATAATAATAAACATATTATTGAAAGGGGAAATCATTTAAGGTAATAAGTTGATCCAAGAGAGGAAAAAACTACATAAACCAAAACAGTGACCAGAGAAAACTACAAATCAAATAAGAAGATGGTGGCCTAGAAGGTCCAGTACTCACCTAATTGTTACAAGATGATTAACTTGGTACATCTCCAACAACTTAGCTAGTAGAAGAGGACTTCTTGGATGACCAAGCTGAAGACATCTATGCACAACTTCAAGACAAAATCTTACAAGCTTTGCTAGTTGGTTTTCCCTTTTATAGTTCATTCAAACTAATGTGTAAATCCAGCCTCTTCTGACATTTTCTGAATAAAAATACTGAATAAAGCCTTCAGTGGCTTCTTCATTGATATTTTCCTTCATTTTGGGTTCCTCTAGATAAAGACATTAGAAAACGATGCTTAACCCAACTAATATTCATGGTTCACTTGATGTCAACTTGAATTTCACTTGGGTTCATAAATTGGACATGACACAGAGGAGCCAAACTCAAAACAAGCCTGACTGCTCAAAGCAAGAGAATCGCTTATTTTCAGACCCAAAAGAACCATGAAGATGGATCTAATCAAACCCCCCCACACCAAGAATAGAGAAATGAGTTCTCTAACCTAAAAAACATGATTACATCAACATGCAATGAATAATTATAGAGAACACAAACAAAGGAAATAATACTAACAACATACAGCAAGCAGACTTAGGCCACACTAGCTTTCATAAATTCTATACACACAAGCACATCCACATACAAAGTAAAGAAAAGAAGAGAAAAGAAAAGAAAGGAATAAGGAGGAATAGAAGCGCATACCTGGAGCTTCTTCAATAGCTTTGAAAGCTTTTGAATTTGTTTATCAACTTCACGAACCTAACAGAAAAAAACAAAAAAAAACAAAAAGAATACAAAATAACTTCATTATATTATGAGTACAAGTGCATATAACCAAGATACATTACAAAATACAACAAACTCCATTTCTGCATGAAAGCAGAAATGATAATCATGGAATAAGTAATAACCTGTTTCTGGAAACCTTCCAGCCCCTTTTCTGCAGCAATGATTGCAGCTTCTCTTCCCAAACCCATTTCAACATCGCCTGCATCCCTTGAAGCTTCACCACGAGGGATCTCAAAGGAATCCTAGAAAACAGCATAAAGATATAACAATCTTTTAGTCAATTTGTACAATTGGAAGAAAAAAATCATTGTATTATATATATATATATATATATATATATATATATATATATATATATATCATCATCATCAACACCTTATCCCGATTAGGGGTTGGGCACATGAATCTTGTTCCTCCATTCCCCTCTATTAAGTGTTTGGCTTCATATAGTCCCCAAGTTTTTAAATCTTTTCTCACCACTTCTATCCGCACTCTTTTGGGCCTTCTCCTTGTCCTTTTAGAAACTTCGACTTGGATCGTCTCACTCCTTTTAACCTGGACCATTTTCAGTCTTCGTTGGAATGTCCAAACCATCACCCTCATCTTGTTAACCATTGGTGCTACTCCTAAGTTTCCTCTAATGTTTTCATTTCTAATTCTATCCTCTCTTGTCTTATCACTCGTCCATCTTAACATCCACATTTCGACAATGTTCATCGTATGTACATGTTGTTCCTTAAAGGCTCAATACTCTGATGCATAGAACAAGGCTGGCCTAACAGCCATCCTACTTTCAGTTTGAGTAGCACCCGCCGACCATACAAAACTCCAAAGGTGCATTTCCAACTATTCTAACCAGCTTGGATTCTCTGAGTAACCTCCCCATCAATCTCTTCGCTCTACTGAATTATTGATCCCAAGTATTGAAAGTGGTCTTTTTGGGGGACCTCTTGGTTATCAATCTTTACTGGTACTCCAGTCTAGATCCTCTCCTTACTAAAAGTGCATTCCATATACTCTATCTTAATTTGGCTAAATTTAAATCTTTTAGATTCTAATACATTTCTCCAAAATTATGGCTTTGTGTTTACACCTTCTCTTGTCTTATCAATTAAAACTATATCATTTGCAAATAACATACACCATAGAATTTTCTCGTGCAGATGTTTTGCTAACTCATCCATAACCAACGCAAAAAGGTACAGGCTCAATGCCGATCCTTGGTGCAATCCTATAGTAATTGAAAAATCACCGATCTCTTCACTAATAGTCTTAACGTTTGTTACTGCTGCCTCATACATATCCTTAAGTAAGGCACGGAAGATTTTTAACTTTATTCTTAATTTTTCTAACCTTATTGGTATGCTCTTCTGACCATGGCTTGGTATTCTTCTTAAGCCTATTAAATAGTATTACAGTATCAGATGCAAGATCCTAGTAATAATTGGAAATATAATTTTAACGATACTAGGAATCTTCATAACTATTTATTATCAGTAATTTCATCAGGAAATTTAGAAGCGAATTCGATACTTCTTTGCATTGGAACAATTCTTCCTTGGAAGATATTATGACCAAGAAATCTAATTTCTTCTTGAAATAATTTCATCTTTGGTGTTGATAAAACCAATCTGTTTTTCTTAACTAACCATTTGAACATTTCAAGATGCTTAAAATGTTGGTCTATTGATTTGGAAAAGATTAAAGCATCACCAATATAGGTTATTATAAATTGGCCATAAGGATTAAAAATTTCATTCATAATTCTCTGAAATTTAGAAGGAGCATTCTTCAGTCCAAAGGCATAACATTCCACTTATATTGTCCAAACGGGATATCAAAGCAATTTTATACCTATCTGATTCAGTGATTTGAATTTGCCAATAACCTAATTTCAAGTCAAATTTAAATAAAATTATAGCACCTTATAGTCTGTTTAAAAGATCTCTTTTATTGAGGATTGGATATCTGATCCATTTCAAAACTTTATTAAGAGGTTTATAATTAATTACCAATCTTGGTTTACCTCTTTCCTTTTCTACTACCTTATTGACATAGAAGGCTGTACAACTCCATGGAAAAGAAGACATTCTAATTAATTTTTTATCAGCTAGATCATTAATCTCCTTTTTACATAATTCTATGTATGCAAAATTCATTTGAGAAGGTCTAGCTTTGGTTGGTATATTCTTTTCATCAAAACCATCTATATACGGTAGATTAATCGTATGAGATTTCCTATTCCAAAAAGCATTTAGTAGTTCATTGCAAAGATTTTCCAAGAAAGAATTAAATACATTCTTAATTTTTTCTTGGAGGTTCTTATCTTTTAGACTATTAGTCACATCTTTGAAAGCAATTTCTTCTTTTATAAAATTAATTTGTTGTTCTTTTAACATAATTCTTCTTGCTTCATTAAGCAAGTGAGTTTTTGGATCTGTAAGAAATTTAAAAGAAAATTGTTTATTTTCTTTTGTAAAATATATTCCCTTATTATCGATTCTATCAATAGGCATGATATTATGCAGGAAAGGAGTTCCTAAAATAACATGATGATGAAGATCTTTAACCAAGAGGAAAGGAGTTGGAATACAAATTCCATTATTACAAACCATTGCATTATTTAGTTTATAACTTATTTTCATTTTATTATTACTTGCAGAGGTTAGGCTTTTTGAAGTTTTTTTAAAAAATTTTGTTGGAACCAAACCCTCTTGGATGTAGCTAATGTCTGCTCCACTATCAACAAATACTATTAAATATGTTTCATACCATTCTGTCCCAATTGTAAGAGTAATATAAATATACCAATTTTGTGAAGTAACTTGTTTTGTTAAATCAAGGTATTGTTTTGAAGATTCTTGAACTATTTCCTTCTTTTTAGAGGATTTGTCTATCTGAAGTGGCTTAATATTTTCAAGTTGGGTGATTCTTTCAATATTTGATTTTCATTTTTTAATAGAATAATTTCTATCTTAAGAGTATTAATTTCTCTTTTAAAATCTTGAATGGTAATATTAGCAGATATTATTGGTTTATTTTTCATTCTCTTTGTTACCTCTAACATTGTATAGGCATTATCAAATTCTGAAGGTTTATCTTCTCTTTTTATTGAAGTGTTCAACAAGTTTTCATACATTGACCTTTTCAATTCTCTATCTTCTATTTTTTCTATTAAATCAATAATTTCCTGTTGGGATTGAGTGGGCATATTAATTGCAAGGACATTCATTTCAACAATAGATTTCCAGTAATTCTCATCTTCATTTTTAAGTATATTACACTGACCACAACATGGTTCAGATTTAGATGAGGACTCAAAGTCTGTTTCATCAGACTGCTCTGATTCCGAACTATTTAACATTATTTTACACAAAGATTTCTTTAAGTCTTCCTCAATTTGAAGTTCTTGAATTTTTTGCTTTCTATAACATTTACTAGCATAGTGGCCATATTTTTCACACTTATAACATTTTATTTTAGATTTATCTTTCTTAGGTCTTTTATTATAATTTCTTTTAGATTGCTTTTTAGGTTTATCAGGAGGATTAGATTTTCGTCCTTTGTTGTATGAATATTTTTTATTATATTTTGGTGGCTTATGTCTTCTAGACCTTGGCATTTTTGGCATATCCATTCCAAATTGTTGGCAAAATTCTCCTAATTGGGGCAAACATTAACATTCTATGAATTATTTGAAAATTTTGATTATCAGTCATTCCATCTATGTTCCATTCATATACAGAATTAGCTCTGTATTCATTTTGAATCCATGTGTCATTTTCTTCTGTAAGGACATCAACTAGAGTTGGTCTCTTATAGTAGTGTCTATCCAACTTGGGCATGTATTCAACTTTATTGATTTGTGAAAATTGGTTTTGAACTTGCATTAGTTCTGTTTCTAAAATTTCTTCAAAATTATTTTGGCTTTCAGAATCAGATTCTATAATAGACTCAGTTCTTGAAAATGTATTGAGATTTAGATTTTGAAGTTTAGCTTTTATTATTTTGACAATTTCTTCAATGTCATTTTCCATTACAAACCCTATTATTTCTGGGGATGGTTTTACTAAGGGTTCATGCTTCTGTTGTTCTTCTTTAGCTTGTTTTTCTTTTCTCTATCTTACAGAAGCTATATATTCAATGATTTTGTTAATTCCATCTTCAATTCTTATTAATTTTTCTCTTGTTATTTGGAGGGAAAAGATTTGTATAATTATTTTTTCTTATTATAACATTAAGATTTGCAAGAGTTTCTATATTTTCTGCTTTAGAATAAGTAGTTGTTTCAAGAATGAATTCTTTATTTTCTGCTGCTGCTATTCTATGCGGTTTTGTTGGAGGAAATTCCTAAGACACCTTTGCCCCATCTTCTACATTCCAATTTCTTATAGTATTAAGTTCGTTTTCAACAAAAGTTTGTAAAAGCCATGGAATAAAGAATTTTGGTTGTTGAGTTCTATTTAATTCCTCATAGAATTTTTCTTTGTAATATTGCAGAGTTTCTTTATTAAAACTCTTAAAATACCATTCTCTAAAGTTTTTATTTCTATCAAATTGAAATTATTCACTTATTATTTTTTCTAAGAAGACTTCCTAGCTTAAAATCTATAAACTAAATATTGAAATCCATCTCAGATGGAGTAGAAGTATTTTTTTGAGTTTTCTTGTGAATTGGATGGACAATATTATTTTCAGATATTTTAAGTTTTCTATTGAGCTTGATTCAGCTTTATTATCTGACACAGAGAATCTAGATGACCTAGAAGAACAGGACGTAATCCTAGGTAATCTAAATGATCTTCTATTATCAAACCTGATTTCAACATCTCCATCATCTGTCTGTATTATCTGATCAAGACTTTGATTGGAGATTGATCTTGGCGGAACAACTTTTGATAATTGTTATGATTGAGGGAAGTTTATTTCTTCCCATTTGAGAGTTCTATTAACTGCAATATCCGAAGACAAAAGCTTGGTTTCTATTAACACCGTCTTATCCTTTGGTGATTTCTGTTTGGCCTTAGTGATCAGAGTAGGAATGACCTTAAATTGGATCCTATAAGTAAGGGCTATTATTTCTAATCCTGATTTAAAATTATATCTGTGAGTCTTAATATACAGACTCAGCGCATCACAAATATTTGGATCTGTCAAAGAAAGACTAAGATCTGGGAAAAGATTATCATCAACGGGTCCATGACAAAGACTAGTCTGGAAGACTCCCATTAATGAAGGAGCCCAATCAAGGCATCTAACATCTCTAAGAACTGCCAGAATTGATGCATTAAGACAATTTAAAGTTAATGGCTTAAATCCAATTTGGATCAATCCGATATGAATAAACTTATATTTATCTTAGTTCAATTAAGATTTTAGATCTTTTTTTGAGAATAAATTTACAACCTTTTCAGTATTATCTAAACTTATTGTTTGTTCCATGTTCTTTATTAACTTTGTTGAGTTAAATTCAAATTTTTCTATGTTGTAAACCTCTTTAGGTTTAACAGATAGAATTGTCCATTTATAAAGTGATTCTGTATCTACTGGATATTCTAGCAATTGGTGTTCTTAACAGGCATATTATTTTCCGAAGCCATCAGACTTAGGTGAGAAGGAGAGTTAATAGTTTAGAGACTTCAAGGCAATAAATTAATCTAGATTTATCTCTATCTGTAATAACATGATCTTATAACTTCCTATCCTAAATATCTTGACAGTTTAACAGACAACGACTTACAGCATTCCACAAAGGATCAAGTTCATTTCATTATACCCATCCCTTCCATCGGTTGTCAACGGCTTACGGCAAAACCCCAATGCCCTCTCAGTTGCAGGAAACAAGGCCAACGCGACTTTGGTGCCGTCCCATAGGATAGTCAAGAAGATATAATAAAACAAACCAGTGCCAACGCAACAAACTAAACCATAAGATAAACAGGATGGGAAAACATAAAATCATGCAATAACAAATAGAATAAAAATAGGCTAACTAGACTCCATTGAATTCTAAACTGCTAATTCATCCCTCCCGGGCCTAAAAAGAAGACATTGGCTTTGATACCATTCGTAGCGGAAGCATATAAGAATTGGTAAACAACATATAAGAATTAAAGATAGATACTTACAAAGAGACTCTCATCAATTGTATTCTTGATTGGAACAGCCAATATATATATATATATATATATATATATATATATATATATATATATATATATATATATATATATATATATATATATATATGAGTGCAATTCTAACTGCAGGTATTATGATAAACTAGCATCCACAGCAGCACCAAATAAATGCTTAGGCACTTGGAAATGTTGAATTAAGTTCAAGTTTCAAGAGCAAGAATTACAATGGAACCTATAACTTGGAAAGAGTTAAGTGCAGTTTCATAGCTATCAACAGTCAGCAACTAACTACAAATTCACAAGTAACAAAAATTGGAAACAAGCTTGAGAATTGCAGGACCAAGAAGGTAATGCTACATAGGCAGATCAAGTGTCTGTGGACAGCATGTGATGATTAGTAATCGACAGTAGTCTTGCTCATTTCTTTATAACTCACGAATACCTAGAAAAGAGAATTGCCAGAAAGAGTAGGCCAAACACCTACAAACTGCTGCCTATGGTGTATTGCGATCAGTATTGGAATGCAGAATGACCACTTTTCCAGGTTCCCATCCCAGAATTAGTTTCCTTTCAGCAGCTAGCCACACAAATGGAAGAGAATAAGCGTGTTGCTGAACTTAGTTCAAGATTTTGTGGTAAACCAGGTATTGCAGTCTCTTCCCTTCAGTCCTAATATTTAATGATGTCATTCAGTCATTTGATTGCATGATCATTGGATGAAATCTGCTGAGTTTCATATACAAAGAAAAGAAAAGTATTATCTATCTTGTAGCATTCTTGTTTCTTGTTATGCATAGTGCCCACATCTAACAAAGAAGGGAAATGATATCCCCACCTCATTGTTTTCACCTTAGTCCCGCCCCATCTTGGCTTTTTGGTCATTTGCCTGGTTTTATGGCTTTGTAAAGGAAAAGTCAGCATTTACAAGTGTAAATGACCAAAAAACCATGAACGGTGGGACTAAGGTGCACAGAAGCTTGTGGGAATATCAATTCTAAATTACGAATTCTCACAAATATTTATCACCATCAAAAGTTTTCCTTTCTCATGGACACCCATGCATGTACATCAAGCAACACAATTAAGACAAATAGTGAGAGAAAATAATAATGAATTAGCAACCTGACAACTACATCAAGCCATTTCAGCATTGTAGAGGCAAATCATTTTAAAGAAAGAAAACTATAGTTTGCACTATAAAATGGTTACTGTTGCGACATTGACTACTGACAGAGGAAGGGGTTTCCATATGCTAATTTTGTACCTATCTGTCTCTCCTTGAAACAGTCCACTCATCTTTCTTACACTGCCAGTATTTTGGTTTATTCTATGAAGTTGCTGTTTCACATAACCCAATTTCAGCAGTACCATTCCCAACAGCATCAGTTCAGGCCGTTCTCAATTCTGCCATTTGTCACGCCACCTTTTCACATTCCTAATATGCGATCAATTTAGGCACTAAATTTTATTTCAACGACTGACTTTCAGTAACATGAAATAGTGACTGCTTGCATGGCCAGGGATAAATCACAAGTGAGAGGCACTAAACTACAAGTTACTGGTATCTTTTATTTGATCCTGAAATTTACAACAATTCACAAGCAACAGAAGCAAACATGAAGACATCAACCATTTCAAGAAGCATTAATTTCGAATTCTACTAAAGAAGTAAGACCAAAAGATGGACAGACGATGTATCGATTGAAAATCTATCTACTATTGTCCTGCATTATACTGAAAGACAAGAAATTAAAACAGCAATCCGGAATCGAAGAAAACCTAAGAAATCGCCAACAATTCGATAACTAGAGAACAGAAAAATCAAGATGAAGGTTGAGGATTTATTGGATCTCTTTCAAATTTCAACGAAGTGCCACGGATTGAGATTTGAAAATGCAGAATCAAAGAACTTTAACAAAATGACGAATTTTATAGAGGAGAATTACCTTTAAGAGGTCGTTCATCTTCGAAGTAAACGATGGAACACCTGGAGAAGCTTGGAATTGAAGATGTTAGATGAAAATCAGAGAGAAAAGGATTATCGAATTGGGTAAAGCGAAGTGAATCAGAGCATATCTGAACCTCGTTTTGAAGGAAGAAGAAAAGCAAGTTTTAGGGTAGGAAAAATGAAGACAAAAAGGGTTTTGGAGGACGCTGTGGGAGACAGCAGAAGAGTGTTAGGAATGAAACTTGAGTTTCCGTTTTTCTATTGATGAATTTGGTAAGAGCTCCTTTAGATTATTCCTTGTTACGAAAATAGCCATGAATCATTTTTTATTAACCAATCCTACCCTCTTCTTGCCGTCTTTCTTCGATCTTCTTTTGTTCTTTTTCGGGGTTTTCCCTCTTCAGCCTCTTCGATCGTTGTCACTTACGACGGGTTCGTATAAGGCGGAGTGCATCACATGCTCCGAAATGGAAGCACTCCATTTTTTGAGTGATCTATTCTGCTTATTGGCTGAGCCCTCTCCTAAGATGGGGGCATATAAAAAACCAGTACGCCTAAGTGGGTCTCTCTCCTTGGACTGTAGAGGGTTTTAACAGAAACTGTAATCTTTGTTAAGTAACATCACACTTCAAGGCGACGAACTCAACTCCGGTGTGCTGATTCCCATTTGGGGGGAAGATTAATATGAAATGGACCATCTACATTTGTAGTAATAAAGAATCACTGCTTTTCCTGCACTTTGCTTGATTCAAGTTGCCATGTGACAATTTTATAATTTTCATAACTATCCTAGAAAACAAGTATCATTGCTTCTTGAAAGTCTCTCTCGACAACCGTTTATTTCACCTCTCTTGAAATACCTATTTGTATCCCAATCCCTACAAAGCTCGCACTCGCTCTCGCTCTCGCTCTCTCTAACATCTCTTCACTCTTCAATGGGAAGATAACTGCAGCGGCTTTCTGTTTCCAACCTTAAAATCTGATCCCTGTTCAGCAACCTGAATAACTGCAGAGCCTCATGGGTCTCTAGAAACTATATATTACCATTCTATATTCATTTTTCTTCACTCATCACTGACTCTTTTTCCTCTTCTCTACCACTATTCACTTTGGCTTTGCAGCAAATTTAAGATGAAGATTCAAGTGGTCACAAGCTTAATTATTTCAATTTTGGGTTATAATCCACTTAAGATTGAAGCTTGAATCAAGGGTCCATCTTATATGATTTTCTTATATAATCTTATCAAATTTATATATACCGCGTAAACAAGTGAATAATTTATGCATTTTCACTCCAACTTCTTAATGAAAATAAATCGCTAAATTCGATTGGAAGAATAAATTAATTGAAATTTCTGGAGCTTTTCTATTCATATTCTTTAATTCTTTTAATTTTTTATGTACCTTATGTTCAGAATTTGGATGTGCGCCTTGAATTTTAATATTCATATTAAACATTTTATAAGCAAAAATTTCATTTATTGAACGATGTATTTCAAACTTATATTATATTTTATAATTTAATCCAAATATATTAAGTTTTTTATATGAAATATAATGTTAGATTGGATTAAAAAGATTAATTGATTGAGTTATTCTACAACTTTCTATTCATATTTTTAGTTCTTTTAAATTTTTATGCACCTTATTTTTAAGAATATGGGTTGCACCCTTTTTTTGGTATAGAATGTGTACCTTTTTTTAGGAATCGTTATCTCTCTATTTATGCCTTTTTGATATTTGTTTCATGCCTTCTAATAGGAATCTCTCTGTGGAAAATCCTATCTATGTACTTAAGCTTTTGGTATCTACATATACTATATCTACTCATATTAGATCTAGTAATTGGTGCCATATATTTTGTTCATAATTATCTCTCACATCAAAATAATCAATTATTCTACTTAAAAATAAATATATGTGATTAACTTAAATATGCATGATGAAGCCATTAGCCGATTTTGTGATTAATCCCTTCTTTTAATTTACTTTACCATATCTACTTACATAAATCTACTAATGGGTGCGATATATTTTTCTCATAAATCTCTCGCATGTAAAATTAATTAATGAGTTGACTTAAATAAATATATTTCATTAACTATTTACTTTATATTGAACTATATGTGAAGATAAGAATTTAGGTGAATTAATCTTCAAAGATTTTTTATTTTTTTTCTATTTTCTCCTTTTAAGTAGGTGAATAATTCTTTAAAATTTTCATTTTCTTATTTAAATATAATTTAGTCAAAGCAATTATATTGCATTGCATTACATTTCTTTATTTTGTAATGCATGCATGTACATATTTTTCTTAGATTTTATGGTACAATATGCATTATTAGGATTGGCATTTTTATATGGACCACGTGCTCCTTTATGATATAGTTATGTATTACTATTCTTTATATTTATTCTCTTATATATACACAAAATATTTAGATTAGTTCTTTGTGATATTGATTGACCTATTGGTGTATTCAAATCTTGTATTCGACACCAACAAAGAATTTGATTGCTCAAGACTATTTATAAAATTTAGCCATTTCAATTAAATGGTTGTGATTTGCAAATCTAAGATTCCCCATAAAACAAAATTGGCAATAGGGCTGTATAAAGGTCCATTGGACATAATTCAAAGCTTGTGATACATATGCTATTGGTTGCACAATCTACTGACAAACAAACTATCACATGATGTGAGCTTAGTGCCAACAAGGGAACAGAGAAAAGGCCATATCCATAGTGGATCCAATGAGAAGGGAAAAACTTAATTGGTATCACATACATCCATATTCAAGATTATTGATCCATCTAAATACCATCCTTCATATATTTACAAAGTTGTGAATATAGTTTCTTTAACACAAAAATAGACTTGGTAAAAATATAAAAAAAAACCACAATACACAAACACCTCCTGGTCTTTCCTTTTCATTTGATGTAACAAAAAATTGAGATATTTGTGAGCGACATAGGATTGGTCTTGATGGGGTGCCCCCTCTTAATTTTGAAGTAAGTAAAGGAAAAGTGTGATAATGTCTTGTTTAGATCTAATCCTCAACCTTGATCAAATCCAAAAATATTATGATGCCTTAACAAAAGTTGTAACCAAAGAACAAGAGTCAATAAAAGAAGGTTAAGAAAGTTCAAGAATGAGAATTTGAAGAATTCCTAATAAGTATTCAATTTTATATAAAAAAGTACCCAATTAGTAGCTCATGTGTTATAAAATATAAGCATTATCCTAGGGTTTTTTCAAAAATTCATGACACATGCATTTCTGAACTAATAATTCAAAAGTTTGATATTTTGCAGGTTCAAAAGCTAATCCATAGTAAGTATGTGAATAATTATAATTTTTTAGGATTTAATTAGATTTTAAAATTTTTGTAGGTAGCGAGATGACAATCCAACAACCAAGATCACTTTAGAGGAGAAATCAATCCATGCAAGCCACCTAAGTCACATGAGCCATGAACTAATGACTAGAAGAAGCCAAGCCATGAAGCTAGGATTGCAAGCCAATGAAGCCACCAAACAATAAGCCATCAAAGTGAGCCACCAAGCCACATGAGAGCCATGCCCCATGGAATCACACTATTGGAGGATATTTCAAGCAATTATCCTATGCTAAAAGTGTGATTTTTAAGGGTAATTAGAAGAGTGTGATGAAGATTAGTATATGGTAAGATATACATGCATATGTGGACTAATCAAGAGAGAAACCAAGTCAAATTTCTCATCTTTCTCTCTCTTTCCATTCTCCCACATGAATTACACCTTAACCAAGGTGGGGACACCACGTTCCTTGAAAAGTAATGCCTCCCCCCTTTCTAATTCATTTTTAGAAAATCCACCTTATTCAACTTTCTAAATCCACCTTTCACCCACTTGCCTAGAGTCCTACCTATAATTCCTTTCCTAATCTAATCAAAGCTACTCTTTTTAAGAATAGAATTCATCCATAAATACTAGCCATCATCCCATATAGAAAGCGAATCATGCCTCCCTCCTTAGAGGCTGGTTTTCCACACCTATATCCAGCCTTCCAAGCCTCCATTAAAGTTCTCCCATGCCCTCTCCATAGGTCTTCCAATTTTAGGTTGGTTTTCATACTTCTTTTCATCCTTTCTTGCTAGCTCTGCTGCTTTGCTCCATGCTTTCTTCTTCTTCTTTTCTTTAACTTAATTTTCCTTGCTGTGTTGCTTTTAGCTTTGTGCTTAAGATCCTTGTATCCAAGGGCCACTAATCTCTTATAGCCTTTGGATCAAGCTCTTAATTCCTGACAGTCCTTTATTTGCTAGCCTTTCCATTGTTTATCTTTCCTTGCTCATCTATTGCTTTCTTTCTCGTCTTTTCACTCTCTTTTACTTTGGTTCTCTCTTGGACCACACGCAAGCTACTTATTGAATAGTGACTATTGGATTGGAATTTGGGATAATTTTATGTCTTTGAAGAAGGCGTACTTTTTTTTCTTTCTATGTTTATGTAATAGGCACACCATTCTCATATGAATTTCAATTCAATAAGTTATCAGGTTTTATGTGCACTTTCCATATGTTCATGCACACACTTTTGATGTTAGTTTTGTATGCTCTGATTAATTAGTTTAGTTCATTGTTGCTTAAGTTAGATGCATGTTAGATTAGTTTTAGTTAGTTTCAAGTTTTGTTTTTAGAAAGTATTATTTTTAGGAGGTTTTCTTAGTTGTAGTTTCTAATTCCATGCATGTTTCTATTTCCATGTTATTTACCTTCCTAGTTTAGATCAAATTTAATCTCTTGTTGGCTAGGATAAGTGGTTTAACCAAGATTCAACCAACATACAAAACGGTGAGATTCCTTCTGGGATTGACCTCACTTGCATACAATTACTACATTAATTCATGAACTTGTGAGTAATATTAAAGATACATCAACTCCTAGTATCAAGATGGTCTTATTCAAGCAAGCTCCTCTAGTTATGATAATGCCATTAACGAAGAATATAATTTCCTTAGTAGAACTATGCCCTTAGCAAGTCTAAAACCACAGGAAAATTTAATGATGACATTACTATGCATGTTGACATGCTAGCATGATAATGTAGGCTCATTGTCACTAATCTTATTATTAAATATCACTGAAGATCCAGCCTAAGGAGACCACATAGGGAGTTAGAATATTCAACACACAAATAAGGCAAGAAGCAAAGAATAATAATGTGAGATCCAAGGCGAACAAGATATACAAAGAAAAAAAAAATATTAATTATAATAGCAAGTCATGCATATACTTAACATGAGATTTGCAAGGACCTTCTACTGCCTTTAGAACACATCACATTAGGCACCCTTTGGATCAAATATAATCACAACATTAGCTTACACACCTAGCCATAATTGCAAGCAACCACACTGGTTTTTGTAGACATAAGTCTAAACACGACGATCAGGAAATGATATATATATGTAGTTTGAACCACTACATTTTGAGAGAAGAAAAAAGAAAGAAATCAAAACAACATATCTTGCTATAGCAAATCAATTACTCAAAGACCATGTTAAAAAGAAATCAAAACAACACATCTTGCTCTAACAGATCAATTACTCAAAGACCATGCTAATGTTTTATGCCAACTTGAAAACAAGTAGACAAGCACATGTTATAGAAAATGGAGTGAAAAAGTATGCATTTGATGATGCCATGTTTACAATCCAATGTATCTTCTTTGGTTATAATAAGAAGGAGAACTAGTAATATTACAAAAGTGCCACTAAAAATTGAATTTAACAAAAATAAAAAGTTACAAACACAAACCTTTTAATAAAAATGGAAGTAGCTAGATACACTAGTTGGTTACTACAAAGCAATTTTAAGTCCAAAATTTTCAATTGCATGAGCATTATGCAGAATCAAAACATACTAGTACCAAATCAGCATAATAATGAAAATGAGCAACAAATTTTGAAACTCATCTAATCATAGCCATCTTTTATAACATTTGAAGAATTATTGAAGGTACACCATCTCCACTATGTTCTTGACTAGTTTCAAAAAGAACAGCATCGTAACTTTCATCAAGCCTTTCTTCTTTCTCTAGAATATATAAGGTAGTTATTTAGATAAGAACTTCCAACGCAAGTATCAACTGCTATGTATCTTCCAAGTTCCATTGGAAGAATCCTTTCTTTTGATCAACAACAATTTTAAAAAGAATAAATAATTGAACAATATGCACATTTAAGGTTGAAAATGAATAGAATAATGTTAAGCAAAAAAAATATTTCATATAAACAACTAGCAGTACCCTGGAAAGATCCAAAACCTAAAATACATTGGTTAAATAGAGATCCAATGGGCACAACCATGTATGTGAGAATAAACCATGTAGGATCAACACAACCACCATAAGAAGATGTTACTAAATCACAAAACTATGATCATCAAGATCCTCTTTGAGGGGCAAGATAAATGTCATTTCCTTCACCTTGCATTAGAAAATTTTTAAATGATGATGCAGTCCAAAATGATCAAAAGCAAGAGAGAGAGAGAGAGAGAGAGAGAGAGAGAGAGAGAGAGAGAGAGAGAGAGAGAGAGAGAGAGAGAGAGAGAGAGAGAGAGAGTAAAAAAAAGCTCTATGATTGTATCATTAAATTTTTCTCATCATTGCATGTTAGAGTGAAGTGGACATAAACCCACAACCTTTTTGCTTAGGGAAATATGCAACTTATAAACTAGGATGGGTGCTCAAGCTTAACACTGAATTCTAAAACCAAGCCCTAGAAGACTGCTTCAATCCATAGCTAGCCTCTTCTAACCTGTACATCATCCAGTGACAAAAACTTGGACTGTAGAGGTATCCTTATATTCACTCCTTCCAAGTGTACATGCAAAAGGACATTCTTCACAACAAAATGCAAACATGCCAACTTCAATTTGTAGCTAAAAGTACCAAGAACCTTATAGAATTCATATTAGCAACAAGAGTAATTTTTTATTGATAGTCAATCTAGGCTTGGTTGGATCCCTTCATCTCAGGCGCGGCTTTCTACTTTGAATGGACCAAAGCTACTTTGTCTTTTATACAAACACCTACTAGCATCCCGATAGTTCATTTTCATTTGGGAACTCCACCATTTTCAATGTGGCATGCTTCCCGAATGCCTTCATCTCCTAATGAGTATCATTTCTCAATTTAGCCAACAAATGTGCAGCACAATTGGTCACAAATAACTAGGCATCTCCCCTAGGGAGTATCTCTCGATTTTAAGCTAGAGAGAGCAACATCAACATTAGCTCAAAAGGAGCTTCTTGACAAGGTCCATTAGTCATGACTGATTACTTTTGTTGTCACCAACAGCCAACTTGTTTATCTTTTTGCATTCTCATCTTCAATTATTGACAGTAATGAGAAGTGAAAGCAATGAAGTCAAACAAGTAAAGGAGAGAAAGAAATAGGAACTAGGGAGAGAGTTCTTTACACTCATATCTTACTCCCCTTAAGAGGAGACTTGCCTTGGCAAAACAAAACTGACTAAAAAAAGTTTTCTTACGCTTTTCCTTGTCCTCTCTTGCACGATTCTCCCATCTCAAATTGTGCTCTTCGAGTTGAAAGGGGGGTGTCTCCTCCTTCTCTCCACATTTCCTAAGTTGTGATTCTCCAAGTCCTAATATATCTCATATTCTGAATAAACTTGCTAATTTCATTTACTTTCCAGATTCCCTTAATGTCTCACCTCTAACTAAAAAGGTCTATATATTTAATTCAATATATCTGGACATTTTTCTTAGCTGATTTGGCTACCTAGTCATGGTAGCTAGGTGGGTCCACTCTTTCAACTTTTTTGTACACCAATTTAGAAAGGGGTGCCATTATCAATGTAAAAGCTTGTTTTACTCATTACTTAAATCTTTACAATTGGATTTTAGCTATTTTAGTGTCATTGGATAGCTCTCTCTGAACTTTATCCATCAGGAGAAGTTTCATTGCCAAATTATTTAGTTTTAAAAAAAATTCAATTTCTATATTGGTCATAAAAATTGATACAAAATTTTAAGATGTTACAAATAAATTTAGGAAATATTGTGTATACATATTCACACACACACACACACACACACACACACACACACACACACACACACACACACACACACACACACACACACACACACACACACACACTAACTATATATCACAAAAGAATTTTAGACCCAAAATGCTATGGTGAATGGAAAAGATAGAAAATGATGCAAGGTCTTTACCAATAAATTTATTTTCTATGATATGCTTTCATTTAAAATCACTAAAAGCAAGAATTACCATCACTCGTTGTGTCTTCCTTCGTCTTTCTCCTTGCATCAACATATTTAGGATCTTACATAACCGTCAAATCCAAAGGTCTTAACAACTTGCAATCTTGCCCTCAAAATATTTAGGATCTTACATAGCCATCAAATCCAAAGGTCTTAACAACTCACAATCCTGCATTAATTAGATTTGACTCTCCCATTCTCTATTCTCCTAAATGGTACCAAGTTGCAAATGACATGTTGTGTGGATCATGGGAAGGTCAAGAACTTTGCAAGATGACCCATCTATGTAATGATCCTTAAGATGAATGGTTCAAATCATCAAGAAAAAGGTTGGCCCTATTGTGTAATTTCAGGCATACTATATTGTGCTAGAATCCAAACTCTACCATTGTTGTACTTCATAATGTTTTCAAAAACCCTCAATTTTTTTTGTATATTGACATAACCAGTTAACAAACCCAAAATTAGTTGTAGGTAAATACCACATCTTAACTCCACAATGGTTTTGTTTGGAACAATTTGGATGATATCCTATTCAAAATTCCACTACAAATTAAAAAGTTTGAGCCATCTCTAAGAGATCAACACACATGGCTCTTAAGCTATGATTTATACATCACTATGATTAAATCAAAGTATTGAGAAAATTAAATCCTTTTTTGAGAAATAAAGAATTGATTTTGTAGTACAAAACATCATTATGGATTACTAGTTGATATGGACGTACAAATCATCCTATTGGGGTGATGGACACTGAAAAGAAAAATTAGCATAAGCATGTTATATGAATTACAAGAAAGAAAGATTAAAACTAAGGGCATTTTTGAAAAACAAGTAGTGGCATTTCTGTAATAATAGAAGTTTTGCTTTTGCAAAGAGTAAAAAATCAATGAAAAATTACTTGTTTGCCACACAAATAGTTAATATAAACCTACCCAGTTTGGAAAGAGAAATGCTATCTAGAATTGAGTTTTGGGATAGGCTGCAAAAATCTTACGCAACTTATTACCACCTTTGGATGATCTAATCATTCCATCTTTGCCCTCTCTCAGATTGGCTAGACACCAAAATTCATGAATGTTGGATGAATTTATGTAATGACTCCAATTTTGTAACATTAAAATCCCAAGTTAGCAATGAAAAGTTCACTTTTTGGAAATAAGGGTATTTTGGTCATTTCACTAGTCCCCTTGACTGAACCTAGAAATTTGGTCTTGAAAATGGTACCATTAGGTGCATCTCAGAAAAAGGAATCCAACAAGACCAAAATCACCCAAAACGGAGTTAAAATGAGCAAGTTATGGCCCTTTGAAGTTCAGGGGCAAAAATATAATTTTTACAAAAAACAGATTTAGCCTACAAAACACAGGGGCCCGTTTTGATACGGGCACCTTTCATCTTCAACCTCCTAGAGGGTTCTAGAACGGCGGTAATTGGAGGAGAAATCACCACCATTCTAGAGGTTTCTCCACCGCCATTCAAGGGCGGTGAAAGCCCCCTCTAGAACCCTCTTATAGCTCTATAAATAGAGCTCTTGGACGCCTCTAATGGCAGCCCAAAAGCTTGAAGAAAACCTGTTTTGGAGAAGCAACCAAGAGGGGAAATGAGGAGAAAAACCCAACAACGAGCCAAGTATGCCCAAGATCCCTCAAAACCCGTCTTCACAGTAGTCCTAGGATCATTTTCCCTAAGTTTTTGCATGAAAAATCATGCAAAATAGAGCCCTGGAGAGTCACCAAGGACCCAAGGATGTTCCCTGGGCCGCACTGGTTTGACAGGGTTGAACCAGGGTGTCCTGAGGATGCCCCGGTCCCCCAAACGAGCGAAACACTCCTTACCGCACAGGACACGTCGACCGCATTCGAAGAGAACCAACGGACGCCCCCGCAAAATGAAAAACTGGGCAGAAAGTTCAGCGCGTTTGTAGACGCGCTCGCTGAGGCGCATACTGCAGATGCACAACACACTAGCAATTCATGATTTTCTATTTTTTAAGGCCGTTGGAGCGCATGCCGCTGACGCGCAGCGCCCTAGCATTCTGCCTTTTCACTCTTAAGGTCCTTATGTACACCTGACACTAAAAAACTTATAACTTGAGATCTAAAGCTTCGATTGGGGAACCGCAAAAGGCGTTGTGTCCGTGTCGACAATACAGACACACCAAAACTATAAAATCCTTGATCAAGGCCCAATCAAAGGTGGGCATGACCCTTAGAATAGGATGGTGGCGCGTGGCCGCTAGACCTTTGGAAAACTGATGATACCAAGGCTCAATTAGGACCTTAGGACACCCATAGGCATAGGGATGGATCCCTAATACCTAAGTGATAAGACCAACCGCTCTAAAACCCATAAAAGATAGGCCAAACTAACCTTGATTCCCCAAACCATGTTCAGGAGCGTACGAGGACAAAGGGGTTAGCGCGACCTAGCCAGGTAGGTGCTCTATCTACTAAATTCTTTTTAAAGAACTATTATTGTTTTAAGAATACATCTTTTAAGTATATGACTTGTTTAGCATGACTTAATTCAGCATGCATGTGATAAATGCTTTATGCATAGACATGTCTTGTAAATAATTGCATATACATTATGCATAGATATATTTTGCAAACTATTGCATACATTGCATGATTTGTGAGCATTAAGTTCTTGCAAAAATTGTATGTCCTTGAGGGTTACCAAAAGACGCTGGAGTGCCGAGGGCCAGGTAGTTGTGAGGGACTCAAAGAGGATAGGTTTTGAAAAGAGGTTTTTGGCTTATTTGATCGTACATGATTTGGGCTAATAAGCTCGTGGGCACTATGCCAAGAGGTCTGGGGTGGCCACCCAGCCTCTACCACTATTAGGTGGATGAGTACCACGCCCAAAAAGGGCATGTCCCTGCTTCAACTGCATGTGGTACAGGGGGCTATCACTAGTGTCACAGCACTGGGTCGAAGTGTCATATGCCCCGTGGAGGTATATGATCCTATGTCCCTAGGTACCCAGGGACCACACAGCGGTGAGGTTGTGGGCATAGCGGGACCTTATGGTTTCGTGGACTTATAGTAGTTAAGTCAGTTATTTTTATATTTTTTTAACTTTCCTTTTTGAATTTTAGGGAGTTCTATATTTGGTAAATTTTAGTTTAAGAAAGTTCTAAAGTGGGAAAGTCTTTTTAGGTAGTTTCCTTAAGTTTAGTTTCTTGATCTAAATATTTTTAATTCTTTATAGTTTGTTTATTTGTTAGTGTTAATTAGTTAACTTTCTAATTCCAATTGCTTAGTTGAAGTTTTAGTAAGTTTCCCTTACTTTTAATTCTAGATTGGGAAAGTTTCCCATTTAGCATGTTTCTTGTTTTTACTTAGTTTCCAATTTCATTTTTTAATTTTAATTATTAGTTTAGGACAATAATCACTTGAATTTTGGCTAGGTTGGATAGTTTAAAGTAGGGACCACTAGTATCACAATAGTTCACTCTGCGTCGGATCGACCTCACTAGCGTGCTATATTGCAAATTATTCATGCACTTGTAAGTTTTAATGAAAACAACAAGTTTTTAGCTCCATTGCTAGGGAGTTACAACAATTTGTGGTGTTTCATACTTTATATTATTTTCCTCTAGTTTGGGTTTAGGGTGCATTAGATTAGGATTTTGGCTTAAATTTTGCATTTGTTGCTATTTCCCTCATATTAACCATATTTCTTTGATTTTTGAGTGAGGAAAATTAGCAAAGGAGTGGCAGTAATCTTGTGGGCCATGACATCATCATCTTAGATTAGGTTTTACTGCTTTCTTAGATTAAGATGAATGAAACTTGTAGTGAGGCTCATTGTAAATTATAATTTCTTTATTATTTAATTTTAAATGGGTTGTAATAATACAAGACAAGTGTGGGGTATGGTGCCCCCCACTTAATCATCATTGGACTCCTCACTTTGAGTATCTCTCACTCAATTTTTAAGATAATTTGCATTTAGTATAATTTGCATTTGGATGTTAGTATAATTCATATAGATTAAGATCATTCATTGATAATTGTTGCATCTTTACTTAGGATTGATGATATTAGAGCACCTATCTAACCTTGGTTAGATAGCATATAGGTTACGTTAGTTTGCTTTTGGATTGCGTTGCATATTTATAGCTTTATGATGGAATGAAATTAATGCTAGTAAGGGCCCATAGAAACCCTTATAAGATAAGGACTGGATTTCATCACTGGTTCCTTGGCCTACCTAGGAATCAATCAACATCCTTATATGCCATGATCCTAACCCTTGAACGTTAATTTAAAATCAACAAGAAAGAGACTTAGGGTATCGAGATGTAGGACCCGATCTATTGTCACTTCAATGGCTTCTGAGCACTATTGTTATAGTGGGTGCCTTAAAATCCAAGTAATTTTCCCATTCCTTTTGTTGACATTAGTTGAGGTCTAAATGCTTCCTAACATGAGGATTATATTAACCACTTTTGAACAGAACCTAATTGGTAAGCAGTAGTCAAATCTGGATAAAAGGAGGAGATGTCTAGATCTAGGTCTAAGAAGTTCACACCTATGCACTAAACAAAGATAATCAGATCACCGCTTGATTAGTGCTTACTAGGATTTGATTGTGCATCACGTAGAGTTAGAATCAACATTTAGATTAGAACATTTAGCTTAGGGTAGTTTCAGCAAGGGCATCAATCTTTGAACCCAGAGCTAACATCTTTCAACCTATAGATTCAACCCAACCTAAGACAAGGGGAAAGAAACCAAGTTCTTATCCCCATGGCTGAACCACCAGTAGAAGACGAGAGCAAGGAAATTAGATATTTCTATGTGCCTCTACAACTCAACACCCCCTCCTGCATAGCTCGACCACTTTGAGTTAAAGCTGGGAGTCATTCAATTACTCCCCACCTTTTATGGTTGAGACCTAGAAGACCCCTACCTATATATCAAGGAGTTCCATAATATTTGTACCACTTTTAGGTTCCAAATTTTTTTGGATGATTCTATTAGGCTTAGGCTATTCCCTTTCTCACTCAAGGAGCCATGTCATGGCTTAATTCCTTGGAGGTTAGTTCCATAAATACATGGGACCAATTATTTAAGAAGTTTTTGAACAAATTCTTCCCTGTTCAGAAAACTAATGCCCTTCGTCGTGAAATTGTCCATTTCTAACAAAGGGATGATGAACAGTATTACGAGTGTTGGGAACGATGGAATGAACTGCTGTAGAAATTGCCTCATCATGGATTTGAGAAATGGCAGCAAGATCAATACTTCTATGAGAAATTAATGCCTCAAAATAGAAAAATGGTAGATGTAGCAAGTGGAGGGTCCCTCATGCTAAAATATGAGAGAGAGTCTTGGGAGTTCTTTTAGTCATTGACTGATAATTCCTAGCAATGGGATTATTCAAATAGGAGAGAGAGAACTAACCAGCCTCCAAAGAAAGGGGGTCTATATGGGATAGGAATGCATGTAGATCTATCCTATAAGCTTGACTCTGTAGTTGAAAAATTAAACAAGCTAGAGCCATTAGGTGGAAGAATGGATAAGCTTAAAACTATGTTTCAATCTTTCATGGCTACTACTTTACACTATAAACCTCTACAATAGGTATGCACTACTTGTTCTAGTCCAGCTCATCTAGCTTTAGCTTGTCCATCCAATAAAATATATCTTGAATATCTTATAGACCAAGAGAATGCATTGAATGCATATCGCCAACCTGGCAACAACCCGTATTCTAAGACCTACAACCTTGTATGGGCTAGGCATCCCAAATTTTCTTGGTCAAAGAATAATCACCAAAGGGGGCCACTAGTGAACCCCCTACCCAAAATTTTCATCCTAGGACTATAGTTCCTCAATGACTACCTAGCTTCCAACAACCTCAGCAACTAAAGAAACCATCTCTAAAGGAGAGAATTTAGATCATGTTTGAAACATAGAATGAAGAAACAAAAAGGGTTTTGAACCAATTCTAAAATATCAATTCTCAAGCTTAAGCCAAATTAGATATGGAGGTAAGCCAATTGTCAATTGAATTACATAATAGAGGAAAGGGTTAGTTCCCTAATGAACCCATCCCCAACCCTAAGGGTCAATTTGAAATAGGGTCAAGTTCTTAAAATTAGAATCCTCGTGAGCATGCCAAGTCTATAACCAACCTTAGGAGTGGTTATCAGATCAATAACAAAGTAGGGTAGGCTAAGGAAACAACAGAGGAGAAAGAGGCAACCAAAACATAGGAGAAAGAGAAAAGATAGAGAAACCCTATAGAACCTATAGTGGAGGCATCCTATGTGCCTAAAGCCCCTTTTCCTTAGTTACTGAACAAGGCTAGAAAGGGAACAAACTTCAATGAGTTAATAGAGGCATTTAAATATATTCAAGTAAGTATTCCATTGATCTATGCAATTAAAGACATCCCTGCCTATGCTAAGTTCTTAAAGGAGCACTACACAAGAAAAAGAAAGCTTTCCTCACCAAGCAGGTAAGCTCTTTAATTCAACACAAGACCCCACCAAAGTTTAAAGACCCAGGGTATCTTGCCATTTCTTGCATTATTGGAGATTATGTCATAGATAGGGCATTACTTGACCTAGGGGCGAGTGTTAAATTATTACCATACTCTGTCTATGAGCAACTAAGACTAAGTGAGTTAAAACCAACCACTATCATGCTGTAATTAGCAAATAGATCTATGAAGATACCACATGGTTTGGTTGAAGATGTCTTGATACACTTGGACCAAATCTATTACCCAATTGATTTCATTGTATTGGACATCCAACATGTATCTAATCCTGGTAGTCAAATTTCGATCATAGTTGGACATTCATTCTTGGCAACATTCTACTCCATTATTAATTATAGGAATGGTGTAATGAAAATATCATTCAGCAACATGAAAGTTAAGCTAAATGTCTTTAAATCCAATCAACAACATTTAGACCTTGATGATTCTTATGATGTCAATTTGATCATGAGTCTAATTAATGACATTCATCTACCATTATCCATGTCCAACCCACTATAGGCTTGTCTTATGCACTTTAATAGAGAATTTGATATAGACAAGTCTATTGATGAGGTAAACAACCTTCTAGAGGTTGCTTCAATCATGAAAACCTCTAAGTGGGGTCCTTATGTGGAACAACTTCCACCTTTTGAATCTATCCCCACACCCTTGATAGAGCAACCGCCATCTTTGGACTTCAAACCCTTGCCTGACAACTTGAAAATATTCATAACTAGGCCTAGATGAAACCTTACCTATGATAATATCATTAAATTTATATAATGAATAGGAGGGTAAGCTTTTAGATGTTCTTAAGGAACATAAAACTACTTTAGGATGAATGATAACAAACATAAAAGGGATTAGTCTAGTTGTATGCATGCATACGATACACCTAAAGAAAAATGCAAGACCTTCTAGGAAAACCCAAAGACCAAACCCCCACATAAAGGACGTGGTCATAGATGAAGTCTTAAAGCTCTTAGATGTTGGCATTGTATATCCCATCTCTAACACTACTTGGGTCAACCCCGTTTAGGTTGTACCTAAGAAATCTAAGGTCACGGTAGTAAGAAATGAGGATAATGAGTTAGTACCCACTCGCATGATCACTGGGTGGAGAGTTTGCATTAACTACCATAAATTGAATACAGTCACGAGGAAAGATCATTTTCTTTTACCATTCATTGACCAAATGCTAGAGAGGTTGGTTGGACATATCTATTACTATTTGCTAGATGGATATTTTGATTACAACCAAATTCCTATAGCTCCTAAAGATTAGGAGAAGACCACCTTCACTTGCCCTTTTGGAACCTTTGCCTACGGACTTATGCCTTTTGGGCTTTGTAATGCTCCAATTACGTTTCAAAGGTGTATGTTGAGCATTTTCTCTGATATGGTAGAAAGGTTTCTTAAGGTTTTTATGGATAACTTCTTAGTATTTGGGTCATCATTTGCCGAGTACTTGCACCACTTAAAGTTAGTTCCAGTAAGGTGTCAGGAGAAAAATCTTGTTTTAAACTGGGAAAAGTGCCATTTGATGGTATAGAGTGGGATAGTTTTAGGTGACATAATATCACTCAATGGGATAGAAGTTGATAAGGCAAAAGTGGATTTAATAGCCAATCTTCCTCCACCAAGAGTGGTGAAAGAAATCCTCTCCTTTCTATGACATGCTGGCTTTTATGGAAGCTTCATCAAGGAGTTTAGCAAAATTGCCAAGGCCTTATATAATTTACTTACAAAGGAGGCCATTTTTTACTTTAATGAGGACTGTAAGAAAGCATTTGAATGATTCAAGGCTGAATTGACTTTTACACCTATTATCCGACCACCAGATTAGAACGCACCTTTCGAGATAATGTGTGATACATTAGATTATGCCACTGGAGCTATTTTGGGGCATCGCATTGATAAACTACCCCATGTACTATATTATTCTAGCAAAACACTAAATGACATGTAAATGAATTACTCAACCATTGAGAAGGAGTTGTTAGTTGTAGTGTTTACTCTAGATAAATTTAGATCTTATTATTAGGGTCTAAATTTATAGTATACTCGGATCATGCGACTTTAGAATACCTTCTTTCTAAAAAGGATGCAAAACCTAGGTTGATCCGTATGATACTACTGCTAAAGGACTTTGACTTAGAAATTCATGACAAGAAAGGTGTCGAAAATGTTGTAGCAGATCACTTATCCAAACTAATGGTGAAGCATACTAGTGATCTCATGCCTATAACTAAATCCTTCCCAAATGAACAGTTGTTGCATATTTTCCAGTTGCCTTAGTATAGTGATATTATTAATTATCTTGATACATGATAAATGCCTGACTATTAAACCAAATAAGATAAAAAGATATTTTTGACCCAGGTTAGATATTTCACTTGGGATGACCTGTACTTATTCAAGTATTGTCTTGATCAGGTGATTAGGAGATGCGTCCCCGATAGTGAGCATAATAAAATATCTCCTTTGGTCATGATCATGCATGTGGGGCCATTTTTGTTTGAGAAAGACAGTAGCAAAAATTTTCCAGTGTGGTTTTTATTGCCCTACAATATTTAAGGATTCACATGCTTACTACATAGCCTGTGTGAGGTGTCAAAGATTAGGTAGTCTAGGAAGAAGACACATGGTGCCCTTAAACTCAATCCTTGTAGTAGAACTATCCGATGTTTGGGACATAGATTTCATGGGACCATTTCCTAATTCTTTTGAAAATCTTTACATCCTAGTGGGAGTGGACTATGCGTCCAAATGGGTGGAGCCTATAGCTTGCAAAACCAATGATCACAAGGTTGTGGTAAAATTTTTAAAAGAAAATATTTTTACACCATTTGGTCCTCCTAGAGCCATAATAAGCAATGGGGAAAAATACTTTTGCAATAAAGTGTTTGAGAATTTAATGAAAAATATGGCGTCAACCATAAAATAACTACCCCATACCACCCTTAGACTAGTGACTAAGTAGAGGTATCCAATAGGAAAATAAAGTGGATTTTAGAAGAGACAGTCAATCCAAGTAGGAAAGACTGGTCTCTAAGATTAATAATGCTTTATGGGCTTATCGTACATCATATAAAACCCCTATAGGAATATCACCCTACTGCCTAGTCTATGGAAAGGCCTGCCACTTAGGAGAAGAGTTGGAACACAAAGCATATTGGGTTATCAAAAGACTCAACTTTGACTTAGATTTTGATGGGGCCCACTGAAAGCTCCAACTCAATGAGTTAAAAGAATTGTGGAAAGATGCATATGATTCTACACGATTATACAAAGATCAGATGAAGGTTGTGCATGATCGCCAAATCTTAAGAAAATCCTTCACACTTGGATAAAAAGTCTTATTGTATAACTCTAAATTACATCAATTCCCAGGAAAACATAGATCTAGATGGACTGTACCTTATATAGTATGCACTATCTATCCTCAAGGGGCCATCGAGATTGAGAGAGATGGAGAAATCCAAAAAGTCAATGGTTAGAGGCTAAAACCTTTCCTAGAGATGCCTAATCCTGAGATTGATGAGATACTACTATAGGCACCTCAATATCATGACCCACCTTAGATTATCATTTCAAGAACCCTTGCAGCATACCATCATTGCACTCATCATTATGTTTGGCTAAAGATGTATAACTTAGAGCTCCCTAGAGGCAACTAAGATGTTTTCTTTGAAAAAAATCTCCATCTTCTATATCTTTCCATATAAAATCTTGTGTTTTCAAACATTGAGGACAATGTTTCATTTAGGTTGGGAGGTTTAGATGCATATAGGGATTTTGAATTTTCTGGACTTTTTCATAAAAAGAAAAGAAAAAAAGAGAGTTTTGGAAGAGTTCCCTTACTGTGATGAGAATTGGATGTTCGTAATTTAGTAATTCGACTATTTTCACCTCTTAATGAGAGTGCATATGATTCGTTTTGCCTATTATTCATGTATTGAAACATTTTATGAAAGATAATTCTAGGAAACCATTTACAGAACACATAGTTAAGATTAATATAGAGGTATCAATTAGAGACCCTGAAGAAAATCAACGAAGATCTATAACCCAGTGAGTTTAGAGACTACCTTACTTCATAGAGTTATAAGTAATTCTAAAGTTTGTTTAGTGTACATAACTTAGTGTGATTATGCTATCCTTGTTTTGGCTAACTATCAAGAATAAATAGGAGTAATAACTTTATTTCCAAAAGATTTATTGAATTTGATAGGCTTTAGGAAACTTTGGAAATGATATAGGCCATTCTTGTTCAACCCAGAGACATAAAGCCTACCCAATATATCTACCACTAGTTAGCCCTTTGAGCCTATTATTAAAGCCTTTCTTTCTTAACCTCACTTACCTTAACCTAGAAAAATTAGTAAAATAAATAACCTTACCCATTTTCAAATGAGTAAAGTTAGTAGAAAAAGGACAAAAAGTCAACGAATTGAGAAACATCAAAAGTCTTTCTTTCAAAGAAGTAAAAAAAGAAGAAGAAGAGTAAAGTAAAGTGAAAAGAAAGAAGTATTTGAAATAGAAAAAGAGGAGAAAATTTGAAAGAGAAAGACAAAAATACATAGAAATATTCACTTCAAAAGAAAAGTTATCCTAATAGATATTCATTGAAGACCTCTGCTCCATTTTAAACCTTTGAAATCCTTATACCCTTCTTTTCATAACCCTTACCTAAGCCTACGTTTCATCCTAGTCAAAGACCTATGGATCTTAGGTGGAACATAGCCTTAAAGAGGAGATAAAAAGAAGGAATTAAGGTAAAATATCCCTACTATTCTTGGTAATGACATCCACTCTTTCCTTTATGTCATTATCATTTAAAAGGTATATGTGAACCATTAGCTTTGTTGGATTCAGTCACATAACAAGAGAAATATGTTTCAACCCCTATTTGAGAGCTTCATTTATGAGAGTATGCTTGAGAGGATTTGAGGTCAACACATATTTGCAATAGAATTTAATCATATCTAGTTAGAAGTCAGGATTTACGTGGTTGTACACACACATGCACTTTGAGAAATTACTAGAATGAAATGTCTTTAATATGTGCATGATTTGTAAAATTATCAATCCCTTTATTAAGTTGTTAAAACCTAATAGAGTATTAATGAATGAGGAATCTCTGAGATAAAATAGGGGACTCAACCTTAGAGAATTTTGTGAGTGTATTCATTGCAAACCCTCATGAGTCCTAACTTGTCCACTAAGGGTAACCTAGAGGTTCAAGGACTTGTTGCATGTGCTAAATGCAATCGTAAGTACCTATGGAAGTGACACTTTGTATTTGTTTTTGTAAAATGATTTTTTGCATGATTTTCTTAGGACTAGAAAAATTCTCGTTGGGGGTGTGATAAGTATTTAAATGCAATCGTGAGTACCTATGGAAGTGGCACTTTGTATTTGTTTTTGTAAAATGATTTTTTGCATGATTTTCTTAGGACTAGAAAAATTCTCGTTGGGGGTGTGATAAGTATTTAATTTTGCATAAAAATCACCCAATTAGATACCCATGTGTTATAACTTATAGCATTAAATTAGGATTTTTAGACCAACATTTATAACACATGCATTTTTTACCTAATAACCTAACAGCTTGATATTTTGTAGGTCCAGAAGCTAGTCTAAGGTAGGTATGTGATTAATTATATTTTTGCAGGATTTAATTAGGATTGTTTACTTTTTGTAGGAAGAAAGATGGTGATCCAACAGTTGAGATTGATTGAGATAAAATTGAAGATCAAGATCAAAAGATCGACTCAAAGCCTCAAAATCATCACTTCAACATAAAACAAAGGCCAAGATCTTCTTCTAGATCAGTAATGGATGTGATTAAAGGTGCTAAAGATGGATAAAGTGTGCTCATGAAGGAAGCTATGCATTTCCACTACCTTTGCATGGAAGCTACTTAAGCCACCTTAGCCATTAAAGCCATGAAAAAGGTGATAAGCCATACAAGCTACTCAAGCCTTGAAGCCAATCATTGAATCTACTTAAGCTACCAAGGAACAAGCCATCAATCCAAGGAGCAGTGCCATATGGAGTTACACAATTGAGGCATCAATTCAAGCAACTTTCCTATGTTAAGAGTCTAATTTTCAAGGGATTGTATGAGATTAATGTAAAAGGTAAGATGATCATGCATTAAGGGACCCATAAAGAGAGAAAAACCTACTTTTCTAATTCATTTCCTGACCATAATTCACCCATCTTACTAGGGTTCCATGTTTTTAAGTGAAGAACAGAGCAACCATCCAAAAGGAGGATGCCTCCCCACTTTCCTATTTGGTGATCAAGGGTTTCCTAAATGGGAAACCTTAGATCTACTTCAATTCCTATAACTTCAAAACCCTAGAACTTTCCACATCTTTCCTAAAACTTATTCCTTACATAATTCCTTGACTTTCCATCAACAAAAGATCACAAAATTAGAAGGGAAAGAGCTCCACTTTCCTTCAAGGAAAAAGATGCCTATATCCTTTTCAAAATTAGAAACCAACCAGCCCACGCTTCTTATCTCTCTCTTATGTCATGTTTCATCTTGCTAATTCATCTTCCAACTAACCTTCCTCATTCAATACCTTACCCCAAGGCCACTTTTCTTATGTTTTCACCCCTTCCTAAGTTAGAAAACCAGTCATCTATATATAGCCCCATAGTCCTTACGAATTTTCTAAGTTGAGGTTGAGTGACACAACCTTGAATTCTTGCTTTCCTTTGGTGCTTGAGTTGTTGCTGGACTTTGGAACATTGTTGGTGTTTTTCTTCCTTTGTTCTTCTTGTTATTATCTTGCTTATTTTCTCTCCAATTCAGGGTAGTAACTTAGTTGTTTCACTTTAGTTCCATTACTTTAAGATTTCATTGTTTTGCTCCTTAGAATTCATGCTACTTGCCAGCCCTTAATCTCTTTATTCTTCTCTCCATTTCTTTATTTTTTCTTTGTTATTTAATTAAGATTCAAGCTAGTTCTTCTATGCTAGTGAAAATCAAGAGAAGAGCTAGCTTAAATCCTTGATTTCCCCTCTTGAAATTCATGAATTTTCCCTTAGTCTTAAGTGTTTTTCCCTCAGCTAGTTCACCCACTTAACCTTTGTTTCTCTTAAATTCCTTTCTTGGTTTTCTTTGAATGTCATTATAATTTGGATTTTAAGCTTTGTATTGGAATTATGTTGTTGTTTAGATACGATTCCAAGCTTTAGAAAGTGCATAATTTTCATATTTTGTGTACAATTTTATGCTCATAATTTTGATGTAAATTGGATATGATTCAATAAAATTTTGTGGGAATTATTATTTTGTAATGTTTATTTCATCAATGTACATTGGATCTGGGTTGTTTTCTTGCATAAACGTGATGATTTCAATAGCTTCTTAGTGTGAGATTTATTAACTATTTTTAAGTACCGAAATCTGAAAATTGGTTTTTCCTTAACTATGTGCTTTAATTCCAGCCATCAAAACATCTTATTTTCCTAAATCCTTAGATACCATTTTGATTTTCATGTTGTTTATTAGATCTCATAGTTCGTTTGCATAGTAACTTACTATAGTTACATTAAATTTCACCATCTTTAAGGCTCTAGAATCATGCACACAATCCAAAACCCATGCCCATGGTTCTAAGTCCCATTCTCCTTTGAACTTTGGTTAATTAGTTCTTGGACCTTGTGTTACAATGGTTAAATTGGTTATTTTTATATTGTGTTAGGTTTAGAAAGTTTCCTTTTTGAATTTTAGTGATTTCTATTTTTTGTAAGTTTTAGTTTAGGAAAGTTCTAAATTGGGAAAGTCTTTTTAGGTAGTTTCCTTAAGTTTAGTTCTTGATTTGAATCTTTCTAAATCTTTGTAGTTTCTTTTTTTGTCATTGTTAATTTGTTAAGTTTCCAATTCTAATCGATTAGTTGAAGTTTTATTAAGTTTCCCTTACTTTTAATTGTAGATTAGGAAAGTTTCCCATTCGCACGTTTTTGTTTTTACCGAGTTTTCAATTTCATGTTTTAATTTTTGTTCTCAGTTTAGGACAAAAATTACTTGAATTTTGGCTAGGTTAGATAGTTTAAAGTAGGGACAACTAGCATTGCAATAGTTCACTCCTCGTGGGATTGACCTCACAAGTGTGCTATATTGCAAATGATTTGTGCACTTGTGATTTTTAATTCAAACAACAACAGTAATAGATGCCATCAAATAACAACTGGAAAAATTTTCTAATAGAAGCTAGACCATGGATGTTATATTTAACTACATTTATAATGCAGTGGGGGAAAGTAACATCATAATTCATTGGTTCTATACTTGGAGACCTTTGTTACAAAACAATCTACAATACAAATAAGTGTTTAATTACCCATGTGTTACAATTTATAGGGGTACATTAGGAATTTTAGACCAAAATTTGTAGCACATTCATTTTTGACCTAATGAAGCAAAAATTTGATATTTTGTAGGCCCAGAGGCTAATCCGAGGTAAGTATATGATTAATCATATTTTAAGATTTAATTACAAATTTTCTTTTGTAGAAAGAGAGATGATGATCCGGTGGCCGATATCGATCGGGGTAAAAATTGAAGATCAAGATCAAAAGATCAAGTCAAAACCTAAAAGCCATCAATCCAAAGGTTAAGATCATCTTACAGCAAGTAATGGATAAAATCAAATGAGCTAAAGGTGACCAAAGTGGGCTCATGAAGTAAGCCATGCATTTCCACAACCTTTTTCATGGGTTGCCTATAAGCCACCAAGTCACATTCAAGCCATGGACAAGATGACAAGTCAAGGAGCCAACCCAACCAGCAAGGCAAGCTAAGAAAGTTTCCATAGCTAGCCATGAAGCTTGGCTAATGGAGTGTTCAAAGTTAGCCATCTAAACCATCAAGTTAAGCTAAATGGAAGGCTAGGATTTAAGAAAATTCAAGAGGACTATCCATTATATTTTAAAAGATATTTTGATAATAATTAAGGGAAATCTTATTAGGATAAGTTGGCATATAGACCAATAGAATGAGAACCTTCCATTTTTGGTATTTTACTCACTTGTCTCCACTTTTTTCTCACTTTCCACCTCACCCTTAAGATGCACTAGAATTTCAAATTCTACTTTAGAGTTGCATCTTTCTAAAACTCTATCACAATGCTAAAACTCTAACCTAACCACCCAACCACTCTCCACCTCTTAGGAAACTACCCAACCAACCATAATTCTCCACCTCTTTTCTTCCATCTCTTTCCTATCTTATTACCCCACCCACCTTCCTAAATTGTATGATGTTCAACAACTTTTGAAGGGGGAGATGCCCCTTCTTAAAAGGGTGGCAGCTCCCATCTAATCCACCTCCAAAGGTAGCCATCTCTCACCCCTTGTCTCCTATTTGAAAACCCTAGCCTTCTCCCTATCTTAGCCATCCAAATTGAGAAGTTTTTATCCCCACATGGCCTTAGTATTAGGGCACCTTAGAAAAAATAGGAGAACAAATATAAAATCCCAGCACAAAATCTAAGTTGAGAACTCTTCTCCACTTAGGAAAAAGATGCCTCCTTCATTGGAAGGAGATGTCCTCTCCCTAAGCCATCCCTCTTCACTGTTTTGCTTGGGATTTCAACTCCTTGGATGTTGTTACTCTTTTCCTGAGCTTTGAGGCATCTCTTTAAGCTATTCCTCACCTGGTTTTAGGGTATTTGATTCTCCTTTCAAGGTTGAGTCAACTTACCTTCTCTCTTGTTTGATCTTAGACTTTTTAAGCTTCCTTTTGTCTTGGTTTCCTTTGTTCTTTCATTGCCTTAAAGGCTAAGATTCAAGATTGGTTTTTCTTTGAAGTGATAGCCAAGGGAAGTCTTCTTAAATCTAGTTTTCCCTTTACCTTTCATTACCTTTTGATTCTCTTTTATCTTCTACTAAATTACAACTTTGTTTGCTTTAGTTTCCATTAGTCATTTCCTATATGCCATAAGAGTTCCCTTGGATTTCAATCTTGTTAAAGAGGAACCATTGTCAATCTTTAGTGTTGGATTTAAGCTAGAGAAAAGGTGGTGCATTTTCATCAAAAGTGGAATGCAATATGCAACTTCTTGATGATTAATGGAATCTTACTTGGTTGATGAATGAGCACGATTATTTCTCACTTGTTACATGTTTAAGATATCTTGAATTAGTATTACTTTGTGTTGAAATAATCAAATAACTAAATTAAAAGTCTTAAGGAACCATGCATCCAATCCAAAAGTGGAATGCATGGTTTTGAAAGATTTAAAGGTTGAAGTTGAATGATGTTGGAAATTTGATCATTCCATTCATAATTTATTAGTTCATTGCTCATTTAATCACACATGGAAAACAATTCTCCACTCATGTTGAAACCATTCTTGTTGTCCATAAGTGGTGTGCATGGTTTTGAAAGATTTGGAGGAATGAAATCCAAGTTAGTTTCTTTCTTTCATGTTAGGAAGAGTAATCTAGTTAGTGATTGTTTGTTGATCTTCAAGGGTTTTTTGCATGTTGTTGCATAGGTTGTTATAGTTTCCATTCCATGACTTTAATTGCTTTATTTAGAAGTTGTATGATTAGGAAAGTAGTTGTTTACTATATGTTTCCTTAGGTTAGTTGCTTAATTTCATGCTTAGGAAAGTTGTTAAAATTGCATGTTTGGAAAGTTCGCTTTAGGAAAGTTTTAACTTTAGAAAGTGCTTGTTTTGGGAAAGTTTTCAATTTTAGCATGTTTCTAATTTTTTTCATAATTTGCATTTCCACGTGTTTTTTCCATTTTTAGTTTAGGGTCAAAATCTCTTGAATTTTGGTTAGGTTAGATATTTTAAAGTAGGGATCACTAGCATCACATTAGTTCAACTCTTATGGGATCAACCTCACTAGCATGATTTATTACAAATGATTTGTATGCTTGCGAGTTTTATTGAAAACAACAACAAATACTATTGGCCTCATGATATGCATGCTTAAAACAAATGCTAGATAAAGAAGTTAGAGTTTAAATACACGCATCCATAATCTTCATGTTCTTCCACATCCATTTCAATTGCCTTACCTTTTCCATCACTTTCACCACCATTTCTAAGTCTTGAACCATTTGTCGGTGATGAATATTGAGTGTAGTAGCCAGATATAAACCAAGAGATAATGACCACTATCCTAATTGAAAGATTTATGTTACCTGGTGAGATTCTCCTCAAGTAGAAGTATCCCATTTACTTGGTTCCAGAGGTAGATCAAGAGAGTTGTGTGATTGCAATTTGGGAAATTACACAAGGAAATGCCCATTGTGCTGCAATTTATAGATAGAGAATATAATTTAGGCAACTAAATAATATGGTTAAAATGGACCAAATTCAGAAAATAAGCATTAAGTAGGAGTGATCGAGTCAATACCCCAAAGTTTCTAGATCATATGGACCAATAGTGATCCATGGTAGGTCAGAGCCTTAACTTTTACTCACATTCTTCTCTCTCTCTCTCTCTCTCTCTCTCTCTCTCTCTCTCTCTCTCTCTCTCTCTCTCTCTCTCTCTCTCTCTCTCTCTCTCTCTCTCTCTCTCATACTATAATATTGATCAAAGGTATACATACCCTAAAAGGAAAACAAGAGGTCCATGTTTTTTTATAATTAAAACATCAAACAATGACTCAAGGGTAATTAAGTCATTTAAGAACAATGCTCCATAGTCTTTGAGAGAAAATGCATGATGAATGGAGGAAAATAAGAATAACAGAGACACACAGAGTTGCACTAAGTAATGCGGGATCAAACTTGTGAACCATACCATGAAACTTTGGTAAAAAGTGATTAAGAAGAGGCTCCCACATGAGACAAACGTATAAGAAAATCAGTTTGGTTTTATACCTTGGAGGTCTACCTTGGAAGCTATTTTTCTTCTTAGACAATTGACAAAGAAATATAGGGAGAGGAAGAAGGAACTTCATGTGGTCTTTGTTGACTTAGAAAGAGCTTATTATAGGGTTCTTAAAGAGTTAGTATGATGGGAGTTGGGTGAGAAAGGGGTTTTATGGGGATACATAGACATAATTAAGGATATGTATGAGGTCACAGTAGCAAATGTTAGGACCACTAGTGGAGAGACCAATGATTTTCCCATTACCATCGGATTGCACCAAGGATCAACGTTGAGCCCATACTTCTTCATGTTGGTTATGGATGAATTAATGAAACATCTACATGAGGAGATTCTATGGTGCATGGTATTTGCAAATGACATAGTTTTGATTAATAAGATAAGGGAGAGTGTAAACACAAAGCTTGAGTTGTGGAGAGGTGCTTAGCATCTAAATGATTACATAGAATGTAATTTTAGTAATGAGAGAAGTGGGAGGGAAGCACTAGTAAAGATAGATAACTAAGAAGTATCCAAAAAAGGCCACTTTTAATATATGGGATCGATAATTCATGAGAGTGGAGAGATTGAGAGGGATGTTACCTAAAGAATCCAAGTGGATTCCAACAAATGGATATGTACCTCTAGAGTTCTATGTGAATTGATAGGTGTCACTTAAAGGAAAATTCTATAGAATAGCTATAAGATCGGCCATGCACTATGGATCAAAGTGTCGGGAAATTAAGGAACAACATATACATGGGAAGAGTGTAGCCAAAATAATGATATTGATATGAATGAGTAGCAATGCAAGAAAGAATAGAATTGGAAATGAAAACATTAGAGGAATCTTAAGAGTAGTACCAATAGGTAACAAAATGAGTGACGGTAGACTTAGATAATTTGGACATGTCCAATGGAGGTGGAGAACGTCTCCTATTAGAAGGAATGAGTTGATCCAAATCAAAGGATCTAAAAGGGAAAGGGGAAGACCCAAAAGGACATGGTTAAAAGTGGTGAGAAAAGATTTAAAAACTCTTAGACATAATGAAACAATGACACTTGCTAAAGGTAAATGGAAGAACTAGATTCATGTGGCTAAACCCTAATTGGGATAAGGCTTTGATGATGATGATTCCCAATAGCCTTAGATAAAGATAGTAAGCAATCAAGATATCAAGGGCATCAAAATTCGTAACACATGCATTTTTGACCTAACAACCCAAATGTTTGTTATTTTGTAGGTCTAGAAGCTAGTCCAAGGTAAGTATGTGATTAATCATATTTTTTTAAGATTTAATTAGGGTTTTTCACTTTTTGTAGGAAGTAAGATGGTAACCCAACCATCGAGATTGATCGGGATGAAATTGAAGATCAAGATAAAAAGATAGAGTCAAAACCTCAAAATCATCACTTCAACATAAACCAAGGCCAAGATCATCTTGTGGACCAGCAGTGGATGTGATTAAAGAGCTAAAGATGGCCATAGTGGGCCCATGAAGTAAGCCATGCATTCCCACCACCTTTGCATAGTAGCCACTTAAGACACCATAGCCATATAAGCCATAAGAGAAGGAGGCAAGCTAAGGAATTCAAGCCAAATCATACAGGCCACTTAAGCCAGCCATGAAGCTTAGCCAATGGAGCCTTCAAAGTTAGCCATCATGCTAAGCTAAATGGAAGGCTAGGATTGAAGGAGATTCAAGAGAGTTATCCATGAGATATTTTAAAGGTAATTAAGAAAAATATATTAGACTAAGTTGGCATGTTGTGAAGACCTAGGTTTTCCAACACTTTTTAATAAAATTTTTCAAAAGGTGGGCCCCAATTTTAAAAACCAAAACAGCAAAAAATAATTTCAAATGAATTTCATTTCAAGACAACCCCAAGTATCAACCAATGACTCAAATCTCAATCAAAAATTTTATTTTTCAAATAAACCTTTTTAAAGTAAGTTATTACTCCAGGACTTATCCATTCAACAGCCACCTTCCCAACAATAACACAATCAAGTCTAATAAGGTAGACATATATATATATATATATACAATCCATGTGGAATCAGAACATACCTCCAAATGAGATATCTTGATCACTATTCGTCTAGCTTCTCATCAATATCCGAGGCATTGCAATAATAAAGCAATGCCTCAGTAAGCAATGCTTGGTAGGTACATAGACATTTAATGTAATAACAAATGAAACATAAAAAGCAAGTCGAATAGCAATGCTAATATAAGTGTAGGTCATAACATCCATGGAGTATAAGTATCATAAGTAAAATATCATGCGTGATAAAACATGAATCTCATGAGTAAAACATGATACTCTATGGATATAAAACATGACATGATCTAACCTCAATGAGCATACAATAATCAGCAGGGCACCCAAGGTACATGGGTCCTACGAGTATCCCATATACTCATACAACAGATCATGAGTACTCATATCAATTATCTGAGTGTCGTCACACCCAGGCATACAATAATATCTCCATGCTCATCATGTAAGCATACAGAACAAGAGTATGGATCGTCATGTTGTAGTGGCAACCACTTCAGGGTCTCAACCATCGCCGCTCCTCCTCGACACCTTAACGGGAGACTTAACATCCGTCCCCATGGGAAGGCCTGTACCAATAGTGTGGACTACCCATGTTACCAAACCCCTACCGAAAGCCAGCTGTGGTTAGGTATCTATCACATCATAAATTCAAAGGGTGCGTGGTTGGCCCTACTCCCTCTTAGCATGACATTCACCGGGTGAGAGCACCCGTCATAAATCACAAAGCACAAAAATCATGTATCTTGTAAAACTAAGAGCACTCGTAGCTCACAATCCCCAAGCCACACCCCTCATCCCGAGGTTAACCTCTCAAAGGACTAGCCACCAAGCCTCCACCACCGATTGTACGACAAAATCTCTAATCTTAGTGATGCAATTATTAAAGAAAGCTATTTACTAATCATACATAAGATACATAGTATCAATACCATAAAACAATTGATCATGAAAATCCATTCAATGCAATATCGAAATCTCATATTGATCATAGCATAAAGTTAATAACCTAAATTTTTAGAGTCCTATTTGAATATTGAAAATGAGATTTTATAGGAATCAAATTTGGTAGAAATATCCCCATAATCAGATTCTACTTGAAAAATGGAATTGAATGACATAAAGAATTCTGAAAATAGAGATCAAATGACAAAGTTATGAGCGTTTGAAGATTTGAGGGCATTTTTGTAATTTTGTAAACATTAAGGAAAAACCATTAAATGAAGGGAGTTATTTTGATAACGACATCCCCTTTCATCATCCCTTTCATCACTAACACGTCACCCACATCTGCGCCGACCTCATTTCCTTAGTTAGCCTCTACAGCGCTGGGAGAAATGGTGGCATCGCCACGGGGATAGCACCGCCCTTCCCCTCTATAAATCTCCTATTCCTCCTCCTCCCATCGCATCTCTCTCCCTCCACTCCAGTGTTCTCTACATCCTCCGGCTACTGTCTACACCATCACCGACATTCATGTTCTAAGGTTCCAGCGAGCACAAGTAAACCCAGCACTGGCAAACCTCTCTATTCTCCCTTTCTCTATAGCACTGGAACATGCTGGATTTCCCTCTCCTCTCACTGACATCTCATTTCCTCTGTGTTTTTGGATGACCTAAGGCATTGGCAGTACAGAATGGCGTCTGTACCACAAGATTGACCTCCTCTCTTCTCTGGCTCCCAAGTAAAACTCCTTTCCCCTCTTTTCCCTTCTTCTTCAGGCATCCATCATCATTCAGATCCAGCTGATCTGCTCTCACCGGCAAGCTTTTCTCCGATGAAAACAAATCTATAGGATCTGATTGATGCAACCTTGAGTATAGCTTAGATGAAAGATCTGAGCTGTCAAATGAGTTTGGAGGGTCCCAAAAACTTAGAAATAGTACAAATAGTAAGTTTTGTGAGATCTAGGGCACTGATTAGGGAACAAAATGATCAGATGGTCTAGATCAGACCGTCTCATCCTGTTCTCCTTAATTGGTAAACAAGACACAACCTCCCACACACGAAGGAGACGCGTCCTTATGGAACTTTCCCGTGCATGTGCATGCATGCAAGCACGGTTGTTGTTCAACCGGGATGCAAATGTGTCCTGGGAACCATGATGCGTAGAGCCCATCTTGTCTCATTATGGATCTGGAGATGAAATCTAGTTCGTTTATTTGATCTGAAACATTAAAACTGCAATTAAGAAGGCTATATAATCTTGATTAACGATCTAAAAAGTATGTTGTGTTTGTCTTGACAACGCGAAACTAATTATACAATAAATTTTATTATCAAGGAACTATTTAACTTGACCATAGCCTAAAAACCATAAAAATCTCATAGATTTACAAGATCAAAGATGATTAGATCTCATAAATTGATCCATTGGATATATTAAGAGATTGATATTCCAAGATCAACCCTAAATCACATAGATCAACCTTTGAATTATATATATGACCATCCAAATCAAGTACAAACCCGATCTAAGTACTAGGATAGATGATCTGCTAAGATCTAACCATTAAAATCTAAATGATTTATTTGACTCTGTTACCATGTTTAGGATGCTTTTTGAGATATGACATTCTTATAATGAGCATATGGATTTTCCTCGTGATTTATCATCTTGAATACGATTGTTTTCATATTTTATGAACAGTTTTTATCTGCTAAGTTTTCAAATTGCATTTCAAATTTTGGTTGAATCTATTTCTACATTTAGTATTCTTTTGGAAATGATATTGAGATATGATATTTTCAAGAAAACTGTTCTCGTGGTTCATGATCTTGATTTAAAATATGATTTCTTATATATATTTCATGAATAGATTTTATATATCCATTAGTTGCATGTTTTGAAACTAGTTACATAAATTGCATGATTTATGATTATTGAGAATTGGATTATACGTATATATCCTTTTCGGTCTAATGAGCCTGGTGGGCACTATGCTAAGTGGGTAGATCGCTGATTGAGGCAACCTGTGAAGGGAACAGAACCTTGAGTTCCAAGTGGGTAGATCACCGATTGAGGCAACCTGCGGAGGGAACAAAACCTTGAGTTCCAACTGGGCAGATCGCCGAATGAGGCATCTTACAAAGGGGCAAAGATGCCATATCCATAGTATCCATGGAGGCTATGGTGGTGGGTGGTCTCTAGATACTAGAGACACATGATTTTAGAATAGGTTTTGATCATGAGCATAGTGGGCCCTATGATTTCAGTTTTTGGTATCACCATACATAGTGTATTGAGATGGTCTTAAACGAGTACTCATGACTGGTCGGCTTGTTTGATAATTATTACTGTTTTATGAATTATTGATTTTTGATCTGTTGGATGGATGTGTTTGTCGAGATCGGCTTGATTTGTTCGCCTAGAAACCCACATGTATGATATTTACCTTTGGATTGAGATTCTAGTATCTGGTTTGATCGTTCACTATTTTAAGATTTTTGTATTGATTATATTATTGATCGATGGATTTTGATGGAAAGTTCTATTATTTAGAAATATATAGTGAGTAAGTGATTTATGCATGAATACCCATGTTTATGTAAAGTGATTATGTGATTTTATTATCTGAAAAACCCATCTTGAAATTATGTAGGTTGCATACTGTGTTTTCAAAATAGTAGTATCAGATTCACCTACTGAGCATGTTAAATACTCAACACAATATATTAATTTTACAGATTAGGTCCAACAGGATTAAAAGAGGCATCAGAAATTGTTAGTGTTATGAACAAGTGAGCGAAGATAAAGACAAGTATGAATGTTAGTATATGGCCTATCATTTGGACATGTATATGTAATTATTACAGTCAGGCTGTGAGCTGTGACTGATGGACCTGGGATACATATATTGTATTTTGAGTAAACATTAATTTGTTTTTCTTGGAAGTAAATGACACTCAGGGTTTTCAAAATGAATTTAAAAACAAAGATTCTTCCGCTGTATTGCATTGTTTTTCAAATAGGGCCCGACTCTGCATCAGAAATTAATTATGCAATTAAAAATGCATGTGAAAACATCACAGTTGGTATCAGAGCCAGTTTAATCCTTTCATAGCCAATTCTGCATGTCCAAAAGTGATATACGACTAGAATAATTAAGAAAAAGTAGTCTAAATACGAGTAATAGAGATGACTAGAATAAGAAATAATATCAAATGACAAAGAAATATGCCATAAATAAATAGGTGAAAGGGAGTCTAATTTAACAAATACCTCAGCATTGGAAGGTACAAACCCTATAAAAAATTTAGTCTAAACTACTTACAGTTAAGAAGTGTTGAGTAGTGGAGTAAACAAGATAATTACTCAATGAAAATAAGATAATGATGAGAATGAAGAATGGGAATACAAGATGATACTAGTGAAATCTTTAGTAGATAACTCTGACTTGTAGTAGATCGATCAAAGTGAGAATCCTAAAGAACTTAGCTCAACTCAGGATGACTTACATGGAACCTTGTGAGAAGTAAATTGCTATCTTACATTGACAACTTGAGTGTAATGAAGCAAATTAGAAGCCGAGTACAATAATTGATATATTATGTGATCAAGAGGAATGCGACATGAATATGAGCATGTTAGTGGATGTGCAAAAGATTGCATTCGAGTGCAAGGAGTTTGATTAGAACATAGCCAATAGAAAATGTTGCTGATAATCTAATTGATAATAATTGATCTATGATAATAGATTGATCATATAGACAAAAATGTCAATGGAATTGTTGAGATATTGCAAGAATTTATTGGAAATATGGACATTTGAGGATTTCGATGTTGTTATTGTGAGAGTAATGATATAAGACAATTTTAATGCTACTCTAGATGAGGATGTTTGATATATGATAGATTGACCATAAATATTTGACATGATTTTGAATAAATTCCTAGAGGAGGAAACTATTTGATGGATTCAAAATTAATGGAACATGATATAAAGTTAGGTGACCTTGTGGCAGATATAATTGATGGAAGGCAAGAAAAAGGAGATTATTATGTATCATTCAAAAATGAAATATAAGAAATAAGGAGATTATAAAAGAATAAGGAGTAATTTAGCAGGAAAAATGATTATTAGAGAAGTATGGAGTATGTTATACAGGATTAAAGAATTATGGTGATATAAGGATTTGGAGATATCAATTATATGAACTGAAATTATGTTGATAAATTAGCAAGTAAAGGTCAAGTGTCAGAGTGCAAAGCAAAAGGCGGCTCTTTATTAATCAAAGTAAATAGAAAAGATATGCCAAATTTGAGGTATATTTAATGATTTTGTTGAAGGAAATTTGAGAATGATGAATTGAGAATGTTCCTAGAGTTGGTTGAAAGATAACATGAAAAGAATGTTGAAGACAAAATTCCTCTAATTATTGACCCATTTGAGGATTTGGATGAGAAGATGAAGAAGTTGAAGTAAAGAAATTTTCCTAGCCTGTGTTCTAAGGAGGAATACATTCATCAAAGAGGAAATCTAAGAAACAAAATATCCTAAACACTTTAAAGAGTAATAATTTGCAAAATTTGGAGAATGAAATTCTTTGTAAGGGGGGGTAATAATGTAATAACCTAAAATTTTAAGGTCTGATTTGAATATTGAAAATGAGATTTTATATATATAAAAGTCAAATTTAGTGGAAATATCCTTATAATCATATTCTACTCGAAAAATGGAATCGAACAACATAAAGGATGTTGAAAACGGAGATCAGATGACAAAGTTATGAGCATTTGAAGTTTTGAGGGCATTTTTGTAATTTTGTCAACATTAACGAAAAACCAGAAAACGCAGGTGGTCGTTTTGATAACGACACCCCCTTTGTCATCCACTTCGTCACTGATGCGTCTGCGCCAACCTCGTTTCTTCGGTTAGCCTCTGCGATGTAGGGAGAAATGGAGGCACCGCCATGGGGAAAGCACCGCCCTTCCCCTCTATAAATTTCCTCTCCCTCCTCCTCCCATTGCATCTCTCTCCCTCCACTCCGGCATTCTCTGCATCCTCTAGCTACTTTCTACACCATCACCGGCATTCATGTTCTATGGTTCCAGCGAGCACCAGTAAACCCAGCACCAGCAAACTTTCCCTTTCTCTGCAGCATCGTCATAGGCTACATTTCCCTCTCCTCTCATTGACGTCTCATTTCCTCTGTGTTTTCCTATGACCCGAGGCACCGGCTATACAGAATGGCGTTTGTACCATAAGATTCACCTCCTCTCTTCTCTGGCTCCCAAGTAAAACTCCCTTCCCCTCTTTTCCATTCTTCATCCGATGTCCATCATCATTTAGATCCAGTTGATCTGCTCTCACTGGTAGGCTTTTCCCCAGTGAAAACATATTAATAGGATCTGATCTGATGTAACCTCAAGGACAGCTCAGATGAAAGATCTAAACCGTCCAATGAGTTTGGAGGGTCCCAAAAACTTAGAAATGGCAAAAATAGTAAGTTTTGTGATATATAGGAACTGATCATGGAACAAAATGATTGAACGGTCTAGATCCAACTGTCTCATCTCGTTCTCCTTGATCGGTAAACAAGACGCAACTCACCATGCACAAAGGAGATGTGTCATTATGGAACTTTCCTGTGTGGGTGCATGCGTGCAAGCACGGTCGCAATTCGACCAGGACCAAAGTGCATCTTGGGTACCATAACGCGCAGAGCTTGTCTTGTAGCATTTTGGATCTAGAGATCAAATCTGGTTCGTTTATTTGATCTGAAACATTAAAACTATAATTAAGAGGGCTATATAATCCCGATTAACGATCTGAAAAGTCTATTGTGTTTGTCTTGACAATGTGGACCTAATTATACAATAAAATTTAGGATCAAAGAACTATTTAACTTGACCATAGCCTAAAAACCATAGAAATCTCATAGATTTACAAGATCAAAGATGATCATATCTCATAAATTGATCCATTCTATGTATTAAGAGCTCAATATTCCAAGATCAATCCTAAATCACATAGATCAACCTTTGAATTATAGATCAGACCTTGCAAATCAAGTACAAACCCGACCTAAGTATCAAGATAGATGATCTACTAAGATCTGACCCTTCAATTGCAAGATATTGACAACATAAAGGTTATTAAAGGAAATCTAACCATTAAACATTAGATCTATAAGTGAGATCTAGCTTAGAGATATACTAATCAATGATATACAACCTAAAGAATAGATTTAGCAGTTGATCGGTAAATAGAACTAATGATCTATAAAGAATGGGAAATAATACTTAGATTCTTATTCCCAAATAATATCCAAGACCTCACAAAGGTGATCCAAGATTTGAATTGAAGAGAAACGCAATCCAAGAGACATAGATGTAGGTAGTCTGGTGCTATTAAGTTTTCAACTGAGCCTAAATGATTTCTTTAGGTAGTTTGATGCTACTAAGTTTCCAACTTAGCCTAAATGATTTCTATAGGTAGTTTGATGCTACTAAGTTTTCAAATGCATTCCAAAATCTAAATGATTTACATGACTCTATTACCGTGTTTAGTATGCTTTTTGAGATATGATATTCGTATAATAAGCATATAGATTATCCTCATTATTTATGATCTTGAATACAATTATTTTCATATTTTATGAACAGTTTTTATATATGCACTTAGGTAGTCTGATGCTGCTAAGTTTTCAGACTGCATTTCAAGTTCTACTTGAATCTATTTTCGTGTTTAGTATGCTTTTGAAAATGATGTTGAGATATGATATTTTCATGCAAACTATTCTCATGGTTAATGACCTTAATTTAAAATGTGATTTCTTATATATTTCATGAACATATTTTATATATGCATTACTCGCATGTTTTGAAAATAGTTACATAAATTGCATGATTTATGATTATTGAGAATTGAATTATCTGTATATATTTTTTTCGGGCTAATAAACCTAGTGGGCACTATGCTAAGTGGCTAGATCACCGATTGAGGCAACCTGCGAAGGGCACAAAACCTTGAGTTCCAAGTGGGTAGATTATCGATTTAGGCAACCTACGAAGGGAACAAAACCTTGAGTTCTAAGTGGGCACATTGCCAAATGAGGCATCTTACGAAGGGACAAAAAGGACATATCCATAATAGCTGTGGAGGCTATGATGGTGGCTGGTCTCTAGATACCAGAGACATGATTTCAGAATAGGTTCTGGTAGTGAGCATAGTGGGCCCTATGATTTTGGGTTTTGGTATCACCATACATGGTGTATTGAGATGGTCTTAAACGATTACTCATGACTGGTTGGCTTGTTTAATAATTATTACTATTTTATGAATTATTGATTTTTGATCAGTTGGCTTGATGTGTTCATCGAGAAACCCAAATGTATGATATCTATTGTTGGGTTGAGATTCTAGTATTTGGGTTGATCGATCACTATTTTAAGATTTTCGTCTTGATTATATTATTAATCGATGGATTTTCATAGAACGTTCTGTTATTTGGAAATATATAATGAGCAAGTGATTTATGCATGAATACCTACGTTTATATAAAGTGATTACATGATTTTATTATAAAAAAAATCCCTCTTGAAATTATGCATGTTGCATACTGTGTTTTCAAACTAGTAGTATCAGATTCACCTACTGAGTATGTTAAATGCTCAACCCAATATATTACTTTTACAGATTAGCTCCAACAGGATTAGAAGAGGCATTAGGAACTATCAGTGTTACGAACAAGTGAACAAAGATAAAGACAAGTATGAATTAAGTATACGACATATCTTTCAAAGATGTATATGTAATTATTACAGTTGGGCTATGAACTGTGATTGGATGGACCTGGGATACATATATTGTATTTTGAGTAAACATTAATTTGTTTTTCTTGGAAGTAAATGACACTCGGGGTTTTCAAAATGGATTTAAAAGCAAAGATGCTTTCACTGCATTGCATTGTTTTTCAAACAGGGCCCAACTCTGCATTAGAAATTAGTTATGTATTTAAAAATGCTTGTGAAAACCCTGGTCATCACAGTTGGTATCAAAGCTCAAATTTATCCTTTCATAGCCAATCTTGCATGGCCAAAAGTGATATATGACTAGAATAATTAAGAAAAAGTACTCTAAATATGAGTAATAGAGATGACTAGAATAAGAAAAAATATCAAATCACAAAGAAATACAGCACAAATAAACAGGTGAAAGGGAATTTGATTTAACAAATACCTCAACATTGGAAGGTGCAAACCCTTTAAAAAATTTAGTCTGAAGTGTCGAGTAGTGGAGTAAAGAAGAAAATTACTGAATGAAAATAAGATAATGATGAGAATGAAGAATGGGAATACAAGATGATACTTATGAAATCTTTAGTAGATAACTTGTACTAGATCGATCAAAGTGAGAATCCTAAAGAACTTAGCTCAATTAGGGATGACTTACATGGAACCTTGTGAGAAGTAAATTGCTATCTTACAATGACAACTTGAGTGTAATGAAGTAGATTAGAAGTCGAGTACAATAATTTATATATTATGTGATCAAGAGGAATACGACATGAATATGAGCATGTTAGTGGATGTGCAAAAGACTACATTCAAGTGCAAGGAGTTTGACTAGGACATAGCCAATAGAAAATGTTGCTGATAATCTAATTGATAATAATTGATCTGTGATAATAGATTGATCATATAGACAAGAATGTCAATGGAATTGTTGAGATATTGCAATGATTTATTGGAAATACTGACATTTGAGGATTTTGATGTTGTTATTGTGAGAGTACTGATATAAGACAATTTTAATGCTACTATAGATGAGGATCTTCGATATATGATAGATTGACCATAAATATTTGACATGATATATGATAGATTGACCATAAAAATGATTATCAGAGAAGTACAGAGTATGTTATACATGATTAAAGGATTATGGTGATATAAGGATTTGGAGATATCAATTATATGAACTGAAATTATGTTGATAAATTAGCAAGTAAAGGCCAAGTGTCAAAGTGCAAAGCAAAAGGCGGTTCTTTATTACTCAAAGTAAACAAAAAAGATATGCTGAATTTGAGTTATATTTAATGATATTTTTTAAGGAAATTTGAGAATGATGAATTGAGAATGTTCCTAGAGTTAGTTGAAAGATAACATGAAAAGAATTTCAAAGACAAATTTCCTCTAATTATTGACCCATTTGATGATTTGGATGAGAAGATGAAGAAGTTGAAGTAAAGAAATTTGCCTAACCTGAGTTCTAAGGAGGAATACGTTCATCAAAGAGGAAATCTGAGAAACAAAAATTTTTGAACTTTTTAAAGAATAATGATTTGTAGAATTTGGAGGATGAAATTCTTTGTAAGGGGGTAATAATGTAATAACCTAAAATTTTAAAGTCCAATTTGAATATTGACAATGAGATTTTATAAAAATCAAATTTGGTGAAATATCCCTATAATCATATTCTACTCGAAAAATGGAATCGAACGATATAAAGAATTGTGAAAATAGAGACGAAATGACAAAGTTATGAGCGTTTGAAGATTTAAGGGCATTTTTGTAATTTTATAAACATCAAGGAAAAACCAGAAAATGCAGGCGGAACGACACCCCCTTCGTCACCGACGTGTCACCTGTGTCTGCGCTGACCTCATTTCTCCGGTCACCCTCTGCGGTGTTGGGAGAAATGGTGGCACCGCCAAGGGGACATCACTGCCCTTCCCCTCTATGAATCTCCTCTTCCTCCTCCCATCGCATCTCTGTCCCTCCACTCAGCATTCTCTGCATCCTCTAGCTACTGTCTACACCATCACCGGCATTCATGTTCTCTGGTTCTAGCAAGCATGAGTAAACCTAGCACCGGCAAACCCTCTGTTTTTCCTTTCTCTATGGCACAGACATAAGCTAGATTTCCCTCTCCTCTCACCAACGTCTCATTTCCTCTGTGTTTTCCTATGACCCGAGGTACTGGTGGTACAGAACGGTGTCTGTACCACAAGATTCACCTCCTCTCTTCTCTGGCTCCCAGGTAAAAGTCCCTTCCCCTCTTTTCCCTTCTTCTTTCGGAGTCCATCATCATTCAAATCCGACTGATTTGCTCCCACTAGTAGGCTTTTCCCCGGTGAATATAGATCCGTAGGATCTGATCTGATGCAAGCTCGTGAACCATGACACACAGAGCCTGTCTTGTCACTTTCTAGATCCAAAGATCAAATTTAGTTCATTTATTTGATCTAAAACACTAAAACTGCAATTACGAAGGCTATATAATCCCGATTAACGATCTGAAAAGTCCATTGTGTTTGTCTTGACGACATGGACCTAATTATATAATAAAATTTAGGACCAGAGAACTATTTAACTTCACCATAGCCTAAAACCCATAGAACTTGCATAGATCTATAATATCAAAGATGATTAGATTTCATAAATTGATCCATTGGATGTATTAAGAGATCGATATTCCAAGATCAACCCTAAATCACATAGATCAACCTTTGAATTATAAATTGACCATCCAAATCAAATACAAACCCCATCTGAGTATCAAGATAGATGATCTACTAGGATCTGACCATTCAATTGCAAGATATTAATGACATAAAGGTTATTGAAGGAAATCTAACCATTAAACATTAGATCTATAAGTAAGAACTAGCTTAGAGATATACTAATCAATGATATACAACCTAAAGAATAGATTTAGCCATTGATCTGTAAACAGAACTGACGATCTATAAAGAATGGGAAATAATACTTGGATTCTTATTCCCAAATAATATCCAGGACCTCACAAAGGTGATCCAGGGTTCGAATTGAAGAGAAACACAATCCAAAATACATCTAGGTTGGTAGTCTTATGCTACTAAGTTTTCAACTGAGCCTAAATGATTTCTATAGGTAGTCTGATGCTACTAAGTTTTTTTCAATTGAGCCTACATGATTTCTGCAGGTAGTCTAATGCTACTAAGTTTTCAACTGAGCCTACATGATTTCTGTAGGTAGTCTAATGCTACTAAGTTTTCAAATGCATTCCGAAATCTAAATGATTTACTTGACTCTATTACCTTGTTTAGTATGCCTTTTGAGATCTGATATTCTTATAATAAGCATATGGATTGTCCTCATGATTTATGATTTGCATACAATTGTTTTCATATTTTATGAATAGTTTTTATATATGCATGTAGGTAGTCTGATGTTGCTAAGTTTTCAAACTGCATTTCAAATTATACTTAAATCTATTTCTATGTTTTGTATGCTTTTGGAAATGATGTTGAGATATGGCATTTTCATGCAAACTGTTCTCGTGGTTAATGATCTTGATTTAAAATGTGATTTCTTATATATTTCATGAACAGATTTTATATATGCATTACTCGCATGTTTTGAAACTAGTTTCATAAATTGCATGATTTATGATTATTGAGAATTGATTATATGAATATATCTTTTTCGGGCTAATGAGCCTGGTGGGCACTATGCTAAGTGGGTAGATTGCCAATTGAGGCAACCTGCGAAGGGAACAAAACCTTGAGTTTCAAGTAGGTAGATCGCCAAATGAGGCAACCTGCGGAGGGAACAAAACCTTGAGTTCCAAGTGGGTTGATCGCCGAATGAGGCAACTTACAAAGGGGCAAAGAGGACATATCCATAGTAGCCGTGGAGGCTATGGTGGTGGCTGGTCTCTAAATACTGGAGACACATGATTTCTGAATAGGTTATGATCATGAGCATAGTGGGCCCTATGATTTTGGTTTTTGGTATCACCGTACATGGTGTATTGAGATGGTCTTAAACGAGTAATCATGTAATATCCTTAATTTTTAAGATAGAAATAAGAAATTATTAAATAAATTAAAATAAAAATTTATGGATGAAATTATTTCCTGAAAACATAATAATTAGAAAGTGCTCGTCGATACGAATCCAACGCCACCAAGAACGCGAGAAACGGAGCTCAAATGAGGGAGTTATGAGCCGTCAAAGTTGTAAGGGCAAAATGGTCTTTTGACAGAAACGTGTTACACAGGGGTCCAAATTGATAACGGCACCCCTGTCTACACACGTCTCACTAGGTCCGGCGAAATCGCCGGAGAGACGTGGGAAGAGACGTGTGGGGAAGAGTTTCTCTTCCCCAAGACTCTAAAACCCTATATCTATGCTCCTCTGGGAGCCAAAACGCTCCACTTTGAGCGTTTTCCATGAATGCTACACAAAACCCTAGATCTGTAAAAACTTGAATTTTCGTGAGGGGAGCCCCGGGCAACACGAGCAACTCCGGCCAGGTGCAAGGTAAGCCTCAAATCCATGTTTTTACGTATTTATTAATTAGAAAATTAATTAGAAAACCATTTAAAAATTAGGAAAAAATCGGATTTTGGGGGCTTTGTGCACGCTACTGTTGGAGCGTGATTTCATAGACCAAACGTTGTCCGTTTGGAAATCGCACCGTCCAAATAGTGCACAAGAGACCCAAGAGCATACCCTTTAAATTTGGGAGTGATCCAACGGTGGAATTGCCCGTAAAACTCAAAAACCAAGACCTAGGGAGGTTTTTAGAACTTGGGAAAAATCGTTTAAAAACCATGGTTTTGAGAAAATTAGTGCAAAAAAGGAGGGCATAAATGGATCTCTAGAGAGAATTCTGAAGAAAATGGCGCAAAAATCACGCAAACGGAGCTGCAGCAAGCTCCGCCGAGGCGACCAGGAATCCGGCCGTCTTCTCCGGCGTTGCCATCGCGTCGGCGCACAGCGGCCCGACGCCAAGACGCGCTCGGAGACGCAGCTGGGACGGCGTCACGCACATGACGTCGTCGCCGTACGCGTGCGCGGCGCCGCGCGCGTGCGGAGCGTGCGTTGTTTGGCTGTCGCGGTGGGACCGGGACGCGGCGCGCGTCCCGTGCGGCGTCTGCGACGCCGTGCGTCTTCGTGCGCCCGTGTACGTCGGTGTAAACCGGCGGAAAAGTGCCGCCGGTTTAAACCACCTTATGGTGGTGGTCGGCAGGCCCCCTTTTAGCGTAGTTTTCACTAAAACTTGATTTTTGGGAGCTAGAGAGGTCCAAATCACGATCCGAAAGAGGCGTTGTGACCGTATTGACGACGCGGACCTAGTTTTAACTTAAAAACTTAGAAATGACCACTTTTTATTTAGAAAAATTTTAAAATAGTGATGTGACATGTACAGGTGCACTTGAATATACAAATAAAAGGGAGTTATTGGCAAGCTAGTGATCTCACACTGAGGTAGGTGACGACAACTAATGTTTTGCCTTGATTTTAAACCATGTTTAAACTTAGCATCATGTGTGATTGTGTTTTAAATTGCGATTTTTATTTACCATGGATTTCATGCGACATTGCGTATAGGATGGTTATTCCAAATTGAATTCTTTTACTGAATAAACTTATTTAAAATGCTTTTACAAGCATGATGTTAATTAGTTATGCTTAATTAGAGATTTAATTCTTATTATATATATAGAAAATGCATGGATTTACATGGAAATGAGAATAGAGGCTTATTAGCTGGTCCTTTGATAGGCTAACCCCAGGATGAGGGGCATGTCTTGGGGATTGCAAGCTATAAGTGCTCTTGAGTTTTGGCATATACATATGATTTCCGTGTTTTATATTTGATGACGGGTGCTCTCGCCTGGGTGGGCGTCATGCTAGGAGGGATAGAGTGACCACCCACCTTCCGAGATTATGATGTGATGAGTTTGTGATATGATAGACACCTGCCCATAGATGGCATTCGGTAGGGGTTTGGTAACATGGATAGTCCACACTACCGGTCTGAGCCTTTCCATGGGGACAGACTTGTCTCCCGTTATGGTGTCGACGGGGAGCGGCGGTGGTTGATACCCATGGAGGGTTGCCAACCGCAAAGATGATGGCCCATATTCTTATTATGTGTGCATGTATGATGAGCATGGTTATTGATGATATGCCTGGGTGTGACGACACTCAGAGGTTGACTACGTGTACTCCTGATCAGGGATGTTAGTGCGATGTGATGGGACCCATTACCTTAGGGTGCCCTTATTCTGGATGTATGCTCCATTTTATTGATTCATGTCATGTTTTAACTTCGTGAATTTCATGTTTTAGCATATGGAATAAATTGGCATTTATTTGAACATGGCATTATGATATCACTATTTTCATAAATGTTAGACTTTTCATAAATGCTGTTCATTATTTCTTTTATTTATTACATTAATTGTTTATGTACCTACACAAGCGATAGCTTCTTTGAGGCATTGCTTTGTTTTGCAATGCCTTAGATCTCGAGCGTGATAACAGGAAAGGCAAGGCTGTTGAGAAGCCGTGAGAGCTGCTGAAGACCATTTTTCTATAGTATTAGACAGTGATGTGAGTCATTAAACAGGATTATCATTTGGATTTTTATTATGGACTGCATACTTTATATTTGGATGTGATTTAGATCTTTGGACATATATTGGACATTTATATGGGATGTTATGATGGATAGACCCTGGGCCATATTATTACTGTCTTTTGGACGTTTATTTGATTTAAAATAAAGGCGCCTATTTATTTGACGTTGATTTATACGTGGATTATTTATTTATGTTTAAATTACATGTACGCCATTTTGTGAAAGGAAAATTAACACCCGGAGTTTTTGAGATAGGTTTAGTAAAATGTTAAATAAATCTTTTCTCATGGGATCCCAAATGCTCTTATTTAAAATGCCATTCTTATAAAAAAAAAAAAAAAAAAAAATTTTGTCTTAAAAAATCCGGGGTGTTACAAATCATGACCAATTGGCTTGTTTGATAATTATTACTATTTTATGAATTATTGATTTTTGATCAACTAGCTTAATGTGTTTGTTGAGATCGGCTTGATGAGTTCACCAAGAAACCCATGTGTATGTTATCCACCGTTGGGTTAAGATTCTAGTATCTGGTTTGATCGATCACTATTTTAAGATTTTCGTACTAATTATATTATTGATCAATGAATTTTGATGGAAAGTTCTATTATTTAGAAATATATAGTGAGTAAGTGATTTATGTATGAATACCCATGTTTATATAAAGTGGTTATATGATTTTATCATCTGAAAACCCCTCTTGAAATTATGCATGTCGCATACCATGTTTTCAAAATAGTAGTATCAGATTCACCTATTGAGTATGTTAAATACTCAACACAATAGGATTAGAAGAGGCATCAAGAATTGAAAGTGTTATGAATAAGTGAATGAAGATAAAGACGAGTTTGAATGTAAGTATATAATCTATCTTTCAGACATGTATATGTAATTATTACAATTGGGCTGTGAGCTGTGACTGGATGGACCTGGGATACATATATTGTATTTTGAGTAAACATTAATTTGTTCTTCGTAGAAGTAAATGACACTTCGGGTTTTCAAAATGGATTTAAAAGCAAAGATTCTTCTTCTTCTTCTGCTATATTGCATTGTTTTTCAAACAAGGCCCGACTCGGCATTAGAAATTAGTTATGCATTTAAAAATGCATGTGAAAACTTGGGTCATCACAGCTGGTATCAGAGCCAGTTTTATCCTTTCCCAGCCAGTCCTGCATGTCCAAAAGTGATATGCGAATAAAATAATTAAGAAAAAGTAGTCTAAATACAAGTAATAGAGATGACTAGAATAAGAAATAATATCAAATCACAAAGCAATAGACCATAAATAAACAAGTGAAACAGAGTCTGATTTAACAAATACCTTAGCATTGGATGGTGCAAACCCTATAAAAAATTTAGTCTGAACTACTTAGGGTTAAGAAGTGTTGAGTAGTGGAGTAAACAAGAAAATTACTCGATGAAAATAAGACAAGGATGAGAATGAAGAATGGGAATACAAGATGATACTAGTGAAATCTTTAGTAGATAACTTTGACTTGTATTAGATCAATCAAAGTGAGAATCCTGAAGAACTTAGCTGAAATCGAGATGACTTACATGGAACCTTGTGAGAAGTAAATTGCTATCTTACAATGACAATTTAAGTGTAATGAAGCAGATCAGAAAATAAGTACAATAATTGATATATTATGTGATCAGGAGGAATACAACATGAATATGAGCATGTTAGTGGATGTGCAAAAGGCTGCATTCAAGTGAAAGGAATTTGACTAGAACATAATCAATAGAAGATGAGTACAATAATTGATATATTATGTGATCAAGAGGAATACAGCATGAATATGAGCAAGTTAGTGGATGTGCAAAAGGCTGCATTCAAGTGTAAGGAATTTGACTAGAACATAATCAATAGAAGATGTTGCTTATAATCTAATTGAGAATAATCGATCTGTGATAATAGATTGATCATATAGACAAAAATGTCAATTAAATTGTTGAGATATTTCAAGGATTTATTGGAAATACGAAGATTTGAGGATTTCAATGTTGTTATTATGTGAATAATGATATAAGACAATTTTAATGCTGCTTTAGATAAGGATGTTCGATATATGATAGATTAACCATAAATATTTGACATGATTTTGAATAAATTCCTAGAGGAGAACACTATTTGATGGATTCAAAATTCAATGAACTTGATATAAAGTTAGGAGACCTTATGTGGCAGATATAATTGATGGAAGACAAGGAAAAAGAGATTATTCTGTATCATTCAAAAATGAAATATAAGAAATAAGGAGATTATAAAAGAAAAAGGAGTAATTTAGCAGACAAAATGATTATCAGAGATGTATGGAGTAGGTTATACAAGATTAAAGGATTATGGTGATCTAAGGATTTGGAGATATCAATTATATGAATTGAAATTATGTTGATAAATTAGCAAGTAAAGGCCAAGTGTCAGTGTAATAAATCCAATTTTTGTAAATTAATTAAGAAAATCAATAAAGTTTGAGTTTTTAGAAATTCCAGACTAGAATATTAGGTTATTGGAAATTCTCTTTTTATAGAGATTAAAACATGATTTAAAACTTAGAAATTATGAATGTACTAAAAAAACCGATCGAAATGACACTAAGTGCGTTCAATTTCGAGTTAAAATGAAAAGTCCCTAATTTTCTTCATTTTATGAATAAAAGGGTAAAATGGTAATTTTACCCATAATTGAGATATAAGACATAAATATTTAGAATATAATCAGAAATACGATTCCAACTCCACTAAGTATGCTCAATTCTGAGTTTAGGAGAATAGAATGGAATTTTCTCCATATAAGGGCAAAATCGTCCTTTCACACCCCAGGGGCCCACAAACGAATCCAATGCCCAGAAAACATGTAATGAGTGGTTAAACTACTATCATCTGCTAGTGGAGAAGGAGGAGGTAGTGGAGGATCCAATGTTAATTTAATATTTAAAAGAATTAAAACATAATTATTATGTGTAATTATGAAAAATGCAAAACACCTATAAATACCCTCCAAAAATATTCATTAAAATTTTCACAAAATCATCTTGCTTATTCTGAAAAACTAGATCTAGATTCCTTCCCAAAATTCCAAAACTCTCAAAACTCTCCCTTCTTGCACTTTCTCTCTCCTCTCTTTAATTGAAACAAGAGACCTAAATTCAATTAGGCACTCTGTTGCAAGTTGAATCTCACAAATCCTATCATCCATACAATCTTAGACTACCTTATCTACAAAAGCCCCAAATCAATTTGAAGATCCAACGGTGCAATCAACACTAAATCACAAAACAAGGGAATATCGGGCTATATTATCATTAAAGGGTATTTATTTCAAATTGAGCTTCAAAACTATGTTTTTTTCTCAATCAAGTAGATGGAACCACTTCTTATACTTATTTCATGTTGTTTTATGTAATTTTTATTTTTATGTAATTAGTTTTAGGTTAAAATTTATAAAAATAAAGTAAGGACTAGAACCCTTCAATTCTGGATGATGGAGGGCTCAGATGAAAATTCTAAGCTATCCAATCAATTCAGAAGGGTCCAAAACCCATAGGGTAGAAATTTCAAGAAATTTTATAAAGTTTTGAGCCTTTAATTGAATAGGATTGATTGGACGATCCAAAACAAACTATTTGATCTCCAAATCAAATTAGATCAGTTCCCGAAATGCCGCATGGAAACGCACCATGCGGCAGTGTTTCTGCGCGCACAAGAGTGCGATGTAGTCCTGATGGGACTACTATGCGACAGCGCCGGTCTTGGGTGAAACGCATCACGCTTGCTTCCCGATGATGGGCCCACGGTGACCCTTTTGCCCGACTAGCCTGCTCTGCCCAATCGATCCAAGCTATCTGTTCTAGTGGGCCTAGATCAAATCTGGACATTAGGAAAGACTGTGAACTTCACAGTTCAATTGTGGAGTCATCTGAACTCCAAATTGAGATCGAAAAGAAGTTATAGAAAGCTTATAACATCTATTTTCTTCTGAAAGCATAATATTAATAAAAACATTCCAGAAACTTTCTATTTTCAAGAATTAAGTTTCTAATTTTCATGATCTTCAAGATTTGAGATGATCAAATCTTGGGGATCTGATTTACTACTGCTATAATGTTGAAATCAAGTGATATCCATGATTGATTTGGACAGATCTAAGATAAATTGAGGGATCTACCCTTTATGGTAGAAAAATCCTAAAAATACAAAAGGACCTAAGATCAAGTATGATTAGACCCTTGGGATGGATTGAATAAATGATATTATGATGAAATCCATTGAGATCATGGATTGAATTTAACAAAAACAAGTTGATTAGATATTTAGATCTTAATGGAGTAAAAGCCTTAAAGTTAATTAATACCTTGAATAAAAGGAAAAGATCTTAGATCTAATGGTTGGATCATAAGTAAAAGTTTCTAATAATCTTAATCTAATTAGTTTCATTGTCTTTTATTTCATAATAGTATTGTAAATGTGAATTATGTTATAAAGCATGATAGTTCTTAAATTTTAGCATGCTATGTTCTATGTGTTATTAGGTTGTTATAGTTTGATAGATTTAATTATCTCAGGATCATGTGGATATGATTTCATGCAATTATAACTTAGGACCATACTAGGATTTCATGTTACATTAGACTATGGTATGAGATGATATCTTAGGTCCATGATAGTTTAATTTGAATTTATAAGATAAAGTACATTAGTTAGAAATCATGCTAGTGTAATCTTAAGTACCTTGTACCATTATCATTAGGTTGTTTAATTATGTAGTTTTATGCTTTAAAGTTATAATTCATTTATGGTTAAATTTTATTAGTAGATTTAATTATTAAATTAGTTATGAGATAAAGAGCATAAAACACCAAAAATAGAATTTAATGAGAAAGTAGAGTTTCATGACACAAATAAGAGTGAATTATTTAACTTGGACTTAATTAGTAAGGGCTATAGTTAGTAGGACAATATAAGGATTATAAAATCCTAAGCCTAAACTAAGAGAATAATAAACCCCATGAATGACATTTTGAATGTTTATGAACTTAATTAAAATCAATTAAAAAGAGTACTTATGGTTAACATGCTCAAAAGAACCTTATGAAAGGTTGAGCTAAGGTCACTCTAGTGAATGTTGAACATGGTGGTTAAGGGGCTTTTCTAATAGAGCCTCGCTCTTCTCCTACCTTCCGTTGACATTTGTGTCTAAATGCCTCCTTACATGAAGATTGAAGTAACCACTTTGTGTTCACTCATTCAGCTAGTAAGCCTTAGCCAATTGGAAATAAGAGGAGCAATCTAGACTTAAGCTGAAATAAGTTATCTTCAACTAGTAAAACATTTACTAGTTGAATAATAATAATAAGAGCATAAAAGCTTAGTAAATTACCTAACCTAAATAAAAATTGTAAGTAAGATAAAGATGATCAAACAAGATTCATTGGATCTTGAATGATCAAGAACAATAAGAATAATAACATTGTATTGTACTTAGTATATTGATCAAATATGATTCAAAGAAAAGAATTAGGATCATCCTCCTTAGGGATGATCAAATAACTGAACTTAGATTAAAGAAGAACTAGATGATAGAAGATCTAAGCCCTTGATCTTTATCAACAAGAATAGATTGTTGATCAAAGGATTTATGAAAGATCAAGATCACAGAAATGGATACACAAAAACTTAGAATACAAAATACTTAGATCTGAAAGATTAGAAGATCATTCTAACAATCAGATCTATTGATCAATAGGATTATTTAGATTGTATATATATATTGACAGTATGTATGGATTTACAGATTACATACATCAGTCAGGATCATAGAAGATCTAGAGAGATAGATCACTACTTGAAGGTAGGAGGATTTGATGAATGCATCTACATGGGATGTACATGTTGAGCCCATGACCTCATGTTGGCAAGTGTAATGCTAATACTTGTATTAAATCCCCTAAAACCCTTATGATCCAACCAAACACATATGAAATGGTTAAGCTAGAATTGAGGACTAGACTTTAAGTGAATATGGAACTAGAAGATATTCCAGCCCTAAGTAAATAGACATATTTTTTTATATGTATGAAACCTATTTTACATATAAGCATGGAGGCTTGTGGTTTTGTTTTAAACAAGCATAAGCCTAGGGGATGCTATGCTAGGAGAGTTATGAGGGTTTGGCCACCCGCTTCCCGAAATTTGATGATTTGATGATACCTTGCCCTATGAGAAGCTAAAAGTCGAGTGGGGCAATTATTAGAAGGACACCACTATGAAAGTCCTGTCTCCCCATATGGGCAGTGACACAATATTTTTCATCGTGGTATCAGTGGTGAACAGGGTAGTTATCCGAGCACACCAGTACGAATCAGATTGCAGCATCATAGTCCTTTGATTATTCTGCACTATGATGCATATGAGATAGGAATAGTGAAATGCCTTATGTTTTGGCATGATGAAATGCCAAGTAATTGTATATTACGAGTATTTCCCAAGGAGGGAAATTTTCAGTATAGGACTAACTGAATTATTAATTTCTCATAGTGGAAAGAATTGATTAGCTTGGTTGGGAATGATATTTGACTACTTTCATAAATTTGATCGATTTATCCATGTACAATATGTATGTATAAGGATGTACATATATTACAAAGTAAAAACTAGATACATGAGTATGTTTATGAATAACGGGATTATGATGTATTAGAATTATACTGTCAATTATTATGCTTCTTGAATCCCCTACCAAGCATAGCTTGCTGAGATACTATAAATGTTTCAGTGTTTACAATATCTCAGATACAGAGAAAGAGAGTTAGGAGCTCAAGACTCTAGAAGACTTGAAGAGAATAATCATCAGGGTATACCCTTGGAAGACATGTATTTTGTTTTGTTTGAGAGTATTGTATTGTAATGAGAGTTTCATTATATGGTGAGCTTTGAGTTTTGGATTATGTAATTTGGACAAGTATTGTAATAGATTTGGGCTGTACTATTAACCATTGAATGGATTCTAAAATTCAATAAAAATATATTCCTTCAATGGAATTTTATCTTGTACAAAAAATTCTACTTATGTTATGTATGAAGTGATGACTTGGGTTTTTAAAAACAAGTTCTAAAGAAAAGAATTTTCGCTACTTTGTTTCGAGAAGTTTTTTTACTACTAAGGGCCCTGCCTTTGAAAATGTATTACAAAATGTGTTACAAAAGCCCGGGTCACCAAAATTAGAGTGGGTAGCAAAAAGCGGCTCTTTATTACTCAAAGTAAACTGAAAAGATATGCTGAATTTGAGTTATATTTAAGGATTTTGTTGAAGGAAATATGAGAATGATGAATTGAGAATGTTCTTAGAATTGGTTGAAAGATAACACGAAAAGAATTTTGAAGACAAAATTCCTCTAATTTCAGGTATCTGTGATAGCACGTGCATGCGCATGACGGAGCACTCACATGCACCATCAGTGCCTGGGCGTCCCGGTTGACGTCTTGGGTAAATCGTCCATCGGGGACGATGAACCCGAGCCGTCCATTTTCTTTGACTCAATTGGAGCCCCAGATGCTCTGATTTTTTATCTGTTTTTGTTGTTTTTAGGGTCCAAAGATCACATTGGATGGCTCAGATCTATCATCCAAGCTGTCCTTAATGTGGGTCTAACCACAATCCATTATTTTGATTTCCTAGGCCTTCCAACAGCCATTGAGACCAGATCATGCATAGATCTATAAGGAAAAAGTCAAAAAATAAGAAAAAAGAGAAGGATAGAGGTTGTAGCCTACCTAATTAGAGCCAGAGAGGGGAGATCGGGGTCTTTTAGCGAGTGCAAACCTTGGTTTGAGTTTGCTGGAGAGCAAAGCAAAGAAGGCACAATCTAGGGCTGTTTTGCATTGGGAATAAGGAGGAAAGCTTGCTTTTGTAGTTGGGGATCCAATTTCCTCTAAGGAAAGAGGATCACCACCTTCCTCCATTGGAGATGGAATCGGAATGGAAAGGGATGTCGTTATCAAAATGACCCCCTCTTTTTCGAGTTCCTTACCTAATTACCAAAATGCCCTTCGATCTTAAAATGTTCATATCTCCCTCATCCAAACTCCGTTTTTGGCGTTCTTTATATTGTTCAATTCCTATCAACGAGTACTTTCTAAATTTTGTAGTTTCAAGTCAAAATTCTATTCATAAAATTGTTAATTTTATTAATTCATTCTATTACTAATTTTTAAGAGTACAAATTGAGGATATTACACATGTGGACCAATGGGATAGAGTATTATTTTTAGTGTTTTTCTCATTTTTTCCTTAATTTCCACCTCACCCTTACTATGCACTATGAATTTCCAAAATTTTATCGCATTCCACCTCTTAGGAAACTTCCCAACCAACCAAATCTCTCCACATAACACCCTCCAACTCTTTCCCAACCAATCCCCAACCACTTACCTATTTCAAGGGAGCTTTAACATCTTCGGACGGGGCGCGAGACTCCCCTTCCTAAAAAGGTGGTGTGTCCTACCTACTACTCTCCTTAAGGTAGCCACCTCCCTCCACTCACTTTCCTATTTGATATCTTAAATTTTCCCCCATCCTAGGCATTCAATTTGACAATCTTTAATCCCCACCATACCTCAATATTAGAGTACCTTAGGAAAAATAGGAGAAGACTTATAAAAACCAGCCCAAACTCAAGCAAAATAGACTATTTTCCCACTTAGGAAAAAGACACCCCCTCCACTAGGGAGGAGGACACCCTCTTCATAGCTTCCATCTTTCTCTCTCTTTGCTTTAGAATTCCACTCCTTAGGTGTTACCAATCTTTGCCTAGGGTGTGTGGCATCTTTTGAAAGTGCTCCATGCTTGGTTTTTGTGGTTGTTGGTTGATGTTTCACATTTAGTTCATCTTACCTTAACTTTGATTTACCTTAATTCCCTTCATGCTAGCTTTTTGCTTTATTCTCTTTTGTTGTTCCTTGCCTTAGAAATTAAGATTCAAGGCTGGTTTTCCCTTGGAGTGACTTTCCATTGTCTTTTGATTATCTATCAGTCCTCTTGATTTCCAACTTCATTTGCTTAAATTCCATTAGTTGTTGCCTTAGTTTTCCATAGGATTTTCCCTTGATTTCAAGCATACTTGTTCATGAGTGAATGTTGAAACAATTGAAGAAGAATTTATCTTGTAATTAAGGATTGATTAAGATTGAGTGAACATCATTGTAATAGAATTTAACTTTCATATTTGGATTAAATGTATAGAGTATTACGTTGATGACTTTTTGGATGTGATTCAATGAAGTTAGTTGAAACTTTTAATTCATGTTTGTGTCCAGAAATTAATTATCTTTGTTATTGAATGTTTGATTGCATTAGAAGTAATTAATTTCATATTTTACATGTTCTATTCATTGAATGTTTGAAATACCATGCTGCTGGAATTTCTTTGAATGAATGGTTTATGTTAATTTCCAGCAGCATACAATCTTGTTTACTTGATTTTTCAAGAGGGCAACCAGATTGTTAAATAGCTTAGTTAATGTTAGAAATATATTGCATGCTTAGGTTTCCAAAGTAGTTGATTAAATTCACTCCTATCCAATGAATCATGCATATCATTCCATGGTTATATGTATGTTAATTGGGTAGTTTTCCTTTCATTGATGTCAGTAATTGCTTTCATTTATTTTTCTATTTTGGTTGTAGATTATATTCCAATAGTTTACATCTTAGTTAGTTTGAAAAGTAATTAGTTTTGTCACACTTGTTAAAGTAGTTGATTTGGTTGCTTAGTTTTCTTAGTTTTGCATGATTAGGAAAGTAGTTTGTTAACACATGTTTCCCTTAAATTAGTTGTTAATTTCATATTTAGGAAAGTTGGTAAATTGCATTTTAGGAAATTTTTTAATTAAGAAAGTCATAAAATTAGAAGTCATGATGATTTGGTAGTTTTTCCTTTCATTGTTTGTTAGTGGTAATTTTTCGTTATTTCTCTTATTTAGTTGTAGTTAGATTCCATTAGTCTGCATCTTAGTTAGTTTGGAAAGTAATTAATTTTGTCACAATTGCTAAAATAATTGATTTGGTTGCTTACTTTTCTTAATTTGCATGATTACGAAAGTAGTTTGTTAAAGCATGTTGTCCTTTAAATTAATTGTTGACTTCATGTTTAGGAAAGTTGGTAAATTGCATTATAGGAAAGGTTTTCGTTAGAAAAGTCATAAAATTAGAAGTTTTTAATTTTAGAAAGTGCAAGTTTTAGGAAAGTTTTCAATTTAGCATGTTTCTTGTTTTTGCTTGGTTTCCAATTTCATGTTTTAATTTCCATTCTTAATATAGGTAAAAAATCACTTGAATTTTGACTAAATTAGATAGTTTAAAGTAGGGACCACTAGCATCACATTAGTTCAACTCCTTGTGGGATTGACCTCACTAATGTGCTATATTGCAAATGATCCATCAACTTGCGAGTTTTATTTAAAACAATAACCAACACCAACTATAATTTGATAACTATTTGGGATAGATTAAGTGAAATTGCAGATGATTGAACTTAAGCCTGCAGATGTTTACACTCATAACAATATCAAGGAGCAATGCCCTGCAACAATTAAATATGGGTTCTCATCTTTTCCTTTGGATGAAGGCCCTGATCTATGATGTGGATGTTCAAAATCATCTTGTTTGGTACATAATTGACCAATTGGTTCAAGTTGCTTACTATGACAACCTATGACCCCACTCAAAACAATTACTATGAGAACCTCTTCTTCTTTCTCCTTTTCCTCTTTCCTTCTCTTTCTCCCTATTTCATGTCAACGTCAAATCACCTATTAAAAGGGGGGGGGGGGGGGGGGGGGGGGGGTGCGGCGCTGGCTGGTTGCTGTTATCTAAATAACACCTCCCATTTCTAAGTGTTTGTTTTTTTCTTTTTATTACCAAAATCCCCTCCATGTTTGAATCATCATATCGTCTCCATTCGAATTCTGATTTTAGTGTTCTTTATACCGTTGGAATTGTCTCAACTCGTATATTCCAAATATGATGGTTTCAAATTCCAATTTTGAGCTTTTAGAGAGGTCATTTCCACATAATTAAATTCCTGATTTTATTTCCATTAAAAACATAATATAAGACACTGAAAATGGCCCTAAATTGAGGACCATTACGTTATTCCCTCTTTATAGAAATTTCATCCCCGAAATTGTTTCCACATTATCATTTAAACAATTGTAGAAGCATCCCCATATCACATGATATGCTAATCATGCCAATAATTCTAAAATAGACATCGATAAATAAACGATTCCACATCATGTCATCTCCTCATGTACCAACTCATATATAGACCTATATATGTCAAACCATCTCTAATACAACAACTCATAATATAATTAAAATGCATCATAACCACATATAATGCAATCAACATAACCCAAACTCCCATCTATGAGTTAGTTGTCTGTATACAACTTTAGTACAGGTAAAATCACCATATCAATACAAAGTAGAGCACCTCAACTCACCTATAGCCAAATATATACCATAGTACATTAGCTCACAATAGGCAAATGCATGCCAATCAAAACTAGAGCATATCATCTCACTAACAAGCAATCTATGCTAATCAAAACCAGAGCATATCAACTCACCAATAGGCAAATATATGCCAATTAGAACCAAAGCATATCAACTCACCAACAGGCAAATATATGCTAATCAAAGCTAGTCCATAGCACGATCATACAGTGAGCACCTAGAATCCAACCACTTAGAAGCTCGCCATCTAAAAGCATGCCAATGCCCCTCGCACCCACCCTCATTGATTGCCCGCTTAGGCCGCCCTCATCAGCTACTCATAAGTACATGTCATAAATCAAATTATGATTACACATAAGAAAATAATCTTGTACAAAACACACATCACTGTCATAGATCTCATTTAATGAGAAATTAAGCTTATATATGTAATATAAAAACAACATTCATATCACTGCTATCTTGGAGAACTCAATAACCCAACAATAGCAATTCACATGGCTAAGGAATCTATGAACCTTAGTAACCAATTTGGGCTAAACCTGGCCTAGCATAGTTTCAACAAATTGCCTCTCTGTTAATTGAGGTAGAGTGGTCAAGGAAATTCACTTCCTCTAATCATAACTCATACTCACAAATATTCGCTACAAGCAATGAGTCCTTAAGATACTCAGAATAATGCACAAGGATTTCTTGTGCTCCACCATGCTCGTGGAGTATACAAGAACGTTGTCCACTAATGCAATCATGACTCATCCAAGTAGCATTTGAAAACACGGTTTGTCATATCCATAACCAGAGCTCATATCAACCTCCAAAAATACTATGCACTTTCTAGAGCTAATTGAGTAGATCTTCAATACATGATAGAGGATATTAGTTCTCCACTGAGGTGCTATCAAACAAGCGCTACTTTGTGCATAGCAATTAATATCTGTCTCTCTTCTCATGAAGAGGACTAATGCACTTTATGAAGACCCACTAGGTCTGTTAAATCTTCGTCAAGTGACTCTTGTAGCTGGAACTCCTCCAGCATCAGTTGGGGCGATCCCTGTATGGAATTCTTGGGAAATAACGCTATACCCAATGCCAAATCAACATTAAAATCAATCTCCTATGATGAAAATTGTAAAGCTCCTTAGGAGAGACTGTGAATTCTTGCACATTGTTTGTATGCTCAATCTATGGGTGGTATTTGTCATCCACTATCACAAAAATAAGAAGAGCTCAACACCTTCTACAAAGGTAGTGCATTGCCTTAATGTAGAGATAACATAACCTCAGTGATGTCCCTTCTTACACAGGAGCTAGGTCAATAGCTGTCCAGGTGTACTAAAAGTTCTCCTCACAGTAGTCAACTATCCCCCAATAAATAGAATCCATCCCAAGGATGGTAACATGATCAATCATGTCAACTAGAATGATCAATGTCCATCCTTTCATTCATTATCTCCACCAATTCCCTTGGAAATACTTACAAGTTTTAATAACTCTCTCATTAGCATCATAACATCCAACCCAAAAATTGTCATATATATACAAGCATATCATTAGGGTGCTAGCACATAAAATGCAAGAATGATTGGATCCTAGATCAAAGAGGACCCTAACATGCTTACTAGTAACCAAGAAAATATTTTACACTGCCTGGTTCGAGGCTTGTGCTTGCATCCAAGTAATGGCAGAGACTCATCACTGCTAATGTGGGGCCATCTTTGCTTGTCTCCAATGTCAGTCTGTTTGACTCGTTGTCCTCTGGGACAGTCTCTAAAGAAATGCCCTAATTTTCCATAGTCAAAGCATGTGAAGGATTGTCATTGTAATAGCAACTGCTGATGCTATTACCATTACTGTGGCTATCTACCAACGCTAGGACATAACTATCCAAGTATCTATCCTTGCACCTAATGCACCTTTTCTTGTCTATATCTCAACACTGCTTTCTCAAATGTCATTGTCTTAGTGGCCTACATATCTGCTTCGATAAAAAGGGTCTCTTCCCTTTATTGGGCTGACTTGAACTACCCATGTCCAAGTCTCTGTGATCAACCCTAGTCCTAAGAGAATCCCTCTCTAGCATAGAGGTTGTGTCTGCTGCCTCTACCACCAATGTAAAATACATTAAAATCACGCAATTTCTCTATCCAAGTGTCTACATATCACAATCTATCTACAACCTCCTTACCCATGGAAAAGGAGTTAGGGAGAAGTCTCCTCAACTGTGTAAACTGGTTCAATACCATTGAACCGTCTACTTTCTCTGTTCTAAAGTAGCAAACTCTCTTTGTATCACCAGTTGCCCATAAGGCAAAGATACTGATCATTATAGATAAAAGTCTTAATAATGGAGGAACAGTTCCTCTCAAACGACCAGCATTAGAATCCTCATAATTACATTTTAGTGTCTTGACCTCCACCATTTCATTTTCTTTAATTAATGAACTATTTCATGGTCATCTCAATTAAATCATTTCTAACTCTACCAATCTCACATCCAATGAAATTAGCCTTTTATAATAAATTTCGTTAGTTGTTAGAAACCACAATATCATCACTATCAGTGTTGAATGTAATTCATTTATAATCATTTTCATCTTAACTCATTCACTTCATCCGTCTCTTAGTAGGTGATTCATTACATGATCATCACTATATAATAATTATTCTTATAAAATAGTTACCATAACCTCCAGGCGCTATGCAGCTCCAAATAATGACTAAAACCCTCAAAATAATTTATAAGCATTCACTTCTCACTGATAACGGGCTATCAGTGTTTCTATATACAAAAGAACTCATTAATTTTCATCTCATAAATTTGATAATTCATCCATAATGACATTAGAATCTTATTTCATCAAATTTTCAATGATTTTCACCATACTACACTTTATTCATCAAATGAATCCACCAATATTTTAGATTAATACAATACTTCTCTAAACTTTCTCGATTTTTCTCATTAATTGCAGTCATTTCTAATCCTTCATCATTATTATCATACTATTATTATAACAATAGTTGTTAGCCATTTTTGAAAGTTTATTCACACCATCCAAGTTAGAACTTGAATTCTCAAAAACAATCCACATGAATATATCTTCTATCATATAATAAGGTTCTCATTAGAGATACCAGTTATATTCTTTAGTCTGATCCGTTGCTCTAATAATCATGCACTTTCCATAAAATGTGCTTTCTTGTACTCATACAAGGATTTAAAGTCTCATATTCTCTAAGAAAAATCTACTAATCTTCATGGTGGCATCAATTTCACAATCATCAACATCCCCCATATGAGTTATCTTTGTAACTCATATTTATGTAATCATCTCACTCAATGGATTGTATGTGACTTTTGGACTTGTTAGAATGGTTGTGATGGAGTAGAATGGGCTCTGATACCAAACTGTGACACCCCAGGTTTTACACAACATATAAACACCAATTTTTAAAAAGTCAGGATTGTTATTTTACAGCATTGATTTTAAAATCGATTGAAAATGAAAAATCAAATAATAAGTGTTCATTTCAAAACCCCGGGAGTCATGCAACCACAAAATCACAGATTTAACAGTGAAATGATGTTCCCATTTCTACCAAAAATCTGACAGTCTCCTTTATACTTTGGACCATCGCATGTAACACATGTGATACAACAACACATGATATACAATAAACATAAATACACAACCTGGGAGACTCAGTCTCCATATCCATCCATCAGATAAATTACAAATTTCAATAAAACCATATACCTCAACGGCAAAGTAAAAAAATCAAAGAGATAACAACATTGCCCAAGGTCTATCCATGCACTGCCATCACATCCAACATAGATACACTCATACATCCAAGTCACATTGTAAACCATACACATATACAGTCCATAAATAACAACCGAGAAAAGGTTTTGAACAATCCATGTCCATTTCTAAAATCTCCTCTATGCATTACTGAAGGCTACTAATGCCCTCACTACTCTGTCAGGATGTTAAACCTGCTATTTCTCTCTGTATTTGAGGCATTGCAAAAACATCACAATGCCTCAGCAAGCTATGCTTGTGTAGCTAATGACAATAATAATAAATTCTCATGATATTTGGCATAAAATGAACAGTTTATGAAACCAAGCATAGGGCATGCAACATCAACTTTCCCAATGAAAATAGCTATATTATAATCTCGATAATGAGAGAAAATAATGATGGTATAGAGCATAAATGATATGAAAAATCAATTAAATCATTGTGCTATAGCAAAGGCATCAATGCTTAAGGCTGTAAAAAACATAGCAATGCACCTATGCCACAAGTGTTTTTTCAAAAACATACCAAATCAATTAAGCTTCTAAGCTCATAAATATGCCAAAGCCACTTCACAATAGAGCATATAAACCTCAGAGAATAAATCAATGAATGTGTGAGTCATCATCAAGGGCACCCTCACATGCGGTCCCAAGAGTGTAAAAAAATATCTATAATGTGTCAAATACTTTAGAAATATCTCAATGAATATACACATCATTAACAAGGGACACCCCACCACTTGGGTCCCACAAGTGTACCACACACTAGTATATCAGGTCATGAGTACTCATACCACTCCCCCACACTTGCTCCTTTCGAGGCTGTCCATGGCACAATCACCCCTCAGGATGCATCGTCACACCGTGGGTATACAGGAAATATATATCTTGGTGCGCTCTTTGCGCAATATGAAAAACCCAATCATCAACAAGTGTATAGATTGTTATGCTGAAATGGTAACCAACTCTCGGGTCTACCAACTACCACTACCCGCTGACACCAAATGGGAAACTAAGTGTCTGCCATACATGAGGGCTAGTCAGATGCATAGTGTGGACTACCCATGATACCACTCCCTACGCAATTTTCCCATCAATGAGGTAGGTATCTAATCATCTCATAAAGTTAGAGGGTAGGTGGATAGCCCCACAACCCTCCTAGCATAGCATCCATCGAGCAGAAACACCTATCATAAATCCATGAAAATACGAAAATGACATATCTCATGTAGATAAAATGGATACAAAATCTTCTAGTAAAATAATGAAAACCAGGAGCACTTGTGGCTTGCCATCCTAAGGCCCTGCCTCAATATGCCATAGTAAACATAATCACTATCAAATCATGCATCCATGAATAAATACTAATCTATGAAATCATGTGCATGTACATTATTAGTAAATAAACTTAATATCTCAACATGAAATTGTGGTATAATAGTAATACATGCCATGTATGTATGAGATTTAAAAATAGAAACATGCCCATTATTAATTGTCATCACCTACCTCAGATAAAGAACAACTCGCCTGTACCTCTCTAATTAGTCAAAATCTAGTCTAGCTCAATCTACCTCAATTCCATTACTTGGATACACATCACATCTAGGTCATACTTAGAATCCAAGTTATCTAAGTTGGATTCTTAATTAAAAAATAATATTATATATTTTTATCTCAATATATAGTGTTTTAATACAATCCAATGGTTCATAGCCGTGGAATCTTAACATAGGCCAGGCTCAGTTAGTTGATAATCCAAATTATGCTAATTTGGGCCCACTAATAGCCATCGAGTTCCTCTCCTACTTATGTCATAATGTATAACAAGCTATCATACTCAGATCAAGTCAATCCCAGATAACTTATCATTTAATTAGCTAATTAGACATTATTATATGTAGTTCATGCACAATCTTATCTAATTACCACCAAATCAACCAATCAAATGATTAGGATGGTGATCTTACCTCATGTAAATCCATCTGAAGGATATATAGCTGTCCTTGCCACTGGATCATCAATTGATCACCTTGAAAGTGCCTGATCAAAGATATCCATATTGATATGGTTACAATTCTCCACGTGATCATCCCAGATCAAAGAATAAATTAGTAATTCTAATCATATAATCGCAATAATTCATCTAAGTGGTATGGATCATCCTACTTGATCCAATTTCACACCTAAATAATTGATCGATCTCAACCATTGATCAAAATTGGCTAGATCATCTCACAAACGCCCTAGATCTAATATATCTCACATGGATCTTGATCTACATGTCACAAAGGTCGCAATGGATGATTCGAATCTAACAAATCTCACATCATGAATTACTAATCTAACTCACATCCAAATTGGACGGTCAGATGTTCCCTAATCAATGATCTAACCATTCCATGGTGTAGATCATGCTAAAATATGCATAGGGCATGTTGCTCACTAAATTTCACCAAGTCACCAGTGTTGATCAGCCGTCACTAGAGAAGGCAACCTGCACGGTCAATGCTGGTGGCCCATTTGTTAATGGATCACGAAATTATCAAAAGGGAATGTATATCTGAGTCTCACCTTCACTCCTCTAAAATTTGGTGGAGGTTTGACTTCATTTGATGCCGAAAAAATGCCAAAAATGGGCGTCGGTTGTTGGATTTTTGCCATTCACAGGTGTCATCTTCTATAGCCAGATTCTCCCTTGTTAATTGCCTGATTGCCATGCTTCTTAAGGGATTTTCATTGCACGATCATGCTAAAGAGAATGATTAGCTCAGATCATAGATCCTAGTCGTTGTCGTCTTCAGTGGCTCCTTGCAGTCTGAAAACCCTAAAAATGAAAATTTTCACCCTTGCTAGCATCGCATGCCATTCCTGGTGGCCAGCCCATGTGGGAACTCTCCCTTTCTCCTCTTCCCCTTTCTCTCTGTTTCGGGTCAGCATCAAGTGATAGTCATCAACTGTCACCTATCAAAAGACAAAAGAGGGGGCGGGGGTGTTGGTTCCGCTAGCAAAATAGAACCTCCCTTTTATAAATGTTTGTTTTTTCCTTTTTTATTACCAAAATGCCCTCCATGTTCAAATCATCATATCTTCTCCATCCGAACTCCGATTTTAGTGTTCCTTATACTATTGGATTCATCTCGACTTGTACATTCCAAATATGATGGTTTCAAATTCCAATTTTGATCTTTCAGAGGGGTCATTTCCATAGAATTCCATTTCCAAATAATAAAATTCCTAATTTTATTTCCATTAAAAACATAATATAATACACTAAAATTGACCCAAAATTGAGGATCATACACATAATTAATAGTAAATAGTCATCAGTAAGAGAGTTCAAGAAACCACTTTTGCTCAAGCCACCTCTGCTTAATTCCACTTTTTCATCTCCATGCTCTAATTTGTGATTTTTAATAAGTTAAAAAGCATGTGAATCGTGCTCTTCTTTGCAAGTGGTAATGGTGCTATGGAAATGATGAGAATTTACTTTGGAGGCCACTCACTAAAGAAAGATGCGAATTATGTGAATTTTTATTATATCGCAAATGCATAGGTCCACTCTAGCATAGACACAGCAAATACAAGTAGATCCCATAGAGACCATATACTTAACATATTCAATTAAATTCTTAGTTATCTTACTCTAACCTAGCCAATGATTAAGGAAAGCAAGGAAATAAAGTATTAAATTAAAGTAAGGAAACTAACTAAAAACTATTTTCATTAATTTAAACCAATTACAATGAACTTGAGTAAAATAAATAAAGGAATAACATAAAACAAAGTAAATAAAATAAACTCCCTTGAAGTGACCATTGTAGGATTCCTTAGTTGTGTCACTCAACTAGGATAAAACTATTTTCATTAATTTTAACCGATTACAATGAACTTGAGTAAAATAAATAAAGGAATAACATAAAACAAAGTAAATAAAGTAAACTCCCTTGAAGTGACCATTGTAGGATTCCTTAGATGTGTCACTCAACTAGGATCTTTACGTGTTCCTTATTTTTCAAGGCTTGAATTTCGTTTTACAGCTCTCTCTGTTATGCTACTCGATAAGGGCTTGTACACTTCTTTTCAACCCAAAGTATGCTAATTTACAACCAAGCAAGCCTCATCTATATGACTCCATTTACTTATTTAGGCACATCAAGTGTAGCTAGCAGGCAAAGAGACCAATCACCCTAGCATGCCACTCACCCAAAGAAAACCTCAAGCTAAAACCACTTTTAGGAGGAAGAGACCTTAGTTGCCATTGAAAGAGCCACAAGGATTTCTCTTCTTTTCCTTATCAAATTGTTCCCAAAACCTTGAGGAAAAGAAAGGAGGTTGGTGTGTGGAATGGAAGAGGAGGGTGGAGAGTATAAGCCTAACGATGGATGCGTGTAGGTGAGATAGTGGTGGGTGTGTGCAAGGTTAATTAGAGAGGTGTGGAAGAGAGATGGCTCGGGTGGTGGAAGGCTATGCTTAGAATGGAGTGGGAACATGTAGGAGAAAGAGTGGAATATGGGAGATGTGTACAAAGGGAAGTGCATGCAAGGATATGCCTACAAAAGAAATAGTGGAAGGTAAGTGAGTGGAAGACAAGGATGGAAGGGGGCATGTAGATCTTAGGAAAGATGAGATGTGTAAGTGTGAGGGTGAAGAGGCAAGCAAGAGAAAATGGTGCCAAGGAAGCATGCGTGCAAGGGCTAAGGATAGAACGTGTGTAAGTGAGAGTGTGGATGTGTGGAAGTGAAGTGAAAGGAATGAGGGAAAAGATGGGAGATGAAGGAGGGATGGGGGAAATAATGGTAGGTTGAGACTCTTACCTCTTCCCTTTGTGGTGGATGATTGGATCTATGGGAGAGATGTTGAGAGTGATCTCTCTCCCTCTATTTCTCCAAGTTTTAATTTTAAGATGTAGGGAAAAGTAAGAGAGCTTTTTCTTTCTTTCTCACCTCTATTTATAGTTTTCTAAGGATGAAACCCTAGAAGGTGAATGGTTAAGATAATAAGGATGAAAGAGCATAGAATGGTTGAGATGGAATGAAGGTTAGGAGAGCAAGGAAAGAAGGGAGTGTGGAGTGCAATGGAGTAAGGGTATGGAATGTGGGATTATGTTGTAAGGAGATTTGGATGAGGATAGATAGGATAGAAGGAAAGAAATATGGGTGGAAGGGAAGGAGATTGAGGTGATTGGAAAGAAGATAATCTAAGAAGGGAAGAGATAAAAGGGAAAGGGAGAAAATAAAGGAAGTGGTGTGGGAAATGGAAAGGAATGGGGGAGGAGGCATGGAATTCTATGGGAGTGTGGTGAAAGTTCACAAAGTATGAAAGAAAGGTGGATCATTGAATAGAAATGGATGGTGAAGATCTTTCCTCCTAAGGGTTTTGCTTTGAATTCTTAGGAAGTGGATGGTGGTTAGGATTTGTAGCTTTCATTTGCATCATTCTTGTCCATTGGATCATGCTTCACCTTAGCTTGAATGGATGAGATTCTATTGAGGTTTCCTTTTCCTTATTTACATAGATCTCTTTTCTAACTCATTTTCTCTCCACCATTGGATTCGCATGCCATAGAGTGAATGAATTAGATTCCGTTGAGATTTCCTTATCCACTCTCTTATGTGAAAATGTGTAATAAAGGGGCATACACTTGCTTGCATGGGAAATTTTTCCGACTCCTTTGGCGGTGCCCTCTTTTGGTTGAGTAGGAGACAGAATGAATGGAATTTGTCTCATGTGGGCCTTGATCTATGACTTGTTTTGTTTTAGAAAAAGCTTTCAATGTATGTGTATCCAATATATGTGATTTGACCTTCCCTTAAAAGCTTCCCAAGGTAGTAGATAGCTTTCATACATGCATGGGAAGTTTTTCGCCTTTACTTTTGATAAGAACAGCCTCTTAATATGGATAAGTATAGCAATGCTTTAGGGCTTCTGGCTGTTGTTACTTTGATAAAAGCACCCCCATAACATTATGATTCACCCAGACTTTGTATTTGGCATGTGAGACCATGATGTTGCTTGGATAGTGGTTGTGCTCTTTTCTAGCACTTTTGTTGCTAAAATATCATTTTTTTAGTCATACACTAATCCTGCAACATGTGAAAAAAACCTTAATCAGTGATATTTAAGTAAATTTTAGGGTTAGAAACTGCTAAATATAGGGATATGTCATATTTCTAAGTATATCAAATAGTATTGGACTTAGATTTAGCTAATCCTCAAGCAAAACTACAAAATACAAAATAAGAAATCTAAAAAAAAATCCTAACCACTTTCATAGGTGTTGTAGTTTGCATTTAACATATGCAAAAGACCTTTAAACCTCTAAGTTAACCCTGGTCGATAAGTTATAGTCTCATAAGGGTTCTAGAAATAATACTCATAAACATTCTAAAACTTTTATGAAAGTCCTTTATTTTTCTAAGAGAATTTTCTTTCATTCAGCTTTCATTAAACTCATAACTTTAGCATGCTGTTAAAAATGAACAACATTTCAAAATCCTACCCTTCAGCTAAAGATATTCCACTACTAATTAAGCCTCAAAGTGTAAGTGTGCATTTAGCCAATATATACACAATTATCAGTTTTCAAGTAAACTATAACCTAAATTACCATACAAAAGTATCTTTTGACTTCAAATCTCACAGGATATACTTGAACTCAAAAGGAAGTCACTTATATATGCAAGTTGAATAATATATATATATAATATTAAAGCGAAATTCTTACATATTTCATACCGAGGAATGATAACTTAGAAATAATCTGATGATGGTTTCATAGAAGGATATCAACTATTAAAAAAAATGCTTTACTCTACCAAAATAACTATTCATTTAGAGCCACATCTAAGTCATACTCTTCCTAAGATCAACCTGTACTTGTAATAGGATGAAACATGGGCTTAAGAAAGGGTAAACAAAGCTATTTTGAAAAATATGTAAACATCTTCTACTAAGTATTCTCAAACTTCTTTTCAACCCATGAGAATGAACATTCTTCTTTTCATTGGCTATCTTTCTTCGTCTTTTTTCAAATCTTCTTTCTTTTATTTTTTCACTAAATAGCCTTTTTGGATTATTTTTCTTTTTAGTCTTTGATGTTCATATCTTGAATTGCATTGTTCATACTTTTTCTTAAGATATTCCTCAAGCATATCTACATATGCCCAAAACAATGGGTAATGGCCAACAAAGAAAAGGCTTAATATGAAGGCTCAAAGGGTTAACTAGCAAAAATAAATCAAGGAATGCTAAAGGCTATGGGTTAATCAAAGATGGCCACTATAATTTCCTAGGCTTCATGTGACTCAAAAATGACCATAACTCAAGCGATATATGGTAAGGTCTTTCTAATATTATTTCCTAACAAATGATCAAAACAAAGAATAGTGAGACCAATTAGAATTAAGGTCTGTTGAAGAAAATTTTAAAATTTAAATATAACCCTCAACAAGAAAGTTTGGTTCTAAACTCACATGGGTTATAAATCTCTATAGATCTTCTTCAAGATCTCTAAGTTATACTTGCTCTTCAACTTAAACTATACACTGGCACTTAGCATGCATGCCTCGGTCTTATGACCATTCCAAAGGTGCCTACTCTAGGTCTTACTATTGCCCTAGGTGCACATGCCTCTAGGTCTTACTTTACTCATAGAGCACTTGACAAAGCCAATCAAAATCGCATTTCCAGGACCTGCACCTACTCAGAGAGTGCCTACCTAAACATTGATGAAAATCATAACAGTAAGGGCTTGAAGCCGCTCCTAGTGAACTTGTATAAAGCTTTAATAAAAACCAAAATCATCTAGGCTTATGGTTACTCATAGAGTACTTGTCTAAAAATACCTATGGAAATCCACATATCCAATAGCGACGCATAGAGTGCATGACTGAAAATATCAATGAATACCAAATTAAAATACTACATGTAAGGTACTTCAACACCATGTGTGAAAATAGTCATTCTTCCTTGTTTATAATGCTCGAAGTCATCAAGATGCCGATAGACTTAATATACCGTAGTTTATGTACAACTTAAGTTGTAATCTTTGTCAAAAATATGTCATTAAGAAATCCTTAGAATAAGGTAACAGTTGAATTATCTCTCTTGAGTATAAATATAGCACCATCCATATAAACATGATTAAGACCCTTGGATTTTAATAAAATGGCTTTCCTTTATATCCATCAATCTATTGAGTTTAATCATAAAGTTATTTTTATCACTTCTAAAATTTATAGGGCTTTCGACTTTCTTAGTATTAATATTCAACCTATCCTTTAAAGTTTAAAGTCTAGGATAGTTAGTAAACTCTAGTCACCTAAATTAGTTCCAAAACATCCTTCCTACTAATAAAGGCTATCCATATCATGGTGATTTCCTTACTTACAATGTTACAATTTTTATTTTGTACATTTGGCCTCATTTCAATGAACATCCAAGATTTAAGGTTATGTGGAAACAAAACTAAATTAAGTTATGTTACATATGTATTAAGAAGGATCAACAAGGTCCTAAATGCAAAAACAATAGTGGGGATTATACTATCATCCAATGTCATACAAATTAGAATCTTTTGTATCTATTCATATAATATAGTAATCTTATAAGGGTTAAGTTTTATCATTTCAATTATATCTAAAAAGTCTAAACCAACCCAAAATAGTAAGTAAGCACTTTTCATTATCCTTGTAAAACAACAATAAGCACCTCTATTTTAGTGTTACCGATAAGGTGAGACTGATTCAGAGGTGACTAATGGCTGCACGTAGCTGGCGGAATAGCTATGCAAATTTGAGGAGAAGAGATTTGGAGTTTTAGGTTAAGGACCACGTCTTTCTGAAGGTATCTCCAACCAAAGGTGTAATGAGATTTGGGTGAAAGGTAAGTTGAGCCATAAATTTGTGGGATTGTTTGAGATACTTGAGAGAGTCAGCAAAGTGGCCTACAAATTAACACTACCTCCCTCTCCATCAGAGGTGCATGGCATATTTCATGTTTCTATACTAAGAAAATACATTCCAGACCCTACTCACATCCTAGATCGAGCGCTAGCTAACCTTCATCTTGACTTCACATTTCAAGAGTAGCTAGTATGGATCCTTGATAGGAAGGAGAAGACCTTACGAACTAAGATGATTTCCCTTGTTAAGGTTCTATGGCAGCATCACACATATGAGGAGGCTACATGAGAGCTTGAGGATGACATGAAGCAACATTTCACAGAGCTATTTTGACTTGGTTACAATTACCTACACAATTTCTGGGATGAATTTTTTTGTAGGGGGAGAGTGTGATATATGTAAATATCCCTTTACAATGAATAAACAAAAAAAAAATACAAAAAATGGGGTAATTTTTTCTTTTATTTTTGCACTGATTTCACATCTTCTTAACACCCCTTACTAATAGCTATCAACAAAACAACTTAATTAGATGATATTTTAGAATGTGAAATAATATGAAGGGACATTAAGAATGTAATATCACAGAGTTGAAAGTGCAAAGCTAATCAATGGATGGATCGGATCATCAAGGTTCCATCAATAGATACCTATTCAATCAAGAATTTTTTATTTTTTTTCATTTATCGATAGTCAACGGTAAAAGAGACACCATAGATAGTGTATTAGCATGCCAATCAACTTCAAGGGATAAGATATTGATGATAGTTAGAGGTTAAATAGGAAGTCTTGTTAGTTGAGTACAATTGTAATTATGATATTATGTAATTATGAGGAGGTGGGTCATTTGCTTAATGGGGAACCAGCCACCACGTGATATGCACGTGGGAGTGTAGCTGGTTCCACTTTGTGAACACTTGGCCACCAAAAGAATTAAGTAAGATATAAAGGTTAAAGGTATGGGCTGAATTGAAAGTTCGTCCAGCCCATACGTAGTAGAACATTGGAAACATACGAAGGGGAAAATTGGGATAAGCTACAGTAGAAGGCTAGGGAAATCAGAGAAGAGAGAATTAAGGGAGGTGAGGAGGAAGGCCAGAGGAGAGATAAGTAAGGAACTAGAGAGAAAAATATGTCAGGCAGTAAGAATCTCTGGGCATTGGGAGCTGGCTGTGAAGAACTCAACTTCCAGTCAAGAAAGGGAATGACCTTGGAAGCTAAATCCTAAGTAGGGGAAATGGGAGTGGCTCTAATGTTTTCCATGTCCAAGATTTCAAACATGTTAGCTATTTGGTAGGAAATTTTCCTTTGGTTTTGATCAGGTTTTCATGAGTATAAGACAGCATGCGTCTATTTTTCTTTGGGTAGATATATGCATCAAAGTTTATGATTTTTGTTTTCCAAAAAGTTATGCATGATATACCTTATTCGTTAGTGAATGATGTGTTATGTGTTTTGTGATGGGATTTTTTATATAGGGATTAAGCTTGCATGAAGCTGAATCATGTTCCTGGAAATTCAACAACTTGTAACATTTGATCAAAGAGCATAGTCCTAGTTATGACGATACCGTGGCTCTTGATTTACATGGGGTATTTGGGTAGGATGGATGTGAAAATTTTAAAAGTTTTTGCTTCCCATAGATCTTGTTATTAACGGGATATCAAACTGAGAAATCATCATTGAAGAATCTGAAATAAACACTTTTACATGTTTTGGTTATCAATTTAAATTCTTTACTAGAAACCATGGACCAAACATAATGTTGAATGAGAAATGTGTTGATTAGATTACCGCTACAGTTTTCTGCAGGTAACAGGCAGTATCCTTTAACACTTCATTATCAAAAACAGGAATTTCGAAGGTGAGTGGGAATTACCATCTTCTAACACTATACTCACTACTGGATCAGGTACGGAATGAGTGGATAAGATTAAAAAAATTTCAGTTGATGGTACTAGGTTGTAGATTCATAGAGGAGTTCAAGAACTGTTACGTTTGGTAGGGAATTTTGTCTAGAATTAATAAGTATTTGAGGCATCCAATGCAAGGATTTGAACTTTAAATCTAATTACTGTCACTAGGAAATTTGAAATTCAAAGAAGTTTATTTGTTATTGGATTTAAATTGCATGGAAAATATAAAATGGTTACCTATGTAATAAAGCCAGAAACTAATGTAGTTTCCATAGAACTTGGAATATGATGAATGTAATTTAATTACTATGTTGAAAAACACTTAGCTACTACTCTAGAAAGATTTTGTGTGATTTCAAGGTAAATGTAACTTATCAACTTAAGGTTTCTAACCTGTAACCATAGCTGAGAAATAATAAAACCAAAGGGTGAGGCTTTGACCACCAAAAAGATAGAAGTAATCACCTTATTGGCAACATTAAAATAGAGGTGCTTATCGTTGTTTTACAATGATCTTGAAAAGTGCTTAATTGCTATTTTGGATTGGCTTAGACTTTTTAGATATAGCTGGAACAATAAAACTTAACCTCTATAAGATGTACAACATTATATCAATACACACAAAAGATTCTTAAGTTGTATGACATTGGATGATAGTATAATCCCCACTATTGTTTTTGCATTTAGGACCTTGTTGATCCTTCTTAAAGCATAAGTAACATAACTTAATGAAGTTTTGTCCCACATAATCTTAAATCTTGGATGTTCATTGAAATGTGGTCAAATGTACAAAATAAAAATTATAGCACTTCAAGTAAGGAAATCACCATGATATGGACAGCTTCTATTAGTAGGAAGAATATTCTGACACTAACTTAAGTGACTAGAGTTTAGTAAATATCTGGGACTTTAAACTTCAAAGGATAGGTTGAATATTAATAATAAGAAAGTCAAAAGACCTATAAAGTCAAGAAATGATAAAATAACTTCATGACTCAACTCAATAGATTAGATGGACATAAAGGAAAACCATTCTATTAAAATCCAAAGGCCTTAATCATGGTTATATGGATAGCGCTATACTTATACTTAAGGGAGATAATTCAACCATTACCTTATGCTAAGGATTTCATAAAATGGCACTTAAAAGCTATGAAAATAGCCTAGAGAAATGATAGGTCAACATAGTTTGGACAAATATTACAAATGAAGTTGTACATATACTACAATATGTTGAGTCTAAGGGCGTCTTGATAACTTCAAGCCTTATAAACAAGGAAGGATGACTGTTTTTACTTATGGCATCGAAGTACCTTAAAAGTAGTACTTCAATTTGGTATTCATTGATATTTTTAGGCATGCACTCTATGTGTTGCTATAAATCCTGGATATGTGGATTTCCATTGGTATTTTTAGGCAAGTACTCTACAAGTAGCTATAAGTCCTGATGGGTCTAGTTTTTATTGATACTTTAGGCAAGCTCACCGTGAGAGGCTGTAAGCCCTTATTATTATAATTTCATTGATATTTAGGCAGGTACTCTCTAAGTAGGTGCAAGTCCTGGAAATGTAGTTTTGATCAGTTTTGGAAGGTACTCTATGAGTACCATAAGGCTTGGAGGCATGTGCGCCTAGGGCGGCAATAAGACCTAAAGACAGGCACCTCTGGGATGCCTGTAAGACCAAGGCACACATGCTACGCACCACTATAAGTCCTAGAAACACAATGTTGGGAGGGGCGATTGGCCAATGACCTCTAAGGTGATATTGATACTAACCTACGATGGAGATGGCATGCAGTAGAAGTTAGCTTCTCATGAGAAAGTACTCTGAAAGGGTAGCCCCCATGATGTCAAATGAGGAAGTCACTTGGGGCGATGGTATGGCCCTATGATCTTAGGAGTCTGGGTTTTGGTTTGGGCATGTTAGGCATGTTGGTCACTCTCGAGAGTTTATACCACTTTATGTTCATGATGACAGAACTCTATGCCATCATAGTTATTTGATTGATCAATTCTCCATTGCGATGTGGGTTTAGATTTCATATGGATGGAGCATTATGCACATGATTTATTTGAATACTGAGAGTTTTTGCTAGAATGCTTATTTTTGGATCTTTTAAACTACACATGACTTACGCTTAGCAGTTTCCTAGCTTGGGCTCATATATATATATATAAAAACACACACACATATTGTTTATACTTATGTATATTGCTTGCCAAGTTTTATTTGGCTGGATTACATTAGGGTTATTCCTAGTGAGTTGTTGTTTTTGCTCACCCCATGCAACCATCATTTCAGGCGACACCCCAAAGAGTTTGAGAGCAAGGGATATGAGGAAAGCAAAGGTGCCAGGCATAGCATAGATGTCAAATGAAGATGCTTTTGTAACTTATTAGATTTCTTTTTAAGGATCCATTTTGATTAGTATGTAACTTAATTTTGTTAACACATGGGATGGATTGTAGAACTCTATTATGGGCTATTTTAATTGTCTTAATGGCATGTTTGACTCTATTTGTGGCATGTGTCTCTAACCACCATTAGGTCAGAAAATCAATATTTTACATATATGTGGAGGTTTGACAATAAACTTAGTACTGCATAGAGGCCCTTCTCAAAAACTAGTACGTATTATCACACTATCAATTTTTCAAAAAAACAAGAAATTTCTATTGTTTTTCAAATAAAAATTAAATGTTTTAAAAAAAAGCACAATGTTACAGATTTTTAACTATGGCACTCCAAGTTTTCAAAATACATTTTAAATATTATTTAGAAATTTGGAATATCCCTCGTTGGAAATTCTTTTCAAAAAAAAAACAGCAGAAATTTTTGTTTCATTGGAAAGTATTTCTGAAAATTCCCAGTGTCCTTCCTTACACAAACATAAGAATTTTATGGTTAAATGAATGTCTCATTCTTACTAAAAATTTGAAAGAGTTTCCTTTAACGCATGCATGCAAAACCCCTGATAGATACAAATAGATTTTCATATTTGAAAATGAATAACAAATCTTAATCATAATCTAGAACCTCTAGTCACAACTATGTCACGACCCAATTTGCACTAAATAGAAATAAGCCCACAACATCAAGCTAATATACATTCACATTATTTGATAAATCATAAATCAATTCTTGAGTGGTAATGCTCACCCTTCAGATATTGAAATTCCAATCTTTTGTAATTTCAAATTCCATTGTTTGCTTTCACGTTCACACTCGACCTGTACACCGCTCCATTCTAATTTTTTGAGTATGAGATATTGTAAAACAAATTGCAATTTCTTAGCAAGCTTGTACTTGTGTAGGTGAAAAAAGTCGCTACTTTGGCATACAGTTCATGATTTACAAAATCAATATATATATATATATATTGATAATTTATCATATTTAAACAAAACTGATGATGTTTCAAAGTAATTGTTCACGTTAAAATTAAAAGTACTCAAATCATACATCCATGAAACTAGTTTACATGTATAAACAAGTATAATTAATGAATCATTAAACTTTCATGATTTTCAAAGATATCATTGCCTTATCTTTTCATGAGGATTCAAGCATTGTATACCATTTTATTTTGTCAAGTATTTAGTCATGTTAAGATCATTTTCCATGCATGAACACAAAATCATTCTAAATTTATCCATAACATAGTCTTTTGAGATCGTTTATTATGCATGATCATTTAGAATATATATGACTATTTGTGTAACAATTATTTTGAGTTTAGTTTTTTCAGAGAAAACTTTGGTAAGAGGATGAACTATTTGTATACAAATATATTCAAAAAATCCAAATTTTCATCCTTGTAAAGAAGCTTTTCATAAGTTTTTTAAAAAATAATAATAATTTTCAAAGAAATAAAGAAAATACTTAAAAAATAATTAAAATGACTTTGTTCACATCAAATTTGAAAGACCCTACCCCTATACTTAAATTAAACATTGCCCCTATTATTTTAAAATAAAAGCATGGACAAAGAAAATAACTAAGTGGAGAGAGAAGGGTTAGAAGGATAGTACCTGCACTTCAATGATGGTGCATGGATTTGTTGATGTGGCTAATTATGAAAAATATACAATGCCTGCAAAAATGCAACTAAATGACACTTAACTTAAACTAACTAATATCTTAAACCCAGTATTATATTAAGAAGGAAAGAGTTTTTAGAATAACTCACTCGAGATTTAGAATTTCATGCTAATCAATGTACATTCTACAGCCCACGATTTTTGGTGGAGATAACAACATAGCATGGTGGACTACCATGAACAAAAATATTTTGGGAAGAAATCGATGTGATTTGTCCCAAGAACTGTTGACATGGGTACATGTGATGTTAGCATCAAATGGCTAAAAAGTTACCTCCTCTTTTATATCTTCCTAAAGGTCAAGGTTAAGCTCACTCTACATCTCCCTAAAGGGTTTTTCATTTTCATCTTAAGGTAGAGAAATAATGGGGCTTATACTCTTTATCATCTTTTGTCACCTTGGAGCTTGTCGATGTTTTGCTGAAACATCAATGGATACTCCTTATTCTTTATTAGAATTTGGGGAATGGGTAACAAGTAAGGGATCAAATGGACCAATACTATCATAGTGTGCATTTCTAGGATAGGTGTTAGGTTCAAATCAGGTGATTTTTCAATAATTAGTTCAAATATAATCTCATGAAATAGAGGGGGTTCCACTCAAGATTTTCACTTGGAAGTGTCCATTAATACTGCAGTATGGAGTAAATTATTCACTTCGTCAATAGAGCTATCGATGTCAAAATCAAAATCAAAATGAGCTAGACATGCCCCAAGAGGATCAATGATGGAGGGTGATAGGAACGGTAGACTCTCAATCATATTAACTTCAAAAGGACTTTAAGAGTGTGGTTGTTCATTATTAAGAACATTCAGCTTAATGTCCACATTCCTAAAGGACAACTTCATGGTACTATCCCTATAGTTAATAATTGCATTGGCCAAGAACAACCTTCCCAAGATGATTGGAATTTGACTACCTAGGCTTGCTATAGGCTGTGTAACTAAGACTACAAAGTCTATTGGAAATAAAAGCTTCGACCTAAACTAGTACATCTTCAACCACACCATAAGAAATTTTAACTGATCTATCTATTAATTGTAGTGTGGTGCTAGTCTTTTCATCTTGCCTAAACCTAATTTCTTATATACAGCATAAGGCCAAAACTTAACAATCGACCCCAAATCAAGTAGAGCCATATCAATTTATGTTCTCCAATCACACATAATATAGTGGGACACCTTGGATCTCTATATTTTGGTGGATTTTTGTGTTGTATGATTGAGCTTGCATGTTCTACAATAAATACTTTCTTCTGCACCTCAAGTTTTCTCTCATGTGTAGAAGCTTTTCAAAATTTTGGCATAAGAAGGTATATCCTAGATGACATTGAATAATGAAATGTTTCTATTAACCTGTTCAAGCACATTTATTAACTTATCAAAATTAGTAGTTCGAGGTGGTTGATACTTCTCTTTTTTCTTTCGATTCTTTTCAAGGCTCTCATTTTCCTCAACTTGCTTATTTCCTTAGTCAGATTAACATGATCTATTAGTTTACCATTCCTACGGGTAGTTATGGATTGGGTCTTTTCATGAAATGTCTTATTAGTAGTTGTGTCAATTGTACACTAGCCCTTAGGGTTCGACATAGTCTGATTAGGAAATTACTCTTTTCCCTTTCGATGAGTGCAATAGAAATTTGACCCATTTAGTATTCTAACATCACAATAGATTACAAGTTAGTCTAAAAGTTTGTGTAATATCATTTTGATAATATAATATACCTTGCATAAACAAAATATGGGTCTCTTCTAAAGATTGTTTCCTTTGCTATGGAGAAAACGGCTATGAAGATACATGTTTCTGTAGAACTATGGCTCTAGGGAAAAGTAGATTAGTGACGATCCCAGATCATCCACCTTGATGATTATTCTTCAAGCATGAGAAACTAGGATGCTTAGCCCATCTAGGATTGTAGGTCTTTTGATAGGGATTGTTGCTTCGATTTTTTAATGCATTCACTTTCAAAAAAAAAATAGGCTTAGTAGAGCTTGATGGTCATGAGGCAATAGGATGGGTTGAACTAGAGTAGATTGAACAAACCTCAGATTGAGGTTGTACTGAAGATCTGTTAGACAACATGAAAGCATCTAACCACTGAGTTAGATCATCTATTTTGTCCTATTTGTAGGCCATCATGTTAATTTTACTACATAAATCTAGAGTGACCCTATCTCATGTAAACTGTCTTTATTTGGGGGTGATAAATTTCTTTTCATTTTGGTAGAATAATCCAATTGCTAGGAGTTTTCTTAAAGTGATTCAAAGAAATTTCAAGTTGCCACAACACTCTTAGCAATGAAGCCCCAACACTTATTGCATATATCATATGTTGGTTCAGTGGGGTCAGACCTTCATAGAAATATTCAAAATATTTCCATTTTTCAAAGCCATGATGTGGGCATTATAATAGTAAGTCCTTCTGACATTCCCAATATTCATAGAAATGGTCTCCCTAATTTTGTTGGAAATTTATTACTTCTCACTTGAAGGTGTTGGTCTTATGGATTGAAAAATACTTATTCTGATATTTCCTGGATACTTAATCCCATGTGGTGATGGACCCTACTTCTAGAGAGTTGAGCCATACTTTAGATTTATTCTTATGAGAACAGTCTCAGCCTAATAGAGGTGTTGTGATTTTTAAGTTAAACTCACAAGTGCACAAATCAATTGTAGTAATTCATGCAAGGAGGTTGATCCCACAAGGAATCAAATGGATATGTGATTAGTGGTTCATTAAATTACTTTATCCTAGCCAAAGGTAGTGAGATTTTAGCCTAAACTAAGGAGTGAATTAACCATGGAAACATAACATAAATGAAAACTATAGAATATAGAAACATGCTAAAAGTAAACAAACATAAATTTGGAAATTTACCTAAACTAAGACTTACCTAAAATAAAATTAGAAACTTTTCTAAAACTAAAATTAGAACTTCCTAAAACTATTCTAACATGCAATAAAATTAACAATGATCAACCAAACTTAGTATACAACAAACTAAACATGCAACTAAAGAATATGGATGCATGAGGATGTGTATGATCTAACCATGGAAAATAAAGTAAACTAGAATGTATGAATTAAACATGAAAGGAAGTCTAAACTAAGATGAAACCAAGGCTAACATGAAATACATAAATGGCTGAATAAAACAAGCAAAAAGTTTAAGGAGAAACACTTCAAAATCATTTGCATGAACCATGGGTTTGTATGCATGGATTTTGAGTGTAGATCATGAGATATTCAAAAGCTATGAATTCTACATTTAAACACATGGAATCTATACTTAATAACAACATCTAAACAGATGTGAATAATAAAATTCAAAACCTATAAAATAGTCATAAGCATGGAGCAATTAACATTGAACATAAGATTTTATTGATTGAAGCAAAGTTACTACAAATGTTGTCTGCACTCTCCATGAAGTGTGTACCCCATTCCATGCTCAATTACAATACCCTTCTCAAACGGATACATCCATCACAAGTAAACTAGCCCACATAGTCTGAACTCATCAATGAGGTGCATTGTTAAGTGTACCATGATGTCAAAGAAGGGTGGTGGAAAGATTATCTCAAGCTCACATAAAGTTATCACTAGATGACCTTGAATTTCTTGTAATTTTGAAACATCCACCATCTTCTTGCACAAAGCATTAAAGAAGTAGCAAAATTTTGTAATAGCTCCCCTAACTTTGTTCGGTAACACTGAACATATTGCTACTGGTAGTAATTGTTACATCAATGCATGGTAATTGTGCGACTTCAACCCCAACAATTTTAGCACTTCCATGGAAACAATGTTTTTAAAGTTTGAAGAGTCGCAGCTAGGACTTTGAGCTGAAATAAGGTTTTACACATTATTCCCCTCTCCTCTATTGAGAGTAAAATTTTCCTTAAGCAGGTATGTTCTTCGACTGCCCCTATCCTCCGAGTGCAACCTCCTCTTCAAACCCATGTTAATGAGATCCATGCGAGCTGCAAATCCATCCTTTGTTTTTCTTGGGATATTAAGCAACGTACCAATCAAGTTTTCACACACATTCTTCTTAATGTGCATGACATAAAGCACATGGCATATATGCAGTGATTTCCAATATGGCAAACAAAAGAATATTGATTTCTTCTTCCAACAACTTCAACAATTACTTTCACCTACACTTTTACTTGATTTCTTGTTTCCCCACAAGACATTGAAGTTTTCATCTTGCTCCAATACTTGTCATCCTGTTAACATTTGTGGAGGTGTCCTAGTCTCTACACACCTATTAAATTCTCCCTTCTTAAAATGATATGGATGGTCTTTGCGCAACCATCTTATGTGCCCAAGGAATGCCATTTTTCTACCATATTTAAGTCATATAGGACATGTTTGACCACTGCAGATTGCACAAGCATTGTATCCCTTCATAGTGCATCCAGACAAATTACCGTACACAGGGAAATCGCTTACTGTCTACAACAATACAGCCTTTAGGGTGAATGAGTCTTTCTTGTATGCATCATATGCTTCAGCGCCTACGTCCCATAATGTCTCAAGATCATCAATCAAGGGAGACAAGTGCACGTCAATGTCATTTCCTAGCTAATTTGGACCCGATATCAACATAGTTAGCATCATGTACTTCCTCTTCATGCATAAAGATGGTGGAAGGTTGTAACCAACTAATATAACGGGCCAACAACTATACTTGCTACTCATAGAACCATAAGGATTAATCACATCTGCAGATAATGCTAGCTGTAGGTTTCTAGGTTCTTCACCAAAATTAGGCCACATGAAGTCTACGAGTTTCCATGCTAGACTATTTTTCGAATGGCGTGAAAAGGTATTAGCTACTTTGTCATTGGCATGCGACACCAATTTCTTTGTTATTTTTGTTATGCAAAACATTGTTTTGAACCTTGGAACATGGGGGAAGTATCATAGAACCTTTGTAAGAATGCTTGTAAATGTCTCAGTTGAATTCTTCTTTAACTTTCATCTTGACTATCCACAAGTTGGGCATGTAGTTTTATCCTTGTGCTCCTTCCTATACAAGATACAATCATTGGGACATGCATGTATCTTCTCATACTTCAATCCTAGTGCAGCCATGGTTTTCTTTGCCTCCCATGGGGACCTTGCTAATTTATTATCCTTCGGTGGCATCTTACCCACTACTTTCAAGACTTCTGAAAATCCTTGATCTAAAAAACCAAATCTCGATTTCACATTGTAAAGTTCTACCACTACGGACAGCTTTGTATAATCTTTACACTCAGGGTACAACAACTTATCGGCTTCCTCTAATGTAGCATGAAATTGTTTAGGATCATCCTAGAAGTCATCATATGCATCTTGAAACATTGGTACAGTTGTACTACTATCTCCAACACTTCCTACAATGTCTTGATCATATATTCTAGGCCTTGTCGAGGGATGCGGAAGTTCTTCTCCATGCCATATCTATGGGTGATAGCTTTCATTGATTCCATTAAAGTACAAGTGTTCTCTCAACACCTTTACAAATACTTTTTTCAAGTTTTCACATTTTGAGCATGGACAACAAATGCGATTACGATCAATACATGCCCTGAGTGCAAAGTCTATGAGGTTTTCTATACTCTCTTCATATTCTTTTGATGTTCTTGTTGCAGACATCCAAGCAATTTTGTCCATTATCACACAAAATCAAACCAAATTTGCTTAGAGACTTATAAGACATGAAAATATTAGGTTAAGCATTTTACCAAACATTAGATATACATGAATTAGAAACATTTAAAATAACTATATATATTTCATGCATGGAAACTTTCAATTAATAACAAAATAAAAGAAAATTATGACATACACATTCACGAATGAAATCAACTTTCAAAAGAATTTCTAACCAACAGCCTTGTAAAAATTATTCAAATTTGCATAATGCATATGCGACAAACATAGAGATACTAACCAACACTCAAAAATCGATATTGACTAGGAATTTGTGAATTTAATTCCAATTCACAAGTAGGATTTGGTTCTGAGTAGAGAAATAGAAGTCTGGTTTACTTTTTGCACACAAATAATAGACATTGAATGAAAAGCCACATCGGAAGTCAACGAAATAATTCTTAAAATAGATGTTCATTTGAAGTTGTTTGACAAAAAATGATTTTAAAATTCTATGATTTTAAAAGTCATTTGAATATGAACAACTTTAAATGTCCACAATAACATAAATACACACTGAAACTAATTTTACAAACACAATCACATATAATACATATATATATATATATATATAAACAAACACATCAACAAGGAAATCAAATTATTTTTTTATTACATCTAATGTTACATGTATATCAAATGTTACATACTAGCTATTTGATCTTATTAAGCCAAGATCAAATAACAAATCTGATCTTTTCATCAAAATCTAGCCTAGTATTTAGCTAACACCAGTCTTTTTCTTCAAAATAGGCCAAAAGTTGATGATATAACCACCACTCTTCATCAAACCCTATTTTTGGGTGAGAATCACAAATTTGTATTGTTCTACCCCTCTTCAATACTAGGTTTATGAGAGAACTAGTTTTCATTTTTAATGGAATCATACGATTCTGGAGAAATCAAGATGATCGAACTGATTCTTTAACCCCATGATATGTAGAGAGAAAACCCACTTGATCTACAAAATAAAAACAAAGAAAAGTTATTAACAAGAAAAGAAATATTTGTGTGATTTAAAAGAAGTTGTGGTTTACTTACAAATTTTTCCATTACACCAACAGTCAAAATATAAAAAGGGAAAGTAAAAAGGGAAAAAGAGAGATGCATAAGGACCAAAGACAAATCCGTCATGCCAAAACCTTAAGAAGAAGAGGATAAGGGAAAAAATGTTACTTAGAAGGCTATTTATAGATGATCGAAGACTTTAGAAGTCGTTTAGTTATAAACGACTTTAAAACTTTATCACTTTTAAAGTTGTTTATTTATAAACAACTTTAAAAGTCTATTCCCGTTAAATAAAAAATTTGCCCCAAATTTATCTGACACTTTTCAAGTCACTTAATGAAATAAATGACTTTGAGAGTTTATCAATTTTTAAGTCATTTATTTTTAAGCGACTTAAATAGTTATTCTTGAGAAAAAAAATTCTGCTCGCACCAATTTTTTAAAGTCACTTACCCTTAAACCACTTCTTTAGTCTATCTATTTAAAGTCGTTTATTTTCAAGCGACTTGTAAAATATTTACAAAGTTGGCAGTAAAATTAGCGACTTCTTTATGCTGACTTTAAAACCCTCATGTGTAGTAGTGGAGCTTTGGGGCTGCCCTTTTTAGCTCTCTTTGTTGTGTCACACAACAAGGGTTTTTACACCTCTTTTCGATCCAAAGTACACTAATTTACAACCAAGCAAGCATCATCTATACAACTCCATTTACTTGTTTAGGCACGTCAAATGTAGCTAGCAAGCAAAGAGGCTAGTCACCCTAGCATATTGCTCACCCAAAAGAAACCTCAAGACAAAACCACTTTTAGGAGCAAGAGACCTTGGATGCCATGGGAAGAGGCACAAGGATTTTTTTGCCTTTTCTTATCAAGTTGTTTCAAAACCTCAAGGATAAGAAAGGAGTTTGGTGTGTGGAATGGAAGAGGATGGTAGAGAGTATAAGCCTAAGGGTGGATGCATGTAGGTGAGATGGTGATGGGTGTGTTGCAAGGTTAATAAGAGAGTTGTGGAAGAGAGAAGGCTAGGGTGGTGGACGGCTAATGCTTAGAATAGAGAAGAGACATGTAGGAGAAAGAATGAAATATGGGATATGGGTAGAAAGGGAAGTGCATGCAATAGAAAGAGTGGAAGGTAGGTGCGTGGAAGACAAGGATGAAAGAGGGGTATGTGGATATAAGGAAAGATGAGACATGTAGGTGTGAGGGAGAAGTGGCATGCAAGTGAGTAGGGTGTCAAGCAAGGGTGTGTGCTAAGGCTAAGGAGAGAAGGTGTGTAGCTGAGAGTGTGGATGTGTGGAAATGAAGTGAAAGGAATGAGAGAAAAAGAAGGGATTGGAGAAAAATTGGTAGGCTAACTCTTAGCTCTTCTCCTTGGGGTGGATGTGGGAGAGATGGTGAGAGTGATCTCTCTCCCTCTATTTCTCCAACATTTACCTTTAAGATCCAAGAAAAAATAAGAAATCTCTTCTCTTTCTTTATGACCTCTATTTATAGTTTTCTAAGGTGGTAGCCCTACAAGGTGAATGGTTAAGATCATTAGGATGAAAGAGGAAAGAATGGTTGAGATGAAATTAAGGACAGGAGGGATAAGAGAGAAAGAAAAGAGGGGGCATGAAATGCAATGGAATATAGATATGGGAAGTTGATTATGTTGGAAGGAGACTTGGATGAGGATAGATAGGATAGAAGGAGAGCGATATGGGTGGAAGGGAAGGGGATAAAGGTGAGTGCGGAATGAAGATAAGCTAGGAAGGAAATAGATAGAAGGCAAAGGAAGAAAATAATGGAAAGGATGTGGGAAATGGAAAGGAATCAGGAAGGACACGTGGAATTCCAAGGGAGTGTGGTGGAAGTTTAGAAAGTCTAAAAGAAATATGGATATTAGATAGATATAGATGGTGAAGATCTTTCCTCCTAAGGATTTTGCTTTAAATTCTTAGGAAGTGGATGGTGGCTAGGGTTTATATCTTTCCTCTACATCACCCCTATCCATTGGGTCATGCATCAACCTAGCTTGAATAAATGAGATTCTATTGTGCTTTCCTTATCCATAAGGAACTCTTTTATAACTCATTTTCTCTTCATTGTTGGATTAGCATGCCTTAAGAGTAAATGACTTAGATTTTATTGAAATTTTCTTATTCACTCTAGGTTTTCCCCTTATTTTTATCTCAACCCACCACTTTGTCCTTAAGCCAATAAAGTTCTAAGAGTGGAGGAGGTCTACTTCCATGGAGTGGGATGTTTTTCTCTTAAAAATAAGGTGGGCAGCCACCAAAAAAATCTCCATCAATGGGATTACATTATGGTTCTCCTTCTAGTCTTGCTTCTCATTGTTCCATCCTTGCTTGAGTTAGTTCTCATTGGTTTCTTAGGATATACGTAAACAAGGATACATCTTGTCTTTTAAATGCTTTAAAAGTAAGGGTGATTGTTAGCTATTTCTTATAAATTGTCTCTATCCTCTCCTCCTTTATTTTCTCCACCGTTCTTCCTTAATTCTCTCATATGAAAGTGTGTAATAAAGTTGGGTACACTTGCTTGCATTTTTCCAACTCCTTTGGTGGTCCACTCTTTTGGATGAGTAGGAGAGAGAATGAATTGAATGTGTCTTCATGTGGGCCTTGATTTGTGACTTGTTTTGTTTCAGAAAAGGCTCTCATTGTATGTGTATCCAGTGTATATGATTTGAGCTTCACTTAGAAGCTTCCCAAGGTGGTGGATAACTTGCATGCATGGATGGGAAGTTTTGTCACATTTACTTTTGATAAGAACACCCTCTTTAGTATGGATAAGGTCTTACCATGCTTTAGGATTTCTAACTACTCCAACTTTCATAAAAGAACCCCCATTACATTCTAATCCTCCTGGACTTCATATTTGGCATGTGGGCCCATGATGTTGCTTGGATAGTGGTCTTGTCTCTTCTAAGGTTTTATTTGTTAAAAATAGCATTTTTTTTTCATTTGTACCCCAATCCTACAAAATATGAAATAAACCCTAATTAGTGATATTTAAGTGAATTTTAGGTTTAGGAATTGCTAAATATAGGGATATTAAATGTCATATTTCTAAGTATATTAGTCAAACAAATCATAATTGAGGGGTGGAAGAACAATTATGTGACAAAGACTCTAGAGCATGAAGAGACATTTCAAAATTCCTTCATTTCTTCCAAAATCCATACTAGATTCTATGTGGAAAACGAAAGCAAATTAAATTATAGTCAGATTTATGGTTTAAGTGCAAGAGTGCATCACATCATCACATGATTCAGTTGAATGGAGCATTCAACTACATGATCAACCAAGGGGCCTTATAATAGCTAAGCTATAAGGAATTGTAATAGACAAGCCAGTCATTATCTCATCAAGCAATGAGATCAACTGGTTTGGAATTCCTAGTCAAACTATATGTTTTTAGTTAAATCATCTTACTTTCTCCTTCACAATAACATAACTTATGGTCAACAACTAGTAGCAACCCAATGGTCTCTTTTTTTGTGTAGACTTTGGGCCTTCATAAGATCCCACCTTTAAGAATTTGTGATCTAGGGACTTTCTTAGTCCTTCTAACTGTTATTTTTGTCTACTAGCAACAGAGGATAGAGACCATCTCTTCTTTACATGACTCAAATCTTGGGAAGTTTGGCATCAATTTTTAGAAACATTTGGGTTGAAATGGGCGAGCACTTATGACTTTGTGGAAAGTTCCAAAATGGACCAAGAGGTCTAAGATTCTCTAGGAACTTTCTTTGTTTTCCATTTAATGGTGTACATGGTAAAATTCATAGTTACCTAAACATGAAATGTATTTGGGAAATGATAGAAACATTTGAAAAACTTAAAAAAACATAATAGAAATATGAGAGACAAATGTGAAACTATAGAGAGAGCGTGAAAGGAAAAATTTGTCGCACAAATGAAAAGGTAAAAAAAAAAATTATGTAGATGTATACAAAAGCATTTCCATAATTTAAGAAGTATTTCAAGTATGTTTTAATAGAGTTTTCCATCAATTTCTTCTATGTTATAAATGAGTTTCTCATAGGTATTTTAGATGTTTCACAAATGTATTGGATAAGTTTCACTCTACTTTAAAGATGGTTTTGATGATGCTTTGTCTAGGAATCCATTATCGGTAGTTGGTGAGGTGCTCAAAATTTATATTGGTGAGATAATTGTTTATTATGCCAGCTTAATCATCATCTCAGTTTCTCCAGTAGCCAGATCACATGCAAAACAAAGCACAAGCATATTATCCATTATATTCATTTGCATAAACATATAGATCATAAATAAAAGAAATAAAGGGATTTTAAGTATACATAACTTCTTCAACCAAGTTTCTCCTCGAGATCTATCTCCAAAACATCTCAAAAACATACTAGATAAACAAGATTAGATTACTTATAAGTTTATGGGGATGCTATAGACACCATCCAAGGATCAACAAGCTTCAAACATCGCTTAAGATCATCCAAAGGCAGCACGTTTCTCTTTTGGAAAAATGCAAAAGATAGAAAAACTAGAAGAGGAAAAAAAAGATCCATCTTGGAGACTAATTAGGATTCTTTCTCTCTTAGAAACCTTCTATACTAGAACAATTAAGCCACCTTCTGTCATACACTAAAGGCTAAACCTAGATCCAAAGGTATCCATATATTCAGGGAGAAAGTTACCTATTAAATAGGCCATCTAGTAAACATAGGGCCCACTTATGAATGCCATGGACCAATGACTAGAATTAGATCAGTAACATGATCTAAATCCTTTGATTTGGTTGACCACTAGGACCATCATCTCCTACTTGGTCTATTAAACCTAGAATTACAAGAGAGACATTAGTCTTTTCTCATTCCTAATGATTGTTTATAACTCAAGAATAGATTTATAACTAAGATCTTAGTTAATAAATTAGCCAACATTTTAGAAGTTGGAGTATGACTCACAATCACTATCCTCCTCCATAAAATGTGAAACGCATATAAATAATGAACCACTATATGCTTGCCCTTAGCACTTGCTTCACCATTCCTAAGTGTGCACAACAACTATGTTATCACACCTCATCTCAATAGGAAGGTTAGGACACAATTCTAGCTTTAAGTCTATTAGAAAAACTTTGATCCACGGTCTCTAATGTGATAAATAAGCATTCATAGTAGACTTGAAAATGGAATTTTGCCTCTTCCTACTCCATGAGATCGCAACACAACTAAACATGAACACATAACCGATTATAGATCTTCTATCATACATGTTGATCATAGAATTGAAATTAGCAAACCTGAGAGTTATAACTTCATCTACCTAAAATGTAAGCTTTAAATCTTTAGTACCCACTAAGTAGCGAAACACACTCTTAACAATGTTCCAATGAGAAACACTAGCGTTACGCTTAAACTTGCTTAGTAGGCCCATAACATAGCCCATATCTAGTCTCATACAAGATATCACATACACATTTCCTACGACCTGAGCATATGGCTTATACTCCATAACCACTCTATCCTCATCGCTTGAGGGAGTCATCTTCTTACTTAACAGAGTACCCTTATAAATTGGTGAATCCATGGGTTTGTACCCAACCACACCAACTCTCTGAGTACATGATCAATATATGAGTCTTAAGGTAGCTAAGTTTCCTACCTTTCTTGTATCATTCCATTTTAATACCGAAATTGAAAGAGGCTTCACCTATATCTTCCATTTCAAACTGGGTCCAATGCTATTATTTGGTTTTAACAATCATTTCCAAATTGTTTCCCATTAGTAGTTTGCCATCAAAGTATAATAACAATAGCATAAACTTACTCTCACTAACCATGGAGTACACAAAGAGGTTATGCTGGTTGTGCACAAAATCATAATTCCATGATACCCTTTTGGAATATACAATACCATTGCCTAGGTTTCTGTTTTAGCCTTACAAAGCCTTAAGTAACCTGTACAATTTATCTTCCAAGGTTTCAACCTCAAAGCCCTCTAGAACTTTGATGTAGATTTCTTTCTTTAAATCACCATTGAGGAGGACCATTTTGACATCCATCCAATGTAATTCCATATCTAGGTGTGCTACTGTCACCATTAGGATCCTAACTGAGTTACAACTACATACATGATAGAATGTTTCTTGATAATAAATTCCCTCAATTCCTAATATTCCTAATATTGTTTGTCAACTTTGTTCTAGAAGTTAATAATTTTCCTCCGAAGGGCATTAGTTTTATGAACAGGGAAGAATTTGTTCAAAAACATCATATACAATTGGTCCCATGTATTGATGGAACCAACTTCTAAACAATTTAGCCATGACATGGCTTTATCCTTTAGTGAGGATGGAAACAACCTAAGCCTAATTGAGTCTTCGAAACATTTCAAAACTTAAAGGTAGCACAATTATCAAGGAATTCCTTGATATGTAGGCATGGGTCCTCTCTTTCTAGACCATAAAATGTGAGGAGTAAATGAATGACTCTAGGTTTTGGTTCAAAATGGTCAACATTGGTGGGAGACAATGCGATGCATGAAGGGGTATTAAGTTGGAGTAACACAGAAATCTTTAATTGCCTTATGCTTAACTTATGCTGGTGGTTTATCCATGGCATTAGTAACTTGGTTTCTCACTCCTTGCATATGGATATGCTCAATCTTTGGGTCTAATAGTACTAGCCCAACATTCTGAAATCGACATCCTTGCATGCCCACTATAACCACGACGCTCAGAAGCCACTGGAGTGACAATAGATCTCCTCCTTCTAAAAGGTTCATATGAGCTCGACACCTTAAGTCTCTTGCTACTTGATTTTAAATTAATAGTTCAAAGGATGGGATTGCAAACATGCAAGGAATTTGATTTATTTACCTATGTGGGCTAAGAATCTAGTGATGAAATTCAGTCCTTATCTTATGAGGGTTCTTGTGGAGCCCTTACTATCATTGTGATCCATTCCACCATAAAGCTTTTAAATGTGCAATGGAACACAATAAAGCAAATTAATGCCTACCTATATGCTATTTAACAAAGGGTCAAACACCTTAATAGAGGACATACTATAACTAGACAGACTATCTCTTGGTTATAACTGAGCTTAGGCTAACCTTTGTTAAATAGGTGCACAACTAATGCAATAGCCCTAAATAAAATGCAATAATTTTCATGAATGATCCTATTCTGTATGAATTACACTACCATCAAATATGCAAATTATACTGAATGCATATATACTAGAAAAATAAAAAGAGAGTGAGTGATACATATAGTGCATTTTTTATGATGATCAAGTGTAGGCCACCATAGCCACACTTTCACTGTGTTATTACAACCCATTTAAAATTAAATAATAAAGTGCAAACCCTCACTACAAGTTTTAGTCAAAGCCCTAATCTAAGAAATCAATAATACCCTAATCTAATTTGATGAAGCTTTGGCCCACAAGATCCCCATCGCTCCTTTGCCAATTTTCCCTCGTACAAAAACAAACAAGATTTGATCAATTTATGAGGAATTAGTAATAAATGCAAAATTTGATGAAAAACCCTAATCTAGACTAGTGGTAAATAATTTAAATTAAGATCCACTACAAATCTGTTGCAATTTCCTAGAAAAAGCACCAAAAACTTGGTGTATGTTGTAATTTACTCACAAGAGCAAGAATCTATTATTGTAGATTCACGCAAGTGAAGTCAATCTCATGAGGAATCTCACGATTTTGTGTTAGGTGGTCCTTTATTTGAATAATTTAATCTAGCCAAAGAAATTTGATTTTTATCCTAAATAAGGAGTGAATGATCATAGAAACCTAACATAAATTAGAAACGTGAAATATACAAACATGTTAAAGGAAAACAAGCTAAACTTAGAAACTTTTTTAAAACCCACTTTTTAAGAATAACACTTTTCTAAAACTATGGTTAGAAACTTTTCTAAAAACTAAAACTATAATCTTCCTAAACTAATGCAAACAACTAATCAATTGAATTTTAATTCTAATGAAACAATCAAAATGAATAAGAAATTCTACTCAAAACCATGCCCATAGCCCATAGGTGGTGCCCATGGTTCCTTGAATGGAAGAGATTGAAACTAATTATGTTGGAACTAAGAGCATGCAATCCTAAGAATCAATCATCTATATCAAGCAAGTAAACAATAAGATGCATTAGGAATCTAACGAATAAATAAGTTACTACCAGCCATAAACATGCATGGAAGACTTGGGAATAATAGGTACTACTAATGGACTTGCATTGAAGAAAAGAGGAGAAGAAGATGGAAAACGCCTCCTTTTTTGGAGTAGGCATCCCTCTCTTTAGAAAGTGTTTTTGTGTGGAATTCTTTTTGGGCATGTATAGTTTGTTTGTTGAGCTCTTCTAGGGTGACCTAAGGTGAGGATGAGATTAGGAAAAGAATGAATGTTAGGATCAAAGGATGGGATGGCTATCTAGGGCTTATTAAACAGGAAACAAAGTGATAGATATGGTGGGAGGTGTTTACATTTTAGGGTGGGGCATTTCCCACCTCTTTTCTTTTATGTTTCACATTGAAAAACTTAGAAATCTCATAGTGATATTTCCCTTTTGATCTTCATAGGATGGGATCCTAAGGTTGGGATTGAGATAGGGTTTAAAAAATAGAATTAGAAGGTGGTGAAATAGATGAGGTAAGCCAGGAGAGGGAGATTCCTATTTTGTAGGATCTATTCGTAGGAATCCCTCTTTAGAGGGTATTTCACATGGAATGCCTAATAAGGAATGGAAGGTGAGAAGAAAGACAAGGAAAGAGAGATAAGGGAAGATGAGTATAGGTGGCAAGGAAAGATTGGCCACCTAAGACAACTAAGATGAGGGAAGGGTGGAAGGGAGATAAGGTGTGGAAGGACGCTACTATTTTGTAGGAGTTAGGTGTGGAAATCCTTCCTCTAGGGTTTTTGACATGAAAATCAAATAGACTAAGAGAGATATGATGAGAAAAGGATGGGAAAGAGAAAAAGAATGGGAAGGAAAGAGAAAGTGTGGACTCTTTCCTATTGGACTACATATGCAAGCTATGATAATCTCCTTCTAATCCTTGCTAATTATATCTTGAAAATCCACATTTTAGCATGGATAATTGCTTATAATTATTCCTCTAATTATGGAACACTAGGTGTATGACTCATTTGGCTTAGTAGCTCAAATAAATGGCTCATTTAACTTGATGGCTCAAATGGCTAATTCACTTGGCCTAGCTTATATGCTTAGCTTCATGGCTCACATAGCTTGTCACCTTCCAGCATGGCTTGTGCATGGCTCAATGCAAAGGTGGTGGAAATTGCATGGCTTGTACATTGGCCCATTTTAGCCACCATTGGCTATTCCAATTGCTTCCATGGATCCATGATTTTGCCTTTAGATGATGTTGACATTTGTTAGAACTTGAAATTGGTAAAATGTGGGTCTGGGCCCTCCAATTTTATCTTAATCTGTGATCTTCATCTTGTTCGATCTTGGTCATTGGGTCATTATCTTGATTCCTACAAAAGGTCAAAAACTCAAATTAAATCTTAGAAAAATATGATTATTCACATACTTACTCTCAATTAGCCTCTAAACCTAGAAAATATCGAACCTTAGAGTCATTAGGGCAAAAAATGCATGTGTTACAAATTTTTGAAAATACCCTAGAATTAACATTATATTTTATAACACGTGGGTTACTAGTTGGGTACTTTTTATGCAAAACTAAACACTTATCAAAGGAAAAATGAGTGTACAATACCCTACATTTTATAGAACTAATCAAATACATCATCCATGTTTTCATCAACTCTATCAAACCTAGTACATTAATAACCTATAAAGATGGATTTCTACCTTAGCTTTTAATTCTTTAAACATTTCTAGAACCTCAAATTTCTTACTTAGAACATATATATATATATATATATATATGACCCTAGAATAGTCATCAATAAAGGTGATAAAGTGTGTCATTTTTTTGTGGGTTTTGATATTCAAGGGACCTCAAACATCAAAATGAACTATGGTTGGCTGAATAGCAGTTTTTTTGTTTCTAAAGGGGGTCCTAGACATTTTACCAAACAAACAGTATTCACATACTCTAATTCATTCCCTGACTTATGTTTAAAACCATACTTAGACATCCTTTCAAGCATATCTTTATTGATAATCCCTAACCTAAGATGTAAGAATAAATAATCATCTTTTGGGATCAAACAATCATAAGCATATGGAGTTATTTCATTTAAATTCATGGAAAAAATTGTTGCCACATCTAGTTTGTAGAACTCATACAATAAAATGCTAAAAAATAATACATACCTATTGCCATTGACTGTAACTTTATTCCCTCTAAATCTAACCCCAAACCCTTTAAGCTTAACTTGAAAATAAAGATAAGATTGCTTCAAATACTTAGCACAAATAGGACTTCAATTAGCACAAAATGTCTTACAGTAAGAGCTCAATTTGGATAGTCCAATGTTAAGGACCTCATGGAAACTATTACTTCTCATGTACACATTATACTTTCCCACCTTCTTCTCCTTGAAATCTCAAAATACTTCTATAGCATTTGTTATGTGATAGGTAGTGGTAAAGTCCAGGAACCACAAGTCTTCATCTAATCCAACCAACATTACCTCAATGATCATATCGGTGATATCCCCTCCCATGTCTCTGCCATTAGCACTAGGAACCTTGTCCTCACCCTTGGCTTTTTTAGGACAAATGGCTTTCACATGACCCATTTGACCACATACCCAACACAGCCTGCTCCTCTTTTCCTTATTTGTAACACCCCAGCATTCCAACAGTCACAATATTGTCCGCTTTGGGACACCCATACACCCCTCACGGTTTTGTTCTTCCTCAGTTTCCTAAGGAAAATGTGTTGGTCCGTGGGCAGAGTGCGCAGCTGATACAATATTGTCCTCTTTGGGTTCCTCACCCTCTTGGGCTTCACCCCTCAAGGTTTTGCTCCCTTAGGTCCCTCACCCCTCGTGGGCTTCACCCCTCGAGACGCATTGTACCTAGTATTAGAGTGACACAGCGGAGCCAATATTGTCCTCTTTGGGTTTCTCAACCTATCTTGAGTCCCTCAGCCTATCTTAGGGAATCCCCCTCAAGGCATCTTAGCAACTCTCAAGGCTTTGTTCCCTTAGGAGAGTTCTCCTAAGGAGACGCATTCGGGAAACTCTAACAGCCACAATGCTTTTTTCCTAGGAAACTAGGGAAGAACAAAACCGTGAGGTGTGTATGGGCACCCCAAAGCGGACAATATTGTGACTGTTAGAACCCCGAGGTGTTACAAATGGTATTAAAGCCAATTCCTCTCGTGGTGTGGTGGCTAGCCGCGCACGGGCACCTAGTCGTGGCTATCACGCGGGGACGCGTGTTCCCTAAGGGGGGGAAGATGTGAAGCCCAGGGCTGATGAGGGCAGGCCAAAAGAAGGCTAGCAGACTTCTAGGCTAGGGTGAGGGACAGAGAGTTAGTCCCACATTGCCTGGGAAGAGGAAACTAGGTTGTGTATAAGAGTTCGAGAAACTCTAACGGTCACAATGTGTTTTCCTTAGGAAACTGAGGAAGAACAAAACCGTGAGGGGTGTATGGACGCCCCAAAGCAGGCAATATTGTGACTGTTGGAACCCCGAGGTGTATGTGAAGCCCTAGGATGATGAGGGCAAGCCAAAAGAAGGCGGCAGGCTTCTAGGCTGGGGTGAGGGACAGAGAGTTAGTCCCACATTGCCTAGGGAGAGGAAACTGGGCTGTTTATAAGAGTTCGGGAAACTCTAACTGTCAGAATGCATTTTTCCTAGAAAACTGGGGAAGAACAAAATCGTGAGGTGTGTATGGGCGCCCCAAAGCAAACAATATTATGATTGTTGGAACCCTGGGGTGTTACATTATTAGCCCCTAAATTGGAAAGGTTCTTACCCTTCCTTTTGAACAAGTTTCTCTTCTTTGGGAATTGACTGGACTGAGAACATCCTTTCTCTTTTCTTCTTACATCATGGACATGTAAAGAGATCCTAGCATCCTTTTTCTCTCTTCTCTAGGCCTCTTCAGATACACATAACTATTACAACTAATACCTTAAGAAAATTACATTTTCAAACCCTTGAATTACTTAATTTATCATAAATTAGGGGTTGTTTGCATTTTTCAAGGTTAGGATTGAAAGGAGCAAATTTAAGAATGTTTCAACGTTTTGAAATCCTAAAAAGAATAGTAGTCCATTGTCAAAGCAAGGATTCCTCGAATCCACACTTACAAAAGCTAAGAGTGAAAGAATTTAAAGTTTTTGAGATTAATGGTGGATTGAAGAAGATCAATGATGATCTAGGAAATCTAGTCTTGAAGGGTTAAGAACTCTCTAAAATTCTCTTGGAACATGGCACCTTAAGCATGACATAAGGCGAAGTGAATACAAAAAGATTGCCTTAATTTGGATTGTTCTCTACAACTCAAGAACATGAAGTTGGAATCACTAGTAATCACAAATCAGCAAGCCATGGTGAATATGTACCTAGAACAAATCGTTCAAATCTATAATCAAAGAGTAAAACCCCCCTTAATAGGGCTACAACCTTAAATTTTGATTTCATTTCTAGGTAATTATAAAATATTTTAATTGAAATAATATTAAATTTTTAATTCCTTGGAAATTGAATTTCAAGGAAGAGACCCCCTTGAAAACTCAAATTTTGGATTTGAAATTGTCAAAGATGAAAACTATGCATGGAGACGATTCCAACAACACTAATTTTGTGCACAATGAAGATTAGGGTGAAAAATCCCAAAATTTTACTAATTTAAAGGGGTAAAAATTTATAACAACACCCATTCCCCGTGATTGGTATTTTGACGTAACATGCAGTAGACCAACCCTCAACACGTGGTGGGCCAGTTTGGCACACTTCATCTACTCTGTCTCATGTCAAGCATGACAAAAACCAAGAAAATAGGGGGTTGCTAGAAAAGGGAGAAATTTTGGCAACCCCAAGCTCTTCTCCAATATGATCCCCCACAGGGAGAAAAAAATAAAAATAAAAATTGAAAACCCACATCCTTCTGTTCTCGTCTGGCCAATGTAGCAGATCCTCAAAACCTTTATTCGTGTTCATCCTTCCCATCGGTGTGGCACTGATGACTAAATTAAGAGGAATGCCGACTGTCTTAAACCCCTCTCCTTTTCTTTTTCTCACTAGCACAAGCACAAGCATAAGATCTAAAAACTCACTCCCCTCTATCATCTTCTCAGGCTATTGCATATCACCCTCCACCGACGTGGCGCTATCCAACTACCTGCATATCGAAAGATCCATTTCCTTCATTTCCCTCTGGCCAGTGCAACTGCACACCACTATTTCCTTCCTCCCTATTCCTTTCCACTGGCGAGTTAGGCCAAGGTGACTTGCTCCTATCACCCGCTCCCAACTTGCGTCGGTGAGCCAAGTTGACACAGTGAGCCCCACCATACCCCTTAGACTTAAATATATTATATTGCCCAATCTAGGAAGCATTTTGTAGATCCGAGACAATCATCACAATCCTTGCAATGCAAGGAACAAGACCCATCTATCCATTCAATCATTGAAGAAGATCTAACTGTCAATCATCATCAGACCAAATTGTCATATCTATGACTGATCTAACCATATGTCATGATCTAGTCATAGGTCTATCTTTGAATAATAGATCTGTGACTAATTTTGCTGTTCTTGCCATGATCCAACTATTGATTTGCCTCCATATGGTAGATCTGAACCTATCCCAAACATTCATCGCGATTTGACCACTGATTCTGCCTCCAAAAGTTAGAACTGTGATTGATTCATGAATCTTACATGATCCAGCCATTGATCAGTCACCGACACCATGATCTATGACTAATATGATCCATTCATCAAGAACCAATCATTGATAGGTCACCCAAAACCTAATATATGGTTGATTTGATCTGCTCATCATGATCTAACCCTAGATCTATCACTAAAACATCAAATCTTTGATCAATCCACTCTTATGAGACAATCCAACCATCAATTAACCAATTAGTACCTAAATCTACAATCAATATAAGCTCCTACATGATTTGATATGTGATCAGATCTAACCTTTCATCTTGATCTAATCATATATTCGTCAAACATACTCTTAGATTCATATCTTATTCAAGTATTTGTTTTGATATCATCGTGGATTTATCACTAAATCCCTAGAACAAAGACATATCTAGCATGTTCCTAAGACCATTGATTGACCATCTAATGTCAGATCTATGAGATCAGGCACTACATCTATTTCTAATTTTTCATGGTTTCATGGTTGGAGCAACAGATAAGCATATCCCAGCTTTCTAAATGCACTTATCAGTGACAGAGACACGATCGAAGCTGTCCATCTATGGATTGATCATGGAACCTATGAATTGGTTAATTGATAAGTCGAGTTAAAGGAGGTGAACATGAGAACCAAGGGTAAACAACATATGAGGAAGGTGGATTAAGATTTGCTATTTTGAAAAGTTTAATAATTTTCATGTGTTTATGAGAATGATTTAATGCAATTGATTTTTTATGTATTGTCTTTAATTAATAGAAATTCTAGAAGCATGTGATAAATTTAGTAGTTATTTTGTGACACATGTCACTTTATCAAATCGAGAATGAATTACTGAATTTAAATAGAAAATGCTAATGTTACCCTAGTTGTATCAGGCAAACAAAAGAATGGATGTTATACTCTTTTACTGGAACTTATACATACATACATACATACATACATACATACATACATACATACATATATGTATATGTATATGTATATTTTTAGTTGATGTTGGAAATACTTAAAAAACATGATTTACTTTGGACTAGCTATATAGGCCCATTGAACTTAAAATACTTGGTTTATCTAAATTATAACATTGGGACAAAAGAATAATCAAACTAATCATTGAGGTTGAAATCTACACTTATAAGGACAAATATATTAGATGCTTACAAGCCTTGACCTTAAGTTGTAACATGTTTCTCTTTACTAATAAAGGCTTTATCACAAGATTAACTATGGCCCACTTAGAGTTTAAAGATATATCTTTTATAAATCATTGCATTGTATGCATACTTTTGGGAACTGAAAAAGCAATATTTAATATATGAATAGAGAGTGCATGTTTTGAGTGCTCAAGAAGATATGATTTTACAGCTTATCGAGAGTATGGATTGAAAATGAATAGATTTGAACGATTTCTCATAAAACTTTGAAAGAAATTTTATTTTCATGAAATGATTTTAAAGATGTATATGATTTATGATTTGGGCGAGCACTTGATGAGTAGCCGTAAGTCTTGATGGATGCAGATTTTTCTATATTTAGGCAGCGCTCCACGAGAAGCTATAAGGCTTGATGATTATGATTTCATCAATGCTTTAGGTGAACACTACAAGCTCCTATAAGTCCTTGTAGATGTGGATTTCATTGATGTTTTGGGTAGTCACTCCTAGAATGTCCTAAGTCCTAAATCACTATTTGGTAGGTGCTCCACGAGTATCTTAAGACTAGAGGCATGCAGGCCTAGGGCAACAATAAGACTTGGAGGCAGGTGTGCTACATGTTCTTGTATGTCTTGGAGACCCTATGATTGGAAATGTAGTTGGCCACTAACCTCTGAGATGAGATTGATATCATCTCTACAATGGAGATGGCGGGCAATAGGAGTATCGTCTTATGGAAAAGTGCTCGAAGTGGTAGCCGGGTAGGCCCCATGAGCTTTGATGAGTCATGGTTCGTGATGGTATCCACGAGCACATGTAGAGGCCAAGGTAGTTGCCAATGGGTGATAGCAGGGCTCTACGAGCATAAGTGTTTGGGTATTGTTAGCATGCTGGGCTTGTCAATCATTCTTGAGAGTTGAGACCATTGTTCCTTAGTGTAGGACTATATGCCACTCATGCATCCCTAGTGGTAGGACTATATGTTACTATGATATAGAGTGATCAATTTTCCATGATGATGTGGGTTCGGATATTTGCATTATGGACTAAGGCTATGTGCCTCAATTTTTGCTCTTGGCTATTATTAAGTATACTAGACTGATTGACTTATCAATTTCCTTTGGATACTGCACAAGACTCGAGTAATTAGCTTTTCCTCATGGACTTTTGCCTCACAAGTGTGAGACCGATTTTCATAGTCATGGTTTTCGGTTTGATTTGATGGGGAAAGAACTATTTTTCACTTGAATTGACAATTATGCTTTTGAAATTCATGAATAGCTTTTGGTTTTGCCAGATCAAAGATTTATCAATGGTTAGTTTCTAGCAATCAGACTAAGAGCATATAGTATGCTATGTGAACTTATCGACTTACTTTATTTTTATTGATATAGTACTTTGATGCTTACACCTAGCCAGTGGCTTTGCCATTAGTATTATAATACGTGTTGATTTTCCTAAACCAATGATTTTACCAAGGTCAATTTTCTTAAAGTGTTAGATTAATTGAGCATTATGAGTGATTCTACATGATTATATACTAATTCATACATGCACATGAAAATGCATTGTGTTCATGAAGAGAAAGATGGTAGATGACTACTTTTACACATGATAATGAGAATGTTAGATACCCCACTCTTCATAAGTATATTTAACTATCAAATGACAAACAACTTAGACATTTAAAGTATTAAGTGTTCAATTTTGGCCAAAATACCCTTGATTTAGCATCTAATTAGATCATCTAAGCAATGAATTTTGAGATTTTACATAGAATTTCACCTCTAATTGGTCATCTAACCATTGAATTACAAAATTTAATTGTCAAATGATCATCAGAGCTAATTAAATGAGTAATGAATGGTTTAGATGATTCTAATTTGGTCCTATGTATTGTAGATCAATCAGATCAGATTGGATGATCCAGATCAAGTCAGATGAATTAGATCAAGATGAGGAAGCTTCCTGGAAAAAGAGGAATTTGAAGATCATCAGGAAACCTAGATAAATAAGGAAGAAGAAGAGGAGTTTGAATCAAAATAAAACTCCTCTATAAGATCTATAAAAAGAGAATAAATCTAAAAAATAAAAAGTTTTGGCAAGGTTGGGCCGCTGGTGGATCTCTCTAATTTCTCTCTCTTCTCCCTCTTACTCTTTCCTCAACTGCACTATACTCTCTTTAACAAATCTCTATCTCCCCTTTCTTTCTTATTCTCCTTCTCAGACTATTATCTCTCTTTGCTTAGTTTTGTTTTTCTCTTTCTTTGGCTGTCTCTCTCTCTCTCTCTAGTTCACTTTTTTCCTCTCATTCACTTTTCTTTTCCTACCTTTGGGGTTTCACCACTCTCTTAACCCCTATTTCTCTCTTGCCTTCTTCCCTTTCTGCCAGTCAGTAGTAGCGTAGATCAGTTGGCTTATCACTTCACCTTCTCCATCCCCTCTCCTTTTCATTTTTCTCTCACCCAACACCACCTCCTCTTCCTATATTTTCCTCCCTTACCTCGTTATCTCTCTCTCTCTCTCTCTCTCTCTCTCTCTCTCTCTCTCTCTCTCTCTCTCTCTCTCTCTCTCTCTCTCTCTCTCTCTCTCTCTCTCTCTCTCTCTCTCTCTCTCTCTCTCTCCCTCTCCACAGCATCTCATCCACTGACCCAGCACCGTTTGAACTAGACGTGAGGCACCCCAATTCTTCTACCTCCAATCTTCACCCAATAATCTTCCCATCTTTTGCTCTCCATCTAGTTCTCTCCCATGATCAAACCTCTCACCTGCATCACTGGCTGAATCACCTCTACCAACACCGCACAGGCAGCCAGTCACCAATCAACGACTACATTGCCGTGCACACCCATTCACCTCCTCCAACACTCTTTCTCCTTCTCTTTCCCTCTCCCTTTGTTCATCGTGCAGACCCGTCGGGACTGACTCTCCATCATGCACGACGTGACAGGACCCATTGTCGTGCATTTGACAAGCCCAGATCATCTGGCCCATTCCTCTCTCTGCCTTCTCTGTCAACCCCTCCTCTATTCTCAACTCCCTTCTCACCAACTTTCCCTTCTTCCTCTATTCATCGGGGCATCAACCAATCCAGTCGAATAGACCAATCGATGCCCAGATCTCTAGAATCCCAGCACCGGTGACTACTTCACTGCACAGGATAGGAACTTCCTCTACCAACTCTCTCTCTCTCTCTCTCTCTCTCTCTCTCTCTCTCTCTCTCTCTCTCTCTCTCTCTCTCTCTCTCTCTCTCTCCTTCACCCACCATATCCCTCTATCTCGATCACCTCTGGCTTCTTCCCCATCACTAGCGAGCTTAGAGACGGAAACTCGATATGGGTTTCCTCTTTTGTCCTCCTCTTCCTTTCTCCCCCATCTTCACTATCTTCCTCTACATCTCCTTCACCCGATTTCCATGTTTTTTTTTCTTTTAAATCTATTTTCCTCAAAATTCCCATTCTGCCCCTTAGCCCTTTAATTCAATTTACATCTTGTTCAACTTATTTCAGTTTTATCTTGTCTATATTCTGCTTGTCCAGGGACAACGCAATCCAAGACTATTTATTTAGTTTAAATTTTTATTTTTTTGGAACTAGAAAGTCTGTGATTTGCATTATTTAAATGTATCTGAATTCTTATTTTATTGTTATTTTAATTATGCTATTTCTTTTAATTTTTGGATATTTAAATTCTCTGTAAACTCCATATTTTTAAGTTGAGCCTCCTTGGGATTAGGTACTTGCATCAGCTATACTATAATAGCCGGTGCACTTGTAATAAAACAAATCAACAAGTTTTTGGCACCGTTGCCGAGGACCCACAATGGAGTTTTCATAAAATTTAATTTAAAATATCTAAAATATATATAATTAGGAATTGCATTGCTTTAGGATTTTATGCATTTTTAGGCGTATTTTTCAATTTTTTTAGTGCATAATCTATTTATTTCTTGAATTTGGTACTTATTGCTATTTTTTCAAGAAATTGCCAAGTAGATCTCCATCAAATAGATAAAATTTCCCTACTTTCCTAAATTAGAATTTTTCTTTTTTTTTTAGTGAATCTTGTAGTAAGGTCCCTTTGTAATTTGTAATTTTAATTTTAAAAGGGTTGTATAAAACAGGATAAGTGTGGGATAAGGTGGCCCACACTTGATCTTCATCAGAAACCCCACTGTAAGTTTCCCTCACTCCTTTTATTTCTTTAATTAGGGTTTGATTTTAAATAATTTTACATTGTTTGGAAGTGTAATAGCATATAGAAATCATATTTTATAATTGTTGCATTTTTAGAGTTTTGCATTAGTTTATTATTTGTAATTGCATCTTAAGACACGTCTATCGCTTTATAGTAATTTATATGTTGATCAAACTTGCATGGAGTGTGGTAATAAATTAATAAGGGCAGTCGACCCCATAAGATCAAGGGTGAATTTGATCACCACCTCTTGGCCCACCTAGGATAATCACCACAAGCGAGCTACCTAGACATTCATATTAGTTTACAATTAATTAGAAGAGACTTATAGGGTCATCACATGCTCATAAGACCCTCTTAATAGTACGCGATCTATTATCACTCCAATGGCTTCTAATCATTATGGTTATAATGGGTGTCATAAAATCCAAGTGATTTTCTTACGCCTTTTATTGACGTTTGTTAAAGTCTAAATGCCTCCTTACATAAGGATTGTATTAACCACTCTAGAGTAGAACCTAACTAGTAAGCAAAAGTCAACTCTGAAAGCGAGGAGGAGCATTAGATTAGGTTAATCTAAAAGCATTGTCCCCACACAAAATTAAGAAAATCAAAATATTTGTGCTTGTTAGCCTTAAGGGATTGTTCAATTGTATCCTTGATTATGCATCATTCTAGGCTTTTAGGTTGCAATATTTAGGATAGTATTCTAAAAAAAAAAAAAAAAAAGGATCTATCATCATATGCCCTTTTGGATATGTGACAAAATCAGGAGGTTAGTCAAGTACGACCAAAAAGACATATAATCATATCACTTGCCACCAATGACTGATCAACGAACAAGGGGTAACTCACCCCATGGTAGTGTCAAAGGTGACCAAGGTCCTCCACTCATCATGAATGAGGACCCACCACCTCTAGTTGATGATGAATATCAACCTCCACCAAGGGTCTAAAGTACACAACCTTACCTTGCATTTTGCAAGAGGCTGTTTCCACGCCTTGAACCCGTGACCTCAAGGTCATACGACGACAACTTTTATCATTGCGCCAAGGCTCCCCTTCATAATATCAACATCCACTAAGGAGGAATAATCATCCACAAAGAAATTGGAGAAGGAACGAAAATAGGGAATGGGACCAACAGAGTGACCATGGAGACAATGGTGTTTATCAAAATCTTCATGGAAGAACTTTAAGAGACTATTCAGCCTACACACACCAGTACACCATCTTGTATCATTCTTCCTCAAAATACTAGGGTGTTAGAATTAAAAAGGAGAGTAATCCAATTACTTTCCAAATTCCATGGGTTAAATAGTAAGAGTCCTTATTTGCACCTTAAAGAATTTGATGAGGTATGTAGTACCCAAAGAACACAAAATATAGGTCTTGATACTATCAAGCTTAAGATATTTCCTTTCTCTTTAAAGGAAAAAGAAAAATTGTTGTTTAATGCACTGCCATCAGGTTCCATAAGGACTTGGCATGAAATGACTAGGGGATTCTTGAAAAAGTTTTTTCCTACACATAAAATAAATACACTTCGTAGAAAGATAATGAACTTTACCTAGAAAGATAAATAATCGTTCTACCAATGCTGAGAAATTTTCAAAGATTTATTACTCACATGCTTACATCATGGCTATGAACCATGGCCATCATCAGCTTCTTTTATGAAGGACTAAATTCTGACATGCGCAAGTTTGTAGAGATGATGTGTAATGGCAACTTTCTAAATAAACAACCAGATGAGGAGGAGGAGTATTTGGAATGGCTAGCTGAAAGTGCATAGATCGAGGCTGACTTAGAAAGAGTCGAACATCCAGATAGACCCATGCCCATGACCACATCTACTAGGGGAGGCATGTATGCATGTCTAAAAAAGATGAACTTAATGTCAGAGTAGCAGCCCTAGCTTGAAAACTAAAAGCCATAGAAATGGGGGGAAAAAAACTCAAATAATAATGAACAAGTGTGTAGTATTTATGAAAGTACTACCCATCTTACTCAAGAATGTCCTACCATTCCAATATTTCAAGAAGTACTTCATGATTAGGCTAATGCACTTAATAATTATAAAAGACCTTTCTCCCTGTATTTAGAGACATAATCCCAACTGGAGAAATCATCCAAATTTCAGCTGAAGAAATGGACCAACTGCTAATGTCTCACAACTAGGCTCATACCAACATCATCAACAAAACCAAGGACTACTTACTCCACCCCCATACCAAACTGATCAATCTCCATCTTTTGGACTTTACTTGCCCCCACCCAAAAGGCCTGTAGAGGATAATATCAATCAGCACATTCAAAACTACGAGAAGAGAACATCTCAAATAGAAAGTCAAATACAACAAACCAACTAGTCCGTGAATGAATTAAAACATATGATGAATCAATGGATGCAAAATATGAAAAAGAAAAGTTTCCAGCTCAACCACAAGCAAACCTTAAGGGTGTGCATGCAGTTAGCAAAACTACACCTAATGCATCATCAAGCTCTACCATGGAAGAAACTAAGGCTGTCATCATTCTTAGGAGTGGTAAAATAATTGAGAAAGATGAGCCCCAAAAGACTAATAAGGTAGAAAAACCTGTTAAAAATAAACAAAAATCTAAAGAAAATGACTCCACTCCACCTAATGAACCATGTCAATTCCCTCAAAGGTTGCATCAAGTCATAAAGAGTATGCTAATGATGAGATTATGGAGATATTCAAGGAAGTTAAGATCAATACATTGATCTTAGACACAATAAAATAAATCCCATCATATGCCAAATTTTTAAAGGATTTATGCACAATCAAAAGGAAATTGAATGTACAAAAGAAGGCATTTGTGACTAAACAAGTAAGTTCAATTCTTCAGCACCATACAACCCAAAAATACAAGAATCTAGGTTGCCGCACTCTCACTTGCATCATTGGTAAGCATAAGATTAACGAAGCCTTATTAGATCTTATATCTAGTGTTAACCTACTAGCACACACAGTTTATGTTCAGCTAGGACTAGGAGACCTTAAGCCAACATCCACTACACTCCAACTAGTTGATAGATCAGTGGTAATACCTAGGGGCATAATAGAGGATGTGTTAGTCTAAATAGAACAATTCTTTTCCCAGTTGATTTCTTAGTTCTGGACACATAACCAATGCTGAATGAGCAACGAGAAATTCCTATCACCCTTGGACTTCCATTTTTTGCTACATCCAATGCCCTAATAAACTATAGAAATGGTGTCATGAAGCTTTTATTTGGCAACACGATACTGGAATTGAACATCTTCGATATCTGTAAGCAACCACAAGAACCCACAAATGACTTGCACTATGTCAATATGATAAATTCAATCATGTAAGATCATTTTCAATCATCTTCCTTACCGGACCCACTTGAGGCCTGTTTGGCCTATTTTAATGAGTTTAATGAGGATGCATTAATAGAGGAAGTTAATGTCCTCCTTGATTCTGTGCCCCCAATGGACACCAAAAAATGGAAACCTTATTTCGAGAAACTTCCATCGAAGGAGTCCACGCCCCCTCCATCATCAGTAGAGTACCTTACAGAACTTGAAATTCAAATTGAGCTTTGTAATGTAGAATATGTACCTAATTGGAACTTACAAATCTTAATTAAACAACCATTAGATAATAATTTAGGCCCACCTAAAATCCTACATGTATCTGTAGAACAAGAAGAGAAGGAGTACATTGATGTACTAGCCCTACATCAACCATATGTCTACCTTGAGAAAAGCAAGAACAAGTTTTTAAGGAACTGTAGAATAGCTTATACCCCAAGTTCATGAAAATGTAAGTGAAAAGGAGGATCATCCATCTCCATATGGTCCAACAAAATTTAAATTCGCAATAGTTCACATTGTAATAATAATACCACTCGCTAAATTTTCAAGGTGGAGAAATTATATTGGTTATCAAAAAAGTTTGAAGATAGGGGATCATCAAAGTAGTCCCACTCAATTAACAATCATGGTGGTATACTATGTCATAATGCTACCATCATCACAAATTTTAGGGTGGCTGAAGTATATAAACTACCATGAGATTCTGCAATGACGTGAGAAATCTTGCCATTTCATTGTTAGGATTAGGAAAATTCAGTACCAGTTAGGTCTAGATTAGGTACTTTAGGGTATGTCTAGCTGAAGACGTTAAACTTAGCGCTCACTGGGAGGCAACTTAGAGTTTTTTTTTTTTTTTTAAATCTCAGTTTTCTGCATCACCCATATTCATTTTAAGTCCTACTTTTTAAACATTGAGTATAATGTTTCTCTCAGGTTGGGGATGTAGAATTCTAGAAAATTCTAGTTCTTTTTTTTTGGTTTTTAGGTGATTTCCTTCAAAAAAAATTCTTTCTGCAAAAAAACAAAACAAAAACAAAGAAAAATTTTCGATCAATTCCTATGCTATGATAAGAAGTGGATTTTATGAAGTATATTCTAGATAAATTTAGCCTATTAATGGAATTGAATATGATTAATTCATCATTTTACTCATTTTCTAAAGTATTTTATGAAAGCAAAGTCTCAGATCACATCTATACACGCAATTGTGTATAGATAGCCTAGATTGATAAGTAGCTATAACTTAAAAATCCTAAAGAAATTTAGTGGAGACCCATAACCTAAGTGAGTTTTAGAGCCATTCATTCTTTTTGAGAGGTTATAAATGTTCTTAATTTTCTTCAGTGTGTTTAAAGAAAATTTGATCCCATCAACTTTTAAATTTGGCCAATGACATGAATTATTAGAGTATTACCTTTAAAACACTACATGTAAGAGGGGTTATGATAAACATGATGATAAAGACATGCACTTCTATTTTTGGGTAATCATGGACATGTGTGCGTAAACTATGTAACTCATAAATTAGCAAGATGAAGAATATGAAATGCACGCATAGTATAAATCTTGGCAAATATATTAGGCGGACAAATCAATAATAATAGTAGTTATGAAAATCTTAAAGTGCTAATCAATCAAAGCAGATGAGGATATTGCCATGAATATCATGCATATGGGCCTTTCAGTGAATCACTCAAACTGACCGGTCACGAGTACTCTTACATGACCCTCTCAATGCTACATGTATAGCAGTAAAACTAAAATCATAGGATCACTATGCTCACGATCATCACACAACTGGAATCGTGTGGCTCCGGTATCTAAAGACCTACCCACAATAGCCTCCATAGCAACTATGGTTATCCCCAAAAGGGTGCCATGAACACCTCCAGTGGTCGTCCCTATTTACCATAGCAGTCAGGGAAGGGACAATGTCATTTTGGCAGCGATACCATCCACCCTTTTGTGGTAGAGGCCAGGGGGCTAACCCCGTACATAACAACCTCTCAGCATAGTGCCCACCAGGCTCAATAGCCAAAAAAGCATATATATATATATATATATATAATCCGAATCTCAATCATTGTAAATTATGCAATTTATGCATTTATCTACAAACTATGTGAGCGATGCATAAAATCAGCTCATGCTAGTATCGCATTCAAAGCCATAAAACATGAAGACATTTTCGCATACTCGTATAAGAACATCATATCTCAAAAGCATGCTAAAAATGGTACTAAAGGCAAGACAGAGTTTAAGATGTATTTAAAAACTTAGTAGTATGAGACTACCTACCACGATCGTTGTCCTTCCTCAATTCGAGCCCTAAAGTACCTTGGTGAGGTCCTAGATGTTAGTTGGACATAAAAGTCAAGTATCATTTTCTAGATTTGCAGATGAATGGCTAAATCTATATGATTTGGGGTTTCTAGGGGTTGATCTACATAATTCTTGGGTCGATCTTGGACTAAGAATGTCCTAAGGCCTCTATTAGATCAATTCATGATGTTTGATCACAGTTGATTTCGTGGGTTCATGAGATCTATATGGTTTTTAGGCTATAGTTTCCTTAAATAATCTCTTGATCCTAAATGTTATTGTGTAATTAGGTCCATGTCAAAATTACGAACAGAATGGTTCTTTCAAATCATCGATAGGAGTTATATACCTCTTTAATTGCGTTTTTAGCATCACACCTCAATGGACGAACCAAAATTGTCCGTGTAGGGCCCGCGCGTCACGGTTCCCCGGATGCTCGTGCAACCCGGTAAACGCGCGCACGCCCGAATGACATGCTATAGTGTGCATTCTAGACTGCATCATGTGGACGTGTCTTTAACGCAAGAGTGGTGCATCTCAGCTCCCAGGATGCCCTATGTGTCCCGGTCTAGTCGGGAACTAGCTCGCACGCGATGCGTGGGCAACAGTCACCCCAGGGATCATGTCATGAGCACCCGTCATACCCATACGCCCATGAGATACGTCATCTGCAATGGGTTATTAACCCGTCCGGTTTTCTTCTCGAAAATTTGGCAATTTTTGGTTGGAAAACTTACCATATCTGGTCGGGATCTGGGGGGAAAGGGAGAGGGAAGAGAGAGTAGAATGGGCAGGAGGATCGTACCTGGGAACCCAAGATGGAGCTTGTCGAATGCCTGGACTACCGGCTAAAACCTTCCTTGTGGGAGATGGTCGTGAACCGGATTTAAGCCCGAGGAAACACGACAATGGAAAGGGGAGAGTGGGGGATTTTATAGAAGGGGAATGGCGGTGCCGCCATTCTTTGAGGCTCCATACAGGCATGGCAGTGTTGTGCACTGCCTGGCCTGAGGAAGAATTCGAAGTAATGGGTGCCGTTATAAAAACAACCCCTGTGTTTTTGGGCTATCTTAATTTTAAACATAATTTACAAGAATACCCTCCATGTTCAAAAGCACATAACTTGGTCATACGATCTCCATTTTCAATGTTCTTTGAGGCGTTGGACTCCATTTTGAGTGTAGAATATAATGATACTAATTTTACTCATAAATTCCTTTATTTCATATTTTAATTGAAATTAACATCTAACCATCTATTAATATCATTAAACATATATAAATTTTCAAAATCAGCAATTTATAACTGATCTGCTCATGGTAAACATCATGATTGATCGTGGTTGTAAAAGTGATACAAATAATCTTCAAATTTTGAGTCATTACATCATTACCCCCTTCAAAGAATTTCGTCCTCGAAATTCTACAATCCATTACTAGAAAAGATTTTAGGGTAATTCTTTCTCATTTCAGATTCAACCTCCCAAGTTTCTTCTTTGATAGACGCATTCCTCCACAAAACTCTAACTAATGGAATGTCTTTACGACGTAGCATCTTGATATTTTTGTCCAGAATCTGTACTGATTTTGTTTCCAAGGTCAAGTCCGGTTGTAGCTCGGCTGGTACCTGCTCAAGTACATGTGTGGGGTCAAGAATATAACTCCTCAGCATAGATATGTGAAACACATTGTGGACTTCCGATAACTGTAGTGGTAGCGCTATCCTATAGGCAATCTTTCCTACTTTGTCCTGGATTTCGAATGGTCCAATGAATCAAGGACTAAGTTTTCCCTTTACACCAAACCTCATAATGCCCTTAGTCGGAGATATCTTCGAGAAGACATGATCTCCAATTTCAAATTCCAACTGTCTGCGTCACTTATCAGCGTAACTCTTTTCTCTAATATGAGCTGCTAGAAGCCACCTTCTAATAAGCTTTACCTTGTTTGCACACTATTCTACTAACTCTAACTACACAATTCTATTTTCACCTACTTCATTCCAGCATGCGAGAGATCAACAAGGTCTTTCATAGAGCGCTTCGTCGGAAGGCATTCCAATGCTTGAATGGAAGCTATTGTTATACGCAAATTCAACTAAGGGTCAATTGCACACGCTGTCAACATATCTTCCAATACCTAAATTGTACACTCAGATTGGCCATCAGTCTGAGGGTGAAAAGCCATGCTGAAACTTAATGAGGATCCTAATGACTTTTGCACTAACTTCCATAATTGCGAGGTAAAAAGAATGTCTCTGTTGAAAATAATGCTGAGTGGTATCCCATGCAAACTAACTATTTCCTTAATATACAACTGAGATAGGCTGTCAGTGGAGTGAATTTGTTGTATAGGGAGAAAATGTGCCATCATGGTTAGTCGATCGATGATTTCCCATATCATATCATGTCCCTTAGACATCTTAGGTAGCCCTAGGATGAAGTCCATCGTAACATGATCCCACTTCCATTCTGGTAGTTCAAGCGGTTGTAACAAGCCTGCTGGTCTCTGATGTTCTGCCTTAACTTGCTGACAAGTCAAGCACCTTGCTACAAATTCTTCTATATCTTTCCTCATACCATCCCACCAGAAATGTTGCTTAAGATCTTGATACATCTTTGTTCCATCAGGATGAACAATGTACTTGGAAAGATGTGCCTCCTTCAAAATCTCTTGCCTTATTTCATCATTGGTTGGTACTACTAACCTCCCTTGCATGCGAACACTATCATCCACTTCTTTGACCAATCCTAGTTTTCCAACTAATGCTTGTATGTCAATGTCATCTTTTTGCATATGTTTAACTTTCTCACTAATAGTGGATTTTATAGTCAAATTTGCTATAAAAGACCTCCCATGACCTATTTTGGGTTTGCACTCTATCACCTCTTATAATAATTTTCATCTTTTGGAAATTAAACTTGCACATATTCCTTGTGTCTTTCTACTTAATGCATCTGTTATTACATTAGCCTTCCCTGGATGGTATTGAATGGAAAAGTCATAGTCCTTCAAATACTCCATCCATCTCCTTTGTCACATGTTCAAGTCTTGTTGTGAAAAGATGTACTTGAGACTTTTGTGATCTGTAAAAACCTCAAATTTTTCTCCATATAGATAGTGTCTCCATATTTTTAATGCAAAGACAATAGCAGTAAGCTCTAAGTCATGGGTAGGGTAATTGACCTCATGCTTTTTCAATTGTCTAGAAGCATGGGCAATTACTTTCCAATTTTACATAAGCACGCAACCCAACCCTTGTTGAGAAGCACCACTATATATCTCAAATCCTCCATTGCCCGATGGTAGAGTAAGTATTGATGTAGTGGTTAGCCTCCTCTTTAGCTCTTGAAAACTCTCTTCGCATGCCTCATCCCACTCAAACTTTTTGTCTTTTCTTGTTAATTTAGTTAGGGGTAAGGCAATGCGTGAAAATCCTTCGATGAATCTACGGTAGTATCCTACAAGCCTTAGAAAACTCCTTACTTCTGTCACTGTTTTAGCTGTACCCCATTGCTCCACGGCTTCAACTTTTGTTGGGTCAACTGAAATGCCCTCCTTTGAAATAACATGACCCAAAAAATTCACTTCCTCCAGCCAAAATTCACACTTACTAAACTTTGCATATAATTTGTGTGCTCTAAGTGTACTCAATACTACTTGTAAATGTTCCCTATGGTCCTCAAGAGTTTTTGAGTAGATCAAGATATCATCCACAAATACTATAACAAATTTATGTAGATAGACTTTGAACACTCGATTCATAAGATCCATAAACGCGATTGGTGCATTTGTTAGTCCAAAAGACATTACTCTAAACTCATAATGTCTATATCGGGTTCTAAATGTTGTCTTTGGAATGTCTTCCTCTCTGACTCTAAGTTGGTGATATCCAAACCGTAAATCAATCTTGGAAAATACATGGGCTGACTAGAGCTGATCAAACAGGTAATCAATGCGGGGTAAAGGATACTTGTTTTTCACTGTGACCCTATTCAACATTCGATAATCAATGCAGAGTATCATTGACCCATCCTTTTTATTGACAACAAGGACTGGCGCTCCCCAAGGAACTACACTAAGTCTGGTGAACCCTTTTTCTAGCAACTTTTGCAACTAGGTCTTCAGCTCCTTTAACTCTGTTGGAGCCATCCGATGTGCCTTCAATATGGGTTTGTACCAGGTATCAGGTCAATAGTAAAATCTATCTCCCTCTTTGGTGGTAACCCGAGTAAGTCTTCAAGGAACACAACTGGGAATTCACGAACCACATCTATCTCTTCTAACTTAGGCTTTGCGACTTCTGTAGTTTCTATCTTAACCAAAAAGAATGGACACCCCTGAGCAATGTGCTTTGCCGCTTTTATAACAGAAATAACACATGCTCCTAAATAATCTCTTCTCCCTTGTAAGGAGACCACTTCTCCTCTGGGAAGGTTAAAAATAATCCATTTCTTTTGACAATCAACTGTTGCATTATGCGAGGCTAACCAGTCCATCCCAAGGATGACGTCAAAATCTGTCATATCTATGTGGATTAGGTCTACGCTCATCTGGTTGCCCTCGACTACAATAAAAACATCCTAGAGGTATGTTTGTGTGGAAATTGACTTGCCTACAGGAGTCATAACTTCTAAGGAGAAGTCTAAATCTTAAACTATAATATCCATGGAAGAAGCAAACTCGCATGATATAAAGGAATGAGTAGAACTAGTTTCAAACAATACTTTGGTAGGTGTATCACAGATATGAAGTGTACCTTCTACTATGGCATTGGATGTCCGAGCCTGTTTTGAAAGTGATGGCAAATACTCATCCCTGGATTTGAGGAATGTGATTTTCTTTACGTTCCTCCTTCTTCTTTCTCTTAGGGCAATTTCAGGCTAAATGTCATGTTTGTCCATAGTCAAAACACGTAAACCGAAAGGTACACAGCTTGCCTGAGTGATATCTATTGCATATGGGGCAAGTCTTGGATTCTAGGTTCCTTCCTTTATTGTCGAATTGTCGCTTATGTGGGTGTCGAGATCCAGAAGGTTGAATGGGTCTTTTACCTTTATTGTTTCTTCCACTATTGCTATTCTTTGCATCCTTAGCAGCCTATGCTCTTTGGTAATCATTTTCAAAGAGAGACACCTTGCTACAGTGGTTGGTTGAAACCCTATTACTCTATTCCTGAGGCCTGGGTGTAATCCATCAACAAACCTTTCTGCAGCATTTTCCTCGGTAGAGCAAGCATTGGGTGCGAATCTTCAAAGACTTATGAACCTATTTTCATATTGTTGCAAGGAGAGATTACCTTATTCTAGATTCATAAATTCTTTCTCCTTTTGTTTTTGCACATGGCGGGGATAGTACTTTTCATTAAATACTAGTTTGAATTCTTCCCAGGGTATAACATCATTATCTCCAAAGTATGTCCTTTCGGTCGTTTCCCACCAAAAGCCTGCTTCACCTTTTAGTACGAAACTGGCCATGGCAACCTTTCTATCCTCAGGAATTCTCATGGCCTTAAATAACTTCTCAATGTCAAAGATCCATTTCTCGGCCGTCGCTAGTTCATCATCTCTTGAAAATGATGGGGCCATTTTTTTAAATCGCTCAAGTTGGGCCTCTACCCGATCAGCAATTCTTTCTAGAGAAGAGGCTCTTGCCATGGGTGCTTGTGGTTGGTTATGCATGAATTGCCCCATATGTTGCATGAATAGCTGAAAGGCTTCAGCCATTCCTATCCCAGACCCAGAGGATTCAGCTAGAGGGTTAACAGGTTTTGGGGCTGCACCTCCTCTTCTCCTCGGTGGCATCTGTATTACAAGGCCAGTACCTACCTTTAGGGGACTCTATCATGTTATCCTAATGGCTTTTCCTAGTAATGTACCTTGATTATAAAGCTTCATTCCATAACTGGGCTATGAATAACATGAACTTGGGCTCTAATACCAAATGTGATGACCCGGGTTTTTATGATGCAGTTTTATAATAACAACGAGAACGATCTCTACTTTTAAAACAATTTGTGCAAAAGGATGTAGAGGAAATTTTCTTTTAATCCAAATTTTTGTATAAAACCCTGAGCATCAGTAACAAGTCTCGGTAAACAAATAATGCAAGCCATGGAACTTTTTAAACAAAACACAAAGATGAATAATTTCTACTCCTAAGATTGTTAATCACAGCCCAAGTTACAAATAAGCACCTCCAACCAAGTGTACATCAAACAAAAAGGGTTACTAGTTAAGTCCTTATTCAGCCTTACCTATGTTCACTTGATTGTGGCCCTAACGTTCTTTGAAACTCCTTCTAATTATTCTTTGTTTGATCTGGGAAAAAAAATAGATTGGGTTGAGTATTTATCATACTCAGTAGGTAACTTGCTACCACTAGTTTGAAAACACGACACGCAAGAGGGGTTATGATAAACATGATCATAAAGACAATCACTTCTATTTTTGGGTAATCATGGACATATGTGCGCAAAATATGAGTAATCATGGACATATGTGTGTAAACTATGTAACTCATAAATCAGTAAGATGAAGAATATGAAATGCACACATAGTATAAATCTCGGAAAATATATAAGGTAGACAAATCAATAATAGTAGTAGTTATGAAAATCTTAAAGTCCTAATCAATCAAAGCAGATGAGGATATTGCCATGAATATCATGCATATGAGCCTTTCAATGAATCACTCAAACTGATTGGTCATGAGTACTCATATATGACCCTCTCAATGCTACATGTATAGCGGTAAAACTAAAATCATAGGGTCACTATGCTCACGATTAGCCCACAACTAGAATCGTGTGGCTCCGGTATCAGGAGACCTAGCCACCATAGCCTCCATGGTGACTATGGTTGTCCCCAAAAGGGTGCCGTGAACACCTCCAATAGTCGTCCCTGTTTACCATAGCAGTCAGGGAAGGGACAACCCCGTACATAACAACCTCTCAACATAATGCCCACCAGGCTCAATAGCCAAAAAAGCATATATATATATATATATATATATATATATATATGAATTCGAATCTCAATCATTGTAAACTATGCAATTTATGCATTTATCTACAAACTATGTGAGAGATGCATAAAATCAGTTCATGCTAGTATCGATTTCAAAGCCATAAAACATGAAGGCATTTTCTCATACTTGTATAAGAACATCACATCTCAAAAGCCTGATAAAAGCAAGAAAAAGTTTAAGATGCATTCAAAAACTTAGTACTATCAGACTACCTACCTCGATCGTTGTCCTTCCTCAATTCGAGCCCTAGAATACCTTGGTGAGGTCCTGGATGTTGGTTGGATATAAAAGTCAAGTATCATTTTTTATATTTACATATCAACGACTAAATCTATATGATTTGGGGTTTCTAGGGGTTGATCTAAGTAATTCTTAGGTCGATCTTGGACTAACAATGTCCTAAGGCCTCAATTAGATCAATTCATGAGGTTTGATCATAGTTGATTTCGTGGGAGAGGGAAGAGAGAGGAGTAGAATGGGGAGGAGGATCATACCTGGGAACCCGAGATGGAGCTTCTCGCATGCCTGGACTGCCGGCTGAAACCCTCCTTGCCGGAGATGGTCGTGAACCGGATTTGAGTTGGGGAAACATGGTGATGGAAAGGGGGGAGTGGGGGATTTTATAAAAGGGGAATGAAGGTGCCGCCATTCTTTGCGACTCTATAAAGGCATGGCAATGCTGTGCACCACCTGGCCTGAGGAAGAAAATAACGTAAGGGGGGTGTCATTATCAAAACGACCCCTTGTGTTTTCGGCCTATTTTAATTTTAAACATAATTTACAAGAATACCCTTCATATTCAAAAGCCCATAACTTGGTCATACAAGCTCTGTTTTCACTGTTCTTTGAGGCATTGGATTCCATTTTGAGTGTAGAATTTAATGATACTGATTTTGTTTACAAATTCCTTTGTTTCATATTTTAATTGAAATTAAACATCTAACCATCTATTAATATCATTAAACATATATAAATTTTCAAAATCAACAATTCATAACTAATTGGCTCATGGTAAACATCATGATTGATCATGGTTGTAAAAGTGATACAAAATATCTTGAAAATTTGAGTCATTACAATGATAAATACTCAAAATGTCTTGATTTTGTATCGTATGAACTACATGACAAAATAGCAATTTATTCCAACTACACAAGCGCATGCTTACTAAGACATTGTAATTTGTTTTACAGTGTCTCAAACACCAATAATTAGAATGGAAAGATGTACACATTGATATACAAATGTGAAAGCAAAAATGGAGTTGAAATTTTAAGAGATTGTGATTTTCAGCATCTGAAGGGTGAGCTTTAAAACTTTAGGTTAGCTATATGATTTATTGAAAAATGCGAATGTATATTTACTATCATGATTGTGAACTCATTTGTATTTAGCTGAATATTTGTGATATGGTTGTGACTAGAGGCTCTGGGATGTGATAAGCTTTTGTACATTTGTTTTTAAAATGATGAAAATTATTTGTATCGTCTATCAGGTGTTTGCACACATGCATCAAATGTGCATATTATCCAAAAAATAGATAAAACTTTGCCATATTTTTTGTAGAAATGAAACATTCATTTCACTATAAAATCATTTTTAAAAGAACAAACACTTTTGCTATTTTGTTTTGGAAAAGAATTTCAATCAAGGGATATCCCAAATTTCAAAATAGTTTTGGAAAAGTATTTTGAACAAGGTGTCACACATGGTTGGTCATGGATGTGTTCAATGGTTTAGATCATTCAAAATCAACATTTTCAAGCCATAATCAAAAGACATCTATTGCAGCCTTTATTGGACATCTTGGATTAAATCAAGATAGCATGGGAGATGATGGCTTGGACATTCCAAATCCATGCCTTGGTGATTGTGGAAGGATCAATCAAAGTTTTTTAAGCATTGCAAGTCAAAAATGCCCCTTCTAAGGATGGCTTAGTTAATGAATCAAAGGTGACTTGGTCCAGTATTCTTATTTTTTTATTTTAGAAAATTCTACTTAGGGAGATCCAAAGGAAACCCATGGGATGGTTTTAGCATGTGGGAGAGTATTTCCTAGAGGAGAAGTCACCTCAACAAGAGAGATAGGTGAAAGACTCATTTAGAAGAGGTAAAAGATGTTTTTGGTAGAAGTGCATTGTGCACTAATTTAGAAAGTGAAAACAAGGTGGGACATGTTTCATCAAATAAAGTTAGGGACTACATAGAGGTATAGACATCTGCAAGGACTATTTTTGGAAGGTGCAAACTTATAATGGGGGAGGGTTAATATGTATTTTTGGAAGGGAGTTAAGGTTTTTTTTTTTTTTAAGTTTAGGAGCACAAGGATGATTTTTAAAAGGAGGAGATGTGTTTTGATTTATTTTTTCTAAGGGGGTGTAACTTAGGTGGGATGGTGTATGTATAAAGAGAGGTATGACATTTCTCATATAAGATGACATCATTCCACGTGAAGAGGAAGAGGAAGAGTTTAGACATGTTATTAGAAAGAAAGGACATTTGATTTTTCTTTGAAGGAGAGAGAAGTCTTCATAAAAGGGATATAACATGATGAGGAGGTGTGTTTCTATTTTTAAATGGGATTTTATAAGAGAATACAAGGCACTCTATTTAAGAGGAAGGCATATAGAGAATAACACATTTCTATTTGGGAACAAGAGCACCTCACTTAGGAAATATTCTATTATTTGGAAAGTGAGTCATAGCACTCTATTTAAGAGGACATGAGAGGAGGTTTTGAGCTCTCCTCTCCCTTGGTTGTTAGACATTTTTTCTGCTCTCTTGGAATCTTGGAAGAATGACTTAGGCTTTTTCTCTCTCCCCTGCTTCTTTGGTTTTTAGAAGTTTTTCTCTATTGGGGGAACCTCACTTAAAGCCAAATAGTTTGTGCAATAAGGAGACATCTTGTTCTATCTTTAAGGCTGCTGCTAGGTGCATTTTCCCTAGAGAAAGAAGTGAAGGGCTAGGCATTTCTTCCATGGAGGTTTTCTAATTTGTCTACTTTAGAGTTCTCTTCTCTCTTTGATGAGTGACACATCAAGGAAGTAAGATCTTGTCTTAGCTGGTTTGGAGCTTGTCCTAGAGGGTGTTGATGAGTGACACATATACTACCAAGGAAGTTTTATAGTCATTTCCTTTTGTTTTTCCATCATGCTCTTGTATTGAAGCAAAGTTCAATTTCTTTTTCTTATTTTAAATGCTAAATTTCTTGCCTTTTGTTATAGTTTAGTTTATGATTTACTCTAAAGTTTTAGCCGTAGTATATGTGTTTCATTTCCAATTAGTTAGTAGTTAATTTTATGTTAAGATGAGCCTAGGATTAAGCCAAGATTCTAGCCACTCCAAGATGGTTTTTCATCATTCCTAAGCATGTCTAGATATTTTTCTAACCTAAGTTAGATTAGAAACTCTTTTCCAACTTATTTTGTGATGGTTTTAGGCTAAAATTTAATAAATTTTTAGGACGTTTTTAATCACATTTTAAGGCATTTTCTCATATTTTTTTGCTTATTTTATGTTTCTTAAATTTAGGTTAATTTTTTGACCCCCTTATCTTATTATTAGGATGTTTTTTTTCTTATGCTAGTTTTGGGTGTATTTTCCATGTTAATTATGCATAGCTAAGCCATCCATCTAGGGTGAGAATGAAACCACATTAAATTAGTAATTTTGTTCATGTATAAGTGATCATTAGATTTAGGAATTTGAATTATTAATTATTATGATATGCCACACAACTTAAAATTCTTAAGTAATGTATTTTTCATGGGAATTAGTAGGTATTTTTATGGTTTAGGGACTGGTTATGGTATGCTAATTAGCTTTATATGTATAAATTCTTCAAAAAATACAACATATGCTATGGATACATGTAGATTAAGCTATGTAAATCATTAAAATCAAGAATATATAAGAAATTGGACTTTTAACACATATCATTCATGTTATTATTTCATCATTATTATATTATTGTGTGTTATATTTAATCAACGATAAGTATATATGAATGCTCTTAATTAGTAATGTAGTGGACCTCAAATCCCTAGATTTCATAAATTAACAAATTTATCTATTTTTAGTATAATTTGTATTTAATTAGATTATTTTATTTGTTTCCCATTGCTTAGCTAAGTTAAGATAGTTTCATTTAAATTCTGATTAATATTTCTAATTTTCATATTGAGTTCTCAAGGGATGGACCCATATTTGCATGTATATACTTCCATAAACTAGTGCACTTGTGGTATTTTTAAAACAAGAACATCTCTATGCCAACATAGACACCAAATTTCCAATAGTTAGCTTAGCCTCTAAGAAGTTTAAAGATACAACAATTGACTCCTAGGAAGGTGGAAAACTATTGAGAATTCCCAAGATTGGCTAGCTCCTTGGCCACTATAGACATGGCATTTACATGATCAATCAACTTGATTGATTCTTTCATCCACGTGCTTTTATACTTTTTGATGAGAAGAAAGATGGAAGACTCTAAATATTGTCCAAATTTTATAGCCATATCCTTATACAAGGCAAAGGCAATATGTTTATATTTGAATAGAATATCTATATCCAACTCCATAAAGATTAGCATAATTGATTTTTCCTTTTTATGAACTTATAGGTTTTTATTATATGTGCATCATGGGCTGTAGTAGCTTTAGTAGGTGACTCTTCAAGAACTTCATCAAACACATAGTCAACAAAATCCTAAAGAAGGATATAGCAAATCCCCCTCTTCCACATAAAAATAATAATACCATTAATTTCTTAGTTTTATTGAGTTTGGAAGAAATTGTCTTAGAGGTCATTATGCAATCTAATTATAGAGCTAGGCTAGACAATTTTGTACATTTAAGCAACACACACTATATCAAATAATGTTCAATTATTTAAATAACATAAAAATAATAGATTATCTCATAAGTGTAAATATGCACGTAATCTTTAAATTTCAATGTTCTACCATGCACTAGCAACACCACATTAATCAATTACGACAAGAATAAGATACCACATTCAAGAACCATCAAGAAAGGCTTAGAACTCCCACTAGAAATTAAGCATCCAGAAAATGTAAAGGACATGTCACAAAGCTGCATTTAGCATGATTTGTAACCATTACCAAAGTTTCAACAACTAATATGATCAACCTTAGAGTATGAGTTTGTTCTAAGTAAATCATATAGACATATCTTTAGATAGATCTAAATCTAGGGAGAAAAACCACTCCCATATGAATTTATAACCTAATCTCTATCACATCTTTCTTATGAAAAAATATAAATAGTAGTAAGAAAACTCATATAAATGTTAGTACAATTTAGTAGAATTGCCTAATATTTTATAATTAAACATGTCACAAAATAAGTTCTAATTAGTAGCAAGAAAGTTCACCTTTGTACATATGAGAATACCAACTAGTACTAAAGAACATGGAGTCAAGTTTTAATAATTGGAAGATAAATGAGTTGGCAAACTCATTACCACAAATTCACTTTAACTAAAAACATGTACTCAAATAAACTAGCTTTAAAAGATAAATTGAATGGACTAAATTGCAGCCATATTCTCACATACAAAAGTTCTTGAAAACATTAACATATACATAAATTTGTGAAAGTTAAAATAGTCCCAGTAATGAACATGAAAACTGCTAGCTAGAGTTAACATAAATTCTATTTAAGATTAATGGAAGACTAAGGACTTCAAAATTATAAGACCAGTCCTTAAAATTTTCAGAACATCACATAAACATGATTTGATATAACATGTGACTCCTATCATGAATATCAAATACCAAAAACATCTCCTAATAGTCTACTTATTGTAAGCATAATTTAGTCCTAAATCATGATTAAATTGATCATTGTTTTGAGCTTAAAACTTGGTCTTAAACCACCTCTGCATTTTTCTCAAAATTGGTACCTAAATAAGTGAAGATTAATCTCAAACATTTGAGCATATAATCTAATTTAAAACTCTCAGAAATTAGTTCTCAAATAGTCCGAATCGAAAGCTCAAAAATAGTCCATAAAAAATTGCATAACAATCCAAAACTTTATGACATATTTTTGGGGATAGAAAACTACACAAACATTGATTCATTTTTTAGATGATGGTTGCTAAATACCATAATATAACATGAAATTTAATATATATATATATATATATATATATTGCATACAACGCAAACCCACAACAGAACCAAATTATAATAACAGTGCATATAGAAGTTGTAAAAAGATGCATATAATGGATGTCCTATAATCAATCCAAAACTAGCCTCAACATACATGATATAATAGCATATTAAGTCTCAAAACATTGGGGCTTGATGAGTACAAAAAAATTCCTAAAACATATGCATAAATAGTGTAAATTTGGATTGAAAACTGCATCTAATGATAAGAGAGTGTCCAAAGATTCCAAGATCTCTGGTGGATCAAAGGAGATGAAGGACAATCTGACATTGGAAAGCCAAAGTCATTATCAAATTCTCTTAGATCATGAGATTATGAGCATGGTAGGTCATGGATGGATGGACGTCATCAATCTAGAGTGCTTGCACATATTAGATCAACCAAGAATGACATCGTGGAGCATGGATGAAAGACTTCTAGAATTGCTAGTGAATTGATGTCCTAGATCAATTGATGAGGGGCATCTTAAGATTTCTAAAATGGATATTGGTGATCTATCAGATGGCTAACATTTCATGGATCAATCTAAAATTTCCTAAAACTAATAGTCAAAAACATTCCTAGAAGCTTCCTTAGCTTAGAGGTTAATGTGTAGACTAGTCAAAGATTCTAACTACCAAGGCTAAGAAAAGTTCTTACTTGGGACTTTAATAAGTTTAGGAGCTTGCTAATTTATAATACATGTATTTAGAAGTTGCTTGATTGTATTTGGTCTCTAACCAATGTTTACAACAACCAATATTAGAAAAGTATTGTTGGGTAAGTGTTACATGTTTAGAAAGTCTTCTTATGCTAAGCAACTCTTGTAATTAGATTTCATAGCTTGTAAATTTCTTATTTGAGAGGTCAGTTCCCATATATAAATACTAGAGTGATGAATCAAAGAAGTAGGTTAGTTTTGCATTATTCAATTAAGGTTTTTGTTTTCTCAGGTTGGAGCATAGCTATTGGATGATTTTTCCATTGAACTAATAAAAGCATGTTGCATCTTAGTTCCAACATTTCTATATCATTTGGATGAGTCTATGTATGGTGAGGCTCCTAAATCTGTATCCCAAGGTCATGAGTGGTCTGTATCCTTAAGCTGATGAGTTAGATTCCAACCTAAAGTCATGTACCTTCTATGGTGATTCTATTTCCAAGAGTGATGAACTAAATTGTTACTTGAATCTGACAGTGGCGATTATTCTGTATCCATGGAAGAACTAATCTCATTTGAACTTTGTGGTAGAGAAAATTCTATATCCAAAGAAAACTTGAACATTTTTATTATCTTAATTATAATAAAATAATTTTACCCAATTATCTAGTATCAACTTGATATGAGAATTAACATTTGTGATGGCATTTTGATCAAGGTGCATAGATACGTTGGATAAGGATGCTCATGGCTTGGAGATAGATGACTTGAGGATACAAATAGAAAGACTTGAAGAACATCTAGAACAACTTAGTAGTCAAGGTGATAGAGGTGTGAAATTTGAGGTTGAATCTTCTAATAATGCATTTGACAATTCTTTTTTAGTTTCCATAAGAAGTTAAACCTCAGATCAAAGGTCATCATCACACAACACTCCTAGAAGGCAACATGATTTCCATCTATCTAGAGTGAAACTTCACATACCAAAGTTTGAATTTAAGATGTAGTTTAATGAATTCCTAGATGAGCTAAACACTACAAAGTGCATATTTTAATACAAGTTTCCAAAAGATGCTGAGGAAAAATTCCTTGCTCTTAAGTTAAGAAAATATGCCTCTTTATGGTGGGAAAATCTAAATAAACAATGAGCATTGAGAAGGAAAGAAAAAGATAAAAGTGTAGGACAAGATAAAAAATGAACTTGAGAAACATTTTTTCCCTAAAAACTGCAAGATGGTAATGTTCCTTAAAATTCAGAATTTAGAACTTAAGCATTGAAGCATTAAGGAGTATCACATGGAGTTTAGACTTTTGATGTTGAAGAGTGATGTGGTTGAGCTGAAAGAACAAATAATAACACACTTCTAGGTTGATTAAAAGGGAAATTGGAGATAAAGTATGTTTGCAACAAGTACTGGTCATTCAATGATGTATGGAAATTGGTTTTGATAGTTGAGAAGCAACAAAAGGAAGTTTGTAAAATGGCATTTTAAAATATTATGGAAAGAGAAACACTTTCCATTGCCTCTAATTCTATTAAATGGATGCCTAATAATGGATCTAAAAAAATCAAGCAAAGAAGGGTGGTGATAAGTAAATTGCTTCCCCTAGTACTAATGTGAGGAGATGTTTTAAATGAAAAAGTCTTGGACACATTGACTCTGAATGTCCAAACAACAAAATGCTTACTTTGATAGAAGAATTCAAGTATGACAAGGAAGAATTACAATTAGCTTTTTAAAGAAGAAGAAGAAGACATCATTGTTACTGATCAAGGTGAGATGTTGGTGGCATAGATGAGCTTGAGTGTTGTTCACAAAGATGATGACAATTAGCTACAGTATCCCATATTTTACACAAGATGCACTTCACATGGCAATTTATACGATGTTATTATTGATAGTGGTGCTTCTGAAAATGTTGTTTCTACAAAACTAGTGAACAAACTAAAGTTGAAAATGGAGCCTCATTCTCAACCATACAAGTGGCTAGCAAAGGGACATCAAATTAAGGTAGTCATAAATACATAATCTCTTTTTCTATTGGAAACCAATATAAGGATGAATTATAGTGCAATGTTATTCTAATGGATGCATATCACTTATTGTTGGGACACCCATGATAGTATGATAGAAGAGCCCAACATGATGGGTTTAAAATTACTTACTCATTTGTATTCCATGGCAAGAAGATTATTTTGGCACCTGTAAAACATGAAATAACTTCTAAATCTTCAAAAGTGATTCACTTAAGTAGCAAACAAAACATTGATTCATTTTTAGATATTTTAAATGATACATGTTCCTTAAATGAAGCAAAAGATGATGAGATTGAAATTAACACACAACAATCGATTGTACAACAATTACTGGATGTGTTTGAAGGTGTATTTCCTCAGGAATTGCTAATGGTTTACCTCCCTTAAGAGATATATATCACTACATTCACTTTATTCTTGGATCTATAATTTCTAATAAGCATGCATATCGTACGAGCCCAAAAGAGCATGAAGACTTGCAGCGTCAAGTTGAAGAGTTGATAGCCAATGGCTTGGTGCAAGAAAGTAAAAATTCATGTGCAGTACTTCCCCTTCTTATGCCAAAGAAGGATGGATCATGGAGAATGTGTATTGATAGCATGGTAGTGAACAAAATAATGATTAACTATCATTTTCTAATTCCCAGTCTTGAAGATTTTGTTGGATCAGCTCCATGGTGCAATAACTTTTTGAAAGATTGACCTTCTTAATAGCTACCATTAGATTCTCATGAGACCAGGTGATGAAATGAAAAACTATATTTAAAAATTAATATGGACTATACTAATGGTTGTTGATGCCTTTTGAATTATCTAATTCCCTAATACTTTAATGACATGTGTCTTTAAAGCTGTTAGCAGAAAATTTGTTATTACATACTTTCGTGATATTCTTGTGTGCAGCAAAAGCTAGTAGGAGCATTTAAGTCATCTTCAACAAATACTATATTTGTTGAGAGAACAAAAGTTGTACAACAACTTGAAGAAGTGCAACATTTTCATTGCTAGCCTAATTTTCTTGGGCTGTGTCATCTTAGTCGATGGAGTAAAGATGGACCCAAGCAAAGTGGATGCCACTGTTAGCTGGGCTTTTCCTAAGACTTCATTTAGCATTAGAAGCTTTCATGAATTAGCTTCATTCCATAGGAAGTTCATTAGAAATTTAGCTTCATTCTATAGGAGGTTCATCAGAAATTTCAATACAATATTCACTTCAATCATAGAATACTTGAAAGGTGGGATTTTTAAATGAACAAAAGGAGGACAACGAAATTTTGAGCTCATCAAGCAAAAGGTAACGAATGCTCTTATACTTTCCTTACCTAACTTTGATTGTCTTTTTGAAGTTAAGTATGATGCTTCTAATGTTGAGATTAGTGCAATTTTGAGCAAAGAAGGAAAGCCTGTTGCCTTCTTGAACAAGAAGCTTAATGATTCTTACCACAACTACTCCATCTATGACAAAGAGTTCTATGCTATTGTGTAGGCATTGGAGCACTAGAGCCAATACTTGCAACCATAATGTTTCATACTATTTTTGTGAAGCTTTGAGGTTTCTTTAAAGTTAGTTGAAACTCAGCAGGAGACGTGATGTATGGTTCGAATTCATCTAACCCTTCAGTTTCATGATCAAGCATAACTTAGCCATAGTGTAGTTGTCGATGCCTTAGATAGGAGAGATATTCCTTGTTAATTATTTTAAATACCGAATTTGTTAGTTTTGAAATAGTTAAAGAGTTACACGTGTGTGATCCCTACTTTGGGTGGATTTTGGAAATTGTAAGCATAGTTCTCTTCATTGTTTTTCATGAGCAAGATGGTTTCCCTTTTAAGGGTAATCTTCATCGTATTTCCCTATCTTCCATTAGAGAAGCAATTACATATGAAGTGCACGATGAAGGCCTTGCTAGACACATCTGAAGAGATACAACTCTTTCATTAGTGAAAGATCGGTTCTTTTGGCCAAAGATGGCTAACAATGCTTCTAAGCCTGTGCAAAGGTTCAAAACTTATCATCTAGAAAAGTTTTGCCACAAAACGCTAGTTTGTATATTGTGCTTTCTATTCCTAACTTTCCATGGGAAGACATTAGCATGGACTTTGTTGTTGGACCACCATGAACACATCGACAAAGAGATTTTTTTTTATGGTAGTTGTTGATCATTTTCCAAGGTGGCACACTTCATAGCCTATATTAAGACAATTGATGCATCACATGTGATGGATTTGCATTTCCAGGAAGTCATTAAACTTCATGGTCTCCATAAGAATATTACATTAGATCAAAATCCTAAGTTCATGAGTCACTTTTGACGAATTATGGAGGAAACTTGGAACTTGTCTACACTTTAGTTCTTCGTGTCATCCTTAGACCAATGGAGTTTTGTGAGAAAGAATATCTGTCAATTGGACTTGTTGCTAGCATAACCTGAATTCACTTTCAAAAGTTGCTACATTTAATCAATTGAAAGTAGTCCTTTTGAGGCAGTATATGATAAGAATCTTTTAAGTCCAATGATTTAATAACCCTGCTATTAGCAATAAACTTTAGCGAAGATGTCAGAAAGAGAGCAAAGAAAATCAAGGAGATGCATGAGCAAATTTGAGCAAAGATGACACACAAAAAAATAAGCAGCAAAAAGAGAAAGGTGACAAACACAGAAGGCATGTCGTCTTTCAGGAAGAAACTTTCATTTGTGTACATATAAGGAATGGTCATTTTTCTCAAAGACAATACCCAAATCTCAAGCCAAGGGCAGCAAGTACTTTTACAGTTTTGAAGAGAATTGGTGATGGCACTTATAAGATCAAGATACTGACAGATTATGAGGTTGCAGATAACTTCAATGTGGAGGATCTTTCACTATACAAAGGAAAGGATAATGCAGACAACTCAGGGATGAGTTCTTTTCAACTTGGGGAGAACGACTCAAAAGTGTCCAAAGATTCCAAGGTCAATGGTGGATCAAAGAAAATTGAAGACAATCTAGCATTGGATGGCCAAGATCATCATTAAACTATCTTAGCTCATGAGATTATGAGCAAGGTAGGTCATGGATGAATGGATGTCATCAATATAGACTCCTTGAACAGATTAAATCAAATAAGAATGACATCATGGAGCATGGATGAAATATACCTTCAATTGCTAGTACATGGACATCTTAGATCAATTGATGATAGGTGTCTTCAAATTTCTAAAATGGACATTGAAGATCTATCATATGGAGAATGTTCCATGGATTAATCAAAGTTTCCTTGACTAGTCAAAGATTCCAACAACCAAGTCTAAAAGAAAGTTCTTGCTTAGGACGTTTATCAGTTTAGGAGCTTGCTAATTTGTAATAGATATATTTAGAAGTAGATCGATTGTATTTGGTAGCTACCCAATGTGTAGCAAGTGATAATTTGGCTACAACCAAGATAGGAAGGTCTTGTTGGTTAATGGTCAAATATTTAGAAAGTCTTCTTAGACTAAGCAACTCTTGTAATTAAATAGTTACTTCATAGCTTGTAAATTGCTTATTTGGGAGGACAGTTCACATCTAAAAATACTAGAGTTATGAATTAAAGAAGTAGGATAGTTTTGCATTATTCAATTAACAATTTTTTTTTAGGTTGGAGCATAGCTATTGGATGTGCTTTTTCATAGAATTGAGAAGGGCATTTTGTATCTTAGTTCCTGCCTTTCTGTATCACTTGCAGGAGTCTAAGTGTGGGGAGGTCCCTAACTCTATATCTCAGGGTGGTGAGTGGTTAGTATCCTTGAGGTTGTAAGGGAGATTCCAACCTAAAGTCTTGTATCTCTTAGTGGTGATTCTATATCCAAGAGTGGTTGAACTAAACTGTTGCTTGAATCCTATGGTGATCATTATTCTGTATCTGTGAAAGAAATAATATCAATTGAACTCTACGGTGGTGATCATTCTATATCCACAAAAAACTTGGACATTTTTATCTTAATTATAACAAAATAATCTCACCCAGTTATTCGGTGTCATCTCGACTAGGCACATGTCACTTATAGGTGTCGCCCAGTCCAAGGTCCTTAAAACCATAGAACTAAGGGCTTAGTATGCAATTTATGGAATTGCAATAAGTGGGGGTTTGACAGTAGTGTTGACTCGTCCAGTTGCTAGATCACATTCACAACAAAGCACAAGCATAACATCCATTACCATTCATATGCATAAACATATAGATCATAACACAAAGAAATAGAGTGGTTTTAACACTATATTATTCATCTTCGTCAATCGATGAAGTTCCTTGAGATCTATCTCCCAAAAATTTCAAAACATACAGACAAGAGATTAGATTACTTACATGTTGAGAAGAGAACTATAGAGATCTTCCAAGGATCAACAAGCTTCAAACACTAAGATGAGATCATCCTCAAGATGGTGCGTTTCTTTTCTGGAAAGGTTTCAAACTTTAGAAATGAAAGGTAGAAAAACTAAAAGATGAAAGAAAGATCCTTCTTGGAGACTGATTAGGATTCTCTCCCTCATAAACCTTCTATATTAGAATGCTTTAGTCACTTTCTAATCTTAGCCAAACATTAAAGAATAAACCTAGATCCTAAGGTCTCCATATATCTTAGTGTAAGTTACCCATCAAAAAGGTCAACAATTAAACACAAGGCTCACTTATGAATGCTATGGATATTATGAGTGTGTCCCAATTAGATCAAAAGACCTAATTCATTCAAATCAACTATCGAAGTGATCAATCTAGATAAGTAATTCAACGACTAGAATGAGATCAATTACATGATCCAGATCCTATGGTTTACGTGACCACTAAGACCATCACCCAATTGGTCATGCATAATCAAATAAGGCAAAGATAGGATCAATAATTGCTACTCTTGAGCTTTGGAAACAATCTTCTTGTTCTCCCTTAATTGTTGAAGGGGATTCCAACAATGTTATGTCTTGGATCTCAATGCCTACCTCAGCTCCATATATATTTTAGCTAGCATACCATTGACAAGATAAAGCTTCTCGTGTTGGTTCTGAGATTAGTTCTCCCTTCATTCAGCTAATGATCTAGGTGATGGCCTTGCTCAAGAAGGAGTCCGTCTAACCTCTTCAGCACGCTGGGAAGTGAATGGCTAAGTAAGTTGTGATATCAAATTGATTATTGGTCTTTGATTGTGCTCCTAAGCTTATTCTTTGTAATTGTTGTTCCCTAATCATCTCCATCTCATTTGTATGAGCACGCGGGGCCTATTCTTCCCTTAATCAATAACCATTTACCTTTCCAGAAAACTTACACTTCGAAACAATCAATTTAGAAACTTCAAATAAACAACAATATAGATTTTTCTTCCAATCATATCCAAAATTTGCATGCTATTTGACGAGATGGAGCAATAGGAAAAAAGTCCTACTATTTACATACTTAATAGGAGAGGAAGGAATATCTATGCCATTTTTCATACATGGTGAAACTATTTTTGTTAAACCTAACCCACTTTTTATGTTAGGAATGGTTAGCTATGATAAAAATTAAATTTTATGCCCATCAACCTATGTTCCTTTAGATAAAAAATCAGTACCGTCCAATTTTGTTAAGTTTTTCAAAGACCACAATTTCCAAAAGTACATGTGGACCAGAGCGTCGTTAACTCAATCCATGCCCATATATGTGCAAACTGGTCAATGGAATGTTGGGGCACATGTTGTATTTTACACTTTTGAAACCCCTTTTGTCTTCATTTCAAGAGATGAGGAACATTTGTGGCATTAATTAAGAACTGAGCAAGGCCAACTTTTTGAAAGAGATGCTACCACAAATCCCAACGGACTAACTCTAAAACTCCCTAGTTAAACACCACCTTTGAATGATCTAACCTATCCTTTGTTTAGATATACTAAATACAAAATTCATTTTTATTATATAATTTTAGCCATGTGTGTTTTGGTGTTTAAACTAAAACCATTGAATTTTTAAGGGAAAAACTAGTAGCTAGAAGAATCCAGCGGGCATATTGTTTATAGTTAACCTAAATAGAAGATGTTGAATAAGATATTTGGGCTAGATCGTTCAACGATGGTGTTTAACCAGGCAGGCTTTTGGAGTCGGCCCCAAAACTCAATAGGGGTGGCGTAACGTTTTCATACCAACACCTTTGTCCTTTCTGTTTAGGACATTTTTATCCTTTATTCAGTGCTTTTAGTAATGGTTAATAGGCAAATACTAAATATAGATTGGAGAAGAAAAAAATCTTGAACCCAATATAGTATATATTGAGAAGGATGGAAATATAGCTTAACTTCTCTACTTGCAGAGGAATGCTAAACTGACAGCACTATGAGATGCGGTCTAGTCACCACATTTTTATGGGGCCGACCTTTAAATGTTTTGACTCTTTATAAAGACTTAGATGTCTTATAGATAAAAAAAACATATGGTTTAGATGATTATAGCAACTAAGAAACTCTGTATTATTTATAAAGTTTTTAAATGTCTACTTTAAGCACAAATCTTTAGCATCTAAAATTAAATTATTTATTTTTTAACAGAATTTTTACTTTTTAGATGCTAGAATCATCCAAACGAATAACTTTTTACACATAAAACACATAAATCTACACAACGACGTGGACAAGTTAGCTTCTTTAGGGGCGAGCCCCGAAAACGTGGTCGCTAGACTGCACTTATACTGCAGTCATTTTACCATTCCTCTTCTTACGTAGATGGAGAAAGAAATGCTATGGCTGGCTGACTTCTTATCCAAATGTGGCTATCATTCCTAGTTTGCAGGAGCAGAACGCATCAGTGAAAATATATGTAATGGTACCTGAATTTACGTGTGGAAATGGCACCACCTGGCTGGAACCCACTTTCCGCTTGAGTACAATTAATCGTAACAGTGCCATTCAATTAGATCATGCATTTCTTCTCGGTCGATCGATCGACAGAAAACAAACAACTAAAACCCAACTCCAGATGATCACTTTCTTCGATAAATTTTTTGTGGAGATCTCCTGTCAGGTAGATAGACACTGCTAACAGTTTTTGTTTTGGTTATAGACAAGCATTAATAACAATTACGTAATGATTTTCTTCAAGAAATTGGAAAAATCCCCTTTTTGTTAACACATTGCGTTTCTTAGGACAACAATGATGATAAAGCATTATTTCCTTTTCTTTGAGATAATTATTGATGAGCAGAATTTGTATTCTTAAGGGCATTCTCAATTACTTCTTTAAATAATAAGAAATAATAAACAACACACGCTTGTTTCAAAAGGTCAAATTTAACCCTAAATTTGAACTCGCATATGTGTAAGTTTGAAATAGCTTTTGTCACGTTCTGTCCAAATAAATAAAATTAGGCAAGTGATCCAAACACTGGGGGTGCCATTACAAGACTTTGAGAGTGGGTGGCAACCACAGATTTTGTGGGTAATCATATATATGCACTTTTGGTGAAAATGAGTGTATATGTTTAAGACGAGAGGAAAGAGTACAAGCCATATTTTTAATGCATAGTAAAACTTTTTTGTTAGATCTAACCCATCAATCACATTAGAAATGAATAAGAAAGATTAGACATTAAATTTCTTCATGCGCATCAAAAATTATGATCATGCATTTCTATTATGCTTTTCTATGATCTAAAATGAGTGGCTAAGATTGTCCAAATGATGGGTTACCTATCTTGAGTATTTTAAACACGATGCACGCTTAGATTAGTAAAATATATTGTAGCATGCACAAAAAAGGTGTGTGTACTCTTTCCTCTCCTTTTGAGACTATTTAAAATTTCCTCATGTGCATGATCAGGATGATAATTGGGTGAGCCTAGTTGTAGGATCGGATGGTTGCAATGGACAATGTCAGATGATCCTAAACCTAGACATTGTTACCTGTTGAAGGATGGTTGAATTAGAAAGCTTTCCTTTGCAGAATTGTTAGATTAGTAAAATATATTGTAGCATGCACGAAAAAAGTGTGTGTACTCTTTCCTCTCCTTTTGAGACTATTTAAAATTTCCTCATGTGCATGATCAGGATGATAATTGGGTGAGCCTAGTTGTAGGATCGGATGATTGAAATGGATAATGTCAAATGATCCTAAACCTAGATATTGTTACCTGTTGAAGGATGGTTGAATTAGAAAGCTTTCCTTTGTAGAACTGTTAGATTAGTAAAATATATTGTAGCATGCACGAAAAAAGTGTGTATACTCTTTCCTCTCCTTTTGAGACTACTTAAAATTTCCTCATATGCATGATCAGGATGATAATTGGGTGAGCCTAGTTGTAGGGATCGGATGATTGAAATGGATAATGTCAGATGATCCTAAACCTAGACATTGTAACCAGCTAAAGGATGGTTGAATTAGAAAGCTTTTCTTTGCAGAATTGTTACTCCCCTCTAATTAAAAAATGCAAAAGTTCATAGACATGTGTCCTCATTCAATCATAAACACAGCTGCAATGGTAGAAGTAGCGAAAAAGTTGGTGGGGGAAAAAGTTGAATAATTTTATAAAAATGCTGGGAAAAAATTGGAAAGATGGCAAATTTAAAAATTATAAAGGTTAAAAAGAAAAGAAAATAATAACAATCTATTATATAACTTTTTAAGCATAAAAGTATATTATTATAGACAAAGAAAAATATCATTATCCTATATAGGAATTCTATTATTATTGACAATTTTAAAGTTTAGGACTAAAATGTTTGAAAATTTGTAATATATATATATATAATTTTTTAAATTGTGTTTTAAATAAAAATAAATTTTTTTAAAAAGATAGGTCTTTTTGAGTTACTAAGTTTTCTTTTTAAGAAGAAGAGCCTTGAAGCAATGGCATAGTTGCTGCCATGTGACCTTAAGGTCACAGGTTCAAGGCATGAGATTAGCTGTGACCACCTTGATTTTTCTATATACTTTTTGAAATAGTGGGGCCCCTAGTTTAAAATTTCTTTTCCAAATCAAATACCAAAACTATACATTTTTATAAAAAATTAGCAGAGTTTCCTCTATTTTTTGAACTTATGCATTTAATGCATGCAATGTAAAAACACCTGATAATATTTATAAGATCAATATAATATAAATATTTAAATTTCTCATTTCTTATCGTCTCAATATTAGTCACACTCCCAAACACACTTATTAGTCTAATTTTCAAACTTAAAAGTTATAACAATGCATCCTCAATAACAACTAGTCAAATTTTATTACAAATAGAAAGTAACCGGTGTCTCACACCCTTTTTTTAATTTAAGATCTCTTCAGTAAATAGTTGTTAGTAGTAATCTCCCCTTTCTCTTTATTATAACTTCCATATGAAATTGTTGGTTGTAAGGGGGTGAGTACAACGGATCAGTGAAAATTTACAAGGTTAGATAAAACCATCATGTCAAATGAACACCCATATTTATTATTCAATATTGATTTATAAGTCATATTATCAAATGTCAAATTCTTCAATATCCATAAGAATCAAATAACATATATCAAAATTGTCAAGTATGACTCAACTCAATATATTGAAATCATAATTGCTCTTAACATTCAAAAATATCCAAAGACATAATGATTTTGATAAAAACAACTAAATATTATTAATAAAAATTTATCCGTAGCAAGTATTAAAATTTGTCATTTATCCTCGAGGATAACTTGACATGTGCAACATGTCTCACATATAACATACAAAATTCAAAACATAATGCCCACGAACAAGCTATGGCTCTGCTATGCTTTAGAAGCGTGCCCACATACATCAGCCACTACACCACCTCCATGGAAGGAACAAATCAGTATAGGATGGAGTCTATCCCATGTCCTCCACCCTTAAATCATATACCGGTATCAATATTAAAAGGAACCAAGTCAAGCTGATTCTATGGCATACATAGCTAGCACGAATGTCTAATTGACTAGTCATCCAATTTGAAACAATTCTTGAGAGTCTAATTGACAACTCGAGTCAATTCTAGTATTTATATGAGTGCCTAACTGGTCATCCAACAGGTCTAACTATGTCTTTGGACATGTCAATAAAATATTGTCAAATCATTTAAAAATTTCTATATTTGACACTTTCCCTACTTGATCACAAATATAGAAAATTCTCTTTTTTCAAAACCAATTAAATAAGGTCTAAGCAAATGTTTTTTATTTCTTCCCAACCACCACAACTTAGAAGTAAAGTTTACTTTGAACAAGATCTTAGAGCAATAAAGAGTTTCTGTGTACTCCCGGGGTAAAAACTACACAAACTCCTCTCTGTCTCTTCCTTTCTCCTTCCTTCTTACCCGTTTTTTCTTGCATACTCTCCTAGATTGAGCAGACTTCTCATCTTCTGGTTCTCCCATGCAAAAAACCCAAAATCCCTCTCTTTTCTTTTGAATGCTCACTGATCTTCTCTTCTAGGGCTTTCATGTAAAAGCCCTAAGCTTGTCTCTCTCCTTCTCTTATGTTTCTTCTTCTTCTTCTTTGGTTCCTCAAGGTAGAAATGAAATAAGGAATCTCTTTATTTCATTTTGTTCTTAACTCTTTTTTATCTATAATCCTTAGATCATCTAAGGGTCATTATAATAGTTTATTTCTTTCAACTTATTGACTCCTCACTTTTCCCTCACATGGGATTTTCATTGTATCATGTGGGTTTCCATAATAGATATCTACATGGTAAACTTTGTAATAAATAAATAAATAATAAAAACATAATTTTCTTGCTAAAAGTTGTTAGAGAGGTGACTTGAAGTCCAAACCTTGCCTTGACAAGTCGTAATTGGAACAACTTAGCTACACTTAACTTAGGTTATCAAGTTTTACTAGATTATAGTTTTATTATTTCTTTAACAATACTTGCACCCTAATCACACACAATTTAAGTAATGAGTTATAATTTGGTAAATTCTTCTAGACTTTATTTGAACCCACTTTTTACACTTTGGTAGTAAACAAATGACTAATTAAATTTCATATTTTACAAAAATAATAAAATTTTATTTTCTAAAAAATGTGGGCCATTACAATAGCCTCTTGTAAACTATAAGGTAAGATTGTGTACTAAAAACCCTTTATGATCTGCCCTTTCCTCAAACTCAAGGGGAGGGGTGGAAGCATCATAATGATTAGAAGACTATTAATTAGGATTAGTCCATGACGGTGCAATGTCATCGTAATACAATGATGGACTCCCATTGTGCTCCAACTAGGATTAATCCCAACCATCAATTGGATAGCACATGTTAGATTTCCAATTACCCAAATGCCATGCCAATTGGACAATCTTAACTGCCAATCAATTGAATCTTTTACTTAGTTAATCCATGGTTAGAAAACAACAAATCACATTGAAGAGTATGAGATGTACAATTTGGATCATTCATAAGTGGACTCACTATGTCTTGCCATCATGCATCATTTGTAGTGCAATCAATTAGAACCAACTAATTGAATGGATTGGATCAATCGTACGTCAATTTGCTCAAGTAGAATGGGGCTGGCAACCTGCTATAGTCGTATTCTCAACTTGCTTTTGGAGGTGAAAAAATGGTGGTCATAATTTATTGCAGAACATGGAAAGATGCATGAGAGTAGATTTTACCCCGTTATTATCGCTTTATGCCTATCACTTCCAAATTTTATTTCCTACATGAAGCTATTTTCCTCTCCTATTGGCCAGCTCTTATCAAAGTGTTACCGTGTAGATCCCACTTTTACCACAATGGGCCCTTCTCTCACTTAGTCAACCATGTTCATCTGAATAAATATATTCATGATTGTATGATTGCTTAGCTTTGGCATATGACCTAGTCTTGGCAAAAACCTGCTTTAAGAAGAAGGATTAATACTTAATAACCTTTACAAGTGGACTCTATAAAATAGACTTTTTTATACTTAGAAATACCAAAAGATCAATGTGTAAGGATTGTAAGGTAATATCAGTGAGAGTAGAACATCACAATATAGGTTAATGGTTGTGGGTATCTATACTAAAAGATGGAAGAAAGGGAATGAACTTAATAGGTATGTAAAACTAAGTGGTAGAACTTAAAAGGAGAGACAATAACATCACTCACAAACATGTTGATGGTATAAAAAAATTGGAGCAATGAAATTGATTAAACATCATATGGATTAAAATGGCCAAGTCTATTAAGAAAGTGGCAAAAGATGTCCTAGGAGTTTCTAACTGTAAAAGGCAATCAATAAAAGGACTTGGTGGTGGAGTGAAAAAGTATGACTTGGTGGTGGAGTAAGAAATGCAAAAGTTATTAAAGAAAAATGAGTGTATTTTAAAGCATGTCAGAGGACTAAAAATAACAAAAATTTTAAGCAATATAAGAATACTAAAAAAGTTGCTAAGGAAATAATAAGTGAGGCTAAACTTAAGGTATATAATAATCTCTATAATAGATTTGGATCGAGAGAAGGTGAGAAAGATATGTTTAAACTTACAAAAGTAAGATAATAGAAGGGTAAAGACTTAGACCAATTTAAGTATATTAAAAGTGATGACCAAAAGGTATGAGTCAATGATGATGAGATCAAACAAAGGTGGAAAAGCTACTTTCACAAATTGTTAAATGACAATTGCCTTGAGATATAAGGATTGAAAATATTGGACATTATAGATTCTACCATAGGATTATAGTACCTAAAGTGAAAGAGGCCTTGAAAACGATGAAATCAGGAAAGGCCTTGGGGCTTGATGGTATACCAATAGAGGTTTGAAAGCATATGAGAGATATTAGAGTAGTCTAGTTGACAAAGTTGTTTAATAAGATTGTAAAATCAAAGACAATGCTAAATAAATGGACGAAAAGATCTATTGTACAATTTATAAAAATAAGGGAGACATGCAGAGCTGTACCAATTATCGGGAGATCAAACTTATAAGCCATACTAAGAAACTTTTTGAAAGAGTGGTTGAGAAAAGTCTAAGCATGAGATAATTGTATTAGAAAATTAATTTGGTTCCATGTTTAGGAAGTCTACTATGGAAGCTATTTTTCTACTTGAACAATTGATAGAGAAATATAAGAAGAGCAGGAAGGACCTCCACATGGTCTTTATTAACTTAGAAAAAGCTTATGATAGAATTCGTAGAGAGTTAATATGATGGGTATTATGCGAGAAAGGGGTTTCCCGACGGCATATAAACAAAATTAAAAATATGTATGAGGGAGCATAAACAAATGTTAGGACCACGAGGGAGAGATCGACAAATTTTTCATTATTGTATGATTGTATCATGGATCAACATTAAGCCCGTAACTTTCAGATTGGTTATAAATGAGTTATCAAAATATTTGTATAAGGAGATTTCATAGTGCATGTTATTTGTAAATGATATAGTTTTAATTGATGAGATAAGGAAGGGTGTAAACATAAAGCTAAAGTTATGACTAGAAGTATTAGAGTCTAAAGGATTTAAAATTAGCAAACTGAGTATATGAAATACAATTTTAGCAAGGAGAGGAACACCAGTAAAGATTGATAACCAAGAAATCCCCCCTACAAGGCAACTTTCGATACTTAGGATTAATGATTTACGAGAGTATAGACATTGAGAGGGATGTTGCCTAAAGAATCCAAGTAGGTTGGAACAAATGGAGATGCACCTCTGGAGTTTTGTATGATCGGCAAGCGCCTCTTAAATCGAAAGAAAATTTCTATAGGATGGCTATAAGGCCTACCTGTTCTATGGATTAGAGAGTTAAGCAATTAAGCAACATTATGTACATAAGATGAACGTAGCCAAAATAATGATATTGAGATAGATGAGTAGCAAGATAAGAAAGGATATAATTAGGAATAAAAATATTAGAGGAAACTTAGGAGTAGCACTATAAGTGATAAAATGAGAGAGATTAAACTTGGATTTTTTGGACATGTCTAACGGAGACCAGAACGACACCGATTAGAAGTGAGCCAATGAAAGTCAAAGGATTTAAAAGGGCAAGAGAAAAGTCCAAAAGCACCTGAATAAAAGTGGTAAAAAAAGATTAAAAAATTTTAGGACTAAATGAAGCCATAATACTTAAGAGAGGGGAATAGAGGAACGAGATTGATATGGCCGACCCTTAATTAGAATAAGGTCTTGACGACGACGATGCTTGTATGATTCTTACATTTAAAAATGTGCTTCTTTGCACAGTGTTTCCGATCGTGCGTGTCTCTCTAACTAGATGCACACATATTTCAGATCCCATGCTCGTCCAATAATAACTGTTCTTTCAACGGGTCCGATCAACCAAGTTGGGGCTCACCTTGATAAATTTGGGAAGCTGTAAAGGAGCTTCTGGCCCCATCGCCAATGACTTTAGAATTCCTCGTTGTAATAATTTGCCCCAATCTTGTAACATCATTCTAAACTCAGAACTCCTTTTTAAGTTCTCTCCCTTCTGCCTCTGTAAGTGCTCTCCTCTTTCTACCCTTTCTGCTCCAATGCTCGAAATCCTTAGAGCAGAAGAAGAGCTCTAAGGATTTCGGTTCTATTTCTCGCCGCAGATTTCTTCGTAAGATCCCTTCTTCTGTAGACTTCTCTGTTTCTTTTTTTGTGCTTATTGATAGAGGAGCTTCTGGCATGATATCAATGCAGATGCTTTCATTTGTTTTTTTCCAGTTCTGAAGTGACTTTCGAGCATTTTTTCCTTTCTTTTGCTGATTTAGGCTGTTGAAGTTTGATCTTGTGTTCCTAGCTGCGGACTGATTTTAGAGCTTTTTGTATTCTATTTTACTGATTCAAACCTTTCAAAGCATTTTCCATCTTGTTTTCTTTCTGTTCTTGTTTGCAGCTCTAGGTCGAGATCTTTCTCTTGCAGCTGTAGATGGATGAACTTCTAGTAATGAGTTTAGATCTAATGTGGTAAATGTAGATAGTTTTGTTTTTGTTTTTGTAAGTTGCGGAGTGATTTTGAAGTCTTTTTCCTTTTGTTTGGGCGACTTAGCCATTTGAAACTTTTTCTTTTTCTCGCATTTTCTCTGTTCTTGTTTGCAACTAAAGTTGGATGTTTGTTTTCTCGTCATAGATCGATGACCCCATAGTAATGAGCTTAGATCAGAGGTGATGAATGTAGATGTTACTTTTGTTTCTTGCAAGTTATGGAGGGATTTTCAAGCTTTTGCTCTTTTTTATCTTCTGATTTAGGCCTTTGAAAACGTTCCTTTGTTTGTTTTTCTGTTTTTCTCTAGCTATTTATGATGAAATTATCTTTATGTATTGTGAAGGATATCATAAATGCAGCGGCCTTTATTTGATTTTTGTTAGCCGTGGAATGTATTTGAATCTATTCTCTTTTGCTTAATTAAGCCGTCGGAAAGGTGAGGCTTTCTGGACTTTCCTTGTTTTTATGATTTTTTCAAAAGCGTCACCCATGAGTTATTCCTTTGGTTTGATTTCAGCTGTCTGTTGATCTTTTTCTTGTTTGCTCTTTGAGATCTCTATGGAGGAGTATTTTGTTATTTTAAATGTTAAATATCATTTGTAGGTTTCAGCCTTTAATTGGTTTTCATTTTTACATTTTTAGTTCTTATTAGATATTTGTGCCCGTGGGATCTAAAACACTGAATGGTTGCTTACTTTGACATCGCGTGGCTGATAAGAATGTGATCTTCAAATTTTTTATTTTATTTTGGAGTTATTCATGATGTGATCTTCATTTTCAAATTTTTCTTGAGTTATTCCTTTACCATACAGAAAACAAACAGAAAGTTTTATTCCTTTTCCTCTCTGTGCCGTATACTTTTCTTATCTTCCTCTAAACTATGTCAGAGGTTTGTCTCGGGATCATGATCTTTTATACGTTTATTCAGTTCTAGGGAAATGTAGTTATTGAAGATAATTGATTTCTGGGATTTCTTTCTCCTGTTTATCTTTGGCAGATATTGTCCTGTCTTTTTCTATTTGTTCTTGGAGAATTTTTTGCTTTCTTTTGGCTTTTCACTATTCTTAATTGGTTTTTGATAATTCGAACTTCTTGTGTCTATCTGTCCATATACTGAGGATGTGTTGTTACAGTTGTTATTGACATTGATATTCTTTTGATTTACATTTCTTACCCACCATTGGCTCTTGTCATCTTGATCTTCCAGTGTGCCTCAATTTGTTCTAATGTGCCTCAATGGAATTTGTAGTAATTTGGAGCTTTCAAAAAACAACTTGCTTCTGTTGTTTAATGGTTCAACCTGTGTTTTCTTGCTTATGCTGTTGATTTGTCTTTTCTTTTTCTAGTGCCTAAGGCATTTATCCTTTTGTCTTCTTTTGTGTCCTTTTATCTTCTTAAATCTTGAAGTCTCTGCATGATGGTCTCCTGGTGCTCCATACCTATAGCCGTACTTGAGGTCGAACATTGATATTTATCTTTCATATCTTGCTTTTGATTTTTACTACTTTTGGTGAAATCCACCCATTCGGAAGTTTTAAATTTAATTGTTGTTGTTGTTGTTGTTGTTATCTTCTTTTTCAAGCCTTGTTAGTACTTGATCTTTTTTGCTTCCAGAAATGATAAACCTCCTTAGTTTCTTCCTGATATGCTCATATTCATCTAGCGGGGTTATATGTACCAACAAAGAAAAATAATAGTTTGGTTAGTTGAGCATTTTGCGTTTTTGTTGTGTTTCACAATGCATAGCTTGATGAAACCTGGGTCAATAATTGATTAATATACTTCTTTTCCTGGCAGTTCTGTGGTGTTTCCTGTTGCTTACTCACAGCAATTCTCCTTTTTTCTTGGGCTTATGATTTTTTGAGGTGTTTCTGTCTTCTTCATAGAGTTGCTCTCTGCATTCTGGCAGCTACTACCCAATCTGGTGGATAACTTTAACAAAGGTTTTTCTGATTAAGAATTTCTTCAATGTTTCTCAACCTAAACCTATGTCCCTTCATAATTCTTTGAAACTTGGTCATTGTAGCTTTGCTAGATTTTTCTTTCCCTTCTCTGAGATCTAGGGACTTGTGCAACTTTTTCCATCTTGTTTTTTTTCCCTTTCCTGGGCTTTTCTTTTCCTTTATGTGCCATGAATGCCTGTGAGGAATGGTATGTATTCTTTGATCTTTCATTGAATCTGCAGTCTGACTCCATATTTCTTAGGACCAGAGACAAATTGGAAGTTGTAGGCTGGATTGAAGATGGCAAAGCTGAGAGTATGTGTACTAGGTCTTCTAGTTTTATGTTGTTGGGTGGCACTTGGAGAAGCCACCTATACGAAGTACAAGGACCCTAGACAACCTTTGACAGCTCGAATAGAAGATCTTCTAGGCAAGGATGACTCTAGCAGAAAAGATTGGTCAAATGACACAAATTGACCGATCTATTGCATCTGCTGAGATAATGAACAAACATTTCATTGGTATTCATCTTTCCTTTTCCTGACTTGTATTTTGATTCTTGTACATTAATTATCTCTTAACTTAATATCGTTCTTTGCAGGGAGTTTTTTGAGTGGAGGAGGGAGTGTGCCTGCGCCAAAGGCTTCAGCAGCGACTTGGGTCAATATGGTGAATGACTTCCAGAAGGGTTGCCTCTCTACCCGTCTTGGGATTCCAATGATCTATGGAATTGATGCTGTTCATGTTCATAACAATGTCTATAATGCAACAATATTCCCTCACAATATTGGTCTTGGAGCTACGAGGTAAGTCCTGTTGAGTTCAGTATTTAAACATTATTGCTGTCTGTTGTGCTGTTCTAAAATTCCAAGAGAATTACATAAATTACATTGTTTCTTCCAGTATAGCAATCAAGTTTAGTTTTATGGCCAGATTCAGATAAAATATATGAGCGGACGGTTATAACTTGATTGTAGACTTATCCCATTCTCTACCCATCTTGGGATTCCAATGATCTATGGAATTGATGCTGTTCATGGTCATAACAATGTCTATGTTACGACAATATTCCCTCACAATATTGGGCTTGGAGCTATGACATAAGTCCTGTTGAATTCAGTATTTAAACATTATTGCTCTGTTGTGCTGTTATAAAATTCCAAGAGAATTTCGTAAATTAAATTGGTTGTTCCAGTATAGCAATCAAGTCTAGTTTTATGGCCAAATTCAGATAAAATATGTGTGTGAGTGGTTAGAACTTGATTGTAGACTTATACTATTCTCTGAGTGCTGACCCTACAAGTTTTCATCATTGATACCTACTATTGCTGTTTGATAAATCATGCTGCTTTCTGTTTGTTTCTCACTGACCTTAGCTGAAACCTGAGACTTCTGAGACTAGTATTGACTTTTGGACTTTTAAATGAATAGAGTAGGAGTTTGATTTTTTCTTGCATCTGTTGGTCTGTGCAATGGTTTGTCCTTCTTATCAGAAGATTGTTCCTTCATGTGACTTTTGTATTTATTGCATAATTAATGAACTTTCTATTTAATTGTTTGTTAGGGATCCTGAACTTGTGAAGAGGATAGGTGCTGCAACTGCTCTAGAAGTCAGCAACAGGCATTCCATATGCTTTTGCCCCATGTATTGTGGTAAAGAAATAAGTCAATGAAATCTGGAGCCAATTCCATTATATTTTGCACTCTTTTAGCATATCCTGACAATTAAAACACATGCAGCTTTCAGAAATCAATTTTCATTTTTTTATCTATTCATACAGGTCTGCAGAGATCCTAGATGGGGTCGTTGTTATGAGAGCTACAGCGAAGATCACAAAGTTGTCCAAGCAATGACAGAAATCATCCCTGGATTGCAGGGCAAGATTCCTGCAAATGGTCGAAATGGTGTTCCATATGTTGCTGGAAAGTAAGAATACCCACAAAATATGAAAGCTCCTGTCAACATCCAGCTTTCTGCATCATCTTATTTAAAAGTTTCATAGTTTAGGGGTTCCATCATTCTTCGGCTACTAAATGATAGCCCTTTGATTCTAGTTGGTGCCTGTGTGGGTTATCCCAGGTTCCCCATATTATAAAGCATAATCATAAAAGCTGATTCCCTTATGAAGATTTATCAAATTTTTGGTCATCATTAATTTTCTCCATAAAATACCTTCCCTTCAAAATTTTCTGGCCAGGAGCTTACTAGATGAATCTGATCATAGAAGTTTGACCATTAAAAGTCTTACAAGTCAATATTTAGACATGGAAGATTTGGCAACATTTCAGTTATGATGATAAATCCTAGTACTTAGGGAGCTTATACAACCTATATGTCATTGGGGCCACCAAGCTGAATCGACTGTTTTTGTTCTTGGCTGACTTCTTTTGGTCCATATCCACCTTTTGAAAAATCAGTTCTTTTTGTTTTGGTTTCTGGTAAGAGAGGCTACATGGACAATAGTTCTGTTTGACAACAGCTCTTGGGTTTGTCCAATTTTCCTTATTTTGTTAGGAACAAAGTTGCAGCATGTGCCAAACACTTTGCTGGTGATGGTGGGACACGTAATGGCATCAATGAGAACAACACCATCATTGATAGCCACAGATTCTTCAGCATCCACATGCCTGCCTACTACAATTCAATTATTAAAGGTGTTGCAACCATCATGGTTTCTTATTCAAGTTCGAATGGACAGAAGATGCATGCCAACCACGATCTTGTCACTAATTTCCTGAAGAACAAGCTCCGTTTTAGGGTAAGCTTGTTATGAGCATTTTCCTATGTGGTGCTCCAGTTTTTTCAAAATGACTGAAACCGTCCCTAACTGGAGTATGATCTTTATCAACAAATCTTTTCAGGGTTTTGTCATATCAGATTGGCAAGGCGTTGATAGGATCACATCTCCACCTGGTGCAAATTACTCGTACTCTGTTCACGCTGGAGTTCATGCTGGTATTGACATGGTGAGTGTCTAACTTCTATATAGAAAGCTCATGGATTATATTATTCTATGCCGTGGTTGGTTTCTGTAATGGTATAGAAGTTGTTAAGATAATCACAACAGTAGTGCACGGATTGGATGTTTTTGTATTTTACCATTTTATTTGCCAAAGAACCCAAAGGTTTTCAAATATTGCTATATTCCAAATATAATCAAGGTTCAGAGCACGGCATGAGGAGAAGTTTGGCAGATTTAATGTTATCTCGTATGGTTCATTTTGAATAAAAATAATTCATTCTTGAGAAAGCTCTCTTTGGACCAAATTGGAGGTTTTTCATGGTAAGTTGGATCAAATTATTGAGTTCATGTAGTTTGCAATACAACAATAACCTCCGAATCTGATCAATGAGTTCCTTAAAGTGTAAAGGGAACTCCGTCTGGTAGGTTTCTGGTTTTCTGTCAAATCAAGCATGACAATTCAAGCTGATTTCAGCGGTTTTAAAACAGCAGCATAATATGTAATTCAATACGAAATCTGTCTTTATGCTTTTGATTTTTGACAACGGTGATAAGTTATTTGTTTCACATCACTTCTTTTTGGCATATATTTGCAGGTTATGGTTCCTTACAACTTCACAGAGTTCATTGATGATCTGACCTACCAAGTGAAAATCAAGATCATCCCTGTGAGCCAAATCAATGATGCTCTGAGAAGGATCTTGCGAGTCAAATTTACGATGGGTCTGTTTGAGAATCCTTTGGCTGATCTTAGCTTGGTGGATCAGATTGGGAGTCAGGTGAGTTAGTAAATCAATCCATGTTATGTACTTCAGCATTTCAGCCTTGCTTAAAAATTTGGAACTCCTTGGTTTTTGTGCCGTTGAAAAAGAATGTCATGTGCATTCTTACTCATTTTGTTATCTTTTATAGTTGGCCTCCAATAGCCTCATGTGCCAAAATAATCTTTTCATTTATTTTCTGTAGGTTTGGTTATAATGTTTTGACAATGCGAAAATAAATGGCATTTGCATTGAAGAAGTTTCTCATTTGGATCAAATCTATTTAACAGGAACATAGGGAATTGGCTAAGGAAGCTGTAAGAAAATCTCTTGTGCTGTTGAAAAATGGAAAATCTGCTGATAAGCCGTTGTTGCCCCCTAAGAAGGCTCCTAAGATCCTCGTTGCTGGAAGTCATGCTGACAACTTGGGCTACCAATGTGGTGGCTGGACAATTCAGTGGCAAGGCCTTGGTGGAAATGACCTTACTATCGGTATGGTCTCTTGACACCCCTTGTTCGTTTCTAATCTTTTAGATTATGAAAGACAACCTGATCTCTGCACTCCATTGTTTCAATATCGAAGCGTATTTACACTCGTCCATGACTAAGTTCAAAGAAGTCAACCCTGCCTTGGGAGATCGGACACAGAAGTTTGATCTCTGCATTCCCATGTTTCAATATTGATGCCTATTTTACACTCGTCAGTGACTCGATCGGTTAAACGAAGTCAATCCTAACTATAGGAGGCCAGACACACAAATTTGAGTAGTGAGAACAGTATCAGTTTCAAAACAAGGGATGCTAATATCATTCCCCTTGGAGATATCTAAATCCTTTAGTACGTGAAACATGCGGACTTTAATACCTGGCAAATGGTATGTGGAGTATATAATCAGTGGTATGCCCAGAATTGAGTCTGTAGGTATGTATGTTTTTCTACTCTCTTGACGAACTGCTACTGATAAGCTTCTTCCAAACAGGGACCACTATCCTCACTGCCGTTAAAGCTACCACGGACTCATCCACCAACGTCGTCTACAATGAGAACCCAGATGCCAACTTTGTCAAGTCCGGCCGCTTCTCCTACGTAATTGTCGTTGTTGGAGAGCACCCATATGCAGAAACTGCTGGTGACAGCATGAACTTGACAATTCCTGACCCTGGCCCAAGCACAATTGAGAATGTCTGCGGTGCTGTCAAATGTGTTGTTGTCATCATCTCTGGTCGACCTGTTGTTATAGAACCCTACGTTTCTAAGATGGGCGCTCTGGTGGCTGCATGGCTTCCAGGCTCCGAAGGCCAAGGCGTTGCCGATGTCCTCTTTGGAGATCATGGCTTCTCTGGCAAGCTATCCCACACTTGGTTTAAGTCCGTTGACCAGCTACCCATGAATGTTGGGGACAAGCACTCCGACCCGCTTTTCCAGTTTGGTTTTGGTCTCACGATGAACCCGACAAATTCGAGGTAGACATTATTGTGTATATTCGGAAAATTCATGTAGTCGTCCACCCATTTGTTTTTCTATAGTTATAGAGTTTCTAGTTAATTTTTTCCATCTATGGCAAAATGCGCCAAAGAGTAAGTTGTAGATCATATCATAGTTTTGCAATAATGAAGAAAAAACACTTGCCACAAGACCATCATGTGGCCTCACTCAATGATTTAAAGGGTTTGGAAATTTATCCGAAGTGGGCTTCCTAGCTCTCTAAAGCAACAAGTGATTCGCTGGCCCGACATATCACCATTCCATCCCCTGTACCGCTTCCCTGGCATTTTAGAAAATTATTTTGCATCGTCGTCAAAGATTAGGGTTGGGGTTTAGAGGTGATAATGATCCCAATGAGGACCAAACCCCCCAAAACTAGTTTCCTTTCTTTCAATCACCATCGCTAATAGCGTCATGAGAGAGAGAGAGAGAGAGAGAGAGAGAGAATTGATTGTTGCTTTTACACGTTTGTTTTCCATTTCCTTTCCATCTTCTCCGCCTGCCCGATGCAGCGTTGCTGCAGCGAAGAATGCCTTGATCAGTGATGCTATGTTCTGGTAATTTTGAGTTTATATGTAATATAAGAGATTCTAAATAATTTGAATGTACTAGGTTTTTAGAAAATTATACCTAAAATGATGGAATAGCAATGTTTGTAAATAAGATGCTGTCTTGAGCGTTTGAAAATAGGACTCATGATTGAGACTGCTTAAATCACATCATGTTTTTTGGTTAATTTCCATAGCATGAAATGTTTTAATTCTTCATTTCTTTATGGCGCAAGTTAGCTACTAGCTAGAATGTGTTAGTGCATATAAAAAGCTCATTAAGAGTACTCAAGTCCCAATAAGTGTTCATGCTCAATAGGAGAGGTAGGCGTACATGCACATTTTTCTATGCAATGTTAAAGCCATTCATAATATTTGAAACGTCATAAATAGGCAAATTTCATACTAATTGAATTGTTGTAACTTACATTTTTTTGAAAAAATAATAACCATCCTTTTTTTAAGATTGTGAAAATCTCAATACAAGTAGTTAGAATTATCCAAATGCATTACTTTCACGAGTTACCTATTTTTGGCATTTTGAATATAATGAAAAGCTTAGACCAACCAAATTATATGTATTTAATGGCAATTGATAATTACACAGCAATTTTACACATTTCACTTGCTAACTCATCCATTGTAAACAAGTTAGGTGTAGTTAAACATTTTATGACCCCTGGGTGAAACGGGGTAGTGTAATTTGTACCCATTTGACCTTCAATTGTGATGACTACCCAACCTACTTGTTTGTCACCTCTAAATAAACCTTGGTTGGGGAAGCACAATATCCAATTATTATTTTTTATAGAAAAAATACTTAAAACCCTTAAATTTTGCATTTTAGAACTTATAGCTCCAATTCTTAATTAATTTTAAAAAACCCTCAATTTAGGTAGTTATAATAATTGCACCCTAAGTTGCAGATGGAAGCTCATGCCATTAAGAGTTTTTAAAGCATCTTAACTGCAATGCCTTTGACCATCTTAGGTGGTGTTTGACAATCTAATGTGGCTTTGACCCATTGAGTTGGAATTTGATCAATTATTAAATTTTTTGAAAAACTATCTTATTTTCCTTCTTCCTCCCCTTTGAAATTCAAAAGCCAAAGCTTCAATGGAAAATTGTTTTCTAGGAAAAACCTCAAAAAATTTACGAGAAATTCAAAATAAAATAAAAAAAATTAGATTTTAGAAAACCATTTTAATGAAAAAAAAAAATCTACCTCATATAAAGAATCAAATGAGAAGTTATTGTCTCTAATATCCAATTAATCACCATTGGACTTGTATGCAAACGCCCAATGTAGGACCTATTAGCCGAAGCTAAATAGTTTTCTTAGTTGAAAGAATCCTAATGGTGGTTAACCATTGCAAGTGCATGGTCCACCATCGTCTAGGTACTTAACAGGTCTGCATTTGCAACTCTTTTGGCCATGGTCGGCCACAAAAGGGGCATTGTCGACCATCATTAGATTTTCTCTCCTCTATTTTGGTTTTCTAGTTCCTTAAGTTATGAGCATTGGGTATTTCTTGTTCTTATCTTCTATGAATCTCTAATTATTAGGTTTTGCTTTTTTGAATCAATTTCTTAGTGCATTCTTCACTTAGTCAAAGTTACAGAGATTACTCATTTGACATTTGCATTTTAAATAAATTTTTTAGGAATAAGTGATCCCCATTTCATCTTCTTTTGTCGCACCTGTATTCTGGGATTATGGTAAAAACTTAATTCAATCTTTAAATTTTCACATTTGTGAAATAGGATAATCGAGGTTGGATTGAATAGGCAGGCCCAATATGAGTTATGGCTTAGATTGAACTCAAATTCAAGTAAATTTTAGGTCTTTAAAATATGTTAAATTGAATGTTCTACCATAGATGAAATAACTTGAATTTCAATTCTAGTTTCATGAAAAATTCTAAGCAATTTTACTCCAAATTAGAAAATGGATTGAAATTTAAGTAACTGCAAAAGAAATTCAAAATTATCTAAAAATGTTGAAATTGGACAATGAAAGGTCAATTGTTAGATTGAGCTCGATGAAAGCTTTTCACCGGCACCAAGAAGGCGTGAAACAGAGACTAGGAACTCAAAGTCCAAAAATTTCACAAATGAGTTGAGGGGGCCAAATTGATATTGGCACCCCCTTCACTTAAGTGACCTTGGTCACAATGAGTGTGACACCTCGATTTTTAAACACTAATATATACCTATATAATACATATATTCGGGATCTCTGATTTAAAATTTTCATTTTTAAAATCCACTAAAAATAGTTTTTCACACGATAACATACTTTCCATATCCCGAGGATCATATAACCCATAAAAACACAAAATACCCTTGAGTATATGATACATATCAAGGATTCATATTATATAATAAACTAAATTGACTATCTGAAACTCTGTTTGATATGTACAATAATGATAATAAAATAACTGAGAAACGATATGGCCCAAGGTCTATCCATCATGACTATAGCATCCAATAATAATCATATGTCCACAACATCCAAGGTACTTGATAAGTAATAAATATGCATAAGTACATACAACCCATTTACATTCTCAAAATTAATATTCTATCACTATGTACATCTATATAATATCCTCTGAGATGTGTTGGAAGTCTTTGTTGTCCTTATTCTCCACGTGTTTGCCCTTCTGACTATCTTGCTCTATATATGAGGCATTGCAAAACACCGTAATGCCTCGGCAAGCTATTACTTGTGTAGGTACATAGATATTTGATGTTAGCTTAAATAAATGCATGTGAATGGGTACATTGAGTAACGGAATCTAGAGGATATAAATAACAACTTTCACATGTAAGTAGCATTAGTATGACTTCCAATAACAAGCGTAAATATCATTGAGATAAATCATGAAAATACATCAATAAGCAGTGTGACATGCAATAATAAAAAGTGTCACGTTTCGGAATATGTCAATGCAGAGTATATAAAACTCACGAATAAACATGCATGTCATCAATGAGGGGTGTCCTAAAGCGCAGGTCCTACGAGTGCACCACACACTCTTATGTCTAATAATGAGTACTCATACCAATCCTTTAGGCGTTGTCATATCATAGGTACAAAAGGATATGTCAATGCAAAGTATATAAAACTCACGAATAAACATGCATGTCATCAATGAGGGGTGCCCTAAAGCGCAGGTCCTATGAGTGCACCACACACTTTTATGTCTAGTCATGAGTACTCATACCAATCCTTTAGGCGTTGTCATATCGTAGGTACAAAAGGATATGTCAATCTTGGTGTGCTCATAGTGTTGTATAAAAACATATAACAACTATATGGACTACCATACTACAGTGACAATCACTCCTCAATCTACTAATTATCGCCCCTTGGACACCAGAATGCGAGACTAAGTGTCCATCACACATGGCGGAGGATTGCACTCATAGTGTGAGTTACCAATGATACCACTCTGTATGAAATTTTCCTTCTATGGGTGGGTGTCTATTATCTCACAAAGTCAGAGGGCAAGTGCCAACCCTACATCCCTCATAGCATAGCATTCACCAAGTAGAAACACCCATCCAAAATTTGCAAAATCACGAAAATAGCTCAATATCTAGAAATCAAGAGATGAAGAGAAAATATCTAATGCACAAAACATAAGAGTACTTGTGAGACCCTATCCCAACACACTGCCTCTATCATAGGGTCAGTCGTTTAAGTATTAGCCACAAGCCTCCTTAATAGGTCTATGGATAAAAATAAGTGATAAAATAAATCATCTGATTGTCTCAATATGCAGTAAAATCATACATCCATGGAAACATGGAAATCAAGGTGATCATGCATATATGCAAGGAGCACATGCTAGATAATAATCTAAATAAGGTCATGGAAAAACAATAAGTATGCATCATAATCATTGATAAATATGAAATATGTATGATGGTAGTCCATTATTTATCTAAAAGAATATGTAAATATTAAATGTCATCATCTACCTTGAGGTGGGGATAATCCTCTAGAAGGTGCAATCTCTCTAATCCGTACAGTTTGGTGCACCTGCCAGGTCACACATATTACACATCGTCACTTACTACTCTCTGTCTATCATTTCTAACCTATATGACTTCAAATATTCTTAATCTAAGTAATTTGGTGTTCATTTATCATTAATTATGACAACAATCTTTTAAATTTTTTTTTTTATCTTCAAATTTTGGCTATTAATCATAGGTCAATGATCCATATTGTTTGGTTTTCCTCTATTCATATGGTTCCATGTCTCATAACTAGCTCTTGTTTTATTTCAATAGTTAATTTGTCGATTTGATAGTTAGATGTGATCTTGATAGGCCAGATTGATGATTTTGATCACCTATAAGGTCCAATCTTACTAAAATTTGAAGTTTTTAGGATGATCTAATTGGTAAATAAGCTGAATTATCTATTTCAAGGTTCAATCTATCTTGATAGTATGAAATCTCTAGTTTTCCCATGGTTTGTATGTCCCTCACTAGCTCTTGCTTATATTTGACAGTCAGATTCCATTCTGATATGCCAGATTTATGTTTCTTAACCACACTAAGGCCTATTCTTATTAAATTTAGGGTTTTTAGGGTGATCCAACCATTAGATCAACTTATCTACTTTACTAGATCGCCTAATCGATCAATTTCTAGAGTTTAATCATCTTTGAACCAATAGATCTAAGTCATTCCATATTTTTGGATTGTGCTCTAATCTTAAATTTTATTACATGATTAGGTCTGTGTTTTCAAGATGATTCCAACAGATTTCTAGGATCAAAATTTGGATTTTTATATCCAAGTTGAAGATTTTAGCTTTCAGATTAAATTGGACAGTTTAGATTAAAAAAATAAGAAAATGACATCACCAGAATGCACTGTGATTGTAATGAGTTGTTTGGTCACACCAGGGCGGGTCATAGTCAACAGGCGCACTTGGGTGCATCACATATACTAGGACACACCTATGCCCTATGTTCCACAAACAGTACACGTAGCATTCGCATGCACATGGGCACACCACACACATGCGTTTCGCTAATGCTTTGCTGTGTGTGTCTTGGGAGCAAGATCCAATGAAATGTTTGGATAGTGCAATCACAACCATTTATTACTTTTTCGTTGAGATCTCCAGTCAGGATTATTTTAAATTTTTTAAATATATTTTAATAGTTTTTAGGTACCACGAATCCATTAGATGGCTCAGATCTCCCAACTAAGTAGTCTTTGTCAGTCTTCTTGGGTTGGTCATATCCGCCCAAGGATGGTCCATCAGTTGGAAAAATAGTGAAGGCTGGAGAAGAAGGAAACAGAGAGGAGAGAAAGGGTTTGGTGAGGGTTTTGGCAAAAAACTCATTTGGATTTTGAAAAATCAAGGAAAACAGAGGTAGAACCCTAAACCCGCTTCTCCATTCTTTCTTGTTGATTTTGTGAAGTCCTTTAGGAATTGGAATGAGATTTTTATTTTTATTTTTATTTATTTGAGATTTCAATCAAATGAGGTCCAAATTAGAAGAAATTGATGAAATTTGAAAGGGATTTCTTTTTTTTCTTTTTATTTAATAACTTGAATGATAAGAAGAGTGGACTTTCAGACCCTAAATTGCGCCTACACATGTGAATATTTTAGGGCTTTCTCCCTATGTTTGTTTAGGGAATAAACAAAATCTAAAAAATTTGAATTTTTAAAAATTATCTTTTGGGCTTAAATTAATGTAAACTTAGAACTTTGGCGCTAGTAAGATGTAGTGGCTTGACTTAGTATTCTACTCAGCTTGATTAACTCGGTGTGCTAACTCTGTTTATAGATTCAATATGACTCAATTTCAAACTCTCTTGCATAGCAAGTTTGAGAAATCTTTTGATTTGATTAAGTTTACATCAATTAATTTATAGGTTTTGAAGCCTTAATTTAAGCCATACTTGTTTTGGAGTGTAAATTATGTTGAGGTCTTTATTGAACATTGTAATTGAATTATTATTCTTGAAATGATAACAATTGATTTACATAATGATTTAATAGTCTCAATTGTATAATTGTCTTTGATTGTTCTAGTTTTTGAAATTCTAAGTACTTCAGAAGATTCGTGATGTATATTATTACTTTTTTTTTTTCTTCTAAATTTGAGTTAAATGAACAACTAGTTGGATATGATATTTCTAAGTTTTGAATAGAGTTTAGATGAATCAAAACTCTATGTGTTATATGCTGATGATTGGTTTTAGGCATATTATTGAAATGTTAGCTTTGCTTTAGTCTAACTTGAAATTCAACAATTAGTTCTAGTTATTCTTGAAGGATTGATCAATTTCTAGAACTTTTAAGTATTTTGAGGATTCTGCTATGCATATAATTCTTGTTCTTGATGCTACTATGTTGTACTAAACTATTATAAGCATGTGAGAATGCTAGTTAAAACTTTGTTAAGAATGAATTGTCTTAGAAAGCATGTTTATATGTTTAATATACTATTTATTGAAAGCATATTGATAGGTTAAATAATCAATTGTGGTTTAATCCAATAATTGAAAAGAGATTCTTCTTTCCAAAAGTATCTGCATTGTGTGAAAATATTTTTGAGGAACATGTGCTCTGAATGACATTGATAACTGGTTGTATTTATCCCACAATGAATTGGGATATTGATACATTCAATCCCACCTGGTTTGTTGTACTATGTTGAGAGAAATTAAATCATTAAGGGAGACTGCTTAGTTTGTTATGAGACAAGTGGAACCTCTCAAGATAGTAACCTGGTGGGAAAGGGCAGCTTAGTGAACCATAACCATGGTGAAGTTGCCCAAGATGGTAACCTTTGAGGGAAAAGACTACCTGGTGTGTAATATGATGGTGTACAATTATGCATGGGGATAGACATTAAGTCTCCCATTACGGTGTCAACGAGGAGCGGTGGTGGTTGAGACTCTGGAGTAGTTGCTATTGCAGCATGATGATCCATACTTTTATTCTGTATGCTTGCATAATGAGCATGGAGATGTTATTGTATACCTGAGTGTGACGACACTCAGAGGATTGATATAAGTACTCATGATCTGTTGTACGAGTGTATGGGACACCCTTGAGACCCATGTACTTTGGGTGCCTTGCTTGTTATTGTATGTTCATTGAGATTGGATCATATCATGTTTTACATCCATAAGAGTATCATATTTTACATTCATGAGATTCATGTGTTTTACTTATGATACTTATACTCCACGGATGTTATGACTTAACACTTACATTAGCATTGCTATTTATGTTTCAATTGTTATTACATTAAGTGTCTATGTACCTACCAAGCAATAGCTTGCTCATTGCTTTGTTTTACAATGCCTTAGATATTGAGCTTGACAGTAGGAAAGGTAAGGCCGTGGTGGGACCGTGATAGTAGTGGGAATCATCTTTAGCTTATTGGCAGATAAGTTGAAGCGAGTGATGAGATAAACTACATTTCATATTTATATTATGGACTGTATACATTTATACTTGAATTGATTATGACATTTATGCACCATGGACAGGTTATTAAGTATGGTGAAATGTTATGATGGATAGACCTTGGGCCACATTATTATGTTTTGGATATTTATGGTTTGAAGTAAAGGTGCCATTGGTTTCGAAGCTGGATTTAATATTAGTATTGTTTTAAATTTATTGCTACGTACTTATATTTATCTCATAATCATGGTTGTGATGTTTTCAAAAAAGAAAATAACACTCGGGGGTTTTTAAGTGAACATTTTATATAATATAGCAAATAAAACCTTTTGACTATGGGATCCCAACTATATTTATTATTATTTATTTATTTATATAAAAAAATGTATAAAAACCTAGGGTGTTACAGTTGGTATCAGAGCCCAGTCTGTTCCATCATAATCATTACAAAGGTCCACTTATATGTATATGATAGTCCATGAATTGTCTCCTCGAAGAAGGACAAGGTCTACCCTTGTTACGCTAGTTGCCCCACTTGTTGAGTCCTCTGATCAAGGGGAATGTGATACTAAGTTAGTGAATAGAGGGATGCAAGGATTGATACCCCTCATACAGTAATAGATTAGGACTGCAATTTAGGTTGCAAACCCAGACCCCATGGAACCACCCGCAGTGGCACTAGTGGATTCATCTATTTAGTCTACCCACCAGGTGCAGGCACCACCAAAACCTAAGACCATTGAGGGTGATGCTACGAGTAACTCTAAGAAGACAGATAAACTGTTAGAGTGATTCCAGAAGATAGTGCCACCCTTCTATGGTGATGGTGATACTGAGGAGGCAGAGACATAGTTGTTTAAGGCAGAGAGGACATTTGAGTGATGAAGGTTTGACCAGAAGATCAAGTTCGAGTAGCTGTCTACATACTGAAGGGTGAGGTAGGTTTTTGGTGGCAAACTTTTACACGTACACAACCATCCTCTGCAGAGATGATGACCTGGGAGACTTTTAACCAGGCAGTCATTAAAGAAAGAATTTGCCACTCTAGAGCAGAGAGATATGGTTTAGCAGTACTTGAACCGATTTACCAGACTGAGGAGATTTGCTCCTGATGCACTTGCCTTGGATAAAGAGGCCATGGACAAATTTGTAGATGGGTTGACACCCCACCTAAGGGATTGAGTGATTACTTCATGACCCATGACCATGCGAGATGCCATTGACATGGCCTCCATGTTGGAGAAGAATTCTCTTCGGATTAGAAGGAGCTTGTACTTGCCCGCTAAGAGCAAGAGACCTTTTAGTGCGATGCAGTCACATAGAGCACCAATTTATCAGCAACAGACCAAGCCTAGGAGGGACACAGAAAAGAGGAGGTGTGACAAATGCAAGGGTTGGCACCTTGGGCGAGTGTGTAATAGACCTCACCGACAATAATATCAACGATAGCACTAGTACCAGCGACACCACCAGTCAGATTTCAGAGACAACCATACAAGTGTTTTGGTTGTGGGGAGGTAGGACATTTCCTTAAAGACTATCCTAAGGGGGGGCAGAAGGAGAAGCAAGTTGAGACGGGTGCAGAGATGGGGACTGTGGCTGGAGTCAGGGACGAGTTTTTGCTATCATATTGGGGCAGGCATAGGCCTCTAATCAGGTTGTGGAAGGTACTCTTCTAATCTTAGACCGACATGGTAGGGCCCTCTTTGATACTCGGTCCACTCATTCATTTATTTCATGTACTTTTGCTTCTTGTCTTGATGTATGCGTTCATAAATTAGTATTTAGGTTGGATATTTTGATACCTGTGGGAGAAACTATAAAGGTTAGTGGGTATTTACAGGAGATACTAGTGGAGATATCAAGTGTGAGGATGGACTCAGACCTCATTCTATTGGATATGGTTGACTATGATGTCATATTAGGGATGGATTGGTTGGCTACATATTGGGCTACTGTGGACAGCCGTAAGAATCAAATTATTTTCGAGGTACCTTGGCATCCAATATTTATATTTTAGGGTAGAAAAAGTTTGTCTAGTTCATGCATCATCTCTGCTATGAAGGCAACATGGTGTTATACACGAGGGTGCAGAGCATTTCTCGCTTACGTGATTGTTGAGGATAGTAGGCAACCACAGATTGAGGATATCGATGTGGTGCGAGAGTTCATAGATGTCTTCCATGAGGAGTTACCAAGATTACTGCCAAGTAAGAGATTGATGTCACTATTGATTTAGTGTCAGGTACGTCACCTATCTTTAAGGCACCATATAGAATGCCACTCGCAGAGTTGAGAGAGCTTAAGGTACAATTATAAGAATTACTTGATAAGGGGCTTCATTAGGCCAAGCGGGTCTCCATGAGGGGCGCCAGTCCTCTTTGTGAAGAAAAAGGATAGATCGCTAAGGCTATGCATTAACTATCAGTTGTTGAATGGTGTCACTGTAAAGAACCGATACCCCTTGGTATGCATAGAAGATTTATTTGATTAGCTCCAATCAGCGCAAGTGTTCTCCAAGATAAGACCTGAGATCAGGATATCACCAGTTGAGAGTTAGAGAAGAGGACATCTCGAAAACCGCATTTAGAAGTCGCTATGGCCACTATGAATTCTTAGTGATTCCGTTTGGGTTGACCAACATGCTGGCAGTGTTTATGGACCTGATGAACCGAGTTTTCCAAGCTTATTTGGATAAATTTGTGATTGTCTTTGTTGATGACATCCTAGTTTACTCGCCTAGCCACGAGACACACGAGAAGCATCTTTACACGATGTTGGACATGCTTCGTCGACATCGCTTGCATGTGAAACTCAGTAAATGTGATTTTTTGCTGGAGTAGGTGTAGTTTTTAGGCCACGTAGTATCAAAAGATGGAGTGGGTGTAGACCCAGCCAAGGTGGAAGCAGTGTTACATTGGGAGAGACCCACAACTGTGACAGAGATACGTAGTTTCCTCGGTTTAGCAGGGTATTATTGTCGGTTCATTGAGGGTTTTTGAGGATTGCATTGTCGTTGACTTCCTTGACTAGGAAAGACACTAAGTTTATTTGGATTGATGCCTGTGAGGAGAGCTTCTAAGAGCTCAAGAGGAGGCTTACTATTGCACCAGTTTTAGCTTTACCCTCAGGTTCGATCAGTTATGTGGTTTATTGTGACGCTTCGGGTAAGGGCCTATGAGTGGTACTAATGCAGCATGAGAAGGTAATCGCCAATGCGTCGAGACAGCTGAAGACACATGAGGTGAATTGCCCAACTCATGATCTGGAGTTAGTAGACGTGGTATTTGCATTCAAGTCCTGGAAGCACTATTTATATGGTGAGAAGTTTGAAGTATTTATTAATCATAAGAGTCTTAAGTACTTTTTTACTCGAAGTGATTTGAACATGAGGCATCGTAGATGGATGGAATATCTCAAGGACTTCGACCTCACCATACAATACCACCCAGGGAAGGCTAACGACGTTGCAGATGCCTTGAGCAGGAAGTCTGGAGTGATGATTGCCAATTTGTCGACTCAGTCTAAATTCCTCCCCAGAATTCTAAAGGCACAGAGCAAGGATAAGGAGACTCAGGATCTGACAGATAAGACCGATTTTATGAGAGGACCGGATGAAGGTGTCAGATTCAAGGGTAGGTTGGTGGTATTGGCGGGTGATGATTTGAGGCATAAGTTACTTCAGGAGGCACACCAGTCCCAGTATACAATTCATCCTGGAGGTACGAAGATGTATTAGGACCTTATGTGATATTTTTGGTGGAACGGAATGAAGAAGGATGTTGGGAAGTGTGTGGCATGATGTTTGACCTGCCAGCAGGTCAAGACAGAGCATCGACGACCATCAGGGTTGCTTTAGACATTGGATCTCCCTGAGTGGAAGTGGGACCACATTACTATGGATTTTATTGTGGGCCTTCTGAGGACTGTTAGTGGACATGATATGATATGGGTTATTGTTGACAGGTTGACCAAATTCACTCATTTTCTTCCTATCAGACAGAACCAGAGTGTGGACAGCTTAGCAAAGCTATATGTCAAGGAGATAGTGAGCTTATATGGGATCCCCTTGACGATTATTTTAGATCGCAGCACTCGGTTTACTTCGAAATACTGGCAGAGTGTGCAAGAGGCCTTGGGTTCGATATTGAGATTTAGCACCACATTCCACCCCCAGACGGATGGCCAGACAGAGAGGACCATCCAGACGATTGAGGATATGTTGAGGGCTTGCGTCATAGACTGGAAGGGTAGCTAGGAGGATCATTTACCACTTATAGAGTTTGCCTATAATAACAGCTGCCACGTGAGTATTGGCATGGCTCCATATGAGGCACTTTATGTCAGGCCTTGCCGATCACCTTTATGTTGGAGCGATGTAGGAGAGAGACACATAGTGCAGTTCGAGTTGGTAGAACAATGTGCAGAGAAAATTCGGCTTATTTGAAAAAGATTGTTGACAGCACATAGCCCCTAAAAGAGTTATGCTGACAAGAGGTGGAAGGACCTAGAGTTTTTCGAGGGTGAGCATGTATTCTTAAAGGTTTCCCCTATGAAAGGAGTAATGAGATTTGGAAATAAAGGAAAACTTAGACCTAGGTACATTGGTCCTTTTGAGATCCTATGCAGAGTTGGGCCAGTAGCATACCAGCTAGCCTTACAACCACAAACGTCAGATGTACACAATGTTTTCCATGTATCCATGCTAAGAAAGTATGTGCCAAACCCGTCTCACATATTGGAGTAGATCCCAGGGGAGTTGCTGCCTGATATGACATTCTAGGAGAGACTTGTACGCATCTTGGATAGTAAAGTCCAAGAGTTGAGGACTAAGACTATTCCATTAGTCAAGGTCCTTTGGCAACACCACGCACTGTAAGAAGCTACATAGGATATAGAAGATGAGATGAGGACCCACCCAGAGCTAAGTATGTACCAAAATTTTGAGGACGAAATTTTTATAAGGTGAGACGGATGTAATATCCTTAATTTTTACTCCTAAAAATTAGTAATAAAATTAAAAATTTTATAAATAGAATTTTGACATAAAACTACTAAATTTGGTAAGTGCATGTCGATAGATTTGAACGGTATAAAGAACGTCGAAAACAGAGTCCGAATGAGGGAGATATAGACCTTTCAAGATTGGAGGGTATTTTGGTAATTAGGTAATGGACCCAAATTAGAGGGGGTCATTTTGATAACGACACCCCCTTTCCATTCTGATCCCATTGCCAATGAAGGAAGGCGGTGATCCTCTTTCCCTGTAAGAAAATCATATCTCTAGCTATAAAGGGCATGTTTTTCCCATTTTCCTAACGACAAACAACCCAGGAACCCTTGCCTTCTTCTCTTCGTTCTCAGGCAAACTCTACGATATCTTCACACACCATAGGACTTCGATCTCCTCTCTTTGGCTCAAATCAAGTAGGCCACACCCTCTATCCTTCTCGTTTCCTTATTTTCCAGCTTTTTCCTCATAGATCCTGGCCAGCTTTGGTCTCAATGGCCATTGGAAGGCCTGGGGAACTAGAACCATGGGTCATGGTTAGACCACATTAAGGACAGCTAGGATGATAGATATGAGCTGTCCAATGTGATCTTTGGACCCAAAAACCTTAGGAACTTTGAAAATAGATAAAAAAATTAGAGCACCTGGGGCTCCGATTAAGTTAAAAGAGAATGGACGGTTTGGGTTCATTGTCCGCGATGGATGATGTACCTAGGACGCCGACTGGGACGCCCAGGCACAGATGGTGCACACGCTTGCGGGGATGCTGTCACACGCTGTCACGGACAGTAAGAATAGGGAAGCGTCCTAGCGACCAAGACACACGCTATGCATTCTGCGGAGCATTCCAGAGTCGGTGCATCTCAGGGATGCCAGTTTACACAAGTATAAACCTGTGTAAACCGTTTAGCCGGTGCAAAACAATGTAAATTGGATTTTTGTTCGAATTTTGATCTAAAATGATTTTTTTTTAGATTCTGGAGGCTATAGAAGCCTAATCTTCAATCCGAAAGGTCCATTGTAATAGTCTCGACGACGCGGACATGAATTTAACTTTTAAACCTTGATCTGAGTATAGTTAGTTGATTAAATCTAAGAAAATGTACTTAATTACTTAGATTAAGTCGATGATAGGATGATTAGGCCTTAGAACTTGCATAATTGGATGAATTGATGAATCTAAGGAACAAATTAGGTGTATATATCTTAGAATTGATTTTGACCATTAATCTAACCAAGATCTTAGAATTTGTTGATCTAAGAGTGATCTTACCGTCGGATCAAGGTGTAAACTTTAGATACACACTAAAATGAGTAGATGAACATGAAATGACATAGATTAATGATGGTTAAGGTTATAATTAATGATCTAATCATAATCAGAGGCCTTAAATAACGATCCAATAGTTGGATTGCCATAGATTCTAGTGAGATGAAATAAATAATGCGAAATAATACTCTAATATTGACAGGTTCATTAGAGCTCGCAGTTTGAGAGGAGTACGCGCCTGATCTGATTTGGTTGTCATTGAGGTAGGTGACAACATTTAATGTGACATTTTAATTTTCTAAAATCTCGCATCATCATAACATTATGATTGATTGTCAGATATTTATTCATTTCAAAAATCTGTAAATTTCAAAGTTTTGTGTTATGTTTGATATGAGATTTCAATTAGACATTGAATGAGTTTTCATGATCGATTGTTTTATAGTATTGATATAGCGTATCTTATGTATGATTAGTAAATATCTTTCTTTATTTATTGCATTACTAAGATTTGTGATTTTTCATACAATCGGTAGGTGAAGCTTGGTGGCTAGTCCTTTAAGAGGCTAACCTTGAGATGAGGGGTGTGCCTTGGGAATTGTGAGCCACGAGTATTCCTTGTTTTACAAGATACGTGATTTTCGTATTTTATGATTTATGACGGTTGCTCTTACTCAGTGGATGTCATGCTAAGAGGGAGTAAGGCTAACCATCCACCCTTTGAATTTATGATGTGATTATGATGTAATAGGCACCTGCCACAAATGACTTTCCGTAGCGGCGATGGTTGAGACCCTATAGTAGTTGCTACTGCAGCATGACGATCCATGCTCTTGTTCTGTATGCTTGTATAATGAGCATGAAGATGTTATTGTATGCCTAAGTGTGACGACACTTAAAAGATTAATATGAGTACTCAAGGTCTGTTGTACAAGTGTATGGACACTCTTGGAACCCACATACTATGGATGCCCTGCTTATTATTGTATGTTCATTGAGATTGGATCATATCATGTTTTATGTCCATAAGAGTATCATATTTTACACTCATGAGATTCATGTTTTTGTTACACATGATGTTTTGCTTATAATACTTATACTCTGCAGATGTTATGACTTATACTTACATTAGTATTGTTATTCACTTGCTTTTCATGTTTCAATTGTTATTACATTAAGTGTCTATATACTTACCAAGCAATAGCTTGTCAAGACATTGCTTTGTTTTACAATGCCTTAGATATCGAGTGCGACAGTAAGAAAGGCAAGGCCGTGGTGGGACCGTGATAGTAGTGAGGATCATCTTTATCTTATGATAGATAGCTCGACTGAGTGATGAGATATACTACATTTCAGATTTATATTATGGACTATATACATTTATATTTGAGTTGATTATGACATTTATGCACTATGAACATGTTATTAAGTATGGTAGAATGTTATGATAGACAAACCTTGGGCCACATTATTATTTTTTGAATATTTATTATTTAAAATAAAGGCACCATTGGTTTTGAGATTTGATATTAGTATTGTTTTAAATTTATTGTTGCATACTTATATTTATCTCATAATCATGATTACAATGTTTTCGAAAAAAGAAATAACACCCAAGGGCTTTTAAGTGACCATTTTATATAATATAGCAAATAAAACCTTTTGACTCTGGGATCCCAACTATATTTAATAATATTATTTATTTATATAAATAAAATGGTATAAAAACCCGAGGTGTGTTACAGGAATAGAATCCCAGCTGATAAGGTGAAGCAGCCTTTTGTCCTAAGAACTAAAGAGATACTTTCATGAACTAATCACATTCATTGATGATGTACCTCAATAACATCATTAACCTACATGTCAATACCGCAACAATTACCTGCAAAATGGCCATTTTGCAGATTTTAGGGATAAATATACCCAGCTCTTGGAGGGCTATAACAAAGACTATAAATGGACTGGATTTGATCTGAAAGCATGTGTGTGTGTGTGTGTAAAGAGAATGAGGGGAACAACATGACTTGACTTTAAGAAAGTAACCTACCAAATACATCATGTGAATATTTACAAGGAAATGAAGAGAAGAATGACTTGACTTACAAAAATGGGGAAAAGAGGAACCCCACTAAATACATCATCAACTGATGAATGCATAAAAGGAGGAATGAATATTCACAAGGAAATGAAGAGGATAGAAACTCTTTCTGCAATGACACGGGAATGCAAAATCTGCATTAATTGGAGGTCATTCATCAAAATTTAACTCGTTCCTCCTGCCATCTCTCTTGTGCCCTGTTTCTCGCTCTTGTTGTTGCTGAGGTCTGACTCTGTCACCAAAGAAAATAAGGCCACGTTTGGATACAGTTTCTGCATTTTTTTTTTTTTTTCAAAATCATGTTTAGCGAAAATGAATTGGAATACAGGATTTCTTTCTTTCTTTTTTCTCTCAGATACCCAATTGAAGAAGGGAAAAGTGAAGGGTTTTGAGAATCTATTACTTGTAGGCTGCATTTAAAAACTAGGTTCCAGAAATTTTTCTAAAAAAGCCAGAATCCAATTGTAGCCTAACCAAGTAAGAGTTTTAAACATCACAGCAGGGCTAACAACCACATGAATACCAAAAATTGCCCGTGGATATGTTAGCTATCCCAACATTGCCAGGGCCAAGACATACAATTATTTGCAACAAACAGCATATGGTTTCGAGGTTTTATCTTCAACTAATTTCATCAATCTTTCACGGCTGACAATAGCAGGGATAAGATAAATATCTTTTGGACAATTTTTCCAACTCTCCTCGTGTAAACAGACACTTAAATACAAATGCAATCCACCTTAAAACTCATTATGTGAACGAGCAACTTACTTGCTCTTGAGCTTCCTCCTCGCTTTCACCTAGAAATATAAAAGACAAAAAGGAAATCAGCAAAGAGTACCTGTAAGCACCATAAAATAATAATAATATTGTAGCTGCTACAGCCAAAACTAGGGTGATGTCCCTAATTAGTCACTTAATTCTAGATTCAGTTTTTAAGTTGCTGCCACCTTTTAATTTCTCCCTATGTAGACTTCCGATATACAATAAGGTCCCTAACTTGTCCTTTACCACCAAATGTATTAGGCTTTTAGGGTAAAATCAGCTTTACATGGCGAAAAGTGTGCATTTTGACTCATTTTTTGCTGGGAAAAGCAGCCATGAACCCTAACTGCTGCTGGGGTTCAATGTGGTGCTTGAAACATTGAAAATGTATTGGAATGGAGCTGGGTTCTCGTTTTCTTTTAATATGTGGTGAGATATGTTGTGCATCATTTTATGGATGTTGTGCATCACTTGGTTTTTGTTATGGAAAGTATGCTAGATCATATGTTTCCGATTCACAAAGTTGTCTCTTGAGGATCAATATTTAATGTTACTAAATCAGTCTGAAAAACTCGGGAGCTTTGTTCCCGTAAATCTAACAGTGACTTCTCATTTTCATTTCAGTTATTAGTTCTTGAAAAGGTCACCTATCTTGTAGTGACCGGCTTAAGTGATCAATATTTTTCATGGTCATGATCCATATCATGCAAGAGCACACCCACCCAATACGGCCAAAAGGATAGCCAGTTGTGGAGAGAGGCAACACAGGAAAGCTTTTGGAGGGGCTTAAATTGGGCTCTGAATGAGGCACAACGAACAGGAAGAAATTTCAAGCATGCAACTAGGGGATTTTCAACCTACTGAAGTTCAAGTCCTTAGTAGGAAGAAGATGGAGGTAAAATACCCAAAACTTTAGCCCCAAAGCCTAATACATTCGTTGATCGGATCCAGTGATAAAGGGCAACTCAAGGATATTATTGTTAATCAGAGGGCTACATAGGGAGAAATTAAAAGCCGGGGCCAACTTAAAATCTCAATCTAAAAGTAAGGGGCCAATTAGGGACAGTGCCCACCAAAGACTCACTCTAACGGCAATATGCTGGATATCTCTAGAGACTGAAAGATCTACACTTCCCTGTGTCTACCAATGAAAACAAAAGACTGACTTCCAGTATGGATGTCCACTGTGACAATTATCTTTTCACTGATCCAAACCATTTGTCTGCTAAGTCACATCAAAGTTTAACCCCAACCTTACAACATGAGGCCACTGATCTATGGTTTTTAAATAGAAGACTAGAAAATAAATAATGATTGTTCTATGTAGTAACCAACCTTCCAGATGCCTTAGGCATAACAGATGATAAAATATTCGAATATAGGATGCATCAATATTGGGGCCTTACAAACAAATGATTCTGATTATCAAGAAGTGGGTCTTACACTTCTGCCTGCACATATTTTTCTCTTGAAAAAATGTACATCAGTCATATAAAACTGTTAGAGAAGTAAACTCTATATTTGTCTCTGAAAATTATGAGTAACTACAGGGTGGGATACTTTTTTAATCATCCAAATGGTGTATCTACTAGGCATGCATTAGATGAACCAGCATCAAAATTCAAACACTTAAAAACAATCCTATATTTAACGGATGTGTAACAACTATAATCAATTCACATAAAGAACTAAAACTACCATACATGAAAAACTTACAGAGTTCTGATCCCCATGTTTATTTCTAAATCTAGCACTTGCAGCCTGTGAACAGCGGGCAAGGCATGATGCACGTAGAATGAACTCCTGCAAGTGATTGTAGATGCTGCATTCCACCATATTTGACATGTGTCATATATTTAAAAGAAATCATTTGAACACAGAACAGAAACAGGTCAACGTGATTCCCACTGCAACATTACTGAGAATATGTTCATATAGGTCATAGGATGATATCAGTTCCCTACAGAGCTACCAGAATATCAAAGAATATTAGCAGAGAATTTAAGTTTTAGAGCATTGAGAAATGAATTATCTTGGAAACTCTACTTTTCAGTTCCAAGACTTTGTGGAGTCTACCATAAGGGGAATTTGCATAATACAAAATAAATTCAAAAGATGCACTTGCTGTTAGATAAGAATTTCTTGCAATTTGGGTTATGGTTAAGAGGCCACCATATGATTCCATCCTAATTGACAAAGCACATTCTGATGTAGCAAAGACATGGAAATTTGTGTATCTCAAACCAGAAGTTATCTGCATTTTAGGCGTGTTAAATCAAATGATTCAAGAAGAGGAAATGTTGATTTCTCATGCAATCTTGCAACTCATAGTGGAAACACTCTAGTCTTCCTCCCATAAAATTAACCACAGATTTTATTCTACTCTCTTCGCTTAGCTTTTTCCTTTTTGGTACCACACCAAACTTCTGGATTTTTTTATCTAATATCGGCAACAGTTTAAAATCATCCAAGAGGAATATCATTTCCTCAACAATTTAGGCAGCTTGATAGCTTGAGGTCAGTATAAGATTGCTAGAGATTACAATCAAGATAAGATAAAAAAAAGGCAGTTCAATGAAGTAATATATCAAAGAAGGTAAGAGACAAAAAATGAACAGTTTAAAGCAGATTAAAGGCATTGATTAGCATCACATACCTTAGCCGATGCCTGTTGCAGGCTGTGAAAAATGCAACAAAACCATTTATAATACTGCGAATTGCACGGAAAACCTGGAGAAAGAAGTAAATTTAGATTTGTCGGATCAAGGCCCACTGATAGTGGGAAAGTAACTGTGTAGTGTGTTGCAGACCTGTGAGAAAAGGTCATTCCAGAGGGAACGCCACATGGAAACTTCATAAGTGCTCACCGTTGCTTCAGTAGCAGATGCAACCTGAAACATGCTATTGGCTGCCAACCAAATCTCTCTCAGAAAATAAAAGATGTAAGAGCAAAGCCAAGCTACGCAACTTGCTGATGCTAGAACCAGTCGGATTGGAGCAATTAGTAGTTCCCAAAGCACCCAAAATAGTGGGCATATAATGAACGCCACTGAAACACACCAAGAAAACTGCCATCAGTATGAGGTTGAGAAAATGTGTTCACATGAAGCAGGAAACTACTCTGATGAGTTTAGAATCATACCAGTGTTCCAGATAAAAGAAAGAATGAACCACATTGGCCAGATTAAAATCTGCACCAGCTCCAGTATCATGGTGCACATAGATGCCATAACAATCCAAATGGCAGTTCCAAAGCTCTCTCCTGTCTGAACACATATGTGCCAAAATGGAAGAAGGAACTCTGAAAGCACTAGCAGTGGGCCAGCCATTGGCTTGGTAAGAACTAAAAATAGTGACCTGGTTGAACGTGTGACCATCAGTGACCACTTAACAGCTTTCTCAAAGTTATGGAGAAAAAGCATCGTTCCCAAGTACTTAATCCTTGATATCATTTCCCATGTTTCTATCCAGTCAAACAGGGGTCCACACAAGCGTGATGCAGTTGCCTTTAAAACAGGAACATTTTTGTATAAATCATAAAATCCAATGAGAACAGTGATTACTGAAATCAGCAAATAAAAAGCTCTTGCAAGTGGGCACATCCATGGACGGTAGAACTGGCAAAAAACTGGATATGACTGAAGAAAAATAACCCAGGATGGAAGTCCAGATTCTAGCAAAGTAAGTAACCGCAGATCAGACATAATTATCTCCTTCAATTTAAATGGGAGCTCCCGATCATTGAACCTAAACAAAATTAAGACATCCCTATAATGGGTAGCCTCAAAAGCCATGACAGCATTTTCTCTGTCTATGCTGTTGGTGGAACCTGGCACTGCTGAATGTCTTGGTGAGCTAACAATTTCACTATGTGCGTCCTCACTTGCAGGAATTGCTTCTTTTCCTGTACTTACAAATTTCAATACTTTTCTCCTCTTGTAAGGCCCGGAAGGGGGTGGCGTTCTGTTTGGTGAATTTGTCATGTACTCTCTGCAGGAAGGATAGACTCTAAATTCAAAACCAGCACTAGGTGACTCATCCCCAAATGACTCATCATTACTGGGTGTGTCTTCACCATCACTACTAGGATGGACAATTGAAGGATCATCTTGAGCATCATAAAATACCTCTCCTGGTAAACTTAAACAGTATTAGTTGTGAATGAAACCCATAAGACACTAGGAATTGTTGGAGAAGAAAATTACCTATGACGGATATACTATCCAGATAATCCCCCAAAAGACGACGTTCATAGGATGTTCCTGAGAACCATGAGTAAATGAACCTGGAAGCTTGTCCAATACTATCAAATTCCCATCTTTTCATGAACTTTGTCTCCACTGCCATAGATGTATCCGTCTAGAAGTACAGAAATGGTTAAACTGAAAGACAAATCACCACGATAAAATGACACGTGCACTTTGAGGAGGTACAATACCTGAAGCTCATTCAGATAGTTGATACCTCGAACACTAGCCCATGCCACTTCAAATACAATGAAGCCATACAATGTCCGATGCAAGTCAGTATTCAAGAAAGCAGAAGCCCTCAGTTTCTCCACTGGCAGCAACAGTTTCTTTTGATGCAATGCAGCATCAATTACTGAAAACCATCTGTAGGGTTTCTTGGGTTCCCTTGGGCTGGATCTGGAGCAACTCAACTCATGCCTTTTCTCCAAATCCTTAGTCTCCAGCCTTGCTCTGGTGTTTGCAAAAGGAGACAGCCTGGACTGCAGAGGAATGCAAGTTAGTGTTATTTTGCAGTTTCCATAAAGTCAGTAAGTTTAAGAGGTCATTTGAGAAACCTTAGTAACCATCAACTGCCACAGATGTGCAGACCGAGAATCATGCTCTTTCAACCATGGGCGATTATCCACCAAGATAAACAACTTCTTACTTTCCGGGGTCAGAAACAGGCTAAGACGTGAAAGATAAGACTGCAGATCCCTGTATAAAACACCAACATTGTATGGGTAACTAATCTTCCTTCATTGCCAAACAAAATTCATTAAATGCTGAAACTGCCCGTCAAAGGACTTCTAGAACTAGATTTACACTGCAGTTCAACTCACAAGATAACAGCTGCTTGCAGATCACCATTACAAATTACTTGTTATGAAATAAAAAACATTGCAATTTCAGACAGTATAACCTAGAATTAAATAAAGATAACTAACTAGAAAATAGGGATTTTAGAGATCAATCAGTCACGAATGCAGGCAAGTTCTCAAATAATAAGAGGATGAGGTTTTCTTTTAATTGATTTTATCAAATATGATCAAGGAAAATGGAACTCAAATATTGAAATAGGACCACATCATCACTTAAGCAAATGTCTGCTGAACTATAGCGTCAAACTTAAAATAATCCTTCGATCAAATGTTTGCTGGAATCAATATGTATGAAGTTTACAGAAGGAGGGAAAAGAAGAAGAAGAGAATGTTGTGTGCTTTCCCAAATTATTGGGGTGCCAGAGCAGGGGAAACCTCATTCAGAAGTGCAAATCTCTGTAGGTCCTTGGAGGCTGAAATTGGGTTGTCCAAATTCATGAACACATTGATGCTATCTGGAGCCATGGTTACTTGTTTTCTTCCTTCATTTTTCTGCATTCTCATATTCTTTTTTGCATAAAGTCCAAGTTATCTATAGTTTTCAATCAGGTTTCTCTTTTTCTTCTTAATTTCTTTCTCTCAGTGATTTGTGAGTTATTCTTTTCTCCGTGATGGTTCTCCTCCTTTAGTTTCAAATTTTATAATTTGGTCTGTTCTAATATTGTCTTTTGAACATATTTTACCTGTATATGCATCACAGTCTCTCTGCTTTCCAGATCTAACTTTTCGCAAAATCATCATCCTCTCGATTTTTCTCTACAAATTTTTATTTTTATCCATAGCCCTTGCATGTTACTGACAACCAATTTGATGGAAAATGTATGTTGCTTGTGAAACAATTGATTAGAAGCATGACAAGTGATCAATCGATTGTCAGATTATCATGAAATGGAGGAAGATTAATCTCAGAAGCAGATTACACGAAGCTAATGAAATTACTGAATCCCCAACAACTACTTGGTGGAGGCAGGCCAAAAACTACAAGTAATTTGAAACAAAGTATGCTTAGCAAATACATGCATATATTAGAATTAAAACCGTGAATATGATCAGAATGTGACTGAAGAACACCTATTAACCAAAATGAAAAGCAACAACGAAACTATCCTCTCAAAAACTAGAAACAGTATGTCCCATGCACATAAAAAAATCAACTTCTCAGTGAGATATGGAAATTAATATCGAGGTGAATGCAAACCATGGTTACTTGTTTTCTTCCTTCCTCCATTTTCTGCATTCTCATTTTCTTTTTTGCATAAAGTCCAAGTTATCCATAGTTTTCAATCAGGTCTCTCTTTTTCTTCTTAATTTTTCTCTCTCAGTGATAGGGTTATAGTTGTCAACTCAGATATTGCCAAGAAAAGCACTTAAAAGTGGTAAATGTTTGTCTTTGATCATGCAAAGCTGAGTTCTCTCTATGTAAATTCAAGATTGAAGAAACCAAATTGCTGCCTACAAATATAATTTGCAGCATGTTACCGAGTATTGTCTTTTTGATGATCAAATTTCTAAATGTTCAAAATTTGGAGCAATAGTGCACTGTGAAAGCAACAGGATAAGCAAAAGAGTTGGCACTTATCTGGGGTTAACAATAGATAGATAAAAAGAAGAGACCATTTCCAGCTTACCCAATCTGTAAACTGGTGAGCGGAAAGAAATGGCGATTTTCCATTTCCTCCACGATTAAGCAAATATCTTAGAAGAAACTGAAAAATCGCAAGACCTATAATATCTGCAAAGTAGAAAGGAACACCATCCTCTGAATCAGAATAAAAGATATAACATGAAAGAATGTAGAAGAAAAAGATGAAAAGGAAAGGAAGAGAAACCTGGAAAATGATCAAGATACTCCCAAATCCATACAAGGGGTTGAAGTGGAAAGAGGGCGGGGTAACGGTGGTCCAACTTCATAACAACAATGGCGCATCGTCATTGCTATGTTCCCGTATGAGATCCGACGGCAGCAGAAGCCATTCTGCATGAATATCAAAAGCAATGGAGAGGAGAAGAATACTAGAGATGTCGAGATCGAGATCGAGAGAGAAACAGGGATCTCTCTCTCTCTCTCTCTCTCTCTCTCTCTCTCTCTCTCTCTCTCTCTCTCTGTGTTTGTCTTTAGTCTCTCTCTACGATTATTGTGGTTTGCTTAGCTTGCAAGGCTTGGCGTGAAGATCCCACTCTTTATGGACACGAAGGTAGAGACGTCATTTAATTAGGACTTATCTCGCGGAGGAGAGGAGAAGTGGAACGGTGGTGGCACAAACTGGAACAGAAAGACCAAAATAGTAACAACAATAATTTATAAGAAAATTATAGGAATTTATTTCTCCTCTTTCCTCCTTCCCCACAATTACTACCGGGTGGGTGATGCTTTTCTTGTAGTTGTCGTTGTTAATGTTTATGGGAATCCGAGTCTCCAAAGCTCTTTTCATTGCAGTTGCAGACCCGTTTCTGCTTCCAAGAAGAAGAGACTCTGTCTAAATCTGTGTAACAAGTATTATTAAGGAGAGAGACAGAGAGAGAGATCGAGAAATCCAGTGGCACCACTTGGGGGAAAAATGCAAGGCGGCAGCGGAATTGACGTCCTGTTCCTACGATCGGATAAATGGACCTTTGACGGACTGAGGGCGGGTGAATAAATATTTTATCTTTCTTGAAATTAAAAATGGAAAAGGAAACGAAGAAGAATAATGGCCAGTAGAAGGTAACTCCTGTTGTCCCGACCGTTTTGGATCAGCAGATTGGTTGCCTCTGACCTGGATCTTTGGAAGACGTTGCCGGTTTGGATTCGGGAATGACTCCTTTTTCCGTTCCTACGGAGATGGAGATAGATGGACAGGATACTCTCGGCCACATGGAACTGTAAAGCACGTTTTCCGGGCAAGAACAAGTTCTCTGTCTCTCTATCTCTCTTTGGGGTAGTCCTGTTATTTTCCAACAGGCAGCGATTGCAAATCAGACCCTGCCCTTTTATGACTTTACGCTGGATTTTGGGAAGATCTGACCCATTTATATTATTCATAATCTGTTAGATTACCCTTATATAAAAAACTCACTTCGATTGAAGGTTTGCAACATTATGTTCCTTTGTCCTTTGTATCACAGCCATAGGAAGAAAAAGGTTAGGATTACCTAATTGACATGATTTCCAATGGGATTAAAAGTAGGAGCCCACACCAAATGAATGCCACAGATCTAAAAAAACAACAATTGAAAGACAGCATATCACTTTTGGCCTCCATAATTTTATTTTATTATTTTATTTTTTGTATATCTAAGATATTCATCTGGTTTTAAGCCTTTGCTTTTAGTTCGCCTGTCAGAGATTATGCCAATCAAATGATCCTACAAGTGGATAAATGACTTCTCACGAACTACTGAACCAGATGATCCTAATTTCTATTTTTGTTTCACTTTTTAGTTCAATGGTTATAGTTCAAAGCACTGAGAAACATGCAGCTACAAGAGTCCAACAGAAGTATTTTTTATGTAAGGTGGTCTAAGTGATTTTGAAATAATATAAATAATTAGATCTTCTGAAAATTTAGCCTAAAATCACAAAAAGGTAGCATCTGAAAATAACACATTGCCTTAGCATTTGAAAATACAAGGACTTATTTATGTATATGATTAGGATAAAGGATGTAAAAGGTTTCACGCAAAATCAAAACTATACCATTAAAATTTTACATTTCTTGATATTATATCATTCTACAGTTCGTTTCTTACTATAAAAACCATTCTCTACAACCAGGTTTTGGGCAGGTAGATATAAAGGAAAACATGCAAAAAGTTCACGGAAACTCACATGCAAAGAATGCGGCGACATTATAAATTTTTTGACACCTACCGAGGCGCGTTCATGTCATTTGATCTAATTTGTGTAGTTTTTAGAAGGCAATCGGTTTAAGGGGTTTGGGTTGCCTTCTTAATGCCTAGCGCCAGCCCCTTAGAAAGCACAAAAACTGACGGGAAAGGCGTGCGATTATAAGGAAAGCGCGTGGGAATATCAACGGCCTTTTTATTTTTTATTTTACAAAAGCAAAGATTTTATTAAGGGAAACGATCATACAGATTTATTTACTATTATTATCATCAATAAAAGTTAATAGACTTTTTCTAGAGTTTAAAAATTAAAATTTTGCAAACTTAAAAATCTGATGTATAAAGTTCAAAGAGATCTATCCAACAACGTGAGCATGCCAAAATCTAATTTCCCTCACTTTGTTTCGGATGTTTAGATGGATGAGTGGCAAGACAAAAAGGATAGAATTAGAAATGAAAACATTAGAAGAAACTGAAAAATAACATCGATAGGTAACAAGATGAGGGAGATTAGACTTAGATGGTTTGTACATAGTCAAAGTAGACTAAAAAGGGTACCGATTAGAAAGAGTAAGGTGATCCAAGTCGAAGGTTCTAAAAGGGCAAAGGAAAGGCCCAAAAGAACGTGGACAGAAGTGGTGAGAAAAGATCTCAAAACTTTGAGACTAAATAAAGCTATGACACTTAATAAAGGAAAATGGAGGAATAAGATTCATGTGATTGACTCCTAATTAGGATAAGATCTTGATGATGATGATGATGATGATGATGATGATGATGTATTGCATGAATTCTAATATAAGTAATTTATAGCAATCTTGAAAACCACTTAATTTTGTTAAGTACATGATTTTACATGCTTAATATGCATTGCAAAATAGTTCTTGCATTTCATTTATAAAAATTGACATTGATATCATATATGGTTTGAACGATTTAGATTTCATGATCTGAATTGAGGATTGAAGCAAGTCAAGTTACCTAATAAATATAACTTTTGAAATTACTGTTCCTAATGTGTTTTGAAAGGTTTTGACATGCCGAATGAAATGATAGGGTTTAAAAAAGGAAATGTTTTATAGATCTTGTTTAGCAAATTTTAAAATGAGATTTTGGATATAATGATACCCTGGATGTATATTTTTAGCACATTAAAGTGCATGGTGAGCCTATGCTAAGGGATTGTATTGGTTGGCCTTGTGGCCCCTGACCTCCAAAAGGTGGAATGGTATCCAATGCTTAACAATGGCAATTTTCTCAACTGGTGAGAGAGACCACTATAAGTGACTCATGGTACCCTTTTAAGATAGGTAGTAGGACCCATAAGGATATGGTTGAGGTCCTCTTAGATAGTTTCTTGGTGGTTGTCTATGAGAGGAATTCAAGGAGGTCGACTGATGGGTATTCATGACCAATTGACAAACAGGCTGCCAATGTGCCACAATGCACAAGGTTTTACTGGTTGACATTGTTAATATGACTGTTTTACCAATAAGAGTATTTTTATGATTGAGGATTGGGATTTAGGTTCATGGTCAAATGATATTTATTTCATAATGTATGAAATATTGGGAATGCCTGAAAGTGCATAGCATGAATGACTAAGGTGAGTTAGTCGTGGGATTTTATTCCAATGAAAATATGATTTCAAAGCATGTGCTTGCTGAATGCTATGATTTTGGTTTGTAGTTTATGTTTACCTATTGAGTATAATGTTTACTCAAACCAAATATTAGCAACATATGAATGCATCCCATAACGCGTAGAAGCAAGAGCAAGGAGTCTTAGTTCTACATTTGGGAAGAGAGAGAAAAGTGAGATGTTGTAATGGCGTCAAAGACATATGTTATTTAAAACTATTTATGTAATAAGGCTAATAGTGCTATGATTTTCTTTTGACTATTCTATCCAGTTCAGCTATTTTAAGTAAAAATATATTAAAACGGCTCAAATGTGAGCTTGTGTTAAAAAACACAAGTGAATGAAAGAAAAAGGTACTCGGATTTTAGAATACAAGGTTTTGACTTTTCAAAAGTGTTTTAATAAATAGGGATATCTTGCCTTGGAAAAAAACAAAAACAAAATTTCCAAGTTAAAATGTTATTTTAAATACCAGAGTTGCCACACCTTAATAATAAAGAATCATGTAGAGATATACATATGTATACACATAAAACCTGGAGACTTCCCACATTATTATGTGCATATTAAATAACTAAGAGGAGGCTCGAATCTTACACGCATTACACAAATTAAGGTGATACCCCACTTTGCCATGGTGAGCTATATTTGGTTAGTCATACGTGTTTCATATGCTTTCTTTAACAATTGATATCTTGTATACTAAACATACCATAAATGGATGGTTTTAAAGCCTAAAATATGTGCTTTCAATTTGTTCATCTTGGATTGTTGTTCAAATAAGTTTTTGTTTATTTATTTATTTATCATTTGCACTTTTGTGATTGGAGGCACACTTTTAGATTTGAGACTCGTAAAATCCCCATTGTTTTAGGAATAGTAGTCATCTATAGTTAGAGAAATCACATGAATATGTTTGATCAACTAAATATTTGCCCCTCTTTAGGTAAAATGGGGTGCGGCATCCTAATTTATGTGCTACGCACATGACTCAAGGTATTCCTCAACAACTAATATTTACAAGTGTCATATTTTTCTTTTTTGGCAACAATTTAAAAGTCTTAGAGGGGTGACCAGTTACTTTCATAATGAACTATAATCCTAGTTCAAACTAAGAAAATTATAACAAAAAAAAATCAGACTAACCATATTAAGTATGTAAGTTAGTGAATGATTATGGAAGAAGCATACAACACTATATTTCCATAAAACTTAATTTAATTAATAATTTTTGGTAGAGTCTGCTAAGAATTGCGACTGGTAGGTGCATAAAGAAGTCAAACCCTCAAAATTTTTGTTTGTATATGGTGACTTCTTTTAAAGACCTAAGACATTCATCTTGTTTGAATACTTTAGGTTGAATACGAAGTTTTCAAACCATTGGCTTTATAGCCTATCTTACAAATTTTGAAAGTTAAAGTCATCGATCTCTTTTAACTTGTTTCAAAGATATAAAACAAGTGGTTAGAATCATACAAATGCATCTATTTTTCATGTGTCACCTATTTTGTAGACACCAAACAAAATGAGTGGTTTAGATCTTTCAAAAGAAGTCATCATCCGTAAAAAAGAGGGGCTTGACTTCTTTGCACACCCCCAAGTGCTGACTCTTACTTGGACTTTTTCTAGTGCTAGGCTCGTCCAAATGTATCGATTTCTCATGAGTTACTTTTTGTATTCTGAATATGATGAATGACTTATATCTACAAAAAAATTTGTCCATACATGATAAAAGTGGCATGTACTCCTTATAGATGTCAATTCCATTTCACTTTGCCCATGATCGATCAAAATTTGGGTCAAATCATGTCCACTCCACCCTTCCCATCCATTTTGGCTCATTATTGCCATCCCTATCCAAAATTTCTGTCCTTTTCAATTATTTTTTGTTTAAAATTTAAAAATTTTGAAACAATGATTGGAATTTTGTTATGAGATTAACAAAATTCAAGTTTGTTCCATTCTAGTAGCCAAAATAGAATTGCCTTTGGAATGGAATCGACAACTATGCACCTTCCCCCTCCTCTTTAGACACCAATCTTACTTAACTAAAGTGAAAACTATTTAGCACTTGTACTGGCATATTCCTCCTTCCCTTAATGATGCAAATTTATCTTTCTTATTTTTCTCCTTTTCCAAAAAGCTAAGAACTTCTGTAGTTATTGTTGATAGTCTCTTTTGGAGGAAATACCTAACTTCCATAACATAGTCATTGAAGGGTGTAATTGTAATTAAGAAGACCATACTTCATTGAGGAATATTTGAATCTTGCCTTCGGCACACAAGCAAGGATGCTAGGCTCACACTTTTACTATGATAAGCCTCACTTTTGGTTGATCAGACTAGTTTATTTGATTTATCTTGTTGTGGATGACTATTAATCCTAAAACAGTGTTAATTGGTTAAGTTTAGAAGTTTAGAAGCTTAGAAGTTTACTTTTGGTCATACAATAAATGGAATATCATAAACACTATTAAAAGAATGTTGAAAATGAACAACGAGTTGAAAGCACAATTTTTTAGATCTTAAAATCATCAATTCTTGGTGATCTTTATCATATAAGATATCAAGAGCAAGAGCCACTTAGTTGCATTCGTTTATATTGGCCGATTGATTTTGTTCTTTTTCTTTTTTGTTCTTTTTGGCTGTCTTTGCCTTTGTGGTTGTGATGGTCATCATCATCATCATCATCATCATCATCATCATCATCAAGACCTTATCCTAATTAGGGGTTGGCCACATGAATCTTGTTCTTCCATTGTAACAATCCTAATTTTTAAATCTCATTTAAAAGGATTATAATTTGAGTTTTATAAACATAAACAGGAGAACCTTCATATTTAGGTCCCACATAATTCACCTTTTTAAAAGACACCAAATTAGACCCAAATACCTTCTTATTTGGATTGTACTCGGGAAAATGATTCGAATGACACTAATTTTGCTGAAATCGGAGTTCGGATGAATAAGTTGTGATTTTTCTTATAGAGGGCATTTTTGTAATTTCACTAGCAGACCCCACTTACAAAAATTGGGTCCAATTTGTAAAGAGATGTTGGAAAATGACATTAGTGGCAATCATACACTTTGACCGAGATTATGTTGGGTGTAATAATGAAGAGAAACACAATTATTAAAGGTTTAATATAAAAAATATAAATTAAGTAAACAATGGAGGGGCAAAGATTGATATTGGCACCCCCACCTTTAGTCAAATGAAAATAGATGCTAGGTTTGTTCCCGCACCGAGGAGAAAATGAAGAAGGGGAAACCCAACATCGGGGAGGAGAAGGAAAAGAAGAGAGAAGGAGAGAAGGAGAAGGGGAAAATCTGGTGCACATGGAAACCCTAGATCGCACTGAAGAGAGAGTGAACTGAGGGAGAAAAGAAAGGAGAAGAAGAAGAGAGAAAGAGAAAAGAGGAAGAAGGAGAAGAGAAGAGAAGAAAAGAAAAGGAGGGTGAAGGAGATCAGCATGTCGAAAAATCCCAGTCCACACCGGAGAAGAAGGGCTTGGGGGTTTTCAAGTCATCTGGAGAAACAGAGCTTGGCGGCAACAACGGTGGCTCTGATCTCAGATCCGGACCCTTCATTTGGTGTGCCTGATTACTAAAGCAAAACCCCTTTTGTTCCATCACGATCGGAGGAGGATTGACACTAGATCGGAGCAGAAATAGTACCCACGTGAAACAATCGCTGGAAAAACATCAAACGACGTCTCCTCCAGCAACGATTGAAGGCTTTAATTGCTATGTAAGCGAGTTCTTTGCAAACCCAACTCATGAATTCCATTTTCTAGCTAGATTCATACTATTTTATGCTAGATCTAGGATTTTAGTATTGATTTATATGTAGATTCTGAAATTTTAGTTGAACAACATTATCATACCTTAGATTAGTTCGATTTGGACCAAGATTGCTTATCTAGGACTAAAGAATAGCATAGTAGGAGTGTTGATCAAGCCTTTTTGAGGTTCCAATCATTCGATTGGAGCTCAAACAAGAATGATTTGACCTCTAAACCCCTTTCCACAGATAATTTAGCCATCAACTACGTCCATGATTATTGGATAAAGGTTGATAGTAAGCTGAATCGCCCATCTAAGACCAGACATGGATGATCCGACCCTTGAATCAAGCCACAAACAATGATATGAGGGATGCTAACCATTGGATCGTCAATAAACATCCAAATCAGACATGATGAATATTGTTCATGGTGAACAAATCTAAATTTGACCATTAAATTTTGGTAAATTAGGACTTTAAAATTTATCTATGAATTAGATGTCAGAAATGAAAATTCATGGACTGTAGGGATGATCTGACGATTGTTGACCATTGGATCATAATCAAATGTGCAAATGGGAAACTAATGATATTACTTTCATTCAATCAAATGAAATGTGATTGTATGATTGGGTTGATAATTTAAAGTAATATTACCATCCAACACTTAGAACTTAAAAGTACATATTTGAACAATTATCTATGAAATTAGACCTTAAAATACTAAGTGAGATCATCGCAACTTATTGGAGTAAATGTTAGATTTAGATGGTCTGTTAAGGGGGCTATTTCAAGGAAAAAGCCAAAGCTAAACCGTGGCCCATTAATTGGTGAATGGATTGATGGATCTAGGACTGACCTGATCATGTATTACTCTATGTAATAGATGGTCAGTGAAAAATTAAATAGCTTATGATGACCTAAACCGTTAGACTTTGATTAAAATAGAATTTTTATGTATTTAATTATATATGATTCAACATTGACAAGAACTCTATAACATCAACAGAGAAGATTGACCAATAAGTTGAGCTGAGGAGGGAACTTAGATGAACTGAGAATTACGCCTAAGAGGTAGGTGGTTTTAACATCTATTTGCCAATGAGATTTTAACTATGCAATTAGTTTGTAATGATATGTGGATTTTAAATAATCAAATCATTTGACTATCATATTTCATATTTGAGGCTTCTTAACTATTATGAAACTTATATTTTCATTATGTTACATCATGTTAGCTTTTAAAGAATGCAATTTTTGCAAATGAGGCATGCAAATTATATTTATGTATCTTCATAGCCATGATGCATGTTTTTGTATGAAAAATGAAAATGATGTTGTTCATTACATGTAATTAAGTGCTTTTGAAAGAAATGATGATATTTAAAATACATCAATCGCATGTTTTGAGATAGCGTTAAAGAAATGCATGATCTTGCATGGCATATATACTATTTGATTTAATATCATTTGGGATTGAGATGTGTCTTTGTTAAGGCTAACGAGCCTAGTGGTTACTATGCTGAGAGGTTTTACGGGTTTGGCCTCTTGTCATCTAACCACCAAAGGTGGTAGGTATCCACACCCAAAGAGGCATATATTTTCTTGACTGTTGTGGCAGGAACTGTAATACATATAATTACACTAATATGATAGATAAATTTATACTTCTATAAAAAAAATGGTAGAAAATTTATACTATTTTATTTTATTAATTTTTAGAATAGGTGTTAGAGATGAAAATGAAGTATAGAACGAGCGCATTTAGAAATTTAGTTAAATTGAAGTATTGGAAGTGATTGTTAGGTTAATATGAGAAATTAGAAATGGAAATTTTGAGAAACAAATAGCAGATTTAAAGTAATACATGTAATTACACTAAAATGATAGATAAATTTATACTTTTATAAGAAAAAAAAAATGGTAGAAAATTTATATTATTAATTTTTAGAGTAGGTGTTGGAGGTGAAAATGAAGTATAGAATGAGCACACTGAGAAATTTAGTTAAATTAAAGTGCTGGAAGTAATTTTTAGGTTAATACAAGCAATTAGAAATGGAGATTTTAAGAAATAAATAATAGATTTGATGATTTTTTTTAAATTGACTTTGAGTGAGTTATTAAAAGAAAATAGCAATAAAAATATAAATTGATGTTAAACTAAAGAAATAGTAACGGGTTATAATAGCAAAATGTCCAGCTAATGGGGGTTTTTATTAAAAACTAAGAAATTGAATATAATCAGATTTGAGGCTAGATGGGGCAGATCTAGCCAACCACGTGGGTAAACCTTCCCATGGCAGTTGGTTGGTCCCATGTGACACCTTTTTTTTTTTTTTTTACCTTCTAAGTATATAATGGACAAGAAAAGAAAGGAAAAGGTTGGAATTCCAGCCATGTGTAGAAAGGAGAGGGGTTTGTAGAAAGAGTGGAGAAACTGGTGAAGAAGACAGTGAACTTTGAAGATTTAAAGGAGAGGGAGATAGAGACCTTGGAAGGGGGCTGGGAAAGTTTGAGACAGGGAAGAACTAGGTGGAGGAGTTCACGCAGGTGAACTCCCTGCAACTCAATAAGAAGAAAGAGAAAGAAAGAGCGGAGCTACGTCTTGAGGAAGCTCTGAATTAGGTAGGGGATTGTCGTAGGATGAATCACTAATAGAGGCTTGAATAACCAAGCTCAAAATCGTGTGATTTTTCCTCTTAAAACTTCAAGCATATGGTTTTTGCATGTGCAACTAGAAATCATATAGATCTTTGATGATCTTGCTTAGATTTGGTAAATTTATGAATTTAATTATGATTTATTCTATTTATGATGCAATTTCATGTTCCCAGGATGTGTATGTTTAATTTTGAAGCATGATTCTTGTTGAATGTTGCATGATTTCATGAAAAAAAATCAAGAATGCTCTGTTTCTAGACTGTGGGTAGAACTGATGAACAAGAGATGTTCACCAAGTTAGATACCTCCTTAAATCTTTCTCTTTTCAAAATTCATACTTGAGTTTTCTTCCTAGGTGTTTAAACTTGCTTTGGATACCTTCAAATAGTTGTTTGGAGTAGTTTCTATAACTTTTACATGAATTGAAGCAAGAACAAGGACTGAGTGCACCCTATTCCTCCTGCATACAGGCATGCAAGGTGCACCCATTCCCATCCTTAAAAATTTTAGATTTTAATCAAATTTAGAGAAAGTGAAATTTGGGTCTTATTCTTTGTAGACTGAATTTGAAATTTAGCATGTAAATTGATTAGAATTGCAATAAAAAAAGGACAAATTGAGCGGGAAAATAGGAGTAAGTGATTGGATGTGCCCAGATTTCTGCTTATTGGCAGTCTTGGATGCCTAGTTCCCATATGAAAATCTCTTAAACCAATGAGAGTTTAAGGAAAACAAGATTTAGGTTTTAAAGATGACATTGCAATCTACAGTTTTCAATGGAACTTACTCCTAAAGATACATCTAATGTGATTAAAAGTCTTGAGCCAAAAGATCGGGTATGGTGTTGTTTTTGCTATTATGAATATGGGAAACATGAGTTTCCTGATCTTAAATAATTCTATTGGATTGAGTTTTCTTAAATGAAATTGAATTGGATGAAGAAATGGATAGTAAAGATTGTAAATTTGAAAAGAACAGCTCTGAAATGGGACAAGAATTTAGCTTACTATATGCTCAAAAATGGTAGGAGAACACGTTCAAGAGGTAGAAGATGACTGGAATTCTTGAGTCATTTGAGAATTCCAGTTCTAGAAATTTCTAGTGTAAAAATATGACTTATGTAGAATTTCTATGAATTCTAAAATTCTAGTATGGAGAAAATTTTGTTAAAATTTATGTTTATTGAGCTAAGAAAGAAACCAAATTTCTAGTGTACTTCACTGACACTAAGTGTAATACAATCCACCCATCAATTAGAAATGATGAAGGGTATAAAGAAAATCACAAAATTACCCTTGGATAATTTGGAAAAATTAATTAAACCTAAGATTGAAACCTCTTATAGTTTTTTATTTAGGCTTAACCACCTAGGATTTGTACTATGATAAAGCCTCATAAACCTTGGATTGTTTTACAAGTCGATAGTTTTGGATTTTACCAATATTTAGGCAAGTGCTTTATGAGCAGCTATAAGTCCTGATGATTATAGATTTCATCGATGGTTAGGCAAGCACTCTATGAGTGGCCGTAAGTCCTGGTTGATGTAGTTTTATTAATGTTTTGGCTGGCGCTCTTTGAGCAGCTGTAAGTCCTTATAGATATGGATTTCATTGATGTTTTGGGGTAGGCACTCTAAGGCACTAAGTCCTAGATCACTTGGCTAGTGTTCTAGGAGTACTGTAAGTCCTGGAGGCCTACTATGTATTGTAAGTCCTGAGACCCTATGCTAGGAGGTGTAGTTGGCCACTGACTTGTGAGATGCTTTGATACCATCCTTGCGATGGAGATGGTGGGCAGTAGGAGTAGCTTCTCATGGGGAAGTGCTCTCAGTAGTAACTGAGTAGCCCCCATGAGGTCTAGTGAGTTATGGCTCCTACAAGTATCCACAAGCAGACGTAGAGGCCACAATAGTTGCCTGTGGGTGACAGCAGGTCCCTATGAGCATAGGTGTCTAGTCTGTGTGATATTTATGTCGTCATGTCTCAAGCATTAAACCTCGTCCAGGGTGGCAGGACTATATGCCATTATGATTGGACCGATTAGTTTTTCCACGGCGATGTGGGCGTGGCTTGTGTATTTGTGGATTAGGGGTTTTATGCCTTGGTTTGATGGCATTGATTTTGTAAATGAGTAGATTTTAATAGATTTGTAAGCTTAATTTTGATCTTACAGCTGACATTGAATTTAGTAGACATTAGTGATTTCTATTGTAATGCATGAACCATCTTTTTTTTTTGAAACTATATATATGCATAATTATACATATGCTTATACTTATGCCCTCGGTCAACCTATTTTAGGCGTTTTAGCTTGTATTAGCCTTTCACCCGGCTGTGAGTTATTGTTTTTGCTCACCCCCTACAACCAAAGATTTTAGGTGACACCTCAGGTAGTTCAAGAGCGCAAGAGTCTGGGAAGGCAAAGATTCTAGGATCTCTTTAGACGTGAGAAGAACTTACTTTTTGATATAGTTATTTTACTAGAAATCAATGTGTAGGATTTCCTTTTTTGAGTATTGTACATAACTTAAGACTCTTGTTAACACTTTGGACACTTGTAGCAAAATTGTCGTAAGTTACTTAAATGGATTGTGACTCTAATTGTGATTGTGTGGTAGATCCTGTGGCATGTATCTCTAACCATCCTTAAGTTAGATGACTATTATTTTACTCATATTTGAATGTTTTTCTTGGTAACACCTAGAATGAAGTTGGTGAGTTTTAAAGCCACTTATATATATATATATATATTATCACTCTGATCCTGATTTCAAAAACAAGGAAATTTCCACTGCTTTTCAAATTAAAAGGAATAAAAGTTTTAAAAACCTAGGATGTTACAGATTTTGGTATTAGAGCCCATGCCACACCAATCACAATTAAAGTAATGAAGGGACAATGTGTCAACACTTATGAAATTAAGTTTTGGTATGTGTAGGAAACTTAGTCACAATAATTAGGAAAGAAGTCTTATTAGAAATCTCCCTCATTGTCACAGATGCCTCTCTAGAGACGTAGTGCCAGCTTGTCATCAGCATCACATGATACGTAGGCGGCCATAGATGGGGCCAGGGTCAACTCGGTGGATGAGGTCCTCGATCTCTTATTTTAGAGGATGACACAAAGATTGTGAGCCTCGGTTGGTATGTCTAGTGCAGGAAAGGCAGTAGACCCAAAGGGAGAGGAGCGTCCTTTAGCAGACAACCTCCTTGAGAGATTTAGAAAGATAGCTCCTAACTCTTCAGGGAGAGATGACTAGAGGCCACTGATTCATGGCTATTTGATGTGGAGAGTATCTTTGAGGCCATGGCGGTGTCAAAGGATTGCAGGGTGGTAGTGGCCACTTTTGTCCTCACAGGTGATGTAGCACAGTGGTGGCCGACAACTAGGAGGAATTGCTTTAAAGGTGGTGACATTATTGCATGGGATGACTTCAAGGCCATTTTTATGGATAGGTTCCTTCCTCTCCATCTTCAGGAGAAGATGGAACTAGACTTTATGACACTTGTGCAGGGCACAAGAATTGTAGGGCAGTACGAGGTAGAGTTCTCTTGGTTGCACTGGTTTGCACCAAATGTGTGCTCTACAGAGTTGAAGGCGGCATATAAGTTTGTTAGAGGCCTAAACTTTGATCTGAAGCATCAGATATTGACTTCTCAGCCCACTATAGTAGCGCGAGTAGTAGAGCTTGCCTCCATCCTAAAGTGTGAGCTGAGAGATGCCAGTAGAAACAGGAGTAGATTCAGTGGTCCTAGGCTTATGTCAAGAGGGGTGCAGAAGAGGAAGTTTGCCACCAGGAAGGTGATTTAGCTACAGGGTTGACCAGCATGGGGATAGACTAGAGGCAAAGGTAGTGATCAAGAAGTGTGTCAGAGATGTTGACGTCAACATCAGGACAGCTATGTCAGGAACCACGTTGATGTTACACTTGTGATCAACTTGGCCACATGGCACAGGATTGTCCTAGAGTTGGTAGATTAGGACAACCATGACAAGATCGGGGTAGGGATTAGACACCACGATAGGGTCAGGCGCCTAGGAGTCAGGGGCGAGTATTCACTATTACCACCTACCAGGCACGTGCATTGAGCGACGTCGTGGAAGGTACTATCCTTATTGCTGACAGATATGCACGTGTTCTTGTGGATCATGGATCCACCCATTCATTCATCTTGCATAGTTTTGCTGCCTGTATAGATGTGCCATTGAGTATATTGGGCTTTCTGCTAGAGCTTAGTATGCCAGTAAGCCAACCATTGATGGTACAAGAGTATGTCCAGGGGGTGACTATGGTCATCTTGGACAAGGTGCTGGGCATAAATCTCATCATCCTAGGTATGAAAGATTTTGATGTGTTATTAGGCATGGATTGGCTGGTTGAGCATAGAGTTCTAGTCGACTGTAGAAAGAAGCAAGTCACTCTATGTACCCCTAATGGCGAGTCGGTGTATTTTCAGGGGAGGCTGGATACTGCTAACATAAGTATCATCTCAGCAATCAGAGCTGCACGTCTTATATCCAGTGGTTGCCAAGCTTACTTGGCCTATGTTGACGTGTAGGAGGAGAAGATCCTTGATATTGAGGAGATTGACATGGTATATGATTTTCGGGATGTTGACGTGCAGGAGGAGAAGATCCTTGATATTGAGGAGATTGACATGGTATATGATTTTCGGGATGCGTTTCCTGATGAATTGCCGGGATTACCACCTAGGAGATAGATGGAGTTCACGATCAAGTTACTACTTGGAGCAACTCCTATCTTCAAAGCTCCTTATCATATGTCACCAGCTAAGTTGAGGGAATTGAAGGTGCAGTTGTAGTTGTTGGATTAGAGCTTCATATGCCCTAGTGTTTCAGCTTGGGGAGCACCAGTCTTGTTCGTCAAGAAAAAGGATGGCTCTTTGAGACTGTGTAGATTACAGGGCACTCAATGGGTAATGGTGAAGAACAAGTACTCCCTTCCGCACATTGATGATCTATTTGATCAGTTGCAGTCAGCCAAGGTTTTGTCCAAGGTTGACCTAAGGACATGATATTATCAGTTGATGATACAGGATGGGGATATCCCTAAGATTGCATTCAAGACACGATATGGCCACTATGAGTTCTTAGTGATGTCGTTCGGGTTGACAAATGCGCCAGCAGCTTTCATGGACTTGATGAGTTGAGTGTTCAAAGATTTTCTGGACAAGTTCATGATCTTGTTTGTTGATGACATTTTGATATATTCTAGCAGTGTAGAGGAGCATAGAGAACACTTGAGGACTATCTTAGGCACTCTTCAAGCTCATCGGTTGTACATCAAGTTCTCTAAGAGCGACCATAGTTGACTAGGAGCGACCCAAGACCATGACACAAGTGTGCAATTTTCTGGGTTTCGTAGGCTAGTATTGGTGATTTATAGAGGAATTCTCTCATGTTGCTCAACCTTTGATAGCCCTTACTAAGAAGGACTAGAAGTTCGACTGGTTTGATAGTTGTGAGCAAAGTTTCATATAGTTAAAAAGGTAGACTTACCTTGGTGCCTGTGTTATCGCTTCCTCAGGACAGTGGTGGATTTGTAGTGCATAGCGATGCATTAGGACAAGGACTTGGTTGTGTCCTCATGCAACATGGTAGAGTTATTGCTTATGCTTTGAGGTAGTTAAAGAATCACGAGCAGAATTACCCCATGCATGACTTGGAGTTAGCAGTAGTGGTATTTGCCCTTAAGATATGGCGACATTATTTGTATGGGGAGAAGTTTGATGTTTACACAGATCACAAGAGCCTCAAATACTTGTTTACTCAGAGCGACCTCAATATGAGGTAGAGACGTTGGTTAGAGTACTTGAAGGACTTCAATTTCACGATCCAGTACCATTCGAGCAAGGCTAATGTAGTGGCCGATGCCCTTAGCAGGAAGACGGGTGCTGTGATAGCCAATCTTACCATTCGATCAGCATTTGTGGGTTAGATTTTACAAGGACAATAGTCATGTAGAGAGACATAGGTGCTATGTGATAGAGATGGTTTTGAGAGAGGAGCAGATGGTCATATTAGATATTAGGGTAGATTGGTTGTGTCGGCAGTAGCAGATTTGAGACAGGAGCTATTGAGAGCAGCTCATCACTCTAAGTGGGCCATGGATTTAGGGGGCGCGAAGATGTATTATGACATGAGAAAACTGTTTTGGTGGTAGGGCATGAAGAGAGATATAGGAGAGTGTCATTACTTGTCAGTGGGTCAAGGATGAACATCAAAGGCCTACAGGGTTACAACAAAGTATAGAGCTTCCAGTGTGGAAATGGGAGCACATCATTATGGATCTTGTAGTTGGACTACCTACGACTCGTAGTGGACATGATGCGATTTAGGTAGTAGTGGATCGACTTACTAAGTCAATGCATTTGCTTCCCATTAGACAAGGACAAACCTTAGAGAACCTTGCTAAGTTGTACATCCGAGAGATAGTCAGCTTGCATGGAGTTCCTCTAGTCATCATTTTAGATAGAGATAGTAGGTTCTCCTCTAGATTTTGGCAGATTGTATAGGAGGATCTGGGCTCCTCTATGCATTTTAGTACAACATTTCACCCCCAGACTAATGGTTAGTCCGAGAGCACAATTCAGACGCTAGAGGATATGTTGAGAGCATGTATGCTAGATTGGAAAGGTTGTTGGGATGAACATCTACCACTAATAGAGTTCGCCTACAACAATCGCTATCATTTGAGCATTGGGATGGCTCCATATGAGGCATTGTATGACAGATCTTGCCGCACACCTACATGTTGGAGCAACGTTGGAGAGAGACAATTCATCAGATCCGAGTTGGTAGAGTAGTGTGCAGATAAGGTGAGATTGATTAGAAGACACTGATGGCTGCCCATAGCAGGCAGAAGAGCTTTGCTGACATGAGGAGGAGAGATTTGGAGTTTCAGGTGGGAGACCATGTCTTTCTTAGAGTTTCTCCAACCAAGGGTGTAATGAGATTTGGGGTGAAAGGCAAGTTGAGCCCTAAGTTTGTGGGACCCTTTGAGATTCTAGAGAGGATCGGCAGAGTGGCATATAGATTAACACTTCCTCCTTTGCTTGGTGATGTGCATTATGTATTCTATGTTTCTATGCTGAGGAAATACATCGCAGATCCTACTCATATCCTTGATCAGTTACCAATCTATCTACAGCTAAATTTGACATTTCAGGAGTAGCCGTTACGGATCATTCATAGGAAGGAGAAGATATTGCGAATCAGGATGATCCCCCTCGTCAAGGTTCTGTGGTAGCATCATTCTTATGAGGAGGCCACGTGGGAGGTCGAGGAGGATATGAAGCAGCATTTTTCAGAGTTGTTTTGACTTTCTACATCTATGTAAACAATTTCTGGGGACAAAATTTTTGTAAAGGGGGAGGAATGTAATACATGTAATTACACTAATATGATAGATAAATTTATACTTTTATAAAAAAATGGTAGAAAATTTATATGATATGATATTATTAATTTTTAGAGTAGGTGTTAGAGGTGAAAATGAAGTATAGAACGAGAGCACTGAGAAATTTAGTTAAATTGAAGTGTTGGAAGTGATTGTTAGGTTAATACAAGCAATTAGAAATGGAGATTTTAAGAAATAAATAGCAAATTTGATGATTTCTTTAAATTGACCTTGAGCGAGTTATTAAAAGAAAATAGCAATAAAAATATAAATTGATATTAAATTAAAAAAATAGTTAGACTACTGATTAGGAGATACACAAAGCTAAACTTCATTAAAATCCTAGAATAAAATCTAATTAATTAGCTTAGAATTTTAGAAATAGATGAATTGTTGTCAGGGTACAATTGAGAAATTGTACCTTAACGGGGTATAATCGCAAAATGTCATGCTAATGGGGGGTTTTTATTGAAAACCAAGAAATTGAATATAATCATATTTGAGGCTGGATGGGGCAGATCTAGGCAACCATGTGGGTAAACCTTCCCATGGCAGTTGGCTAGTCCCATGTGACACCTTTTTTTTTTTTTTTACCTTCTAAGTATATAATGGAGAAGAAAAGAAAGGAAAAGGCAGGAATTCCAGCCATGCATAGAAAGGAGAGGGGTTTGTAGAAAGAGTGGAGAAACTAGTGAAGAAGATAGTGGACTTTGAAGATTTAAAGGAGAGGGAGACAAAGACCTTGGAAGGGGGCTGGGAAAGTTTGAGATAGGGAAGAACTAGGTGGAGAAGGAGGTCATGCAGGTGAACTCCCTGCAACTCAATAAGAAGAAAAAGAAAGAAAGAGTGGAGCTACGTCTTGAGGAAGCTCTAAATCAGGTAGGGGATTGTCGTAGGATGAATCACTAATAGAGGCTTGGATTAGCGAAGCTCAAAATCATATGATTTTTCCTCTTAAAACTTCAAGCATATGGTTTTTGCATGTTCAACTAGAAATCATACAGATCTCTGATGATCTTGCTTGGATTTGGTTAATTTATGAATTTAACTATGATTTATTCTATTTATAATGCAATTTCATGTTCCCAGGATGTGTATAATTTTAAAGCATGATTCTTGTTGAATGTTGCAAGATTTCATGAAAAAATATCAAGAATGCTTTGTTTCTAGACTGTGGGTAGAATTGATGAACAAGAGATGTTCACCGAGTTAGATACCTCCTTAAAATCATTTTCTTTTCAAAATTCATACTTGAGTGTTCTTCCTAGGCGTTTAAACTTGCTTTGGATACCTTCAAATAGTTGTTTGGAGTAGCTTCTATAACTTTTACATGAATTGAAGCAAGAACAAGGACTGAGTGCACCTTGTTCCTCCAGCATATAGGCATGCAAGGTGCACCCATTCCCATCCTTAAAACTTTTAGATTTTAATCAAATTTAGACAAAGTGAAATTTGGGTCTTACTCTTTGTAGATTGAATTTGAAATTTAGCATGTAAATTGATTAGAATTGCAATCAAAGAAGGACAAATTGAGTGGAAAAATAGGAGCAAGGGATTGGACGTGCCCAGATTTCTACTTATTGGCAGTCTTGGATGCCCAGTTCCCATATGAAAATCTCTTAAACCAATGAGAGTTTAAGGAAAACAAGATCTAGGTTTTAAAGATGACATTGCAATTTACAGTTTTCAATGGAACCTACTCCTAAAGATACATCTAATGTGATTAAAAATCTCTAGCCAACAAACTAGGTATGGTGTTATTTCTGCTGTTATGAATATGGGAAACATGAGTTTCCTGATCTTAAATAATTCTATTGGATTGAGTTTTCTTAAATGAAATTGAATTTGATGAGGAAATAGATAGTAAAGATTGTAAATTTAAAAAGAACAACTCTGAAATGGGACAAGAATTTAGCTTATCGTATGCTCAGAAATGGTAGGAGAACATGTTCAAGAGGTAGAAGAAGACTGGAATTCTTGAGTCATTTGAGAATTCCAGGTCCAGAAATTTCTAGTGTAAAAATATGACTTATGTAGAATTTCTACGAATTATAAAATTCTAGTATAGAGAAAATTTTGTTAAAATTTATGTTTATTGAGCTAGGAAAGCAAACCAAATTTCTAGTGTACTTCACTGACACTAAGTGTAATATAACCCACCCATCAATTAGAAATGATGAAGGGTATAAAGGTAAATTCATCCAATAAGAGGAAATTACAAAATTACCCTTAGATTAAAACTTGGATAATTTGAAAAAATTAATTAAACCTAAGATTGAAACCTCTTATAGTTTTTTTATTTAGGCTTAACCACCTAGGATTTGTACTATGATAAAGCCTCATAAACCTTGGATTGTTTTACAAGTCGATAGTTTTGGATTTTACTGATATTTAGGCAAGCGCTCTATGAGTAGCTATAAGTCCTGATGATTATAGATTTCATCGATGGTTTGGCAAACACTCTACGAGTGGCCGTAAGTGCTGATTGATGCAGTTTTATTGATGTTTTGGCCAGTGCTCTCTGACTAGTTATAAGTCCTTATAGATATGGATTTCATTGATGTTTTGGGGCAGGCACTCTAGGAGTGCCCTAAGTCCTGGATTGCTCGGCTGGTGCTCTAGGAGTACCGTAAGTCATAGAGGCCTGCTGTGTGCTGTAAGTCTTGAGACCCTATATTAGGAGGTGCAGTTGGCTCTTGACCTCTGAGATGATTTGATACCAACCCTACGATGGAGATGGCGGGCAGTAGGAGTAGTTTCTCGTGGGGAAGTGCTCTCAGTGGTAGTCGGGTAGCCCCTATGAGTTCCAATGAGTTATGGTTCGTGCAGGTATCCATGAATAGACATAGAGGCCACGGTAGTCACGTGTGGGTGATAGTAGGGCCCTACGAGCATTTGCGTCTAGTTTGTGTGATATTTATGTGGGTCATGTCTCGAGTCTTAGACCTCGTCCAGGGTGGCAGGACTATATGCCATTGTGATTGGAGCGATCAATTTTTCCACGGCAATGTGGGCATGGCTTGTGCATTCGCAGATCAAGGGTTTTACTTTTTGGTTCGATGACATTGATTTTGTAAAAGCGTAGATTTTAATAGATTTGTAAGCTTAATTTTGATCTTGTAGCTGACATTGAATTTAGTAGACATTCGTGATTTCTATAGCAATGCACGAACCATCTTTTTTTTTTTTTGAAACTATATATATGCGTATATGCATAATTATACGTATGCTTATAGATATGCCACCGCTCGACCTATTTTAGGCATTTCGGCTTGTATTAGCTTTTCACCCTACCATGAGCTATTGGTTTTGCTCACCCCTTACATCCAAATATTTCAGGTGACACCCCAGGTAGGTCAGGAGTGTAGGAGTCTGGGAAGGCAAAGATTCCAGGATCTCTTTAGACATGAGAAGAACTTTTTGATATAAATACTTTTGCTAGAAATCCATGTATAGGATTTCCTTTTTTGAGTATTGTACATAACTCAAGACTCTTGTTAACACTTGGAATACTTGTAGCATAATTGTCATAAGTTACTTAAATGGATTGTGACTCTAATTGTGACTATGTTGTAGATCTTGTGGCATGTATCTCTAACCATCCTTAGGTTAGATGACTATTATTTTACTCATATGTAGAGGTTTTTCTTAGTAACACCTAGAATGAAGTTGGTAAGTTTTAAAGCCACTTATATATATATATATTATCACTTCGATCCCAATTTCAAAAACAAGGAAATTTCCACTGCTTTTCAAATTAAAAGGAATAAAAGTTTGAAAAACCTGAGATGTTACAAGAACAACCATTGGAGGTAGTCATGACATCCTTTTGAGACGTATCCATAGTTGCCGTGGAGGCTGCGGTGGATGTTCTCTAGATACCGGAGAGACAAAATTTAGTGATATGGTCATGAGCATAGTGTACCATAGGATTTCTAGTTTGTGACCCCACGTAGATGGGCTTAATGGTCTTAAATGAGTACTCATGACCAACCGGCTAATGTGTTCGCCAGGGTGCATATGTGCACTTGATGATGTTGTCAGTTTGGGATTGTTGACATTCGTGGTTCGTAGTTTAACCAATCACTACTTTAATACTTTGAGGACCTTATGATGTTTGATTTATCAAGTTAGATGTGTAGCTTTCACATAGTTCTTAAGTTATGCTTATTTGTGATTTTGGAATATGTTCGATATTGCAATTTACTTGAGATTACTATGATGATTCAATCATTTGAAAAAGATGTATTTAAAGTCGTACACATTTTATATTCATACTATCTGAAATGTTTTAGCATGATACTGTTGAACTGAGATTGAAATATAGCTTTAATCATGTTTCTTATCTCTGATTCGAATATCATATTCTTTAAAAATTGCATGAAAAATGATTTGAGATTTGTTTAGAATTATATTCCAAAATTAGTAAAGTAGATGTGAAATTGCCTATACAAGCGCAAGCTTGCAGAGACATTGTAAACTGTTTATAATGTTTTAGGTTTGAAGAAATTAAATATGAGTAGAAGACTATGCTAGAGATGTTAAGAAAACTAAATAGGTATATCAAACTTATTGAAATAGTAAACTGAAGTAATACTTCGAACTAATATGACTTTGCTTTATGGATATGCAGACATATAATTCAAAGTCGTGGTTGTGTGGCTGTGACTGGATTGATCCTGACAAGTATATTTCAAATCATGGTTGTTTCTTTCGTTTTAATTAAAAATGGATTTTCAAAACACCTAGTTATGTACATGAATGTGATGGAATGGAGACAGAGTTTCCTTTACCCTTTTAGTTATAAAATTTTGTTTATTAGGTATTTTGCAATGACATGCGTTAAATGTCTAATGTTCGAAAAATAGAGGAACTCTATTGGATTTTCGGTAGAAATGTAGCGCTCATTTCGCTGATAATCTTTTTTAAGAAAAGAAAAATAACACTCGAGGTTTTTAAAAAGAGTCTTTTCATGAAAAATATTTTTTGCTATTTGTTTTCTAAATAATTTTGTAAACTAAGGCCTGACATTTCAAAAAGAATTACAAAAATGTATTATAAAAACCTGGGTCGTTACATCCATTCTCCTCCATGGCTTCGTTTAATCCTAAAGTTTTTAAATCTTTTCTCACCACTTCTATCCACGTTAATTTAGGCCTTTCCTTTGCCCTTTTAGAACCTTCTACTATCATTGCCTCACTCTATCTAATTGGTGACGTTTTGGGTCTCCTTTGGACATGTCCAAACCATTTAAGTCTAATCTCTCTCATCTTGTTAACTATTTGTGCTACCCCTAAGTTACCTTTAATGTTTTCATTCCTAATTCTATCTTTTCTTGTTTTTCCAATCATCCATCTCAACATCCTCATTTCCGCGATGCTCATTCTATGAACATGATGTTCTTTAACTACCCAACACTCTAATCCATAGAGCATGGCTAACCTTATGGTCATCCTATAGAATTTTCCTTTAGGTTTGAGTGGCACCTTTCGATCACACAAAACTCCAAATGTACATCTCCATTTATTCTGACCCACTTAGATTGTCTAGGCAACCTCCCTCTCAATCTATCCACTCTCATGAATAATTGATCATAAGTACCGAAAGTAGTCTTTTACTAGAACTTCTTAGTTATTAATCTTAATCGGTGTTCCACTCATACTCCTCTCATTGTTAAAATTGCATTTCATATATTTTGTCTTAGTTTGGCGAATTTTAAATTTGTTTGGCTAATTTTAAATCCTTTAGATTCTAATGCTTCTCTCTATAACTGTAGCTTTCTGTTTATGGCCTCTCTTGTCTCATCAATTAAGATTATATCATCTGTAAATAGCATGCACCATGGAATCTCCTCTTGCAGATGTTTCATTAACTCATCTATAGCCAATGTGAAAAGGTATGTGCTCAATGCCGATCCTTGGTACAATCCTATAGTTACAAAAAATCACCTGTCTCACCATTAGTGGTCTTAACATTTGTTACCGCTGCCTCATATGTATATTTAATTAGGTCTATGTAATTCTACGAAACTCCTTTCTCGCCCAACACCCTCTATATTAACTCTCTAGGGATTCTATCATAAACTTTCTCTAAGTTAATAAAGACCTCCAATACACTTGTCTTTCGCCATAGCCTCTTCTCAATCACTCTTTCAAAATGTTTCATAGAGTGGCTCATAGTTTGATCCCTCGATAATTAGTGCGGCTCTATATGTCTCATTTATTCTTATAAATTGGTACAATAGAGCTTTTCATCTATTCATTCGGTATTTTCTTTGATTTTATAATCTTATTAAACAACTTGGTCAACTAAACTACTCTAGTATCTTCTATATGCTTCCAAATCTCTATTGATATACCATCGGGCCCATGACCTTTCTTGATTTCATCTTTTTCAAGGCCTCTTTCACTTCAAGTATTCTAATCCTATATTCATATCTATAATGTCCAATGTTGTTTAGGTTTACATCATTTTTAATTATTATATTCTCAAAGATATTGTCATTTGACAATTTTTTAAAGTATGTTTTCTAGCTTTGTTTGAATCTTGTCATCTTTTAAAGAAAGCCATTGCAATGGCCTTTTTTGTAAAAGAAAAAAAAAACCAATTCCTTTTTGTGATGGTTTTTGCTTCCACTAGAAAAGCCTGCTTCCTTTTCTTTTTCTCTTTTCTTGGCTTCATTTACCAAGAGTACTAGGCTCGTCTTGTTACCTATAAGAAAACTTCACAGATGGCCCTACACTGAAATACACGTAGAAATTGGTGGACCCACCTGTAAAATTTCACAAATACACCTTAAACAGATCGAGAAGCTCAAGCAGCCAAAATTTTAACAACAGAGACAATCATCATTAGCCGGAGTTTCCCACAGATTTTTCCATAAATTAAATTATTCATGGCACAAATTATAAAAAAAAACAGCAAATTCCAAGCTACCTACCAACTGTTTTCCACAGCTTGTATCTTCTACACCGGCCAAATACCTGATCACTGGCCTCTGTCAATTATCCAATATAGCTCAATCCCTTTATCCAAGTGCTTATATAGAAACAAATTTCAAGAAAAAATGAAATGGTAACCAAAATTACCTTTATATGCTCGATTTCTACTGCTTGGATCTTTCTTATCCACAGCTAATATTTACTATTCCGGTCAAATACCGTCAGAGAGTGGGCTGCAACTGTCAATAATCTGATATAGAACCCATGTTTGATCCGTTTATCCAACTGCTTATACATGAAATTTTGGAGAACAAATGAAATGGGCCGAAAAATACATGTATAATCTCAATTTCCACAGCTAGGATATTCCTCCACATGGCTGAGATATTCTCACCCGAACAAATAACGTCATAGAAGGGATGCAACTGTCAACAGTTGGACATGAAACACCTTGGATCCCTTCGTCTGACTGCTTATAAAGAAAATTCTGGAGAAAAAATTCTCGGGATACCAAAAATACCTGCTATTCTTTGCTGTCTACGACTTCGATCTTCTTTTCCGGCCAGAGATGGAAGAAAATCACCGGCGTTGATGGTGCAATGTCCAGGATCTTTGAAGTCTCTCAAAAACCCAGGTTTAAGACTAACCTCCCTTTTGACCCAAAATGGCTGATGTCGCCTTTTTTGTGGTCATTCTGAAATATATGACCGTTGCCTTGCTACGGACTAACATGTTACTACATAATCTTTTCAACGGCTGTTGTCTTTATGCATTTTATTACAAATGACCGGGACTAACAACTTAATCACTTTTTCTTGCCAAATAAACCATAAAAACAACCTCGCATTTCCCCCTTAAAAATATCAGATGAACGGCCCCAATCAACCAAAAGTTAGGCCCACTATGGTCAAGTTAGGACGCAACACCCTAAATAGCCATGTGTTCTTGTGACATAACTCTACGTCTTTAACTGCATTTTCCTTTTTATTTTTCTTTAACTTCGGGGCAAGAAAGATTCCTTTGTCTCATATTCCTGTTCTTCTTTGAATGCTAGACAAATTTGGAGGCCGGGTAAGCGGACATGCTGCGGGGGAGAGGAAGGTGTATCCGATCCATTTTTGTAGGACTTCTGTTTCATATCCAAGCCGCTCATAATATTGTAAATTACATAGATGGGCGGCTAGAACTCAAGTTTTATGCTCATTGGATCATTTTACCCTTTGTTTTTGGATAAAAATTTAGGATCACACATTTTTATTAGTTTTTCAAGAATCAAGATAAGTGGAAAAATCATCAAAATGCATTGATTTCTCATGGGTTATCTATTTTTTGCAATCTGAATATGATAAACATTTTAGATCTATAAAAGAAGTTCTATCTTATATAAACACATGAGTATGTACACCTTCCTCTCCTCTTGAACATTTACGCTAGTAAACTCAAACTTTTTTAAGGCAAGAGACAGATATAGAGGTGACTATCTCAGACTTACAAACTCTTAAGATGAGAAATAAGTCTCTTATTCTTGGCAGAAAGAGTTCCAGCCTTTGTTGCCTGTGAGTAGTGTGTCTACTTAACAAACTGGCAATCCGAGGAGCGCCTCTGGCGGTTCTACCTGGAAGGTCACTGGAGGAAATGCCAAATCATAAAAAACCAAAACCCGATCAAAGCTACTTAGCAAGTTGAAGCCAAACCGGAAAAATATGAAACACTCAAACCTACCAATCAGAACCCCAGGAAAATCAAACCCGCACAACAAAGGAGTTAATGGTGTACCTCGTATTTATTACCACATTATATTTACTTAGAGAGAACAAGACCTGCTGCTGGTGTTCACACCTGGAGCCAATTACTATTCCAAAATAGCTTAATTTATGATTCTTATTTCTATTGCAAGCAGTCAACCAAGAGGAATGTTTCAAACAGCTGACTCGGTAGACTAGGTGCTAACTAAGCCAAGAGATGACGATTATATAATACTGGTAGTACTACTACCAGTATGTAAGGCTGCAAGACAACCTGCACACATTAGAAGTTTTGGCTTGTCCCACAAAATCATTGTTTATGTGCAAGAATGCTAGTTGCTAAATAACAAATACAAGAGAATACTAACAACGAGAAAGTGTCCAAAAGAACGAAAAGAGGAGCGAGCTGCCATGTCTACTTTAAAAGAGGCATGCATAAGACAGTTTACAAAACTATTACGAAGTAAAATATTAGAAATATGAAATGAATATAACTAAAGTTAATTATTCACAAAAAAATACGCCTAACCCAACAAGAACACACTGTTCCATCGAAAAACAATAGGGAGAATCGCAGGATTCATATATCTGGCAGCCTTATGTTGAAATTGTTTTTAAATTAATCAAAGAGAAATCTGTATTACATGCATGAGGAATGATAGCAAGGTATGACAATACAGCCACTATAGTGCGCCCCACTTTTACATGATGGGCCCCACTGATCAGACTTGTTCATTTAATTTTTCTGGCTCTGGATATGTTGTTGTATGCCAAACGTAAAAGTCATTGGATGATTACAATATCCATATTAATACTTCTTAGCTGTTGAATGTGGACCGCTCTTTAAACAATGTTTTCCAATCGTCCATGTGCTGTGATTAGAGGCACACCTTTTTAGTTCCATGCTTATCCAATCTCTGCTTCTTTTGAAGCATTAGTCATCCAAAGTACGAGAAATTAGGTAGAAGGGAAAATGGGATGCACCACATCAAGGTGATGTAGTATGGCGCAGTATGTTATCAATCCTCTACATGTGTGCAGTGGGCATTTTGTGGATGTTATTAGATCCATTTCCTAACTTAGCAAGGTTTATGACAATTATTTGAAAGGTTTGTTGAACTGTTTTTAAATGAAGATGTTCTTATTAAAAGAATGAAATAGTTTTTTGAATTTATTACCATAGTGGTTAAGGTTTTAATGCTTCTTTAATTCATTTTACCATTTCAATGTGACAGCTAAAGTTTTATGAGGCTGATTCCCCTAACACCTACATATAAAGGTGAGAAGAGCTGATTTCAAATATACTTGCGACTATCAAAAGATCTATACTTGTTTTCTCTCTTCTAGTTTTCTATTCACTTAGAGTTTACTTGTTTTAGCATTCTTTTTTGTTTTTGTTTTTTTTAAGTTTGCCCGTTTCACATTCCCTCTCTTCAAACGTTCTTCTACTTGTGAAGTTCTCTGGATCTAGAAAATTTTAAAGTCTACCCGTGTCACGTCCATGTACATCTAGATTTGTCTTCTTGTCGACATTAAGTAATATAATAGTAATTTATTTTAGATTTTGTGATAATGCAATATACAAATTTTAGATTAAAATAAAGATTAAAATAATTCTTTCACAAATATAATTAGCCCTGACCCATGTTAAGAAATAATAAAACAACAGTGATATGTGCATCCTATGTTTTTTTTTTCATGAGCTTCTCATTAAATGATAAGAATAGCTATAATTCTAGTGGGCCTAAGATTTTAAAGATCTAAATTGTTCACAACGTTGCCCTTGATTTAGATGGGCTATGCTATGCAAACCTCATACGTTGGATGATCTAAGAAACCCCTACTTTTTAGTTGTAAAATGGATGGTGAAAATTTCTATAATGCATTTTACAACTCAAGAAAATAGTAGTTAGGGTCATTTGATGCATCAGAATTTTAGAATGTGGCCCATCTCTGTCATTGTCAACAATGTGAACAATTTGGAGCTTTAGAAGTCAAAATCCACATACATTTATAGCATAGTCATAGCAATGAGTGAGGAGAACATGAGGAAAACAAGTGGTACATATATAACTATTCTAATAAAATATTACACTAGATGGGACATGATTAATAAACTAGACCTATGAATAATGCTAATAGGCCAAATTAATATAAAATCTTAGATGAATAATGCCTACTAATAATATTAATAGGCCTAGTTAACCCCAAACCTTGTAAAAGTATACTGGGCCCTAATTATTAAACCAGACCTACTAATAATAATGATGAGCCCAATTAATCTCATATCTTAGATAAAATAATGCTTAATAATAATACTAATGAGCTTAATTAATCTCATCTTAGTTAAATTGTAGTTAGTCACAGTTCTTATTGGACCTACTAATAATGCTAATGCGCATAATTAATGCTAAACCTTAGATGAACTAATGCCTAGTAATAATTCTAATGAGCCTAATTAATTCTATACCAAGTTAAAGTCTAGTGGACTCTAGTTGTTATATTGGACCTATTAATATTATAATGGGCCTCATTAACCCTAAAATTTGCATTAAATGATGCCATCTAATAATGGTTAGGACCTCATTAATCCATGCTAGTTAAATTTTAGTAGGCCCTAGTTATTAAATTGGATCTACTAATAATGCATACGAGCCTAATTAATCCTAAAACTAGTTAAATTTTATAAGCCCTAGTTCTTAAGTTGGGCCTACTAGTAATGGTAATAGGTCTAATTAATCCCAAACCTAGTTAAACTTTAGCAAACCCTAGTGATTATATTAGACCTACTAATAATGCTAGGCCTAATTAATTTCAAACCTTTGATTGGATAATGCCTACTAATAATTATTATGGGCCTAATTAATCATAAACTAAGTTAAATTTTAGTGGGTCATGGTTGTTAAATTGGACCTAGTAATAATACTAATAGGCCTATTTTATACCAAATCATTAATTAAATAATGCCCACTAATAATGGTAATGAGCTTAATTAATCCTAAACCTAGTTAAACTCTAATGGGCCCTAATTGTTAACTTGGACTCATAATAATGCTAATGGGTTAGGGTTTTTGGGTCTTTTATTGGTACTTGAGAGAGAAAAAGGAAAGAAACCACACAAGTTGTGGACATTGTTGAAACCATGTCTACACATGGACAATGATACATCCAAAAATAACCTCATTTTTTCAAAGTTTGTTAATTTCATCCATGGACATAGTTCACTAAAGTGAATAGTCTTTGTCCAAAATCAACATCCTAAACCACTAACATGGAGGTTTGGCCAGATATTAGGATATATTGATTGACAAACAAAGATTTTGTCTTTGTCCATGGATATTGGCTTGGACAATGCAATATACCAATCCACTAAGACCCTGTGATAAATAGAAAATGACATATTTCATTTTAAATTTTGTATCTTTTAGTTTAATAAAGGAATTTATAAATTGGAGACTAGCCTTAGTATGATAATGCAAATTAGCAAAGGTAAACAATTGTGTCTAGCTTAGTTGAATCTTGAAGATATTGACACAGGAGTGTCTCTTTAGAAGATCAATGGTAGTTCAAAGGAAGAAAAAATCAATCAAATATAGAATGTCCTAGGTCATCATAATCCAAATGTCTTAAAATCACATATTTTGGATGTCTTAGATCCTCAACATTGGACGTCTTAGACCAACAAGGATCGACATTTTGGATCAAACACTAATGTAAGTCTTGGATTCTCTAGAAGTAGATGTCTTGAATCACAACACTTGGGCATTTCAAATTAGTCAAAGGGAGGCGTGCCATGGTCCACTCAACACCTTCTTATCTCCCCATCATCAAAACATCTTCATAAAAGCTTTCCTTGGTCAAGATATGTTGACTAGTTAAGATTCTAAATCAGCCAATATTAGGAAACCGCTATTGAGAAACTGCCTAATAATGCATCTCTTGTAGGGATCTTGGAGTGTGAATGAATCTCAACTTTATTTTTTCTTAGCTTTCATTGAAGAAGTGAGTGAATTTCAGCATTTTTTTTTCTTATGCATCTCTTGGAAGGATGTCAACTTTTGTATTTTAAATATCATCCATAGCTCCTTTTGAAAATATTTTATAGTACACACACACACACGTAATTTGATAAATTTTTTATTAAAGATTACTAAGTCCTTGTGTTTTTTCATGATCATTTATACAATGGCCTATAATGAGTATGTTTCTTTATACAAGAGTCTGGGTCCCATGTTGGACATCATATGCCCACCACCAGTTTGTAAATGTCTCAACATACTCAGAATCAACCTTGACTGGGTCTCATCACATAATGCACCAGAGAAAAATATTGTATTTCATAAGAAATATAGATTCCTCAAGTCTAAAGGGTGATAATTATTATGTGTCTCTAGCTATATAAAGTATTCTAGACAATTGAGGTTAAATTCTATGAGCGAGATACTTTCACACTTCATTTGTATGTTCAAGTTCTGTACCTTAGGACTATTTTAGGTTGACCTAGAATCAAAATTCCTTTCTCATTTCCATTGTTCTTAGCCATCATTTTATGGAACTCCTACTATGTAGCCTAAGGTTTCTAAAATCATCTCATGATTCTTAAATATATACTATTAGGTTACTATAAATCTCATAAAAGATTACCTTGGTTGTATGATTGGTATACCATGATAAGAAAAGATTGTATTTATTCAAATAATCTCATGACAAATATCATATAATTAGATTTGTTGGGTACACATTTCTAACGTGCTTTTGTAGGCATACTAATTATGTGAACCCAGGAAAATTTATCTTCTCCTCTCCAGCAGCCTAGGCAAAGAGCTGATGGATATGACATCAAGGGTAATAAGCTTATAGACCATTATTTGATTGTGCGATGACCCTGATTTTTGTAACACATTTTGTAATACATTTTTTAAAGTAGGGTGCCCTTAGTGGTAAATTTTTTTTCACAAACAATGCAACAAAAATTCTTTTCTTTTAAATTTGTTTCTAACAAAACCCAAGTCTCACCTCAATGTACATAATACACATAGACATTTTGTATAAAATAAAATTTTATTGAATACTAGGAATCAACCAGCAGTTCACTTTTACGCAACTCCTATATTACAATTACAATCCATTGTCCAAATACAATCCAAATTACAAAGTATGTAGCCTGATCACATAATCTTCAAAGGAAATACCCTGATCAATCTTATAGCTTCTGAGTCTTCAAGCTTTATGTCCTTAAGTCTCCTTCCCCATATCTGAGATATTGTAAACATTCAAATATTTATAATATCTCACCAAGCTATGCTTGGTAGGGGATACAAAAGTATACTACTTCACTAATATAATAATACATACCTCAGTCATCATTCTATCATGTTTATCCACTCATGGATCATCTCATCATAGAGTATACATCATTTATGTAGTATAGGGTAAACCCATTAAAATAGTGAAAATACTCAAAATTTGTTCCTTCCCCTGGCTATACTACCACTTAGGAGATCAATATTCAGCCAAATCTCATATGGGGAATTTCTCTCTAAGAACTTAGGTATTTCATCATACTTGGCAGCTCATCATGCCATGGCATTTCACTATGCCTATCATATGTGCATCATAATGCAAAATACTTAAGGACTACTATGCCGCAGTCTAAATCTGTACAGTACGCCCAAATAACTACATAATAATCCACTGATACAAACTGTGAAAATAACAAAATCCATGTTTGCATGGGCAAGGACCATGGTTGTCATAGTGGCGGCCTTCCCATGATTGCCCCACCTAACCTTTAGCCTCTCTTTGGGCATGGTATCCATCATATCATACATTTCAGGAACCGGGTTGCCAAACCCTTATAACTTCCCTAGCATAACATCCCTAGGCCTATGCCTGTATAAAACAAAATCACAAGCCACCATGCTTGTATGTAAAATACATTATGCATATCAGATGATGTGTTTGTTTAACTAAGGCTGGAATATTTTCTATGCCCTATTCTTAGGGTTTCCTTAGTCCACACATCTCACTAATTTCTCATCGTTTGATTGGATTAGTTGGATGGATCATGGGGTTGGATCACTTGGTCGGATCATTTGATTGGATCATTATTGTTCTAAGGTACCAGGCATACTTATATCATGAAGGTCTATAATTCTATATAGAAGATCATGTATATATATATACTCACACATGAATCTTTAATACATTCTTGTACATCAAGTTACCTCTAAGTGGTATTCACTTCATATTGTCCATCATGGTCTTGATTCATACATCTTAAGTGGTATTTACTCCATATTGTCCATCATGGTCTTGATTCATACATTTGTCAAACTATGCGTATAAAGTTATTCCTTTATAAAAATATTCTTTCTACATGTATTTGAGTTATCCTATGAGGGATGCCTTAATTTTCCTTGAATCATATATGATCAAGGTTTCAAACCTTCTAAGTTCACAATCTATACTATAAGTAAAATCATAAAACAATACAATACTATACTATACTATACTCTACATTATATTTCTTTTCTTTTTGTTTATGATCCTTTAAGATCTCTCTTGGATCTTGTTTGATCTTCCTTATCTTATTTATAAATTTTATTATTATTAGGGTTAGATAATATGCTAACCTTTTATGCTTTTATTATTATTTCTCAAATAGTTACTATTTTACTGGATTGAGGATAATTTATTCATATCTAAATTTAGACAGCTCCTCTTATTTCTAGTTGGCCAAGTTTTACCAAATATGTGTCATTCCAAATGTGGTTAATTCAATTGTCATGTAAGGAAGTGTTTAGACCTCACAAACATCAACAGAAGGTGGAGGGGCAGTGAGCTCATTAGAAACCCCCTTAACCACGATGAATAACATGAAATGGGATAGCCTTAGCTCATCCTTCAATAAGGTCCTATGAGCTCACAACCTTAAGTTTATTTCTACTTGATTTTAATTAATTTCATGAACATTACTATTTCATTCATGGAGGTTTATTGTACTCCTAAGTTGGGCCAAGGAAATGGAAAATCTACCCCTTATATTGTTCTACTAACTATAGCCCTTACTATGATTATACTTCATGATGTATATATATTTAGTGAAGTCTATCTATATGTCATCGATTACCTCTTTTAAGGTATTTTCCATAATTCTACGATTAAAAGAAATTACTCCAATAATTCTAAGGAATTTAAAGACAATCATGCTAAAATTGAAAATATTGACCTGAATTTAAATATGCTATTAAAAGAAATTAACTAATAATATTACAACATCTTATCTAGGAAATTAAAGATAATTATACTAAAATTGGAAAATAGACATGGATCATAATTAAATCAAATTTACTATAAAAGATAATTAATTAAGAATGTGATCAAGTTGTCCTTATGATCCAACCATCCAATTTGTCCATCTTTTAGATCTAGGGTTGATATTCCATTAAGAATGCAACCCTTGATCCTTTATGTTTCTGTTTGATCCAATATCATAATAACGTGATCCTAACCTTAGATTATTCAATTTATAGGTCCAATTGGCTTTATCATTCTTGATCCATTCATCATTTTCTCATTTAAGGGCCTACACCTTGATTTATTTCATATTAAACCAATCCAACCATCCCCATGCTGTTTTATCATCATTAGATCCTCAATGGATCTAGATTTTCAATTCTGATCACCCTAGATCTACTTGATCAAGTGTAAGTAAGGGTATTTTTTATTAATAGAAAGTTTTGATGCTTAAAATCTTGTTTTTATGGGTTCAATATGTTCCCCTCATCAAGATCTATTCATAGCATCTTACATATTGAAAATCAGACTTAAATTGAGTGAGTACTTGCATTTTTTAAAGTTTCAGCTGTTTTCAACGGCTAATTTTAGTCTGTACTATTTTTGATCAAATAAACCTATATAGAGGATTTGAAATCCTATTATGATCATCAATATTAAAGTTTTGACACCTTCTGGATCCATCCATCGGATTAGATTTTCATTTTAAGATCATCTTAGGCATGATCTAAGATTGTTATAATGGATTTTAGCAATTATGTCACATAAATACAATTAGAAACATAGATCTCATATTCCAATATATTCTAAATAACATAAGGAATGTATCAGTGTTTTCAGATCTAAAATCAGAGCTAAAATGAGCTCTTAATTGAAGAAACAAGATTTCATCTTAATAGATGGACGATTGAGATCATTCCAATAGAAAACAACAAAAACAGAAGTGGCCCTCACCTTTGACTGCCTATTATAGGTGATCTGAGAGAGGTGATAGGCTATAGGCAAGATGGTCCAAATCTGGACCTTCAGATCGCCTTGCAACGGATCACCCTCCATCTCTCAACATCAAGGGCTAAGATTACGTCTCTTGAGGTTTTTGGGCCCTAGGAAATCATCCAATAGCTTAGAAGTTTCATCTAAGCAATCCAAGATGGGGATCTCAACCTTGTTGCCAGATCTGTCATTCCCGACGGATCAATGGCCAGGGAGATCACCTGGAGGCTGGAGAACCTAAGGGAGGTGCCAAAATGGAAGGGGAATGAAGTGGGTGGCCTACCTATGCCGGTCCGTTGAAGGAATTTCATTAGAGAAGCTGTGCATCGTAGAAATAAAACCCTAGATGATGAAAATACATACAGCAAAGACATTCTCCATCGCCTTTGCTGGAGCAGATTGGAATATATGGGGGAAACATATATCCCCATGTGCTTAACATATTCAACAGTCCAAGATTTGGGTTTAACTGTGGGATATGCTAGAAAAATGTGAAAAATATGCCGGAGACAGTGACCTTGCCGGAGGTTGTTCTTCATTCTGAGTTTTCTGGCAATCCAAGAGGTGGATCATCATAGGACCTTAGGGCTTTTGTAGATTTCCTTAGGGCTTCTGTGGGCTAGAATTCCATGGCTAATTGAATTAGCATTTTCTGGGTTGGAAACCCTAGTTCATTGGGTACGATGTGTCCCTAGACGCTCCCAATGTAGACACGAGGTCGTCTGCTTGGGTGCTTCTGGGGACACACCCACAGAGAAAGAGAGAGAAAGAAGAGAGAAATGGGGAAGATGGAGGAGGAGTTTTGAGCTAGGATTTTGAGGCATTGTAGGGGACCTCGTGAAGAACATTAGAAATCTTTTTGGGAAAATTTTTGGGCTATTTATAGGGAATTTTTAATTTTCCATTATTACATGTCATAATTATGTTTAATTTCTTTTTATTATTAAATTGTCATTGGATTCCCACTACCACATCCTTCTCCATTAGTAGCTGGTAGTGGTTTGACTCATGATGGCGGCCTTCCAGACTATTGGCCTACCTTGTGGGCTCCACATAGTTGTGAAAAGACCATTTTGCCCTTTTAATTCTAAAAATGGAGAAAAATAGGGTTTCTTCCTATGAACTCAAAATGGAGCGTACTTAGTGTCATTTCAATCAATTTTTTGAGTACATTCCAAATTTTTATGTCTTAGTCTCGGTTATGAGTAAAATTACCATTTTATCCTTTTATTTATAAAAATAGAGAAAATTAGGAATTTTTCATTTTAACTCAGAATTGAACGTACTTAGTGTCATTTGATCAGTTTTTTGAGTACATTCATAATTTCTAAGTTTTAAATCTCTATAAAAAGAGAATTTCCAATAACCTAATATTTTAGCTCAAAATTTATAAAAATTCAGACTAAATTGATTTTCTTAATCAATTTACAAAAATTGGGGTTATTACAGATTGGTAGTAGCAATCCTACCTAGTGTTGTTGACTATTTTCCAAGCGATGAACAAGCTATTTGGATTTATTATGTAACAACCCTACATTTTATCATAGTATTAATTGAAAGTTGGAGAATCTAATTTTGTTGAAATTGAAATCCATATTAGTAAATTCACTGAAAACATCAAATTTGACTTCTAAACCTCAAAATTTAGAATGTAAGTGAAAAGTGCTTATTAACGGCACTAATTTTGATTGAAACGGAGGTCAGGGACATAAAACCCCCAAAATTTTACTAATTGATGGAGGGTTGCAAATTGATAATGGCACCCACTTACAGCAAAGGGCCCCACATAAAAACCAACTAGGAGGAGCTCGACATGTAGAGTTCCACTCCTAGCTACCTGTCATCTAGGGAGGAAGCCAGAGGAGGTAACACTACCTTTCTCCTTGATCTCTCCTCTCCTCTATTCCTCTCTCCCTCTCTCATTGTATCTCTCCCTCTCTACATCCCTCTTTCTTCACCTGTTGGCGTAGGCATCACCACTGGTGACTGCCAAAGGCATAGGGTAGAAAACCCACCTATGTGAAATCTCTCTCTCTCTCTCTCTCTCTCTCTCTCTCTCTCTCTCTCTCTCTCTCTCTCTCTCTCTCTCTCTTGCACGCAAGCCCACCATCAGCTGCAAGTAGACAATTTCCACCACCAACCATCTCACTTGTTGGATAAGCATGCGTGAAGCAACTGATTGATGATCCACAAACTAGGCCAATCATGGTTGGAGTAGACTTGGCATCTGACCTAATCTACTACGGATATTGATAGAAAATATGTTGTTTTCTGGCAAAATGCAACTGACATTTTTTGATAGGTTTCCCCCCTTTTTTGGCACCAAATGATGATGGAATCACTTCAACCTTCATGGGAATAAAGGTGAAGTAGTGACTTTCAAGATCCATGATTTATTTTTGTGAAAATTTGCATTTTTTGGCACTATGTAAGAATTGTTGGTGGTGATTAGATTCCAGTGATGAAAAACAATAATAAAAAACAAAAAATTACTTTGCAATCCTTATTACTTGATCTATGTATTCATGTTAATGAAAGTTCAATTTTAGACCATTTGACCTTTGAATTTTTGATCTAAACATATTGTGCATGTGAAACTCTTCGATCTAAAAATTTGGCTATGGAAATCATGATTAGATCATAGATCTTAATCTAATAACATGACTTGCATGCAGATGATGATTTGTGTTAAGAATAATAAATGAAAAGCTTGTTAAATGTATAAAATCTAATTAGACCATTGATTTGTAGACCCGATCACTCCAGCACTTAGATCCATGTGATAAAGGCCTAAAAGATCAGATCTAACCATTGATATGTGAAATTGATTTCCCTAACATCTAATTCTATATGATCTGAGGTTGAATAATAGATGAGTGATAATCTGAGCATTCAAATTATGATTTTAATATAATAAATCTACAATCAAGAGACTAAGATGTGACTTTTATACCATATTTATCAGATTGATGCTTAATTGATGGTAAAGCCTGATAAATTATTCCTAATTGTCGATCAACACCCATATTGATTCATGATTGATCTTGGTGAATCTAAACCATCAGAACAAAGTAGGTAATTCTAAGGTTACTAAGTTTTCATAGTAGCTGCAATCATGCATTATTTTGTTAAATGTATGTGATTACTACATTTAAATTGTAGTTAATTATCATCATTGAGGTTGAAAAATAGCATCCTTGTGACTTAAATTATGTGAAAATTCTTGAATTATCTGTGGACTAGATTGTTAGGAGATAGAGTCTCCATTTTTAATTGAATATGAAACTATGATTATCAGGTGAATCACATCACATGCGTTAAATGCGCACCATCCTATAAATAAGGAAAACTCTATTAGATTTTTGGTAAAAATAGAGGGATTTTATAATTATTCTTGGAATTCTAAAAAGCATAACATAGATTGAATTCTTGATTAAATTTCATGCATCATTTATATTTGACATCTCATTAGTATTTAAATAAAAAATTTGTACTTTTAAACCATAATCAAGATCTGATTAGATGACAAATAGATCATAGAGGGTACATTTATACCTAGATTTTTATGCATTGATTTGGTGAGGATTTGTTTTAAACATGCGCTTTTGTCTGGTGGACCCTATGATAGGGTGGTTGTAAGGATGGTCACCCACCCTTCGCAAGTTGATATTTCAACACCAAGCCAAAGTGGCTAAACTTTGAGTGTGGCATCATGGGAAGGTCACACTATGTGATCCATTCACCTTCCATTCGAGACAGTGATAAGTCTCACATAGTTGGTGTCAGTGTTTGAGCACATAGTGTCCCATGATTGGGCAGTTGCCGAAACATAGTGATCCATGTATTCTTGTCACTGCAATGTTCCATGATTGGGTAGTTGCTGTAGTGTTGCAATGCCTCGTTATAGGGTAGTTGTCGCAAAGTTAATTTTTGAGGCATCACGCACATCATAAGATGATAGATACCTTGGCTATTAGGCATGAAGATGCCTTGGACAATTTAAGGGTTGACATATTTATAATCACTTGTTAAGAACTAATATGCTTGACATAAATTGACAAGGATTTTCCTATGAGGGATTTAAATTGAGATTTCAATGCGTAATTGTTTTATCGTCTATTTGTACACATGTTTGACATGGATTATTTTGATATATGCATATCATTTTACTCTTGTATTTATGATGTACTTGGTTGAATTGAGATCTTTAATGAAATGCTTGGAAGGTAAGCAATGATACACTGTAAATTTATATTGACAAACCTTAAGGACAATACTTAAGGATGTTTGTTGTGTGCTTGAGTGCATGGATGTAAATTCATATTGATTTATATTTGTGATCTTAGATTTACCTATTAAACATCTTCTCCTATACTCACCACACCAACTCCACAGATGAGTGTGAAGAAGAGAAAGGCAAGAGCATTCAGACAAGGCACCTAGCTAGGGAGAGTATTGATGATCTATGTGCAATTTGTACATTTTATAAATATTGTCAAATGATTGAATGGTTATGTAATTGTGATAATCAGTTTAGACATCTATAAATATGTTTAATACATATTGGACTATGGGCTATAACTAGACAGAATTCTTGGAAATGATAAGTTTTGACTTGTTATATTTTGATATAAAAATGTTGGTTTCATAACTCATGAATGTGTTTTGACTGGTAAGAGGACACTCAGGGCTATCAGGAAAAGTCTTTCAAACAAAAATGTTTTCTCTATTTGTTTTCTAAAAGGAATTTTAAAATGGGGATCCCACCTTTCGAAAATAATTACAGAAAGGCATTTGAAAACCCGAGTTATCACAATTGGTATTAAAGCCCGATTGTTCCTTTTACAACTAGTTCTATTCGTCAAAAGTCTTAAACAATCAACAAATAAGAGATGGTCGTTTAAATATGAGTTAAGAGAGCGGCATATGGAAAATATTGTGGAATGTATAATAGATGTTTTTATGGAAAAAGGCTATAGGGTCTACTAGTTCTTCCACTGATACCTCGGAATAGAAGAATCACTTGAATGATTTCATGGAGTAGATGATGCAGAATTTTAAATACTATATGTAGCAGCAATAAGCTCAAGTTCAAGTCTCTTTTGTATCAAACCTTCTTGCATCGAGCTCTGGTGAGGGTAGCTCGAGAGGTAGTGCAAGCAAGATAGATAAATTGCTTGAATGATTTCAAAGGATGATTCTAGCATTTTCTAGAAAAGGTGAACTAGAAGTAGCAAAGGAATGCATATACTAGGTTGAGAAAGCCTTTGAAGCCATGGGAATTTTAGAAGAGAAGGTGAAGATTGCAACTTTTATCTTCACATGAGAAGCTACATTCTAGTGATGGATAGTGCAGAGGAGTTGTTTTCCTCACCCCGGTAGCATTATATGGGCATATTTTTTGAAGTATTCTATGATAAATACTTTCTTCCTAATGTGCAATCAAGAATGGAAAGAGTATTTCTAAATTTGCAACAAGGAGATCTCACAATGTTTCAGTACAAGAATAATTTCATTTAGCAGAGGATATTTGCAACTCAGATAAGAAAGTAGTAGAATGATTTATTTGGTGTTTACACCCAAGGTTGAATACTAAAGTTTTAGGGACGTAGCCTACTACTATAGCAAAAGTAGGGGAAATAGCCTCTTATTTTTGAAGAAGAATTCTTTTAGAATCAAGTAGAAAGGCGAGATAAGGAGAAATATAGTACTATTACAAGATGCTCAAGCAAGGGTAAGCACCCTTCTTCTTCTTCTTCTTCTTCTTCTTCTTCTTCTTCTTCTTCTTCTTCATGGGGGTCACACAGGCACCAGGGATAATTGGCTACCAAATAGAGCAAAAGGCGATATAGGAGACAATGTTCAAAGTGTAAAGGTCATCATCTTAGTCCACTAGTATTATGCTACATATGTGGTGAACAAGGACAGTTCATGAGTGAGTATGTTGAATGTTTAACCACAAGTGCACGGGCTATTGTAGTGTAGCTTGTACAAGTACAGGTCGATCCCATGAGGACTTGATTTAAAATGATGGAGTTTTAAATAAAATTCAACTAAAAGAATAAAAACAAAGAATATACTAGAAATAAACTAAAATCCAAATTTATTCAATTGTTCCAATGTTCACAATTATTTATTCCAAGGAAAACAGAAAATAAAACTAAAAGGCGTCCTGGATAAGCTTGTCCTTAGATTGCATTGTCCCTTAATTGCACTGTCCCTGAATTACACTGTCCCTGGATAGTCAAAATATGAATAAAACAAAATCAGAATAGCACAGGGACACAGATGGAATTAAAGTGAGGACACATTGGAATTAAATCGGGACACAAATGGAATTCTTCTGGGGACACAGATGGAATTTTTGATAAAGGACAGACGAGGAATTAAATTGGGGACATGTTGGTAATTCTTGAGATTTGCGAGGGGCAGATTTGGAATTTCATCAGAGTTCTGGTTTTAATCAAAACCAGGAAAACGGTGGGGAGAAAACCGAAGGGGGAAGAAGGAAGAAGGTGGGAGGAAAAGAGGAAGGAGAAGAAGAAGAAAAGGAGGAGAGGAATGCGGGAGGAAACCCGACTTGGGTTTTCTTCCCCGGGATGTCCGGTGACTGTGGAAGCCGGCAAAGAAAGAGGAACCGGAGGAGAAGATGGTGAAGAAGAAAGGAGAAGAAGAGGGAGAATAATTGGTCAGCGAAGAAGAGGGGAAAGAGAAGAAAGGAGGAAGGAGAGGGGAAGAGATGGGAGAAAACCCGAGTTGGGTTTTCTTCTCCCTGGGCCGTGCGATTGGCGATGATGGGGAGTAGAAGAGGATGAAAAAAATGATGCCTGGGTTGTCCCAAACAGAGGTGATGGCTGGAAGAAGGGAGAAAGGGAATCGGGAGAAAACCCTTCTGGGTTTTCTTCCCTAAGACCGTTCGGATCTGGGCTATGCTAGAGAACTAGGAAGAAGAATGAGAGAGAGACAAAGAGAGGAGATGGGGCACGTTAGAGGCAGAGGGAGCAGAGAGAGATACGTGGGATGGAGAGAGAGAGAGAGAGAGAGAGAGAGAGAGAGAGAGAGAGAGAGAGAGAGAGAGAGAGAGAGAGAGAGAGAGAGAGAGAGAGAGAGAGAGAGAGAGAGAGAGAGAGAGAGACAGAGAGAGAGAGAGGAGAAGAGCATGGGAGTGGGCGATGATGCTAGGCCTGTGGTGTGTCACGCACCTATGGCCGGCCAGTGGGAAGAATGGTAGGAGGTAAGAGAGGAAGATAGGACTGGGAACTCTGTGTTGGGCAACTAGTGGTGGTGGGACTGGGCAGCAATAGGAGAGGGAGATAGAGGAGCTAGGTAGAGGTGAAGCAAAGAGGAGTGGTGTGGCCAGAGATGAGGCAGAGGAGACGCCATTTGGGAAAGAAAGTGGGGAAGGAGAGGAAGAGTGCGGTGAGAGAGAAAGAGGAGAAGTGAGGGAGCTCAAAGAGAAGAGGCGTTGATAAAGGGAGGGCCCGAGAGAGAGAGAGATTGGAGAGGAGAAGAATAAGGAGGGAGAAGAGAGGAGGAAGGAGGGTGATCCAGCCAGCCTAATAGTGGATGAGGAAGTTCCCCCAAGAGGGAAAAACCATCTTTTGGAGAAGGAAGAAGGGTGTTTTAAAGGAGAGATAGGGAGAGAGAGAGAGAGAGAGAGAGAGAGAGAGAGAGAGAGAGAGAGAGAGAGAGAGAGAGAGAGAGAGAGAGAGAGAGATAAGAGAGAGTGGGGTCCACTAGAATTCTAGACTTGCTAGAACTCTATAAGTCTTCAACATTGTCTTGTACTAGGACTCTTCAAATTCCATATGATTTCCTTGGAACTTCATCATCCTCATCTGATATCCTTGACTCGATCTGGAGCATCCATGCTTGAGGATTGATTTGCAATGCACAAGACCCAATTAGAATCATTTGAACCATTCAGTATTCATCTATTTAGCTTTGATGATCATCTGACTGTTAATTTTGCAATTAAACGGTTAGATGGCCAATTAAAGCTAAAATATAATATTTTATGTAAAATCTTGAAATTAGTGACCTAGATGCTCTAATTGAACACTAAATTAGGGTATTTTGACCAAAATTGAACACTTAACAGAGTGCCAAAAGAGACAAAGAGGTAGTGGGCCTAGAACAAAGAACATGCCTTATAGTTAGGGATGTATATTCGTTATCACCTTTGAACAGCAAGAACCTCAAATGGAGTAATTGAAGGTATTATTTTAATTTAAGATAGACATGCCAAAGTTTTATTTAATCCATGTTCCACACATTCATTTATCTCCAGCATTTTTGCATCTTGTGTGTGTTTTCCTGTACATAATTTGATATTTGGCTCAGATGTAACTACTCAAGTAGGTGAATCAATTAGTACTCATGTGTTTATCTAGAATGTACCTACTGATAGTGGAAAAATAGTTGAAGGCCAATCTCATTCTACTCAATATGAAGGTATTGGGAATGGATTGGTTAATTATATTGATTTATATTTGTGATCTTAGATTTACCTACTAAGTGTATTCTCCTATACTCACCTCACCAACTCCCCTAAACATGAAGAAGAGAAAGTCAAGAGCGTTGAGACAGCACCACGAGTAGTCAGAGAGAGTATTGACGATGTATGTGCAATCTATACATTTTATAAATATTGTAAAATGACTGAGTGGTTATGTAATTGTGATAATCAGTATATACAAGTATAATACAGATGGGATTGTGGGCTGTAACTGGACATAATTATGGGAAATATAAGTTTTGACTTGTTATATTTTGAATGTAAAAATGTTGGTTTCAAAACTCATGAATGTGTTTTGACCAGTAAGAGGACACTCAAGGTTTTTTAGAAAATTCTTTTCAAACAAAAATATTTTTGCTATTTATTTTTTCAAAGGAATTTTAAAATAGGAGTCCTGCCCTTCAAAAATAATTAAAAAATACATTTGAAAAACCGGGGTCATCACATATTAATACAAAAATAATTTATTTTATTTTTCCATTCCTATGTGCTTGCAATATAGCATATACTTGACTGTTGGCGGGTCTCTTTGTATGTGTTGTCCGGAAAGAGGACTCTAAAGAATGAATACTATGATTCGCATTTCGAATAGGCATGGATATAGCCTCTATAGGATAACTTCCATCTTGACAGTTATTGGGGGTTTTCATACGATATCCGTGATCCCTCTCAATTTGTAATCCAATACACAAATCAATTGGTTCCGTCAGGCTAGCTATATGCTGTGTAGCATCAACACTTTTCACAAAAGGTGGCAAGATGATATCTTGAGCAGTTACGCATCTAGGACCTCTGACGAAGATAGATGCGTCGCAAGTTCCATACAGATTACTTCTCAATACAATTTCTTTCAAATTCATTAAAATTTCATGTACTGATTCTTCAATACCAACTATTGTAGAATACTCATGTGGTACCTTCTCAGATTTTGCACGTGTGATACATGTTCCTTCTATTTCTCCAAGTAAAGCCCTTCGCATAGCGATACCTATCATATCTGCTTGACCCTTCATAAGTGGGGATAGAATGAAACGGCCATAAGAAAGGCGCTTACTGTCTATTCTTGATTCAACACATTTCCACTGCAGTGTCCGAGTAGATACCGCTATTTCCTCTCGAACCATACTAATATTATTGATCATATCATTGAATCATTTATTTCTCTTGAAATCCGTTCAATTCTTATTTCTACACACGTCTTTTTTTAGGAGGTCTACATCCATTATGTGGCATTGGGGTTACGTCACGTACGAAACTTAATAGTATACCACTTCTACGAATGGCTCGTAATGCTGCATCTCTTCCTAGACCAGGACCCTTTATCATGACTTCTGCTTGTTGCATAACTTGATCCACTACTATATGAATTGCATTTCCTACTGCGGTTTGAGCAGCAAATGGTGTCCCTCTTCTTGTGCCTCTAAATCCACAAGTACCGGCGGAAGACCAAGAAACCACGCAACCTCGTACATCCGTAATAGTCACAATGGTATTGTTGAAACTCGCTTGAACATGAATAACTCCTTTCGGTATTCTACGTCCAGTCTTACGTGAACTAATATGTCCATTCCTACATGAACCCGTTCTTGGTATAGGTTTTGTCATATTTTATCATCTCATAAATATGAGTAAGAGATATACGGATATATCCATTTCATGTCAAAACAGATCCTTTATTTGTACATCGAGTCCTTTACTTTATAAATAAATATAAATAAAGTCCCTTTTTAGAAAGATTACCCTTGTCTTTGTTTATGTCTCGGATTGGAACAAATTACTATAATTCGTCCCCACCTACGGATCAGTTGACATTTTTCGCAAATTTTACGAACAGAAGACCTTATTTTCATATTTGTCATTCCTTACCTTAATTCCGAATCTACTCTTTGGAAGAAAATAAGTCTCTTGCTATTTTGAACCTCAAATTTTATCCCCACGAAAGGAAAGTTTTAAAAAAAAAGCCACCTAATCGTTCGAATCTTTGTTGCGAAGTCTATAAATTATACGTCCCTTGGTTGAATCATAATGACTTACTTCGATTTTGACTCTATCTCCTGGCAGTATACGTATAAAACTACGTTGGATCCTCCCCGAAACATAACCTAGAATCATATCTTCATTATCTAAACGAACCCAGAACATACCATTGGGAAGTGATTCAGTAATTAAACCTTCATGAATCAATTTTTGTTCTTTCATTCCAGGTAAACCCCTTGAAGTATCAACTAATGGAGGAGTGATATTCGACAACCTGCCTTTCCTCTTTTTTTTCTGTCACAAATAGGAAGTTATGGATCAAATTCGGATACCAGAAGGATCACTATATATAACACAAAACTTCTCCCCCAATTCCTTCTAATCTAGCTTCTCGATCTGTCATTATACCTCGAGAAGTAGAAAGAATGACAATCCCCATTCCACCTAAAATCCTTGGAATTCGTTGATAGTTGGAATAGATTCGTAGACCAGGTCGGCTGATATGCTTTAAAATAATTCTATATGTTCCTTTCCTATTCCTTCTATGTTACAGGGTTAAAACCAAGAAATATTTGTTATTTTCCCGGTGTTTTCGAACGTTTTCAATAAAACCTTCTCGTAGAAGTATTTTAATAATGTTTTCGGTTATATTAGTAGATGGTATTCGAACTGTTCCCTTTTTCTCCATGTCGGCATTTCTTATAGAAGTTATTATCTCAGCAATAGTGTCCCTACCCATGACAAACTATATTTATTGGTGTCTCCCCGTTTTGATATAATCAACATGTTCTCATTTTTTTTTTTTTGAATTATTAAAGGTATATGCATGAAACACAATCTATGAATTGATTTGATCTATTTCAAATACCCTATAATAGAATGATTTCATCTACTAGTATTTATAATACCTCAGGAGCTAATGAAACTATTTTAGTGAAATTCAACTGTCTCAATTCCCGCGCGATCGTGCCAAAAACTCGAGTTCCTTTTGGATTTCCTTCTTGATCAATGATAATCGTCGCATTGTCATCATATCATATTATCATACCATTGTCATGTTTGAGTTCTTTACATGTACGTACAATTACAGCTCTGACCACTTCTGATCTTTTAAGAGGCATATTGGGTACTGCTTCTTTTATTACAGCAACAATAACATCGCCAATATGAGCATATCTGCGGTTACTAGCTCCTATGATTCGAATACACATCAATTCTTGAGCCCCGCTGTTGTCTGCTACATTCAAATGGGTCTGAGGTTGAATCATATCATTTTTTTTTTGAATCTATTCTTTCAATCCAAGGGGCGAAGGAAAAAAGAAAGAAATATTGTCTGTCTAGAAAGAAAGAAATCTGCAATTGTATTTTTCATCACAAATACTCCTTTATTTCACATCCCTATCCTACAATAACGAATTGAGTTCGTATAGGCATTTTGCACGCAGCTATTTTAATAGCTGCTCTGGCTACAGTTTCTGAAACTCCGCCCATTTCATAAAGTATTCGACCCGGTTTAATGACGAATACCCAATATTCGCGGGATCCCTTCCCCGAACCCATACGTGTTTCTGTAGGTCTTACTGTAACGGGTTTGTTGGGAAATATACATACCCATATTTTTCCACCACGACGTGCATATCGTGTCATTGCTCGTCGTCCTGCTTCTATTTGTCTAGATGTGATCCAAGTGGGTTCAAGTGCCTGAAGAGCGTATCTACCGAAACAAATACGATTGCCTCGATAAGATATTCCTTTCATTCTTCCTCTATGTTGTTTACGGAATTTGGTTCTTTTGGGGTTATAGTTGATGGTTCTTTCTCAATCCCATCTTTACTGCAAAATCGGACATGAGAGTTTCATCTCATCCAGCTCCTCGTGAATGAAATGATTAAATAGAAATAATCTATATTACGGATACACATATATTTAATGAATAATAGATTGACTCATGGGATTTATTACTATTTCATCCGTCATGTAGGAATCTATCTGTATATCTTGTATACACAGTTGCTATATGTAATATACAGCTAGTCGTATATTTCTATTTATGGGTAATGCCTTTCTTTTTAGAACGAAATTTTCTTTTGGCTTTTCTCGAGTCGCCCAAAATTTTACAATCCAATAAGGAAGGGTTCGCGGGCGAATATTTACTCTTGAAATTGAAATATTGGCTTCATTCGTAGGGTCAATCCATGACCTTTCAGAATAAATCAATTGGTTCTTAGTTGGTTTCGCCATCCCACCCAATGAATCATTAGGATTCCTTTTTAATAGACTCTTCTGCAGTCACAGGTTTCATCGTTCCCATAGCTTCTCCATTAATGGCTAGGTCTGAACTCTACAATGGAGCTCCCAATTTAATTTGTTCCCGAGTCAATCTCCTCAGTCTCTATTGACTCGAGGCTCTTTATTGTTTTCATTTTTCCTATGAACTGGATTCATCTAATTATGGACGAATTCGTATTGATGCTTTACCACACTGCTTTTTATGAGATGATTCATAGACCATACATGTTAGAATCATATAGCATTGATTGAAATTCTCCTTCTTTCTTTCTCTCACGCTCCCATTTACCCACATCCCTCTATTTTTGCTTCACAATCCATAATCAAATTGATTTTTCTTTTATGTATGGAACAAAAGATTTCAGTTGCTACAACTATACAATCAACACATCATATAGTGACTGCTTTCTTGGATCTCAATAATACGAAGCAATGAGCTGGTTATTAGTTCTATAATTATTAGTTATAGGTTGTCCATTGTTTTTTTTTTTTTCTTTGAATCCAACTCTACAGAAAAACCAACGAGTCACACACTAAGCATAGAAATTCTACCAAATGGTCAATCAAATTTTTATTCAACCCTATAGAATTAATAATTACAATTGTTCATTTTTGGTTGAAGGGAAAATGAATGAAATAATTTGTAATTTTTTGTTCTATCGCAGTATAGAATGACAAGGAAAGGCCCATTCATTATTGTTCATCTACAAATATCCAAATTTTGATGCCTAATACCCCATAGATAGTTCGAACTGTATAGGAACAATGATCAATTTTAGTTTGAATGGTTTGTAGGGGTACCCTACCTTCTCTAATCCATTCGACACGCGCAATTTCTTTTCCATCGATACGCCCTGCAATTTGTACTTGAATTCCTTTTGTATCAGCCTGTTCAGTTAATTCAATAGCTTTTTTCATTGCCTTTCGAAATGAAACTCTATTCTTTAATTGTAGAGCTATATATTCTGCAAGAATATTAGGTTGTCCATAAGGTTTGGCAACTCTTGTGATAGCAATGTTAAGTCTCCGATTCACAGAATTAAACTCTTTTTGTACACTGCTCTGTAATTCTTCGATTCCTCGTGTTCGGCCTTTTATTAACAAATTTGGGAATCCAATATAGATTATGACCTAGATCAGATCAATTTTTTTTTGAATCTCTATATGTGCAATTCCTTCCGAACCCGATCTCATATTTTTTTGTACACAATTCTTGATACAATTCCGTATTTTTTCATCTTCCTGGAGACCTCTGGAATAACTTTTTGGTTGTGCGAACCAAAGGAAACGATGATTTTGGTTTGCACCAAGTCGGAAACCAAGTGGATTTATTTATTTTCCCATATCTCTCTCTTTCTCTCTCTCTCTCTCTCTCTCTCTCTCTCTCTCTCTCTGTATATATATATATATATATCTATTTATCTCTATTCCAATTTAGAAACCAAAGGAGGCTTTTACAGAATTTTTTCTGTTTTTGCCCATTTATTTCTTTCCGTTTTTCTTTCTCCATATATCTTTCTATTATAACATCTCGAAATACATATCTATTCTCTAAGACCAAGTCCTGCTCGGTCTTAAGCTTCGTTTTATCTCTTAGAGCTATATTTATATGACAGGTGGGTCTTTTTATCGGATAGCTACGTCCTCGAGCCCGCGGTTTTAGCTTTTTCACGACAGTGCCCCCATTGACTTCGGCTTTACTAATGACCAAATCAGCTTTGTTGAAATTCTTATTGTGACTAGCATTTGCTGCTGCAGAATAAACCAATTTAAAAATGGGATAAGATGCTCGATAAGGCATAAGTTCTAGTAGCATAAGTGTTTCCTCATAGGAACGCCCGCAAATCTGATCAATGACTCTTCATGCTTTGTGAGGAGACATACATATATTTTGACCTAAGGCTTTTTCTTGTGTACTGAAGCTCCTCTTCTTTCGACGCTTCTTAACACTCCTCTTCCACCTTCTCCACCTTGACATAAGGGTTACCTCCCATCAAAGAATGTGTTCGTTCCATTCATTGGTATACTACTTAATTTGAATGAAATCCAATCGGATTCAAATATTTCCTACCCATCCCTGCCAAAAAGGGACAATTTGTGTGGAAGGCCGACGTCTTTTTTTAGAATTAGTCTGTTTTTATGTGATTTCGTACTGTAAATTCCTTTGTTTGTGGGATCGTTTTCCCTCGAGGGGTATGGAAAAGAATTATAGAATGGATTGTTAACCATGCCTAGATCTCGGATAAATGGAGATTTTATTGATAAGACCTCTTCAATTGTAGCCAATATCTTATTATGAATAATTCCAGCATCTTCAAGAGAAAAAGAGGCATTTACCTATTACAGAGATGGTGTGATTTGAATTTTTTATTTATTTTTTATCACCCTCAGTCTTACGAGAAAGAGACATGATTTGGGATACAAATAAAAAAGATTATTGAAATAAACCTACGCTTGGTGAAGGTGAAGTTTGCAGATAGAACAATTCCTTCTGTCGTGTATCCTCGATTGATGCAGCCTCAGATGCTTCAATTGTTGATTCTAGTATTGAGCGAAAGGTTACACCTATAGGTTCTGTATTGTGGTTCAATCCTATTCCACTAGGACTAATAGGCGGCATAGAGGAAGAAGCACTACATCTAGGAATCAACAACACGAAAACTATGTTATAAATGAACCCTTTTCCTTATCAGGATCAGGACTAAGAAGAATGGTTGGGACAACAAACATCCATCTCGTTCATACTTTGGATACCCGTAGAACCATCGAAGATCGTTGAAGTGACTAATTCCTGGAAATAGGAGGCGTTGAGGACAAAGAAATTGTTGGAGTTACCATTTCTATCTAGTACCAACACGCTTGCTTGGTGTTAAGAAAATACAGACCTCTTGTAGGAAGGATGGCTAGAGATTTCTTGTAAAAACACCAGCCCCTGTCAGTTCATAATGAGAATATTTCAATCTTTTTGATTCCATGGATTATTCCCCTTATTACTATGCACAGAAGGGAGGAGCCGTATGAGATGAGAGTCTCACGTACGGTTTTGGAACGGAGATTCTTTGAATAGAATGAATGACCGTAATGGATGTCAGCTCAATCTGAAGGAAATTATGCGGAAGCTTTACAAAATTATTATGAAGCTACGCAACTAGAAATTGATCCCTATGATCGAAGTTATATACTCTATAACATAGGCCTTATCCACACAAGCAACGGAGAACATACAAAGGCTTTGGAATATTATTTCCGGGCACTCGAACGAAACCCATTTTTACCACAAGCTTTTAATAATATGGCCGTGATCTGTCATTACGTGCGACTATCTCCACTATAGAAAGAAGGAAAAAAAGATCAAACCTGCTAGTAAATACTAGAAACAAAAAAGGCTTTCTACATATGCATCGTTTAAAGAATGAGTTTTATCAGCTGTAGCAAAAAAAGAGACTTCATAGGAGCCGAAATATGAAGAAAAAGGTATGGCCTATTTACTAGATTCTATGGATGAAGGATCTAATTGATAGAAGAAGCACTATAAAGATCAATTAGCGAGGGTTTGGGCAGATACAATAAGAACTGCTTACTTATGTCATGATATGAGATAAAAGTTAGGAATCAACTTATGTAATAGAGTCGATCTACTAACGTATTGAGCAGCGGTGTAGCATCAGATCCCAAAGATAGTAAGTCCTTTCTTATGGAGGAAATTTTCCAAGATTCTATATGAATTTCTATATGAAACTGAGATAGTTACCTTTCAGAAAATTCTAAGGAAATAGGGGAATACCTATGTTTCATTCTTCTGAAGGTGGGAGAAAAGATAAAACTTATTATTGATCAAAATGAGAGTTTGAAACTCATGTAATTCACCTCTTCTGGTTAACTCGATAAAAAAATCGGATAGATTTACAAGAGATCTCATTCAGTTAGATATCTTAGATTACGATGGGACACCAAAAGAATTGACTAGCGAGCCGTATGAGGTAGGAAACTCTCAAGTACGGTTCTAAGGGAAGGAATTGACTCACCTATTCTGACTGAGGAGAACAGGCCATTCAACAGGGAGATTCTGAAATTGCAGAGGCTTGGTCTGATCAAGCTGCTGAATATTGGAAACAAGCTATAGCGCTTACTCCAGGTAATTATATTGAAGCACATAATTGGTTGAAGATCACAAGACGGTTCGAATAAGAACTTAATTCATTAGAATTTGCATCCATCAATCAAATAAAATAGATCGTTCCTATGGGAAGAGCTAATCGAGGAATTTCATTATATCCCTTCTAAGATCGTTTTGTTTCACCTGGTACCTCATAGGGATAAAGGATACGGATCTGACATGAGAATTGATTCTTTTCTTACGTGCTAATAAAGCTAATACTAATGGGACCTTCAAATGACTAAATAGATCGGGATCTCTCTTATTAATGTAATGACTAATGAATGATCCTTTGATTTGTAATAGAGTAATAGGATACCTTCCATGTAAGATTAAGATAGGAAGTAGATCCTTCTAGGCACTTATACATTGAGATATGAATACACTAGGTTGTACCAAAAAATCGTTTTTGCCTTACGGCAGGAAGGGGTTTTACAAGATTCTAAAGGTCCGTTGAGCGCCTCATGGCTATGTCATAATAGATCCGAACACTTGCCCCGGATCGACTTTCATATCATAATTGCTCTAGTAAATAACTAAAGAAAAGAGATAAATGGGAGATAGGAAAAAAAGAACTAATCATAAATAGAAATACTCATCTCTCAGAGGTTCACTAATTACTTGACTATTGGCGACTTTCCAATCAAATTACGAGAAGCTTCGTGAAGTGCTTCTTTAGGAGTTAAACTTCCATTCGTCCATATTTCGAGAAAAAGTATCTCTTGTTTCTCATTCCCATTCCCATAAGAATGAATACTATGATTCGCATTTCGAACAGGCATGGATACAGCCTCTATAGGATAACTTCCATCTTGATAGTTATTGGTGGTTTTCATACGATATCCGCGATCCCTTTCGATTTGTAATCCAATACACAAATCAATTGGTTCCGTCAGGCTAGCTATATGCTGTGTAGCATCAACAATTTTCACAAAAGGTGGCAAGATGATATCTTGAGCAGTTACGCATCTAGGACCTCTGACGAAGATAGATGCGTCGCAAGTTCCATACAGATTACTTCTCAATACAATTTCTTTCAAATTCATTAAAATTTCATGTACTGATTCTTCAATACCAACTATTGTAGAATACTCATGTGGTACCTTCTCAGATTTTGCACGTGTGATACATGTTCCTTCTATTTCTCCAAGTAAAGCCCTTCGCATAGCGATACCTATCATATCTGCTTGACCCTTCATAAGCGGGGACAGAATGAATCGGCCATAAGAAAGGCGCTTACTGTCTGTTCTTGGTTCAAAACATTTCCACTGTAGTGTCCGAGTAGATACTGCGATTTCCTCTCGAACCATACTAATATTATTGATCATATCATTGAATCATTTATTTCTCTTGAAATTCGTTCAATTCTTATTTCTACACACGTCTTTTTTTAGGAGGTCTACATCCATTATGTGGCATAGGGGTTACGTCACGTACGAAACTTAATAGTATACCACTTCTACGAATGGCTCATAATGCTGCATCTCTTCTTAAACCAGGACCCTTTATCATGACCTCTGCTCATTGCATACCCTGATACACTACTGTACGAATTGCATTTCCTACTGCAGTTTGAGCAGCAAATGGTGTCCCTCTTCTTGTGCCTCTGAATCCGCAAGTACCGGCGGAAGACCAAGAAACCACGTGACCTCGTACATCCGTAATAGTCACAATGGTATTGTTGAAACTCGCTTGAACATGAATAACTCCTTTTGGTATTCTACGTCCAGTCTTACGTGAACTAATATGTCCATTCCTACGCGAACCTGTTCTTGGTATAGGTTTTGTCATATTTTATCATCTCATAAATATGAGTCAGAGATATACGGATATATCCATTTCATGTCAAAACAGATCCTTTATTTGTACATCGAGTCCTTTACTTTATAAATAAATATAAATAAAGTCCCTTTTTAGAAAGATTACCCTTGTCTTTGTTTATGTCTCGGATTGGAACAAATTACTATAATTCGTCCCCGCCTACGGATCAGTCGACATTTTTCACAAATTTTACAAACAGAAGTCCTTATTTTCATATTTGTCATTCCTTACCTTAATTCCGAATCTACTCTTTGGAAGAAAATAAGTCTCTTGCTATTTTGAACCTCAAATTTTATCCCCATGAAAGGAAAGTTTTAAAGAAAAAGCCACCTAATCGTTCGAATCTTTGTTACGAAGTCTATAAATTATACGTCCCTTGGTTGAATCATAACGACTTACTTCGATTTTGACTCTATCTCCTGGCAGTATACGTATAAAACTACGTCGGATCCTCCCCGAAACATAACCTAGAATCATATCTTCATTATCTAAATGAACCCGGAACATACCATTAGCAAGTGATTCAGTAATTAAACCTTCATGAATCAATTTTTGTTCTTTCATTCCAGGTAAACCCCTTGAAGTATCAACTAATGGAGGAGTGATATTTGACAACCTGCCTTTCCTCTTTTTTTTCTGTCACAAATAGGAAGTTATGGATCAAATTCGGATACCAGAAGGATCACCATATATAACACAAAACTTCTCCCCCAATTCCGTCTAATCTAGCTTCTCAATCTGTCATTATACCTCGAGAAGTAGAAAGAATGAGAATCCCCATTCCACCTAAAATCCTTGGAATTCGTTGATAGTTGGAATAGATTCGTAGTCCAGGTCGGCTGATACGCTTTAAAATATTTCTATATGTTCCTTTCCTATTCCTTCTATGTCGCAGGGTTAAAACTAAGAAATATTTGTTGTTTTCCCGATGTTTTCGAACGTTTTCAATAAAACCTTCTCGTAGAAGTATTTTAATAATGTTTTCGGTTATATTAGTAGATGGTATTCGAACTGTTCCCTTTTTCTCCATGTCGGCATTTCTTATAGAAGTTATTATCTCGGCAATTGTGTACCTACTCATGACGAACTATATTTATTGGTGTCTCCCTGTTTTGATATAATCAACATGTTCTCTTTTTTTTTTTTTGAATTATTAAAGGTATATGCATGAAACACAATCTACGAATTGATTTGATCTATTTCAGATACCCTATAATAGAATGATTTCATCTACTAGTATTTATAATACCTCAGGAGCTAATGAAACTATTTTAGTGAAATTCAATTGTCTCAATTCCCGCGCGATTGCGCCAAAAACTCAAGTTCCTTTTGGATTTCCTTCTTGATCAATGACAACCATTGCATTGTCATCATATCGTATTATCATACCGTTGTCACATTTGAGTTCTTTACATGTACGTACAATTACAGCTCTGACCACTTCTGATCTTTCGAGAGGCATATTGGGTATTGCTTCTTTTATTACAGCAACAATAACATTGCCAATATGAGCATATCTGCGGTTACTAGCTCCTATGATTTGAATACACATCAATTCTCGAGCCCCGCTGTTGTCTGCTACATTCAAATGGGTCTGAGGTTGAATCATATCATTTTTTTTTTTGAATCTGTTCTTTCAATGCAAGGGGCGAAGGAAAAAAGAAAGAAATATTGTCTGTCTTGAAAGAAAGAAATTTGCAATTGTATTTTTCATCACAAATACTCCTTTGTTTCACATCCCTATCCTACAATAACGAATTGAGTTCGTATAGGCATTTTGCACGCAGCTATTTTAATAGCTGCTCATACTGATTTACGAAACTCCGCCCATTTCATAAAGTATTCGACCCGGTTTAACGACGAATACCCAATATTCGGGGGATCCCTTCCCCGAACCCATACGTGTTTCTGTAGGTCTTACTGTAACGGGTTTGTCGGGAAATATACGTACCCATATTTTTCCACCATGGCGCGCATATCGTGTCATTGCTCATCGTCCTGCTTCTATTTGTCTAGATGTGATCCAAGCGGGTTCAAGTGCCTGAAGAGCGTATCTACCGAAACAAATATGATTGCCTCGATAAGATATTCCTTTCATTCTTCCTCTATGTTGTTTACGGAATCTGGTTCTTTTGGGGTTATAGTTGATGGTTCTTTCTCAATCCCATCTCTACTGCAAAACCAGACATGAGAGTTTCGTCTCATCTAGCTCATCGCGAATGAAACGATTAAATAGAAATAATCTATATTACGGATACACATATATTTAATGAATAATAGATTGACTCATGGGATTTATTACTATTTCATCCGTCATGTAGGAATCTATCTGTATATCTTGTATACACAGTTGCTATATGTAATATACAGCTAGCCGTATATTTCTATTTATGGGTAATGCCTTTCTTTTTAGAACGAAATTTTCTTTTGGCTTTTCTCGAATCGCCCAAAATTTTACAATCCAATAAGGAAGGGTTCGCGGGCGAATATTTACTCTTGAAATTGAAATATTGGCTTCATTCGTAGGGTCAATCCACGACCTTTCAGAATAAATCAATTGGTTCTTGGTTGGTTTCGCCATCCCACCTAATGAATCATTAGGATTCGTTTTTAATAGAATCTTCTGCAGTCATAGGTTTCGTCGTTCCCATAGCTTCTCCATTAATGGCTAGATCTAAACTCTGCAATGGAGCTCCCAATTTAATTTGTTCCCGAGTCAATCTCCTCAGTCTCTATTGATTCGAGGCTCTTTATTGTTTTCATTTTTCCTATGAACCGGATTCATCTAATTATGGACGAATTCGTATTGATGCTTTATCACACTGCCTTTTATGAGATGATTCATAGACCATACATGTTGGAATCATATAACATTGATTGAAATTCTCCTTCTTTCTTTCTCTCACCCTCCCATTTACCCACATCCCTCTATTTTTGCTTCACAACCCATAATCAGATTGATTTTTCTTTTATGTATGGAACAAAAGATTTCAGTTGCTACAACTATACGATCAACACATCATATAGTGACTGCTTTCTTGGATCTCGATAATACGAAGCAATGAGCTGGTTATTAGTTCTATAATTATTAGTTATAGGCTGGTCCATTGTTTTTTTTTGTTTTTGAATCCAACTCTATAGAAAAACCAACGAGTCACACACTAAGCATAGCAATTCTACCAAATGGTCAATCAAATGAAACTCTATTCTTTAATTGTAGAGCTATATATTCTGCAAGAATCTTAGGTTGTCCATAAGGTTTTGCAACTCTTGTGATAGCAATGTTAAGTCTCCGATTCACAGAATTAAACTCTTTTGTACACTGCTCTGTAATTCTTCGATTCCTCGTGTTCGGCCTTCTATTAACAAATTTGGGAATCCAATATAGATTATGACCTGGATCAGATCAATTTTTTTTTGAATCTCTATATGTGCAATTCCTTCCGAACCCGATCTCATATTTTTTTGTACATAATTCTTGATACAATTCCGTATTTTTTCATCTTCCTGGAGACCTTTGGAATAACTTTTTGGTTGTGCGAACCAAAGGGAACGATGATTTTGGTTTGCACCAAGTCGGAAACCAAGTGGATTTATTTTTATTCCCATATCTCTCTCTTTCTCTCTCTCTCTCTCTCTCTCTCTCTCTCTCTCTCTCTATATATATATATATCTATTTATCTCTATTCCAATTTAGAAACCAAAGGAGGCTTTTCAAGAATTTTTTCCATTTCTGCCTATTTATTTCTTTCTGTTTTTCTTTCTCCATTTATCTTTCTATTATAACATCTTGAAATACATATCTATTCTCTAAGACCAAGTCCTGCTCGGTCTTAAGCTTTGTTTTATCTCTTAGAGCTATATTTATGTAATGACTCCAATTTTGTAATATTGAAATTCCAAGTTTAGCAATAAAAAGTTCAATTTTAAAGAAAAGGGCATTTTGGTCATTTCACTAGTCACCATAACTAAACCCAGGAATTTGGTACTAAAAGTGGTTCCATTAGATGCGTCTCAGAAAAAGGAATCCAACGAGACCAAAATCACCCAAAACGGAGTTAAAATGAGCAAGATATGGCCCTTTGAAGATCAGGGGCAAAACTGTAAATTTCCCAAAAACGATTTAACCTGAAAAACACAGGTGCCCGTTTTGATACGGGCACCCCGTCGTCTTCAACCTCCTAGAGGTTTCTGGAACGGCGGTGTTTCAAGAAGAAACCACCGCCATTCCAGAGGGTTACCCACCTCCATTCAAAGGCGGTTAGAAACCCTCAAGAACCCTCTCTAAAATCCCTATAAATAGAGCTCTTGGGTGCCTCTAATGGCAGCCCAAAAGCCTTGGAGAAAACCAGTCGTGAAGCAGTGAGCAAGGGGGGAAAACGTGGAGAGAAAACCACCCACGAAGCAGGTACGCACGAAAAAACCCAAAACCCATCTCCACCATAGTTCCAGGAACGATTTTCCTAGGTTTTTCCATGAAAAACCATGCAGAATAGGCCTCCAGGGGAGCCACAAAGACCCCTGGGACGTCCCCAGGCCGCACTGGTTCGACAGGGTCGAACCAGGGTGACCTGAGGACGACCCAAGTCACTAACAAGCAGGACGATCCAACAGGACCGTCCCACGTCGACGCAAGTCGACGTCGTTTGGAAAAAACCAAACGGGCGCGTCCCGGACGCGCCCGCTAAAGGAACGACGAGCGGCGTCGTATCGCGCGTCTTCAGACGCGCACGCTGAGGCGCGCGCCGCAGACGCGTAGCGCACTAGCGAGGCGTCATTTTTTTTTTTTTTTTTTGGTTCTTAAGAATGCTGGGCGCACGTCGCAGACGCGCAGTGCCCTAGCATTCCTCCTTTTTTTTTTTTGTCTTTAAGACTATATGTACATGCAATGTTAAAACGCTTATAACTTGAGATCTAGAGCTCCGATTGAGGCGCCGCAAAAGGCGTTGTGTCCGTATCGACGACGCGGACACATCCAAATCATAAAATCCCTAATCAAAGACCAATAAAAGTAGGGCATGACCCTTGGAATAGGATAGTGGCGCGTGACCGCTAGGACTCTGGAAAACTGAGAATACCAAGGCCTAATTAGGACCTTAGGACACCCATAGGCATAGGGATGGACCCCTAATTCCTAAGTAATGAGACCCAAATGCTCTAAACCCATTAAAGATAGGTTAAACTAACCTTAAGTCCCCAAACCATGTTCAGGAGTGTACGAGGACAAGAGGGTGAACGCGACCTAGTCAGGTAGGTGCTCTATCACTATTAGATTCTTTTAAAAGAACTATTGTTATTTGAGAACATATGTTTTAGATATATGATTTTATTTGCATGAATAAAATTTAGCATGCATGATAAATGCTTATACATAGCCATGTTTTAGATATATGATTTGATTTGCATGTGATTTGTGTGAATAAATTCATCATGCATGATAAATGCTTATACATAGCCATGTTCTGGAATGACTGCATATACATTATGCACATACATGTGTTGCAAACAAGTGCATGCATTGCATGATATATGTACTTGCAAAGATTGCATGTCCTTGAGGGTTGCCAAAAGACGCTGGAGTGCCGAGGGCCAGGCAGTTGTGAGGGACCCAAAAGAGGACAAGTTTTTAACAAATGGTTTTGACTTATCTTATGTGATTTGGGCAAGTAAGCCCGTGGGTGCTATGCCGAGGGGTCTAGGTTGGCCACCCGGCCTCTACCACTAATAGGTGGATGGGTACCACGCCCAAAAAGAGGCAAGTCCCTACGTCGACTGCATGTGGTACAGGGGGCTATCACTGGTGTCACGGCACTGGGTCGGCGTGTCATAGGCCCCGTGGAGGCTATGACCAAGTGTCCTCAGGTACCCGGGGACCACACGGCGAGGAGGCCGTGGGCATAGTAGACCCTATGGTTTGATGTGCATTTCATGTAGCATGATATGAGGTTGGTCGACCATACCATACTAGGGGTCCATGAGTTGGACTCCATGAGGCATCTATTGCATATCATGATGTTATCATATATATGATACTTTAACTTTTGGAATTATGTGATCTTTTAAGTTATTTTGCATTTCAGTTGATTATGGACTCTTATACTGATGTTGAACTCGAGTATTCAACCTTACGCATATTTTGAATTTCAGTTGATTATGGATTCTTATACCAATATTGAACTCGAGTATTCAAAAATACGCATGTTTTGAATGAATGAGCATATGATTTTAAAACATCTCATGCATTTATAAAACTAGTAGTGATAGGCCCTACTGAGTATATTATATACTCACCCAATCTCCAACATTTTTCAGATACAAAGTAAATACCTAAGGTCAAGGGACATTTGCACTAGGAGGAACAGACCAAGCACAAGTAAGTAGACCCCTATCTTATCTTTCAATGTTACTTGATTGTAGTTACTCTTTAATAGCTGGGGCTGTGACTAACACTTTCTTGGGAACATTATTGATTTAAAACTTTGCCATGACTAAATAGATTGAGAATGAGTTTTCACACTCGGGGTTTTAATGAAAGGTTGTTTTCCAAATGAAAAAGAATTTCATGCATTTCATATTTATAAAACAAGAGATCTCGCCTTTTTATCAACATTGCATCACTTAAAAACCTGGGTCGTGACAATTTATATGACAGGTGGGTCTTTTTATCGGACAGCTACGTCCTCGAGCCCGCGGTTTTAGCTTTTTCACGATAGTGCCCCCATTGACTTCGGCTTTACTAATGACCAAATCAGCTTTGTTGAAATTCTTATTGTGACTAGCATTTACTGCTGCAGAATAAACCAATTTAAAAATGGGATAAGATGCTCGATAAGGCATAAGTTGTAGTAGCATAAGTGTTTCCTCATAGGAACGCCCGCGAATCTGATCAATGACTCTTCGTGCTTTGTGAGGAGGCATACATATATTTTGACCTAAGGCTTTTTCTTGTGTACTGAAGCTCCTCTTCTTTCGACGCTTCTTAACACTCCTCTTCCACCTTCTCCACCTTGACATAAGGGTTACCTCCCATCAAAGAATGATGAGCACCTATTTCTTTCACTTTATTAAATTAACGACGAGATCTATTATCATTTCTCGCGTGTCCTCGGAAAGTCAGAGTAGGTGTGAATTCTCCCAATTTGTGTCCCACCATACGATCCATTATATAAACGGGTAAATGCTCTTTTCCATTATGAATAGCAATTGTATGGTCGATCATTATGGGTATAATGGTAGATGCCTAGGACCAAGTTACTATTATCTCTTTCTCTTCCCTCATGTTGAGCTTCTCAATTTTTCCCAATAAATGATTGGCTACAAAAGGATTTTTTTTTAGTGAACGTGCCATAGCTGTTTACTCCTCCCGTCGTTCGCCCACTTTTTTTTATTTTCTTATTTACGGCGACGAAGAATAAAAATATCACTATATTTATTCCTTTTCCTACTTCTTCTTCCAAGCTCAAGATAACCCCAAGGGGTTGTGGGTTTTTTTCTACCAATTGGGGCCCTTCCTTCACCACCCCCATGGGGATGGTCTACAGGATTCATAACTACTCTTACTACAGGACGCTTACCTGGCCAACGCTTAGATCCGGCTCTACCCAAACTTTTCTGGTTCACCCCAACATTACCCACTTGTCCGACTGTTGCTGAGAAGTTTTTGGATATCAAACGGACCTCCCTAGATGGTAATCTTAATGTGGCCGATTTACCCTCTTTTGCAATCAGTTTCGCCACAGCACCTGTTGCTCTAGCTAATTGTCCACCCTTTTGAAGGGTGATTTCTATGTTATGTATGGCCGTGCCTAAGGGCATATCGGTTGAAGTAGATTCTTCTTTTTGATCAATAAAAACCCCTTCCCAAACTGTACAAGCTTCTTCCAAAGCATACGCTCTTATCTTCTAATAAAGAGAATAAGGAGTTTCTTACAAGTTCCTGAAAAATTCGTTAGAATACGATAGAAATTCACAGTAAAAAATGGAGGTTCTCGGAAGATATAGAAATATACAACATTTCTATTTGTATTAGATTATTCTATTATATTATGGATTTTTGTTATTCTCTATGTAAGGTAGGTAAGAGGGGGACATGAAATTCTTTTGCTTTTCCTAAATCTATTACGCGGAAGGAAGCATTCACTCTTTTCTCCTCTTGATAGAGGGTTCCTGATTACTAATCATGAATAAGGTAGGATAAAAAATAGATCTAGAGAAAAAAGTAATCATCTGAGACTTCTGATTCTAACTATAGAAGTTATGTCACCAAAGAAAACTCTATTCTTCTTCTTCTTTTTACTTTGATTTCGATGAACTAAAGTTCGCTACAAATAACTGAATCTAGTGCTTGACTTGAATTTTGATTCAAGGAAAAGTAACTGTGTAGCTGAAATAACTCACTCAGAACACCTTTTAAAGGATTACGTGGTATGATTGAATCGCATAAGCCCTTTTCGAATGAATACTCAGCCGCTTGTGAACCCTCAGGTACTGTCTTATTCAATGTTTATTCAATTACTCTTTTACCCACAAATGCAATGTAGGCATTGGGTTCGGCAATAATGATATCTCCCAACATACCAAAACTCGCTGTCACTCCACCGGTTGTAGGAGACGTAAGGATTGATACATAGAATAACTTTTTATTTGATTGATAATCATATAAAGCGGAAGAGATTTTCGCCATTTGCATCAAGCTCAAACTTCCTTCTTGCATGCGCGCTCCTCCAGAATTCACACCATAATAATAGGTAGAGATCTATTAGTAGCATACTCGATCAAACGGGTGATTTTCTCCCCTACTACGGATCCCATTCTACCCCCCATGAACTGAAAATCCATAACCCCAATTGCTATGGGAATACCATTTAGTTGACCCGTGCTTGTTTGAATAGCCTCGGTTAAACCTGTCTTTTTTTGATAAGAATCGATACGATCTCTATAAGGTTCCTCCTCCGAGTGAAATTCAATGGGGTCAATAGAGACCATGTCTTCATCCATAGGATCCCAAGTTCCCGGATCAATCGAAAGTTCGATTCTATCTGAACTACTCATTTTCAAATGATGTCCACAGTGTTCACAAATATTCATTTTTGACTTAAATTTTTTTTTATAATTTAATCCATAACAATTTTCGCATTGAACCCATAAATGTTTGTATTTTTTACTTATATCCAAATCATTAGTATCCACATCATTAGTATCCAAATCATTAGATTTTTCTCTTATATTGCTGCCATTATCGTCAGTTCTTATACTAGAACTCCCATTGTCACTACCACTTACACTTTGATTACAAATCAAACTAGAAGTGTAACTTTCACAGGAATTGTCGCTATCATTTGAAATAGAACTCTCAATACTTATTTTAGAACGAAGATAACTATCAATGCAACTATTAATGTGACTATTCCAACTATATTTAGTATCATACATGTAACGATTGTAGTAGCGATTGTCATTCTTAGTAGACCCGCTATTCAGATAACTAGAATTCAGATAATTAGAAAAAGAACTTTCTAGTTCACTCAAAAAAGAACTATCATTTTCAATCTCAAAAATCTGATTTTCAATATCAAAATAGACGGAATAACTGTCACCATGAATATCCCTAACTAAAAAAGTATCATCGGAGAGGAAACTCCAAATGTCCCTGATACCGAATAAGTGATCAAGATTACTGCCACTATCACTCCAACTATGAATGTTTTTATCCCTATCATTTATAGTGGGGTCTTCGCTTCCACTGATATTTCCAATAGGACGACCAAGACTTTTTATTGATTTACTTAGACCACATCTGTGTTCTAACTCCTCGTTAGACAACATCGAATTGAACCGCCATTTTTCCATAGAGCCTTCCTTGAAAATACAATAACAATAGATGAATAGTCATTCGATGAATGATCATTTTACTATTTCATTTCCTATCTGAATAAGCATATGGATCCAATCACTAGGATAGGATCATTAACTAATAACGAGTGAGTATTGAAAGAAATGATTTTTTTTGTGGGAATCCGGGGTATCAATTTATATATGAATGGGATGGAACCTTTTCTTCACCAATTCTAAATAGAAAGAGAGGTTTCTCCAATGTCATGTACAAATTCTCATTGAAAAGAGAAATATTTGTTCCCTTCTATGAAGAATTCATTTTGATAGAATCTGTAATCTGGTAAACTCATATAATAGAATAAGAAATTTCGATTGCAGCGCGGAAGGAAAAGGACAATATATAGGATGGATATATAGGATGGGTAGAAGGAGAAAGAGTTGTGACCCTTGGCTTAATTTCTGGTCTGAAACTACGGGATATAAAATGATCCACCAACCCTAAGGATCCATAGGATTAATTATGGATCCAACAATAGAAGCATTGAGTTATTTAGTCTTAGATCTTGTATATATAGGTAAGGTATTTGTTGATTATATGCAAGATATATGCAAATACATAGGATCCTCATTCTTTATTTGGTTTGGCTCAATCCTTTTAGTAAAAGATTGGGCCGAGTTTAATTGCAATTAGGGGAATGAAGGGAAATTACTGGATTACAAGGTATCCACTGCTTTGAATTCAAATTTGATCTCTTTCCATACCTCACAAGCAGCCGCTAGTTCAGGGCTCCATTTGCTAGCTTCACGTATAATTTCATTACCTTCAGTAGCAAGATCACGTCCCTCATTACGAGCTTGTACACACGCTTCTAAAGCCACCCTATTAGATATTGCACCAGGTGCATTTCCCCAAGGGTGTCCTAAAGTTCCTCCACCAAACTGTAGTACAGAATCATCCCCAAAGATTTCGGCTAGGGCAGGCATGTGCTAAACGTGAATACCCCCTAAAGCCATGGGCAGAACACCTGGCATAGAGACCCAATCTTGAGTGAAATAAATACCGCGACTTCGGTCTTTTTCAATAAAATCATCACGTAGTAAATCAACAAAACCCAAAGTGATTTCCCGTTCTCCTTCCAGTTTACTTACTACGGTACCAGCGTGAATATGATCTCCACCAGACATACGTAATGCTTTAGCTAGTACACGAAAGTGCATACCATGATTCTTCTGTCTATCAATAACTGCATGCATTGTGCGATGGATGTGAATAAGTAGGTCGTTGTCTTGGCAATAATGAGCCAAGGTAGTATTTGCAGTGAATCCCCCTGTTAAGTAGTCATGCATTACGATAGGAACTCCCAATTCTCTGGCAGCTACAGCCCTTTTGATCATTTCTTCACATGTACCCGCAGTAGCATTCAAGTAATGGCCTTTAATTTCACTTGTTTCGGCTTGTGCTTTAAAAAGAGCCTCGGTACAAAATAAGAAACGGTCTCTCCAACGCATAAATGGTTGTGAGTTCACGTTCTCATCATCCCTGGTAAAATCAAGTCCACCACGGAGACATTCATAAAATGCCCTATCGTAGTTCTTCGCGGATAACCCCAATTTTGGTTTAATAGTACATCCCAATAGGGGACGACCATATTTGTTCAATTTATCTCTCTCAACTTGGATACCATGAGGCGGGCCTTGGAAAGTTTTGATATAGGCAATAGGGACTCACAAATCCTCCAGACGTAGAGCTCGTAGAGCTTTGAACCCAAATACGTTACCTACAATGGAAGTAAACATGTTAGTAACAGAACCTTCTTCAAAAAGGTCTAAAGGGTAGGCTACATAAGCAATAAATTGATCTTCCTCCTCAGCAACGGGCTCGATGTGGTAGCATCGTCCTCTGTAACGATCAAGGCTGGTAAGTCCATCGGTCCACACAGTTGTCCATGTACCAGTAGAATATTCGGCAGCTACCGCAGCCCCTGCTTCTTCCGGTGGAACTCCGGGTTGAGGAGTTACTCGGAATGCTGCCAAGATATCAGTATCTTTGGTTTCGTATTCAGGAGTATAATAAGTCAATTTGTAATCTTTAACACCGGCTTTGAATCCAACACTTGCTTTAGTCTCTGTTTGTGGTGACATAAGTCCCTCCCTACAACTCATGAATTAAGAATTCTCACAACGACAAGGTCTACTCGACATGGATTAGGCGTGAATGAAACCTTTTACAGGAATCTTTCACAAAATTATCAACTAATATTATCAATTATCAACTAATTAGAATGGTTTGTTATTAGACCATGGTATTTGATTCACCAAATACATCATTATTGTATACTCTTTCATATGTATGGCGCAACCCAATCCTTGTTTTCAAGTTTCTAATGGATCCCTTCTTTTTTTTAATCTAAATATTGATCCCCTTCTTTTTTTAATCTAAATATCTAAATAATACGAAATTCACTCTTGACAGTAAGATATGTTGTATATGTAAATCCTAGATGTGAAAATAAGCAGAATTCGTCTATGAAAAGATATAAAACAAGAATAGGCGGAAATAAAGATGCTGAAATAAGGAAAATAGCCAATAAGATAAAAATAATGAATCATAAATAGAGTTCAGGTTCGAATTCCATAGATAATATGGATGGGATTGTGTATAATGATAGACAAATGAAAGACTTCCTTATAATTCTTATTCATTTATTTTTATATGATATTTTGAATTTGAAAAAGGGTTAGTTGAACTTGAAAATTCACTCATTGAATGAGTAAATGATTAAATTAGATTCGGTTGGATAGTACCAATGAAATCGAGCGCTAACTCCCATTTCTATTTCTTATTGAATTAACCGATCAACTTGCTATCGGACATTTATTTTGATTCGATAATATTCGCAAATTTTTTTGACATATTTCATTATTATTATTATGAGAATCAATCCTACTATTTCTGGTCCTGGGGTTTCCACACTTGAAGAAAAAAACTTGGGGCGTATTGCTCAAATCATTGGTCCGGTGCTGGATGTAGCTTTTTCCCCGGGAAAGATGCCTAATATTTACAACGCTTTGGTCGTTAAGGGTCGAGATACCGTCGGTCAGCAAATTAATGTGACTTGTGAGGTACAACAATTATTAGGAAATAATTGAGTGAGAGCTGTAGCTATGAGTGCTATAGATGGTCTGATGCGAGGAATGGAAGTGATTGACACGGGAGCCCCTCTAAGTGTTCCGGTCGGTGGGGCTACTCTCGGATGAATTTTCAATGTTCTTGGAGAGCCTGTTGATAATTTAGGTCCTGTAGATACTCGCACAACATCTCCTATTCATAGATCTGCGCCTGCTTTTATCCAATTAGATACCAAATTATCTATCTTTGAAACGGGGATTAAAGTGGTGGATCTTTTAGCTCCTTATCGCCGTGGAGGAAAACTCGGACTATTCGGGGGAGCCAGAGTGGGGAAAACAGTACTCATAATGGAATTGATCAACAACATTGCCAAAGCTCATGGAGGTGTATCTGTATTTGGCGGAGTAGGCGAATGTACTCGTGAAGGAAATGATCTTTACATGGAAATGAAAGAATCCGGAGTTATTAATGAAGAAAATATTGCAGAATCAAAAGTAGCTCTAGTCTATGATCAGATGAATGAACCACCGGGAGCTCGTATGAGAGTTGGTTTGACTGCCCTAACCATGGTGGAATATTTCCGGGATGTTAATGAACAAGACTTACTTCTATTTATCGACAATATCTTTCGTTTTGTCCAAGCAGGATCAGAAGTATCCGCCTTGTTAGGTAGAATGCCTTCCGCTGTGGGTTATCAACCTACCCTTAGTACAGAAATGGGTTCTTTACAAGAAAGAATTACTTCTACCAAAGAGGGATCTATAACTTCCATTCAAGCAGTTTATGTACCTGCTGATGATTTGACCGACCCTGCTCCTGCTACGACATTTGCACATTTAGATGCTACTACCGTACTATTAAGAGGATTAGCTGCCAAAGATATCTATCCAGCAGTAGATCCTTTAGATTCAATGTCAACTATGCTCCAACCTAGGATCATTGGCGAGGAACATTATGAAACTGCACAAAGAGTTAAGCAAACTTCACAATGTTACAAAGAAGATCGTTTAACCGTAGCAAGAGCATGAAAAATTGAGCGTTTCTTATCACAACCCTTCTTCGTAGCAGAAGTATTTACTGGTTCTCCAGGGAAATATGTTGGTCTCGCAAAAACAATTAGGGGGTTTCAACTGATCCTTTCCGGAGAATTAGACGGTCTTCCTAAGCAGTCCTTTTATTTGGTGGGTAACATCGATGAAGCTACCGCGAAGGCTATGAACTTAGATGTGGAGCAAATTGAAGAAATGACCTTAAATCTTTGTGTACTGACTCCTAATCAAATTATTTGGGATTCAGAGGTGAAAGAAATCATTTTATCTACTAATAATGGCCAAATTGGCGTATTACCAAATCACGCTCCTATTGCCACTGCTGTAGATATAGGTATTTTGAGAATACGTCTCAACGACCAATGGTTAACGATGGCTCTGATGGGCGGTTTCGCTAGAATAGGCAATAATGAGATCACCATTTTAGTAAATGATGCAGAGAAGGGTAGTGATATTGATCCGCAAGAAGCTCAACGAACTCTTGAAATAGCTGAAGCTAACTTGAGTAGAGCTGAAGGCAAGAGATAAGAAATTGAGGCGAATTTAGCTCTCAGACGAGCTCGGACACGAGTGGAGGCTATTTCACTCGTCATAATGAGTCTATGGATCTGGAAAATTTGGATTGTGGTGTTATAGGCAGTCCATTTTTTGACTCACCTATTTTGAGTGTGCATAAGCTCATTGTTGCATAGATGGTTTAGTGCTACGAAGCCCAACTTTTTTTAATAGTATCCACCAGTGTGAATGAAAAGTGCCATAGTGATTTTGAGAAGCTTAAGCATCAAGATAGTTGTCTTTCCACTAAGCAAGGATACTTGATGCCTAAGCAAGGCTTCCCTATACAATAGGCTACTCCCTAGGCCATTCCAAGTACCATCTCCAAACCCTTTCTTGCTCTTTCTCCAAAGATCTCTAATTTTTGGTGTTTTAGAGTTTATCAAGTTGATAAATTATCTAATCTCTCTTTTCTCTTTAGAGTTTGCTAGTTAGTGCATCATCATCCTCAAGACCTTATTCCAATTATATGTTGGCCACATGAATCTTGCTTCTCCATTCCCCTCTATTAAGTACCATGGCTTCATTTAGTCCCAATGTTTTTAAATCTTTTCTCACCACTTCTATCCACGATCTTTTGAGCATTCCCCTTGCCCTTTTAGAATCTTTAAACAGCAATGCTTCACTCCTAACCGGTGTCGTTTTGGATCTCTATTGAACATATCCAAACCATCTAAGTCTAATCTCCCTCATCTTGTTACCTATTGGTGCTACTCTTAAGTTTCCTCTACTGTTTTCATTCCTAATGCTTTCCTTTCTTGTCTTGCCAGTCATCCATCTCAACATCCTCATTTCAGCTACATTCTTCCCATATACATGATGTTCCTTAATTGTCCAACACTCTGATCCATAGAGCATGGCTGGCCTTATAGCCATCCTATAGAATTTTCTTTTTAGTTTGAGTGGCACCTGTTGATCATACAAAACTCTAGATGCGCATACCACTTGTTCCAGCCTTCTTGGATTCTTTGGGTAATGTCCCTCTTAATCTCTCTATCTGTGTGAATCATCAATCCTAAGTACTAAAAGTGGTCTTTTAGGGGGACTTCTTGGTTATCAATATTTACTGGTGTTCCACTTTTGATCCTCTCCTTACTCAAATTGCATTCCATATACATTGTCTTAATTTGGCTGATTTTAAATCCTTCAGATTCTAATTCTTCTCTACATAACTCTAGCTTTGTATTTAAGCTCTCCCTTGTCTCATCATTTAAAACTATATCATCTACAAATAACATACACTATGTAATCTCCTCATGTAGTTGTTTTGTTAACTTATCCATAACCAATGTGAAAAGGTAAAGGCTCAAGGCCTATCCTTAGTGAAATATTAACTCTTTGGGGACCCTACCATAAGCTTTTTCATAGTCAATAAAGACCAAGTGGAGGCCCTTCTTCCTCTCCTTATATTTCTTTATCAATTGTCTAAGTAGAAAAATAGCTTCCCTGGTAGACCTCCCAGGCATGAAACCAAACTGATTTTCTAGTACACTTGTCTCATGCCATAAGCTCTTCTCAATTACTCTCTTCAAAAGTTTCATAGTATGGCTCATAAGTTTGATCCCTATATAATAAGTGTAGTTCTATGTGTCTCCATTATTCAATAGAGCTCTTTCTCCATTCATTCGACATTTTCTTTGATTTTACAATCTTGTTAAACAACTTTATCAACCAAACCACTCCAGTATCTCCCATATGCTTCCAAACCTCAATTGGTATACCATTGGGCCCTAGGGCCTTTCCTATTTCATCTTTTTCAAGACCTCTTTCACTTCAGGTATTTTAATCCTATGGTCGTATCTATAATGTCCAATGTTATTTGGTTTGTAGTACTTTCAATCCTTATATTCTCAAGGCAATTATCACTAATAAATTTTTGAAAGTAACATTTCCACCTTTCTTTGTTCTTATCATCTTTGACTATTACCCTTTGGTCATTACTTCTAATGCACTTAACATGGTTTAAGCCCTTACTCGTTTGTTCTCTTACTTTTGCAAGTTTAAACATATCTTTCTCACATTCTCTTGATCCTAATCTATTAAAGATATCATCATCTTCCTTGAGCTTAGCCTTACTTACCATTATCTTAGCAACCTTTTTAACGTTCTTATATTTCTCAGTTTTCGTTACTTCTAGTCCTCTGCTACGATTTAAAACACACCCCTTTTTAATAACTTTTTTCACTTTTTCACTCCACTAACTCATTTCCTTTACTGATTGCCTTTTACCTTCAAATACTCCTAGGACATCTTTTTCCACTTTCTTAATGGACTCAAACATATTAATCCACATGGTATTTACTTCTGTTTCATTGTTCCAATGTGCTTCTACCATCAGCTTATTTGTGAAAGATGTTATTCTCTCTCCTTTTAAGTTCCCCCACTTTGTTTTTGGATGCTTATTAAGTTCATTTCCTTTTCTTCCATCTTTTAATGTAGATATCCATAACCATTGTTGAGTGTTCAATTTTAGGTAGAATACTCCTAAATTTGCATCTTGATAGATCATCTAATCCATCAAATTTTAAATTTTAGATTAAATGTGCATTTTAGCTCCAATTGATCAAATAATCATTGATTTACAAAATTTAATGGCTAGATGATCATTGGAGCTGATCAGATGGTGAAAGCATGATTTGGATGATTCTAATTGAATTATATGTATTGCAAATTAACCAAAGGAAAATTGGACGACTCATATTAAGTTAAATAAGATCAGATCAAGCAAGATGAAGTCTAGGAGAAATCGCTTCGAAAAAAAGAGATTGGAGGAAATCATGAAACAGTTTCTAAATTTGGATAAGGAACAAAGAAGTTGATTTAGAATAAAAAAAAAATTCTAATGAAAAGTGCATATAAGAAAGAGGGGGGTTGGACGATGGATATGAAGACTTAGAAGAGAATACTCAGAAATAAAGAAGAAGAGAACCTTAGAAGGAGAAAACCACTTTAGTCAACCTTCTTAGTACCATCCTTTCCCATCACCATTACTCTCCCTTGCTGGTTTAGTCCTCTCTTTCACCCATTCTCTCAACCGCATTACTTACATCTGCCAATTTTTTCCTATTTTCTTGCATTCTCTATTCACTCTCCTACATAGGAGAATTCATGTCCTTCGGTTGAACTGAAAGCACCCCCATTCATCCTCTGTTTCTTGCATCATCCATCTCTCTCCCATTTTCTGTCATTATGGTTATTACTGTGTGCTTGTTTTAGCCATTCTCTTCTCCCCTCCACTTCATTCTCACCATTGTTCTCCTTCTTTGGTTTAGGCATCTCTCTTTCTCCTCTTCGGTTTTGCAACCTAACAAACACAAGGAGTTTTTCTCCTTAGTTTCCCTTCTTGTTTCTCCATTTCCCAATTGGTCTCAATTGTTCCCATTATCTCTTCTACTTCTCAACATCTCCCCCATTCCCTTTTTTTTCTTTTTTTATTTCTCCCATGTTTGTTGTTGTTTTCAATCTTGAATTCCTCATAGATTTTGACTGAAATTCCTTCCTTTTGCAATTTCTAGTGTTACAACAAAAAACTAACTACGATTTCACCTCAACTTTCCTCTCATTCCTCTGTTTTAGTCATCCAACCTAACATAGGGGGCTATTTGAAATATCTCCCTGTGTTCTTCTTCTTCTCTAGTTAAAATTTTAAAACAAAAAATTAGAAACTTTCTTGTTTTAACCCTTGATCAGTTTTAGCCTAACCAAACCAATGGTCAAGACTTAACCAACAGTTACCTTCAATTCCTGTGCTTATTTCTTCTTAATATGAAATCCAACTTTAGATCTTTTTAAAAGTTCAAATTCTAGTTGATCTGATGGTTGTGATCTTATATTTGAAGTCTAGAAAATCAATTTAAGCCATCCAAATCTCAATTTCTTCCATTAATTCAGATCATCAATTTATTTTTTTTTATTTTTTTTTAAAGATTTGCTTAATCAACTGTTGAATTAGTAATTAGAATGTTAGTGATGGATTAATGAGGGTTGACCTACTTGAATCTAGCCAGATTTGAAGAAATTTTCTATGATCAAGTTAGAAAAGTTGATTTAGCTTACTATTTTATTTAATTCTTCTTTATTTTAAATTTAATTAATCAATATTTTTAAGGTCTTAATGCATTGTTACTTACTTTCTTTACTTTCTATTAGTTTTTTTAATTTAAATTTTATTTAAACCCCTATTTTTGAAGTCAAATAATTGTGGGATTAACCCATACTTGTACAAACTATACTATAATAGTTAATGCACTTGTAGAAATCATACAAGTTTTTTAGAACTATTGCAAGGGACCTACAATAGAGTTTTCATAAAAATTTAAAAATATTCAAAAAAATAAAAAATGAAAATAGAAATTTTGGGAATTGCATTCATTTAGCATTCTAGGCATTTTTAGTTACATTTTTCAATTTTTTTAGTGCATAATCACTCCATTTCGTTAAATTTTATATTTAATGCTATTTTTTTGTCAGAAATTGGAAAAGGAATTAAAGGAGGAGCTCAATTAGGATAGCCACATTTTTATTTTAAGTGAATTGTAGTGAGGAAGTATTGTAATTTTGATTCATCACAATTTATTTGAAAAGTGTTGTAATAATATAGGTCAAAGGTGGACCATCATAGCCTAGAGATGGAGGTGGAATGTAAATAGTCCTATTGTTGTATGAGGAGACTTTATCTAGGACCTCACTGTGAGCAGTCCTATCTTCTTATAGTTCATGATTAGGGTTTGCATTATTTGAATAATTTTGTACTATTTGATAGTATAATTGCACATAGATAGCATGCCTTATATCTGTTACAATTTAAGGGTTTACATTAGTTTATTTCTTTTTAATTGCATTTTAGGGCACATTTATTACTTTATGATGATTTATATGTTCATCAAACTACCATGGAGTGTGAAAATTAATTACTAAGGGCACTTGATAAAATCAAGGGTGGATTTAATCACCACCTCTAACCCACCTAAGATAATCACCACAAGCTTATAACCTAGCCTTGCAAATTAATTTAAAATCAATTAGAAGAGATCTATAGAGGCCATCACATGCTTGTGGGATCCTCTCGGAAGGAGGTAAGCATTGCCACTCCAGTGGCCCCCATCTAACTGGCTATGTTAATATTTAAATGACTAGCTCTGCTAGTACATTCGATGACTCAGACTACATATAATGAGCTAAGGAGGGTGTGAAGTGGTTAGCTAGGTTAGGATCTAATTGGTAAACAATGGGACAAGTCTGAAAGAGAGGAGGAGTATTAGATTAGGTTAATCTAAAATCTTCTCCCGCATACAAATTCAAGAGAATCAACTTGTCTGCTTACTAGCTTGGGGTTGTTTGAATTATGTGCTTTTTCGTTATCCATCACTACCATTTAGGTTGCTCCATATAGGGTAGTTTTTCTCATAAAAAAAACATAAAAAATACAAAAAAGGTAAAAAATCTTTTATTGTATGCACTTTTGGATACATGACAAAATTGGGAGGTTAGTCAAGTATGACCAAAACAATATAAAACTATATCAGTCACTATTAATGACTGATTAACAATCTAGGGGCAACTCACCCTATGGAAGTATCAAAGGTGATCAAGGCCTTCCACTCATTTTGAATGATGGACCACCACCTCTAATGGATGATAAGTATCAACTACCACCAAAGAGGAATAATCCATCAAACATAGATTGAAGAAAGAATAACAATAGGAAGTGGGACCAACAGAGTGACCATGGGGACAATTGGTAAGCATTTAATTTTTCATAAAAACCACCCAATTAGTTACCCATGTGTTACAATTTATAAGGGTAAAATAGGGTTTTTGACATAAATTCGTAACACATGCATATTTGACCTAATGACTCAAAAGTTGGATATTCTATAGGTCTAGAGGCTAATCTAAGATAGGTATGTAATTAAGCAAATCTTGTCTAGATTTAATTAGAGTTTTTAACTTTTTGTAGGAAGCAATATGGTGATTCGATGGCCGAGATCGATCGAGATGGACATTGAAAATCAAGATAAAAAGATCAAGTCAAAACCTAAGAATCATTAATACAATATATATTATCAAGGATGAAGGTCATCTTTAGGGTTAGTAATGGATGTGATTAAAGGAGCTAAAGGTGGCCAAAGTGGGCCCATGAAGTAAGCCATGTATTTTCACCCTTTGCATGGAAGCCACTTAATCCACCATAGCTATATAAGCCATGAAACAAGGTGACAAGTTAAGGAATTCAAGGCAAACAATTCAATATATTCAAGCTAAGGGATGGACCAATAGGAAAAGATGCTTTTGTTTTTCATGTTTTTCCATGTTTTTTACACTTTTTTCACACTTTCCACCTTACGACAAAATATCACCACGAATTTGACTTTCCATTCAAGAGTCCTACCAAACCATGACTTCACCTTCTTGAACTCTCATCTTAACCACCCAACCAATCCCCATCTCTTAGGTAATCCCTTAACCAATCAAAAATTTCCATCTCACCTCTATTTCGTAAGTTTTTCCTACACATCACTTTCCTCCCACTTTCCCCTCACCTTCTTTTCTTCTTCCTATCTCATTCCTACCTCATCCATCCACCAAATTTCCAATTTTGTAGGGTATTCCATGATTTTTAAAGGGGGAGATGCCCCTTCCTAAAAAGGTGGCATCTCCCACCTAATCCTCTTCCTAAAGGCAGCCACCACCTACTCCACTTTTCTCTTTTGAAACCCTAGCTTCTCATCCATCTTAGCCATCCAAACCCTACATTAACCTTAGGACACCATAGAAAAATTAGGAAAAAAAATATAAAAAGCCAAAGAGAAGTCAAACAAGGGAACTTTTTGGAAGGGAGAAGAGAACTTCTCCTCCAAAGTGACGAGATGTCCTCTTCCATCCCCCTCTTCTTTCACCTTTTTTCTTAAACTTTCTTCTCCTTTTGGGTGTCGCTTTTCTCTCCAAGGTGGGCTGCTACCCCTTCAAGTGTTCCATGCCTAGGGTTGGAATTGTATTCTCCTTTGAAAAGTTGGTTAACTCCCTTTGATCTTTCTTCTCTTAAGTTGTCCATTGTTACCTTGTTTGTCCTTGGTTTCATGCTTAGTTGTTAGCTTAATCTCTTTAGCTTCCTTGTTGCTAGCCTTAGTTTCACAATCTATTGATTTAAGAGCTATAACTCTTTGGTAGTGACAACCAAAAAAGTATAGCTATTAGATCAAAGTATTTGCCTTGAATCCTGGTTTTGTTCCTTTATTTCCCTTGAGTGTTTGCTTTTAATTAGTTTCTTGGATCCTTGAATTTAAAATCTACAACTTCTGGTAGTGATAGCCAATAGAGTGTGGTTCTTAGATCAAGTTCCTTACTTTTTGAATTCCTAGATTATTTTTCTCATCTCTTGTTTTCTTTCCCATTTTCCCTTCTTGTTTCCCTTAGGTCTCTCTTGAATATTACATGCATGTTGAGGAATTGAGTGTGGGAAGATGAATAATCCTTATTTCTGGTTGTAATTGAAACATTGAATGATGTGCAACATTTGTATCCAATTGATATTCAATGAGATTAAAGTTTGATTCATGTTGGAATTTTATTTTTCATGAATGTTTTATGTGATTTGAAATTTATTTTTTCATGGCTGTTTAATGGAATTCTTCATGCTACACTCCATGCATCTTTCATCTCTTAGTTTTGCATCTTGTAACCACACTTCAAGACTTGCTTGCTTTGATTAGAGTTTCATACTTTAGTTAAGAGTCCATGCTAGTTTAGTTTATACCTTAGTTCATGTGCACTTTCCATATTTCGTACATGCATTTTTTTCCATTGTTATTTTCAAGCATAACTCTCATATTTCCATGCATACCATGTTTTGCATATTTTAGTTGATTTATTTAGTTCTTCATGATTTATGATTAGTTGCAGATTAAGATAATTTCAACTTTTTGCAATTTTATTTTTAGCAAGTCCTAATTTTAGAAAGTTTTGAATTTAGGAAAGTTGTTAATTCTAGTTTGTTTACTTTTAGCAAAATTTTATCTTTCATTTCTTGCATTTGTTTTTAGTTTCCATTATTAGTTTAGATTTAAAATCTCATGATCTTGGTTAGGTTAAGTAATATAAAATAAGGACCACTAGTACCACATTTGTTCATTCCTTGTGGGATCAACCTCCTTGTGTGAGAATACTATAACTGATTTTGCACTTGCAAGTTTAACTTAAAATACACAAGAACAATGATCTTTATTAAAATCTTTGTGTAAGAACTTTAAGAGATTATTAGCCTAAGAGCACCAATATACCATCTTGTGTCATTCTGCCTCAAAATGTTGGTGCACTAGAAATAAAAATGGGAGTAATTCAATTAGTTCATAAATTTCGTAGGTTGGACATTGAAAGTCTTTACTCACATCTTAAAGAGTTTGATGAGCAATGCAATACCAGTGTACACAGAACATTGGTTTAGATAAGGTAAGACCTAAGTTATTTCCTTCTCTTTAAAGGAAAAATCTAAAATGTTGCTTAATGCATTGTCAATAGGTTCCATGAGGACCTAGAATGAAATGACTAAGGAATTCTTGAAAAAGTTCTTCCTACAAATAAAAGAAATACACTCCACCATAAGATAATGAACTTTACCCAAAAGGACAAAGAGTCATTCTACCAATGTTGGGAAAGGTTCAAAGATCTATTACTCACATGCCCACATCATGGCTATGAACCATGGCCATCATTAGCTTCTTCTACAAGGGACTTAATTCTGACATGCACCAGTTAGTAGAGATGATGTGCAATGGTAACTTTTTTAATAAACAATTAAAGGAGGCAGAAAAGTATTTAGAATGGCTAGCTAAAAGTGCACAGACATGGGCTAATTCAAAAAGATTAGAACACCCATATAGACCCAAGCCCACCACTTCATTTGCCTTGTATGAAAAAGATGAACTTAATGCCAGAGTAGCATCCCTAGCCCAAAAATTAGAGGCCATAGAAATGGGAAAGAATGTCGCTAAAAAGTATGGATAAGTATGAAGCATCTATGGAAGTACTGCACATTTAACTTTGGGATGTCCCACCATTTCACCATTCCAAGAGATACTTTATGTTAGGCTAATGCTCTTAATACTTATTAAGGACTTTTCTCCTCATACTTAGAGACATATAATCCCAACTGGAGGAACCATCCAAATTTTAGTTGAAGAAATGGACCCACTGTTAATATCTCACAACCTGGCCCCATACCAACCTCATTAACAAACCAAAGACACATTGTTCCAACCTCATACCACTCATTAATCTCCTGCTCTTGGACCTTACTTGGCCCCACCAAAAGACCTATAGAGAGTAATACACTTCAACTTATCCAAAACTAAGAGAGGAAAAACTCTTAATTAGAAGTTGAGTTAAAACAAGCCACATAGTTTATGAATGTAATGAAAAATATAATGAGTCAAATTATGCAAAATATGAAAAAGAGGAAAGTTTCTAGCTCAACCACAAGAACGTAAGGGTGTGCATGTGGTTGGCAATAATGCACCTAATGCATCGTCATACTCCACCATGGAACATAATAAGGCTGTTACCATTCTTAACGGTGGTAAAATAATTTAGAAAGGTGAGCCACTAAAGATTGGTGAAAAACCCATTGAAAATAAAGAAAAATCTAAAGAAAGGGATCCCACTCTACCTCTTGAACCATGTTCATTCCCTTAAAGGTTGCGTCAAGTCATAAAGAGTACCACTAATGGTGAGATTATGGAATTATTTAAGTACGTCAATATCAAACATATTGATCTTACACACAATAAAATAAATCCAATCATATGCAAAATTTTTAAAGAATTTATGCACAATCAAAAGGAAATTAAATGTTCAAAAGAAGGCATTTGTGATTAAAGAAGTCTATTCTTTAGCATCATAAATCCTAAAAATAGAGCGATCCAAGTTACCCCACTCTCACTTGCATAATTGGAAACCATAAGATTAACCAGGTCTTATTAAATCTTGGATCCAGTGTCAATCTATTATCCTATGGAATCTATGTTTAGCTAGGACTAGGAGACCTTAAGCGAACATCCACTATGCTCCAGTCAGTTGATAGATCAGTGATAATACTAAGGGGCATAATAGAAGATATGTGAGTCTAAATAGAACAATTCTTTTTCTAAGTCAATTTTCTAGTTTTGAACACACAACCAGTATCGAATAAGCAGAAGGAAATCCTTGTCATCCTTAGACATCCATTTTTTGCTATGTTCAATGCCTTAATAAACTACAGAAATGGTGTCATGAAGCTTTCATTTAAAAACCTGACACTATAATTGAACATCTTTGATATCAATAAGTAACTAGGAGAAATCTTTGATGACTTGGACTATGTTAATGTGATACATTTAGTTGTGCAATATTATTTCACAACCTCTTCCTTGCCAGATCCACTTGAGGCCTATTTGTCCCAATGAGGACACATTAATAAAAGAAGTTAATGAACTCTCCTTGATTATGTGCTCTCTATGGATACAAAAAGATGGAAACTTCATTTCGAGGAACTTCCATTAAGGGAGTCCACTCCCATTCCATCCTTAATGGAAACTTCCAAGCTAGATTTGAAACCTCTACCTTGTGAACTCAAATATGCTTATTTAGGAGAGGAAGAAACTGTTCCCATTATAATTGCCTCTCAATTGGAAAAATCTCAAGAGGACCAATTGATCAAAACCCTTAAGAAACATAAAAGTGCAAGATGATGGACCCTAGCAAACATTAAAGGTATTAGCCCTTTGATATGCACTCAGTGAATCTACTTAGAGGATGATGCTAGACCATGTCATCAATTGCAAGCAGATTGAATCCAAATATATAGGAAGTGGTAAGAGTAGAAGTCCTTAAATTGCTTGATATGGGGATCATTTGTCCTATAAGTGATAGCAAATGGGTCAATCTAACTCAAGCTGTACCTAAGAAACCCGAAGGGATGGTAGTAACCAATGCTCAAAATGAACTCATACCTACAAGGGTCACTACTGGTTGGTGTATGTGCATAGATTTTAGAAAATTAAACGCTGTCATAGGGAAGGATTATTTTCCATTGCCTTTTCTGGATCAAATGTTAAAATGGATAGTCGGTCATCAATTCTATTGTTTTCTAGATGGCTATTCATGTATAATTAGATAGAGATAGCTCCAGAGGACCAGGAAAAGACCATCTTTACATGTCTTTTTAGCACTTTTGACTATAAAACAATGCTATTTGGATTATGTTATGCTCCTGCCACATTTCAATACTGCATGTTGAGCATCTTTAGTTATATGGTAGGTAGAAATTTAGAGGTTTTCATGGACGATTTTTTTTTTTGGTGATTCATTTGACAAATGTCTTGAAAATTTAAGAGAAGTCTTCAGTCATTGTGAAGAAAAGCACTTAGTGCTTAATTGGGAGAAGTTCCATTTCATTGCTCTTAAGAGAATTGTCCTTAGCCACAGTGTCATCCAAAGGAATAGAGGTAAATAGAACCAAACTTGATCTAATTGCCAATCCACCCATCCTTATATCTGTTAGGAATATTTGCTCATTCTTAGGTCATGAAGGATTTTATAGGAGATTCATTAAAGATTTTAGTATCATATCTAGACCGTTGTGTCACCTCCTCACGAAAGATACCCTGTTGAGTGTTCATGAAGCTTTGTGATAACCCTAATTTTTAAATTTCAATTCAAATGATTTTTGAATTAGTTTTAACAAAATGAAAATTTAAAATTTTGTGCCTTAGGTTCCATAAAATTGACCTTTTGAGATACACTTAATTGAATCCCAAAACCTTAAAATTTAGATCATACTTGAGAAAACAAATTCAACAACATAAAGAACACTAAAATGAAAGTTCATATGAGGAAGTTATGACCCTTTGAAGGTGGAAATCATATTAGTAAAACAGGAAAAAGAAATTTACTTAAGGAGGGGGTTGATTTGATATTGGCAACCCCTTCCCTTAAAGGAAGTCAGAAGAGAGAGAGAGAGAGAGAGAGAGAGAGAGAGAGAGAGAGAGAGAGAGAGAGAGAGAGAGAGAGAGAGAGAGAGAGAGAGAGAGAGAGAGAGAGAGAGAGAGAGAGAGAGAGAGAGAGAGTGAGAGAGGGGTCACCTTGGGATTTTTTGGCTACCTGCAACCCTTAACTAATGACTAGTTCTAGTTGGACAGGGACAAAATGGTAACCGATCGATGATCATCTTTCACTAGCATGTTTTCTCTACTTGGGACTACAAAAGCCCTAAGATACAATCAAGATTGGAGGAGTTTTGGTGGGTTAATACGGTGGGAGACCAGCATAGTGAAAATGGGAGATAGTCGCCGAAAAACAACAATCAATCCACCTTGTTTAGTGATTTATATTGATTGAGGAACAATTCAGAGGTTAGATCCTTGCATAAAACCTTCAGTTTGTTGTGATTTGTTCACTGTTTTTGCAAATGCATGAAGATCTAGATTTTTAATTTAGATATGAAGGCGGGTTTTGATATCACCTGTGATTGGAGACTGATTGAAAGTCCATAGTTTTATGTTTGATTTCCGATCATCAATCCGAGACCTGAGGAGATAAATCCTAACCCTAATCCATGGTTAAACATCAATCTGAGAATGATTTTCCAACCTGCCATGATGATCAACAGCTAATCCAAGTTACAACCACTCTTTTAACACTTTGATTATCAAATTGTGCTTTATAAAGACAGATTTGTTCATCTCCATTGAATGATACCATTGGATCACTTGTAAAATAGAGATCCAACCATTTCCAATAAATGTAACCATCAAATCATCTATAAAAGATGAATTTGACCATTTTTAATGAATGTCAGCTTTCAGATCACCTATAAAAGGTAGATCTGATCACTTTCAATGAACTACAATCGTTGGATCATCTATAAAATACAAATTTGACCATCCACAGTAAATTTTAATTGTCAGATCATCTGTAAAAGATAGAGCTAGCCAAGGAGAAGCATGTGATATCTTTAGATAAATTTTGATAGATAGATGGCTAGTAAAATGTAAATATGATCTTGTTGCTCTCTATTTCATTGATGTTAAGTGGCTGATCAGAACTTTAATTGCTTTGTTGAGTTTTGATTGCTGATCAGTTGGTTCAATAAACTAAAAAACATATTATCAGGCCATGTAAACCTTCATTTCATTAGTAATCAATAGCACATATTTGGTAATCTTGAGATCATGTGATTTTTGTGTTTGATCAACGATGAGGCACTAAAAGTTAACTTTTCCATGATAAACAAATGATTTGGACCATCAAGTCAAGGTTAGAATATATTCTTTTTGTAATTGTTAATATATAACTTGACATTGACAAGAAATCTGGAATATTGACATGATTAGGTGATCGATAAGTCGAGTCAAAGAGGGGACATAACTAAGGTGAGAAGCGCTGCAAATGAGGTAGGTAGTTTTAACATTGATGTGCTTTTCTATAAAACATGGAAAAATATTGATAATTATTCCATTATGTTTGAAAATAGAGATTCACAAGATTTTTAATCTTATTAGTTGAGCATACTTGTATTTTATTAAAAATATTAATTCTAAAATGCCATGTTGATTTATTATATAGTTCCAAACTTGTTACATGAAAATGTGTTTGAAAATACAAGGACTTCATGATTTATGAAATGACAAGAATTGCAAAATCCTCAAATTCCCCCCTTATGAGGGTTGTTTTTACATGGCTATATCATACCATAAGATTTGATTTGCATGAAATCACTAGTGCATGAATTTCTATGGTTTTATATGTTATATTGGCATGGGATGATGCCTAGTATTATTATGTTATGGAGGGCATATGGAGGCCCAATAGACACTATGGTAGGAGGGGTAAGGACTGATCAAACCCCTTCGAAAGTTCATATGTGAGATAATTGACCAAAAAAGGCTGAATCCAGGTTATGATGACAACATGGACAAGGTCATGACTTGAGGCACTATGTAGCCATTGCTCTCATGGTGGAGGGAGTCTATCGGCTTGGTATTAGCATGATAGCCGCAAGCTTGATTGGGCCTTGTCCATTGCATAGAGGGTCTATTGTTTTGAGAGGTGTATCTATAGCATGATAATGCAGGTGCGTGTTACTTTGAGGCTTTAGGTCTATAATGAGTATGAATGACAAGTGGCAAATAGCTGGATTTCAAGTGGTATTACACTCACGAGACCTCAAAGAGGTTCAAGTGGTGTTATCTATATATGTACTTATTGAGATACATTGATTGTATTTAAGCATTTCATGATTTAAATGCTTTTCTTCTATTGATCTTTAAGGATGATTCATTCTCTACTTTGCATTAATATATTTATGAGGTGACGCATGACATGAATTGTGGTGATTATTCATATCTTGTAAAGTACCTTGCAAAGGTTGTTATTGTCCTTGAAACAACATGCATGGATATTGAAATTGACAAACTAAAATGGTTTGGCATGACATTGATTTACAAAGCATATTTGAGATTTCTGAGTTTCATTATACTACTCTTTATGCATCACATTTTATAGAATTGCATAACATGTGATTGGAAACTTCTTTTGGAGTAAAACTTTATAAACTTCAATTTTCAATTTTGGAACTACCTACATAGGTGCAAGATTTCAGAGATATTGTAAATTGTTTACAATGCCTCGGGTTTGAAGAAATAAGATGAAGAAGTAGAAGACTATGCTAGAGACCTCAACAGAAGGACATAGAAGGTATATCAAACTATTTTTTAATATAGTTGATAATTTTATGAACTGATGTAATACTTTGATTTGTTATGACTTTGGCTTTATGGACATGTGGATATGTAAATTGGAAATTATGATGGTGTGGCTGTGACTGAACTCATCTTGGTCTTGAACTCCTCTTTCATTTTTGTTAAACTTTATTTTTATACATGTTTAAATATTCATGTGAATGGATGGAGACAAAGTCACCTTTATACACGTTTAAATATTCAACCATGCTAGTCACACTCATCAATTTCATCTTGTTTTCTTTCATTCCCTATTCACTCTCCTATGTGAGGAACTTCTTCTCCTTCAGTTGAACCAAAACCACCCACATTCATGCTTTGTTCTCTACATCATCCATCTCTCTCCCATTCTCTGTGCTTCATGGTTATTACTGTCCTTTTCTAGCCATTCTCTTCTCCCCTCTACTTCACTCTCACCATTGTTCTCCTTCTCTTGTACATGCATCTCTCTTTCTCCTCTTTGATTTTGCAATCCGACAGACACAGTATGGTTTCTCCTTAATTTCCCTCCCTCTCTCTCCTTCATTTCCTAGCCTGTTTCCATCATTCCCATTATCTCTTCCAATTCCTTGCATCTCCTCCATTCCCTTTTCTTTCTTTTTTTTTCTCCCCTATTTAGCATCGTTTTCAATCTTGAATTCCTCACACATTTTCACCAAAATTCCTTTTACAATTTCCAGTGTTATATCAAAAACCTAACTCGGGTTTCACCTCAACTCTCCTCTCATTTCTCTGTTTCAACAGTTCAACCTAACACATGGAGCTATTTGAAGTAGCTCCCTTTGTTCTTTTTCTTCCCTAGTTAAGTTTTTGAAACTGAAAACTGAAAAATTTCTAGTTTTAACCATTGAACTCCTATTTTTTTTGTAGCCACGTCCTTATTTTGACCTTAGATTGTTTTGTACTTTTCCCAGTTAATCCCTAAACTTTGCATTTTAATCCTTAATCGGCTTTAGCCTAACCAAACCAATGGTCAAGACTTAACTAACAATTTGTGTCAATTCCAATGTTTATTTCTTCCTGATATGAAATCCAACTTTAGATCTTTATAAAGGCTCAATTCCTAGTTGATCTAATGGTTCTGGTCTTATATCTAAAGTCTAAACAATAATCAAAGCCATCCAAATCTCACTATCTTCCATTGATCTAGATCATTTTTTTTTTTTTCTTCTTCAAAGATTTGCTTAATCCAACCATTGAATTAGAAATCAAAGATGTCAGCGATAGATGCGATAGATTGATGAGGGTTGATTGACTTGGATTTGCCAAATTTGAAGAATTTTTCCCCGATCAAGCTAAGGAAGTTGATTTAGCTTGTTATTTTATTTAATTCTTCTTTCTACTAAATTTAGAATTATGTAATTTTTAGTTAATCAATAGATCTATCCTTTTAATGCATTGTTAGTTAATTATAATTTTATTTAAACTCCTATTTTTTAAGTCGAGTCCCTGTGGGATCAACCCGTACTTACATAAACTATACTATAATAGCCTCTGCACTTGTAGATATGAAATAATCATTAACCTATGTTGTGAGGTTAAACTCTCACTGGGTATCACCTTACATTCCTTACACATTAATCTTTTGATATTTTATGTAGAAAAAAGTGTATTTGGCTTTTATAGAGTCCACTTTTAAAGTTTATTAGGTGTTCATCCCTCTTCTTAAAGAATGTATTCGCATGGGCTAGGCTATCTGCCAAAGCAAAATCAAGGATATGTTCCGCCATCTCATTTCCTTCTTTGATACCATACCCTCTATGTACCTTATCATATCTTTCCTTCACTTTTTCGACATGACCATTAAAGTCTGCTTCTATAAACATTCCTTGTATTTTAAGAATTTCTTACATGAATCCCTCCATATCTTACAAGAATTGTCCATTTATTCTATCTTCTAACCCTACTTGTGGTGTGTATGCACTTATAACATTTATGATCTTCTATCTTAGAATAAGTTTTATTATTATAATTCTATACTAGTTCTTTTAACATCTACAACTTTATCTTTTAATTCTTTATCCACCATTATCGCTATGTGATTTCTGTTATTGTCCTTTCCTATGTACCAGAACTTATACCCATCAACTTCTCTAGTTTGAGCCCTTTAGTTAGTGCATCACTTTTTTCTATTCTATTCTCATTAGTGTTTAATTAGTGCACCACTCTTGGCGCAATAGTATAGTTGTCATTGTGTGACCTTGAGGTCATGGATTCAAGGTGTGGAAACAGCCTCTTACAAAAAATGCAAGGTAGGGTTGCGTACTATTGACCCTTGCAGTCTGCCCCTTCCCTGAACCGAGCATACGCCGGAGCTTTGTGCACTGTGTCTACCCTTTTTTACTCTATTCTTATTCCCTCTCTTAGAGTTTGCCCATTTTGGCATTACTCTTCAAGGTTTCTTTCACTTGTGAACATCTCTGGTTCTAGAGTTTGCTCATTTTGGCATTACTTTTGTCCTAGGGTTCTAAACTTGTGAAGTTCTGATTGTTCTTAGTTTCTTTTGAAACTTAGATTTGTGATATGTTTTAATCTCATGTTTGAAGTCAACTGAGTTTCTGATATTGCTTCTCTTTAAAGAGTTATTGCGATTTTGAAGGCTGTATTTTTATGACATTCATCTTGAAGACAAAAGTACAAACCAATTCTGATCATACAAATTAGTTGAGGTACATATTAATTCTGGTCGGTTGAATCCCACAGATAGAGCTGTCATATCCCATGCACTTACTGTGAGGCTTCAACTATTTTAAAAAAGTGCATTTTGGCATGTGCATCTAAGCAAGGTTCATTAGATTGATTTTGTACAAGTTTTTTAGATGTCCAACATTAAGCACCTTTAATACTTCAGGTTGCCTTGATGTCATGAGTTCACTTGTAGCAAATTGGTGGCGTGTAGATCAATTGAGTGATTTTTTCATTTCCTAATGTGACAGCCGATGGAGCACCTAAATTTGTAGTCTGCTCGAATAAATTACCTTATATTTTTCCTTTGTGATATTTGTTAGAAGAATGTAGGATGCAACTATTGGTTATACTCTTCTTTTGCCATTTAGCTTAGGGGCTAAACACTTGAAGAGACAGGCTCAACTTGGTAATCCACCCATTTCTTTTATGTTTTTGGATGAGTGAACATAAGCTTACATATGGACTCCTCTTGGTAGACTTTAGCATCTAAAGGATGTGAATGTAATAGGAGAAGTCCTTTACTGAAAAAAACGTGCAGTTTTCTACACTGTAAAATGGGTGTTTCTTGAAACACAATTTGAATGGGGGCTTGCCCTTCTTGGAGCCATTGAGAGTGGGCAATTTCAATTTTCAGATGAAATCCAACTCTGTGTTGGAAACAAATTTTGTCCAAACAGATTTGAGTACTATGGTAAATGAAGGTGTAGAATCGTGGTTTAATTCTATTAATGAGTTAACTCATGGAAGGATTCTTGTCCCATGAAAGAGGGCTGTTTTGCCGTACTGCAGATAGGTTAAGATCCGGACTAAGAAAATTCTCTACGACTTCAAAATTCTAAAGAGTGCAAAGTGATGGTCTGGACTAATTCACAAACTTAACGTAGTCATCATAATTTTCGGTTAAGAGACAAGAAAGGAACGTGAACGCATCATTACAGGAAGAGGTCCTCATAGTACGTTGCGAGAAAATGCTTGAGGGTAGGGGTTTCCCATTTCTGATGGCGGTAGATGTGCAAAACTGGCTTCACAGTGCAGATCTTGCGTATGAAATTAAGAAGATCTAAAACTACCGGATTATTTTCCATAAAGTCCATATGAAATAATTTGGCCGAATCAAATAAACCGGATTACGTAACCGTTGCCAAATGAGACCTAACAACAAAAAAACTAGCGTTCCCTATTCGAGTTTCCAACAGCGCACATAAAGATAGACAAGTAGCCAGAGACAGAGATACACAGAAACAGAGAGAGGAGAGAACTATGAGTCTCATCACATGGAAATTATGAACTTGCTCGATATCTTTCAGTAATCGATGTAAATTTGTCCTCCTTGGTGAACATTACGGCTCCAATGGCTTCAGCTATTAGGAGATGCTGGTCCTCATTTTTGAAGATCTTGACCAGAAACCTCCATCTTGTTTGAAACTTCATTCTGTTAAGCCGCAAAGTTGGTGGCTGAAAGCAACGACATGGATCAATACATGATATTTGGTCCAACTTGTTATCAGAATATATGTGGCCTAGTCATAAACCATTAAACAGCTGGTGCATACCCGGATGACAAAAACAAGGAAATGATCAGTGGTCTAGTTCACTAAGCAAACTTTCAAGCTTGATTTGGCAAGAGTGTTGCCACACTTCAGTTTACACTTTGCATTACATGCGACCAATATGCATATTTAGGAGTAGATAATGCCCTAGTTCCTCTTCCTGCAACTAAAGTAGTCAACCGCCCCATATCTTCCTGCAACTACGTTTTAGTGAGAAAAAAGAAACGTGTAATATTTTGGGTTACAAACATGAGAAGAAACGGTTCCCATCCTCCATACCACTCAGAAATGAAACCAGATCCGTCTCAAATTTCTGCCTCATTTACAACATAAAAAGGCCAGTACAGACCTCATGAAAAGCTTGAAGTATAAGTGGACGACACTCCTCCGTGTTCATGGACATGTAACAATTCAAGAGACATCGGAGCTCGTTGGGCCTCTCCATGCAGTTTGAAGTTATTAACTCCAATATTGATTGTCGAAAATCCCCTTTCGGGTCACTCGAGTACCTGTCCGTTGCTATCATGACAATGCATTTGCTATTGTTGACTTTTTCCTTCTTCTTTCTCCGTTCCTTTGCCGACTTCCTCTGTTCTATGATCTGATCCAACTTCTCTTGGACCGTTCTGTGTGCTAGGTTGGATATCTGATTGACTCGTTCGTACTCAGAGCTTCCAACATCCTCCGACAAAGAGACACTAAGCCTACAGCTACAACAGAAGATCCCACACTTGTTCTGCCTCAACTTGCCTTGAACCTTTGGCTTCCTCCCATCCATCTGGTGTGCAGAATTTGAATGGGATTTGATGTATACACATACCCACATCATCCATCATTTTATGTACAAGTGGAAAGCGGGTTAGGAGCCGCCTTTAAGATTTATCATGTCTCTCTTTTATGTTAACTGTTAATTAAAAAGATACCATGGTATGCAAGAGGCAGAATGTTGAGGCAATGTTAATTTTCTAAGCTAAGGGCTATGATGGGATGGCCTTCCCCTTTATCTCCTTTTGATTAGGACGCCTTCTAAAGTGCGAACGAAATGTTAGAACAAGGACCCTCCAAATCCTTTCCTGTCGATACTCCCATCCACTTTCATTATTTGATCTACATTCCTAACCCCTTTAGGAGATGCCTACATTTTCTAAATGATACGCACATGAAAGTTACTTGATTTAGAACTGTTGTAATTATTCTGGGCTACTTTAGTTACTAGTAGCCGGCCGACCCCTAATCAGTTAGGGCTCTGATGATGACGACGACGACTTTAGTTACTAGTATTCTGGTACGTGCTTTGCACGTGATTGGTACTTCTAATAAATTTTGGTGCATAGTCTATTAGATATAAGGCTGAGATTGTGGACGATTTAGGTAGGGAAGTGATATAATAATAATAATAATAATAATTATTATTATTATTAATTAGCCTCAATTAATGTTTTGGATGGTTATAACTCTATGTGGGTCAGTTTTGTGAAGATCCAAGTCATTCAAAATGTTGCTCTATACTTAAATGGGCTATGGTCCGAAATTTGCTACTATTGGATAATCTTAGCCACCCCGTCCATTTTATAACTGAAATATACATAGTTAGGATCATCCAATGGATGATAATTTTGGATTAAGGGCAACATTCTAATGAACTGCATCTTTACAAAACTGGACCCACATAGAGTTACAGCCATTCAAAACATTAGTAGGGCCAACTATATCACTTCCCTTTAGATATTCTAGAAAGTGGGTCCACATGATTAGTGAGAGAGAGAAAAGAGAAAGGTGTCAATATCTAAATAGAGATGCATTATTAAAAGATCTAATTACTTTTGGTATTCATAGTAGTAATATTGCTGCTGATGGGTCCACATGATTAAAATTGAGATAAATGGTTAGATCATTCACGGATGGGTCCATATATGCTTTTATGGCTCCACTTGGTTGTATGCATTAGCAATGATATAGGCAGGGGGAAGAATTGTTTGATGGTCTCCACTCACAAGACCATGAGAGGATTATCATATGGACACCTAAACTTGAAGATGGGTTCTTTTTTGTCAAGATATTTCATTATCTAGGAGGGATCACACTTGTTGTTTAGTACAAGCGGCTACGGGAGAGACCTAAGTCATTCGAAATATTGAGCATCACTTAGATGACTCGTGACCTCAAGATCTTATCCCCCAGAAAATCCTAGCCGATGTTTTTCTAAGTTAAAAATTGTATGACAAATAGTTGTACCATCAGTTTCATCTAAAAGATGCACAAGGTAGAATTCCAAATGGATGAGATTCTAAGGGCATCACTCATTTAACTAATGCCCATCACCATAAATGGTTTAGATCTCTCTAAAAGTGGGTCATCTTCAATTTTCCATGTATGTACCATGTAGTTCTACCATTGTCTCAATAGAGAGAGGGGGTTAATATCAAATCAAAAGGAATTCATTTCAGATCATTTTGAAGATTATACCACTTTTGGAGAGATCTAAGCCATCAAAATATTTAATGACTCACTCCATGAGGAATGGAACAGATGTGATACTAGTGGTCCCTACTTAAATTATCTAACCTAGCCAAATCAAGGAAATATTTTCCTAAACTAAAAATGGAAAGTTAACACATGAAGATGGAATTATGCTAAAACATAAAACATGCTAAATTTAACAACTTTCCTAAAACACACTTTCTAAAAACACAAATCTCCTAAATGAAATCTTTCTAAATTTATGACTTTCCTAATTTGAAAACTTCCTAAACATGGTTAGAAACTTCCTAAATAACATGCAACAATGAGTAGAAACTAACATGCAAAACTAGAACAAGTTGTGTGTAAAGGTTAATGAATTGTGCACATGAATTCCAACTTAAAACAATGCATGGAAACTAAGATAACATGAAGTGCATGGAATAAGAAGTGTGCATAGGAGAAACTAACATAATGCTTGTAATTCCTAAGTGCAAAACTAATCTAGAACATACACAACAACTAAAGTTGAAAGCATGGATCCAATAATAATGTAAATCTTGAATGGAATGTGAACTAAGAGGGAACTATAAATGGAATAATCAAGTAATTCAACGGAAAACTATTCAAGGCCGTATGCATAACCCATGTATGTGCATGTGGCTCTTGAATGCAACTAGAATGATATCAATCCATGATGGCATGCATTGAAGAGTGAATGAAATACGTTTAGATCTAAATATGGACATGGAATTAAACCAATCAACATAAACAAGATTCAAGACACTTAAACATCACCCAAACATAAGGCAACAATCCACTTTATTGAATGAAAAGAAGCATACAAGTGTAGTGCGTCCCCATCACGGATAGTGTGCACTATTCTTTACTCCAATAATCAATCAAATTACATGATAATATCTCTTCTAATATTTGAAACTTAAGCATGCATGTCATCCAAAGAAGAACTAAGGAGAAAATAGCACTAAAAGATAAGGAGGTAGCAATGAATGAACAAAGATCTTAAGGAGATTAAAGGCATATGGCTTTGATCCACGGATTACACTCTCTTGGCTGTCACTTCAAGAGAGTTTGATCCTTGAATACAAAGTCCTAAGGCTGAAATAAAGGAGCAAACAACGAAGGAACTTAAGGATTCAAAGCAAGAAATCAAAGCATGGGATGAAGAAACAAAGTAAGGATGAAAACACATGAAATTAAAAGGCAAGCACACCAAATAGCTAGGAAAGGAATAACATGAACTAACTTGGAAGACTTTGCAAAGAAAGAAGGAAACAATCAAGGAGGAGGCAGGGATGTGTTGGAAAGAGATGGCTACCAAGGGAAAGTCGTTGGAGGCTTGGGAGGAAGGAGGGATGGAAATGCCTCCTTCTTAGTAGGGCTATTCTCCCCTTCTTCCTAAAGTCCCTTCATGTCCTTTTTCTTCCTCCTTTTATCTCTTTTGGACACCTCCTAACTTAGCTAATAGGTGATCCTAAGGTGGAGGAGAAAGGGATGAGATCTAAGGGTCAAGATAAAAGAAGAATCTATGCAACCTTTATGACATATAAGAGTGAAATAATGTACAACAAGGTGGGATACACCATTTTTTTAGGAGGAGGCATCTACCCCTTTAAAAAATTGTTGAAGCCCTTGAAAATAGCAAGTGGTTTGGATGGGGATGAGATAATAGAGAGAATAAAAGATGGGAGGAAAAAAAAGTGATAGGAAAAGATAAGAAAGAGAGGTGAGATGGGGAGAAGTGATTTGCAACATAGTTTCCTAGGAAGTGGGGATTGGTTGGGTGGTTGGAAGGGCATTTAGAAAGTTGGGAGAGCCTTGGAAAGATAGGACTCTTGAATAAAAAGTGAAATTCATAGTAATATTTAGTGGTAAGGTGGAAAGTGAGAAAAACATAAAAAATAGAGTGGTATCTTCCTATTGGTCCATATGCTACCTTATCCTAGTGAAATTTTTCTCAGTTCTCTTCAAAATATCCACATAAATCCTGAGGATAATTCTTTGGATTGTAACAACCCCAAATTTGTAAATACTACTCTGGGCGTTATTTTGTGCAATTAGAAATTTGGAATATAATTAGAATTTTTGACCCAAAGAAAATAATTTTTTACATAGAAATGGAATTTGGAGTGGAAACATGAATATTTGGAATGTACTAAAAAAATCAAGTCCAATGGCATAAAGAACACTAAAATCAGAGTTTGGATGAATTTCACCCCAAAATTTTATTATTTCATGATCAGGTTATGAGTTTTCAAGAAGTATATCTTTTAATTGGATAATAATTTGGAACTAAAACTAAAACCATTAGATAGTGCTCAGAAAATGGAATCCAACGAGCCAAAAAATGCTGAAAATAGAGTTCGTATGAAGAAGTTATGGGATTTCAAAGTTAAGGCTATTTCAGTAATGGCAGCCCCTTATCACACGATCTGTTCTCAAAGAGAACTAACCTGAAAACCCTAACCCTAGCACCTACCATTCTCCCCTCTTCCCCCTTCCATCTAGCATACCTTTTCCTCTCTCTCTCATCTTTTCCCCTCTCCCTAACTAGCCATCGTCGACATCGTTGTGCTCGATGCAGCGGCTTGAGCCCAGCTTGCTGGCAATGCCATACTCATCTCCCCTTCCTTGCATGTTCTCCCACCAGCACCGATGAGTTTCCTTCGTTTAGAACCCCTCTTTTGCTTGGATTTCCATCAGCACCCTCATCACAAGTAGGCATAGTCCAAGACCTAGAAAAATGCTCCCTCCATTGTCTCCTCTGGCGATTATGCCCCCTCTTTACTCCATTTTCATTGTGAAACCCTCCTCTGATTGGGGGAAGAAAACCCAGAAGAACCTCGCGTCTGTCTTCTTCTCCGTGCATCTGATTGGGCATGAACACCCAATCGGGCCATAACCATCCCCTCTCGTGTTTTCTTCTCTCCCTCTTGTCTTCCTCCTTTGGCCAGTATTGCATCTGGTGTGCTAGCCCGCCTCCTCTCTCTCCCATCTCTCATGCTTCACTGGTGATACTCAATAGGCCTCACATCAGCAAACCCACCTCTCCTTTCCATCTTTGTTCCTATCACCATTTTTGTCACCGGCAACAGAATCCGGGCGACAGTGAACAGCTTTAGGGAACAATGCGAACAGAGGTGGAAATGACTTGGATTGGTGATCCAAGCCACTCATTGCGTTCCTCTCAACATCACGAACAAAATCCTGCAACCAATTCATTGATCAGGGTTGATTTGATGCAAATCCTGAAGCATCAATACTATACGACCATGATCAAACACATCCATGGCCATCTAGCAATGATCTGATTTTCTTAATGATCTATTGGACAAGACCCAGTTTAACCCTTGACCTTCAAACCTAGATTCTTAGTAATCCAGGAGGATTTTTGAAAATTTGAGAGTACCCTTGTGATCCTTGGACGAGAGGAACAAAACCCATCTTCCCAATTCTTGATCTGGGAAGATCCAAATGTTGAAATTACCAGGCCTTTGATTGATGGTCAGATCATCTGATCTATGATGATTTGACTCCATTTTTTCCAATCCACATAGTCTTTCATGACCCTTAGGAAGTGTAGATCAAGAGTTTTATGAGAGATTTAGGATCATAAGCTTGATTTGAGAAGATTTCATTGATCTTGATCAATGGTCAAGATCGGTCTACGATTTAGGTATGGAAATTGATCAAGTTCTATGATCGTGATCAATGTAGTTATTCAATTAAATTGTTCAGTTAGAAGTTACTAATTGATTGTTTGATGTGTTGGGTCTAAGTAACAATGAGGATTTTACAATCTTGAACGGATGGTAGTCAATGCTAGTGGAATTGAAGAACGTGTCACACGAGGTAAGTGAAAATTTAAGACAGCATGTCTAAATAATAAGATGCATGTTCTAAATATAATCTTATTTCTAATTATGGATGTTATGAAATTAAAATGGTATGATTGATATTTGACATGCTTTAAATTGTAATGATGAAAATAATGTTAATTAAAAAATTGCATGTTGTAACTGATACTTATGACTTGTACATCATGTATGTGAATTGTGAAATTATGTTTATGGTATATGGGTACCATGTCAATATTGATGATGTATGAGTTTAGGTTTATAGGATACATCCTTAGTGGGTTATCACCAAATAAGTGACGATATTATTCTTATTATGAAATATATGAACAAGCAAATTGCTTGCTATTATGATTATTTTACATCCAGGCATGGAGACTTGAGAGTTTTGTTTTAGAGCAACGTAGGTCTGGGAATGCTATGCTAGGAGAGTTATGAGGGTTTGGCCACCCGCTCTTCAAAGTTTATTATGTTATGGATACCAAGCATTATGTGTTGCTAAAAGTCAAGTGGGCCAATTATGGGAAGGTTGCCATTATGACAGCCATAGTCCTGCCATACAGACATGGATATTGTGATTTCCACCGAGAATGGTATAGGTGGATTATTGAGCAGTTATCCGGGCGCACTGTACGGATTCTGATTGCATGCATAGTAGTCCTTATATTTGATGCACTATGATGCTTATATGATATGGCACAATGATATGCCTTATATTATTTTTCCAATGGTGGCTAGAGGATTATGAACCCTGTATAGTGAGGGACATGAGGATTATGCTGATATACCAACAGAGGCTGGATGATTATGAACCCCACATGATGAGGGGTATGATTCTAAAACCCAATATAGTCTGGGAATGTTGATTAGGAGACTTTTTGATTATATTCATAATTTTGTATGTCTTTTAACAATTTTCATATATGTGTACATATGATATATGTATATGATTGAGGGCATAGTTTCATATGGGTATATGAATGGGTAGAACTGTTATGCAGAGTATGGTTCATGGAATTGGATTAGTTTATTTAGATAACAAATAATAATTAAAGATATTTGATAAATCAGTGGATTACTTATAATTATGAAACATGTAGATATCAATAATTATGAAATATGTTAATAATTGATTCATCAATGGATTCTTGATGACTATGAAACATGTAGATATTTGGTTTATAAATGGATTATTGAAATGTGAAATATACAGTAAATCCCATTCAATAAAATTGCTATGAAAATAAATATTCTAATTACTATGGAATAATTAATGTATCTTAAGATTTAGCATGCTTCTTAAACTCCCCTACCAAGCATAACTTGCTGAGATATTGTAAATATTTTATGTTTATAATATCTCAGACACAGATAGACAGGAGAAGATGTAGACAAGAAGAGGAATCCAGCAACCATACTTTTGTGCTCAGGTATACATTTTATTAAAGCTTTTGTATTGTCTAGTTAGTCATTTGAATTGTGATATTGGACATTTAATATAATATTATAGGGGCTATACAAGTAAACCACTAGATGGGTCTTGTTTTAAGAAATGAATTTCTATCTTCTAGAAAACTATATATATATATGTATGTATGTATAGTGTGAGTATAAAGGTGACATTCGGGTTTTTGGGAGAATGAATTTCAAAGAAAAGTATTTCGCGGTTTTTGTATTTTAAAATTTAGAGGTGCACCACCTTTTGAAATAAATGCAAAAAATTTTCATAAAAAAACTGGGGGTGTCACATGGATTCTCATCCAATCATAACCTTCCATTTAACTAGACTTATGTGACTTTGATAGTTCACTTTGAAAGCTTCATTTGCTTGGATTCATAGCTAACATAGATGACTTTCTTGGCTTAGCTTGATGGTTCAAATCCTTATATTTGGTGGTTGGCTTAGCTCCTTAGTTGGTCACCTTGCTTATGGCTTGAATATGGCTAAATGACTTAAATGAAACCCATGCAAAGGTGGTTGACTTTGCATGGCTTATGCATGGGCCCACTTTGGCCACATTTGGCTCCTCTAATTCCATCCATTGCTTTTCTTAAAGATGCTCTTGACCCTTGATCTCACTTTGGATTGATGATCTTTAAGTTTTGACTCAATCTTTTAATCTTGATTGTCAATTTCTTCTCGTTCGATCTCGGCTGTAGGATCACCATCTTAAGTCTTACAAAAAGTGAAAAATTCTAATTAAATCCTAGAAATATATGACTAATCACATACTACCTTAAATTAGCCTTTGGACTTATAAAATGTCAAAATTTTAAGTCAATAGGTAAAAAATATATGTGTTACGAATTTTGGTAAAAAAACCCTAATTTACCCATATAAGTTATAATACATGAGTAACTAATTGGGTAGTTTTCATGCAAAATTAGACACTTATCACACTCTCCAATTGGCAATTTTCTAATCTCGAGCATGGCATGCAAAAAATTATTTTATAAAAACTAATACAAAGTGCCACTTTTGTAGGTACTTACGATTGCATTTAGCACATATAATAAGCCCTTAAACCTTTGAGTTACCCTTAGTGGACAAGTTTGGCCTTGTGAGGGTTTATAGGTAATACACCCACAAAAATTCTCAAAATTTTTATGAAAATCCTTATTCATCTGAGAACATTTTTTCCTATTTAGCTTATACTAAGTACCTAACTTTAGCCTATTAATAAAGATGAATAAAAAGGTTCAAAATCCTACCCTTATGCTAAAGATATCCCATTATTTCATTAAACTTTGAAAGTGAGTGTGTGCTATAGCTGATATATAATCATAGTTTTGGAGTAAAATATAACCTAAATTACCAATCAAATACATGCTTTGAATTCAATTCTCATAGGATGTATTTGACACTAAAAAATGTTTAAATCTCTCATTAATATTTGAGTAGAATGTTGTTCATCAAGTCCAAAAATCTCACGTATTTTATACAAAAGAACAATGACTTAGAAGGAATGATAGTAATGGTCTCATGAAAAGATATTAACTACTTAGAATGTTACACTCTACCAAAATTCCTACTTATTCATAACCATTTCCAAGCTATACTTCTCCTAAGATCAAGTTAGGACTTGTATTAGGATGAAACATAGGCTTAGGCAATCGTTATCAAAAGAATAGATATAAAGATAAACAAAGGTTGTTTAGAAAATATGTAAAGATCTTCTATCAATGTATTTACAACTTTTTCACTCCTCCTGGCAAGAGTGAATATTTTTCATTTTCACTGGCTATCTCTTGTATTTTCTTTTTCACTTAACCTCATATATAGCCTTTTTAAACTTTTTCTTCTTTTTAACCTTGATGTTCATCTCTTGAATTGTATTATTCATACATTTTGCAAGATGTTCGTCAATCTTCTCTACATATTTTCAAAACAAATGGCTAATGGATATATATTAGAGTTCAATATAGGTAAATATTGTTTGGCTAACAAAAAAAAGATTTATTTTAAAAGGCTCAATGGTCTAACCATCAAAAAATAATTTTAGGAATGCTAAAGGCTCAAGATTAAACAAGGATGTCCTCTATCATTTCCTAGGTTTCATATGACTTAAAATGATCGTAAACTTAAGGGATATATGGTATGGTCTTTTGTGATTTCTCAATAGTTGACTAAGATGAAGAATAATGAGACCAACTAAGAACTAATTTTCGTTGAAGAAATTTTGAATTTATGTATAACCCTTAGAAAAGGAAGAATGACTCACAACTCACATGAGTTATAAGTCTCCATAGATATTCTTCCAGATCTATAAGTTATATTTTTCTCTCCAACTTAAGTATATATTGCTATTTTGTGCAATTAAAGTCTTAAGTTTAATTTTTAATGAAATACTTTAGAAAAAAATAAAATAGTGAACTAATTGTATGCAACTTTATCAGTAAGCTAAAGTTTAAAAGATAAAACAATATTCAAAATATTTAAATTCTCATATTTAAAGGAACCTATCATTTTTTTTTTTTTAAATACAAGAAAAGTTGAAATCTCATGTATATCTACACCTCAACTTGAACTAAACATTGTCCTCATTTTTTGAAATATAGGATGCCTAAATGATGAATGGGTAATGTAGATTAATGAGACTTTAAAAAGAAAAATTAGGTTGCCTCTTAGTGACTGCTAAGTTTAATGTCTTTAGCCAGACAAGGTCTATAACTAACCTAATTTTCTAAACCTAGACCTAACAAGGTCAGCTAATTCTCCTAATCCTAATCCTAATAATAAAATATTTCTCACTCTACTTCAGAATCTAGTGGTAGTCTATATATTACCTCCATCTTGAAATTTTAGGTGGCAACATAATTATAACATAGTAGATCACCACAATTTTGAATTGTGCTGAATCATATTGATAATTCCCCCATCTTCAAAATTTCACGATAGTCAATATAATTCCTCCACCTCATATTTTGAGGTGGTGGTAATATAATGACATTTTGACCCTTTGTGAATTACTTGGGATCAATTCGAGATGAATAGCCCCATTCTAGGCCAAGTTTAGGGAGAACAATGACCATGTATTCACTTTATCTTTTTTCTCCATTTGCCTTACATTATCTTGAAATAGGGATATAAGCTGACTTTTCCCTTCCCAAAAATGTTGTTCTTGTATTATTAGAGGCAAGGACATAGTTTTGCTTAAACCTTGATTATCTTCTAAGGTGTACCTTAGAGTAGGTGATGTAGGGTTAGTACATCAACTGACTCTTCTTTTTCCAGTTTTGTGGGCACATGTAAGATTTCAAATAGGCATACATGACTATCTTGTGAATGTTCAAATAAGGTCTATAGGTCCCAATCAGGTATGTCTTCAACATTGCAAGGCTCAATTGGAATTTTAGGCTTTATATGGGGTTCTACTCTAGCTTGCCTTTGAGAAGTGCTCATTAACGACACAGTATCTAACAACTCATTTACCTCTACAATGGATGTGTCTTCATCAAAGTCATAAAAATAAGTGGGACATGAATTTAGAGAATCGGGGTTAGATGGTTCTATAGCTTCATTTTCTTCATTAATGGAAGTCTCTTCATCATACTCATAACAAGGGGTAGGACATGTCTCGAGTAGATATGAATGGGAGGTTTCTGTGAAAGGTTGTGAATTTTGCGGCTTAGAATGATCATAAGAAATTTTCATCCTATTATTAATAATAAATGGCTCCTCATTATCCCCAATTTATTTCATTTGCTTAGTCCTTTTTTATAAATTCAACATTGTTTTTGTCAGTATTTCCCCATATTGGTTTCATTTTTTCTTCCCATTCCTCCTTCTTTCATTTCATTTCCTCATTCACCTTTTCAATGGCAGTCATGCTTTATTCTATTCTCTCACAAATTTTTTGCATATTCTCTTATAATGATGGTTCTTCATGTTGTTGAGGGAACGACTCATAGGGTTGGTATTGTTGTGGCATTAGGGTACTAAAAGGGGTTGGGCAAGTTGAACCCATGATGGTTGACCCTGATATTCTTGATAATCATGGTATTGATGATAAGGGTGGGACCATTGTGGTTCTTCCTGACATTGGTAATCTTGAGACCAAGGTTGTTCATGATGCCTAGCCCATACATTATAATTTCTCTCAGGATATTAGTCATTGTTAGGGTATATGAATACCACTGGCTCCTAATAGTATTTATTGTATGTGAAGCCTAATGGCCATGATGGAGTGGGAAATTGTGATTCAGAATAAGTATAGTCATTATGGTATGGAGGTTGTAAAGTAGTTTGGAGAGAAGCTATCATCCTAAGCAATTGAGTTTCCACAATATCTATCCTATCCATTAATGTATCTCATTTATAAAATCTATCTCCTTCTTAATAGGCCTTTGTTCTCAACTTTGTATACAATGAAACAAATCATTATATACAATGAATGAGTTTTTTTTTTAAATGGAAAATCCTAACTATATGATACAACCTAAATGCTAGTCTTAAGCTAAATGATCCACAAGCAATCCTTGTATTCACTAATCGAGCAATGTCTTGATTATCTTTTCTTACTGCATGGTGATAGCTTCTTAGACCTAAATCTAGACAACTCCTCCTTTTATCTAGATTAGAATATTGCCTACCATTTGGGTTTTGCTCTAAAGTGGTTGATACAATCCTCGTGTCAGGAGGTATTTAGACCTCAACCGACTTCAATGGAAGGCATGGTAAAATCACTTTGATTTTAAGACAATCACTATAACCGCAGTGCTTAGAGGCCACTTGAGTGACAATAGATAGTGTCCTTTTAAAAGGGTCCTATGAGCTTGATACCCTAAGTCTCTTTCTACTTGATTTTAAATTAATGTTCAAGGGTTGAGATCATGACATACAAGGATGTTGATTGATTCTTATGTGGGCCAAGGAGCTGGTGATGAAATTTAGTCCTTATGTTATAAGGGTTTCAGTGGTGCCCTTACTAGCATTAAGTTCCATTCCACCATAAAGCTATAAACATGTAATGTTGAACAAAAATCAAACTAATGCCTACCTATATGTTACTTAACAAAGGGTCGGACACTATAATTATACAACATTTATCAATGTATGACCATGCCTATATGATTTAGGCTACCATCACAAATGCAATTCCACACTAAATGCACTTTATCCTAAAAATTAAAATTTGGGTGAGGATTGCTCATAGTGAGGGATCTAATGATGATCAAGCGTGCACCTCCATACCTCACACTTGCCTTGTATTATTACAACCCATTTAAAAATTAAAATTATAATGGGCCTCACTACAATTTCACTCAAATCCTAATCTAGGAAAGTAATAAAAACCTAATCTATGTTTGATGAAGCCGTAGCCCACAGGATCACCGCCACTCCTGCACTAATTTTCCTAGCACAACAAATGAAAATATGATGGTCATACTACTACATATGAGGCTTTTAAAGTTGGTATAAAGAAGTTATTATTTAGACTACCAACTTCATGAATCAAATGACTTTAATAGTTAAATCTTTTTAATTCATATTTTTTTTTCCTAAATGACTTTAAAAGACTATAGTCTTAAAACTAATAATTTTTTTTAATAATTTTTTCATTGACTTTTTGGGGGGTTTATTTAACGGCACCTATTTGGCATTTTGTTGGCATGTCTCCTATGATATCTTGTATGATATTCGAGATATGTGTCATATATTCTGTGATATCTTGTATGATATCTCAGATATATGATATTTGTTCTGTGATATCTTCGGCGATATCTCTAGTGATATTTTTTATGATATCTGAGATATGCCTCAGATATGAACACAGTTAAATAAGCTGCATTTCTAGCATATGTCATGATATCAACTAGCACCTTAATATTCGTCAATGATCTGGGCCATTCATCTATGCTATGATATTCCTAAGGCTCAGGGATTTTATGGTACCTTTGTTGTATATGCATTTGTGTGGCACCAAATGCTGCAAAATTGTATGTGTAATACCCTCATTTCCTTGTTAAATAACATAATTGAAAGATCTTGAGAAGACTAAAAGGTCTTCAGAAGAATTTCATAATCGATGCAATGTAGCCCTAGCAAGTAAGAATGAGATTGAAAGGTTGACTTATGACTAGCAAAAAAGTTAAATTGATTGGCAGGAGTGCTTCTTGCAACCATATTATTATTCTCCTTGGTGAACTTGCAAGATATCAAAAGAGGGTAGTGGATGAATGGTCGGATTGTCCAAAAGTGGGGTTTTATAATTCAAAATTGGGACAAGTAGATGAATGGGTTAGATCGTCCAAGGCAGTTGGACTCAAAAGTGGGGCTCCATGGCATTCCTCTTGCTAGATGGCAGGAATAACACACGACTAAATGTACAAGAGGAGTGCTCACAATTTGGTGATCCATTTCACTCATCTATTAGACCCCACCTTAGACGGGTCGTGAGGAGAAAACCTCACATATCAAATAATTCTAGCCCTTGGATTCGTTATATTATCATAGACACCAAGAATGAGGATTTCCAACTTTAGTTTGATTTCTGCCAAATGGAATGGTACATCTAGTGGGACCAGTAGTGGCGTGTCATTTGTGGCACATTCGAGTTCCTTTAAGCAGTCCCCATCATCAATGGTGTGTGGCAAATTTGGACCTTCCATTAAGCGGTCCCCATCATCAATGGCCGTACGGCAAATTTGGACCTTCCATTAAGTGGTCCCCATCATCAATGGCCGTGCGGCAAATTTGGACCTTCCTTTAAGCGGTCCCCATCATCAATGGCCATGTGGCAAATTTGGACCTTCCATTAAGCGGTCCCCATCATCAATGGCAAACAACAAACAAGATCCTAGGATTATATAATCACAAGCATCCATTAAGTGGTCCACATCATCAATGCCCATGGAGGAATGCAAACCCCCCTAAGAAAAGTTGAAAATGGCCTCTTCCCTCTCTCTCTCTCTCTAAAAAATGCAGTTTTTTTTTTTTCTCTCTCTCTCTCTCTAGAAGAGGAGCAAATATACACTTGAATATAGATTTGGCATATTTGAAATAACACCAAACATATCAACATGACAAAAGTTAAATAAAACTGATATCTTAGATATGCTAGAGGTAACGCGATTAAATAAAGTGCACATCTCACATATGTGAGAGATAACGTGACTAAATAAGGTGCACATCTCACATATGCCACAAATAACGTGGTTAAATAAGGTGCACATTTGAGATATGTTGTGATATCTCAAAAATGCCACATATATGCCATTAAATAAACCCCCTTAGTTTGTTTTCCGATAATGTTCATTTATACACAACGTGAAGCTCATTTATATAGGTTGATTTAGGTTTAGAAAAGAAGGGTATAAGGATTTCAAAGGTTCAAAATTGTGTAGAGGTCTTCTTTTTTATTATTGGATAATTTTTCTTTGATTGAAGTGGATTTCTTTTGTACTCTTGTATTTCTTTTTTCAACTTTTCTATTTCTGATATCTCTTTCTTTTCACTTTTCTGTTTTTGATAATACTCTTTTGTTTTTTCTTACTCTTCTTTTTCTTTTGACTTCTTTGAAAGAAAGACTTTTGATGTTTCTCACTTCTTTGACCTTTTTTCTTTCTTTCTTTTGAACTTTTTTCACTAAGTCTACTCAATTTGAAAATGGGTAATCGATATTTATTTTAGGTTAAGGTGGTTGGGGTTAAGAAAGAAAGGCTTAATAGTAGGCTCAAAGGGCTAACTAGTGGTATGTAATGTACAAGATAGGCTTTATGTCTCTAGGCTGAACAAGGATGGCCTATATCATTTCCTAGGTTTCCTAATCCCTATCATATTTAATAAATTTTCTAGAAAAAAAGCTATTACTCCTATTTATTCTTGATAGTTAACTAAAACAAGGATAATAGGATCACACTAAATTATGTATACTGAACAAATTGCAGAATTACTTATAACTTTATGAAGGAAGATAGACACTAAACTCACTGGGTTATCAATGTCCCTCAATTCTTCTCAGGGTATTAAAGTCATACCTCTCTATAAGTCTTGACTATATGCTATGTGTAATTATTTTTCATGAATTAACCTTCATAAAATGCTTCAACACATGAATAATATGCAAAAGTAGCCATCTATACTCCCATTAAGAGGTGAAAACGGTTGACTTACTGTCTAAAAATCCAATTCTCATCACAGTAAGGGAACTCTTTTAAAAATGTTTTTTCGTGTGTGTACAAAACTCAAGAAAATAAAAAAATCTCTATATGCATCTACATCCCCAACTTGAATGAAACATTGTCCCTAATGTTTGGAAACATAGGATCCTATATGGAAAGATGTAGAAGATAGAGATTTTAAAACCTTGGGTGCCTCCTAGTAAGCGCTAGGTTTAACATCTTTAGCCAGACATTAAAAATTGCAAATGTAATGTGCAAGATAGACCTCCATTGGGTCAAAGTTAGACAATGGCAGAAGACCTTCTGGAATTAAATCTTCAATCATGTTGTAAGAGTCATCAAGATTGAAATTGGTGATGGTTGGCATTGAAAACCTTTAGCTCAACTTTCATGTTGCCAAAGGATATTTGCAATGCAACATTTCTACAATTTATGATTGCATTTGAATTACCAAGACAAAGCCAATCAAACATTTCTACTTTCGGAGCTCTTTAAGAAACTTAGCATAAGCATGAATATCCTTGATAGTATTGAGTAATGGAATATTTATTTGCACATGTTTAAATACTTCCATTATCTTATTGAAATTTGTTCCTTTCTTAGCCATATTGAGTAGTTGAGGGAATGGGGCTTTGGGCACATAGGGTGCCTCCACTATAGGCTCAAATGGAGTAGGAGATTTTTGTTTATTCTCTGTCTCCTATGTTTTTGCCTTTTCATTCTCCTCTTTCTTTTCCCCACTCTGCCCTACTTTGTTATCAACCTGATGGCCACTCCAAAGGGTTGTGATAGACCTGACTTGCTCATGGGGTTTGTGTGAACTAGTCCCTATTTCAAATTGACCCTTAGGGTTAGGCATAGGCTAACTGGGAAACCTTCCTTTTTCCTTTTCACTTAAAGATGCTTGCAACTGAACTACTTGCGTCTCTAACCTGACTATATTTTGTTGACTCTCATTCTGGGTTTGGAATAAGGTTTTATTATTTTCATAAATTTTTTTCATGATATATTATATATTATCCTCCATTGATGTTTTTGTATTTGTGGGGACAATTGAAAACTTGGTGGTTGCTCTGAAGTGAAAATCCTAAGAAAGTTTTGAACGAGAAGGTTCTCAGATGTACCTCCTTGGTAAGTATCCTTAGACCATTACAAATTAGGATGCCTAACCCATCTTGGATTATAGGTCTTAGAATATGGGTTTTCTTACTTGGATTGTGAAATGCACCAAAGAGAATTTTCTTGTTCGAAAAGATATTGAGGGTATACTTTATTTGAAGGACAAACTGGAGTTAAATGGGCTAGACTAGAATAAGTAGCACATACCTCTTGTGAAGGTTTAAGGGACAAAATAGTAACCATGAAAGTTTCAAACATAGTTTCAAGTTTTTCCATTCTTCCACCTAAAGGCTCTAGTTTTGCAACTACAGAGTCAAGCTCATTGGATAGATCTGTATATACACCTATCATATAGACCCCCTTTTTTTGTAAGCTGGTTATTTTTCTCTCTTCTATTTGAATAAACCCATTGTTAGGAATTATCTACCTATGTCTAAAAGAACTCCTAGGCCTCTCTTTCATCTTTTAGCATGAGGGCCCTCCACTCATGGCACCTACCATTTGTCTATTTTGAGGCATTAATGCGTCATAGAAGTATTGAACCTATTGTTGTTTTTCATATCCATATAAGGGCATTTTTGCAGCAATTCATTCTACTATTCCCAACACTCATAATATTGTTCATTGTCCCTTTGATGGAAATTGATAATTTCAAGGGCATTTGTTTTGTGAATGGGGAAGAATTTGTTCAAAAACTTCCTAGACATTGATCTCAGTATTAATGGAACCTACCTCCAAGGAATTAAGCCATGACTTGGCTTTATCCTTAAGTGAGAAAGGGAATAGCCTAAGCCTAATAGAATCGTTTGCAAAGTTTTGGAACCTAAATATGGCACACATATCAAGGAACTCCTTGATATGTAGATAAGGGTCTTCTCAGTCTCGACCAATCAAATTGGAGAGTAATTGGATTACTCTCAGCTTTAAATCAAAGTGGTCTGTGTTTTTTGGAGGTAGAGCTATGCATGATGAGGTGTTGAGTTGGAGTGGCATATAAAAATTTCTAATAGATTTGCGCTCAACTTTTGCTGGTGGTTCAGCCTTGGGGATAGGAACTTGGTTTCTTTCCCCTAGTATAATGTTGCATTCAATCATTGGGTCAAAGGGTGCTAACTTTAAGTTCTGAGATTGATGCTCTTGCATAAAGTATCCTAATTTAAATGTCTTAATCTATATGCTAACTTTAACTCTATGTGATATGCAATCAAATCCAAGTATCCACTAATCGAGCAGTGTCTTGATTATCTTTTCTTAGTGCATAGGTGGTAGCTTCTTAGACTTAAATTTAGATAGCTTCTCCTTTTGTCCAGAGTTGACTACTGCTTATTAGTTAGGTTCCGCTCAAAAGGGGTTAATACAATCTTTGTGTTAGGAAGCATTTAGGCCTCAGCTAACGTCAACAAAAGGGTTGGGAAGTCACTTGGATTTTAAGACACCCACTATAACTACAATGCTCAAAAGCCATTGGAGTGACAATAGATCGCATCCTTCTAAAAGGTTCCTATGAGCTTGATACCCTAAGTCTCTTTCTACTTGATTTTAAATTAATGTTCAAGGGTTGGGATCATGACGTACAAGGATGTTGATTGATTCCTAGGTGGGAGAAGAAGCTGGTGATCAAATCTAGCCCTTATCTTATAAGGGTTCCTATGGTGTCCTTTCTAACATTAATTCCATTCCAGTGTAAAGCACTTAAATGTGCAATGCAAAATAAAAGCAAACTAACTGTATACTATCCAACCAAGGTTAGATAGGTGCTCTAATGTAACAACCCTAATTAAAGATGTGACAAATAAAATGAATGACCCTAAGCTACATGAATTATTTTACCAACCAAATACAAATTACACTAAATGCAACATAAACTAGGAAATTAAATCAAAGTCAGGGATACTTATAGTGGGGTTTTTTGATGAAGATCAAGTGTAGGCCTGTATACCACACACTTGCCCTATTTTAATACAACAAATTAAAAATTGAAATTAAAATTGCAAGTTACAATAGACCTCACTACAAGTTTCACTCTAAAAGCAAAAATCCTAATATAGGAAGGAAAATAAACCCAAAGTGATGAAGCCACTCCTTTGTCAAATTCCCCTTGCACGAAACAAGTAAGATGAATTAATTTTGTGAGGAATTATCAAAATAAGCAAATATGCTACAAAAACCTAACCTAACGTATCATAAAACTATGACTAAAGTTAAGCAATATAAATAAAGATCCAACCACAAATCAATCATAATCCTTGGCAATGGCGACAAAAACTTAGTGTAGCTTTAAAATTACTTGCAAGTGAATAAATCAATGTAGTATTTTCACACAAGCAAGGTCAATCCTATGAGGAATCTCACAGATTTGCAATGGATTGGATTTTATTTAAATTAATTAAGCTTAGCCAATGAGAAAGAGTTGTAATTGACTTAGGAAAAAGTACTCAAAATAGAAACATACATGGAATTAGAAACTAAAACTAGAAAGGCAACTTACTAAAACCAAAATTACAATGAAATTGGAAGCATACTAAACTAATATGCATGCAAACTTAGAAATTATAGTAAGGAACCAACAGTAAACAGCTAACTTATGACAGCTAGTAAAAATGAAAACTTTCTTGATCTATAATTAAAAGTAAGGAAACCTACTAAAATTTAAACTAAGCAATTGGAGTTGAAAACTTAAATAATTAATATTAAACAAATAAAGAAACTACATGGAATTAGAAATATTCAAATAAAGAAACTAAATTTAAGGAAACTACCTAAAAAAAAACTTTCCTAAACTAAAACTTACCAAAAATAGAAATATCTACAGTTCATAAAGGAAAATTTCTAAACTTAAAACAACATAAAAATAACTAAATTGACTACTGTGACACAAGATCTAATAACTAAATTAACCAAATTTCAAAGGAGAATGGGACTTAGAACATGTGCATGTTTTTTGGACCATGCACATGATTCTGGAGCCCTAAAGATGAAGAAAATTGCTGATTCTAATGCAAACTAACTATGGGATCTAATAAAAAACATGAAAATATAAATGGATACCTAAGGATTCAAGTAAAAACAATATTTACCTAACATGTGACCCACATGATTCGACATCATTAAAGTAGGTTAAAACACAAAGGAGACCTACCATTGTATTCTAGTCAAAATTTTAGAAAAACTGGTGGGAGTTATTTCTTATGTTTTAAATTAAGAGTGGAAATAAAGATAAAGTGGTTTTTTTTATATCATTTGACTCTTTTCTTAATAGTAGCAACATCCTTACAAAACTTGGTATTTTTAATTGCTAAAGAAACATCTTATTTTTCGATGATGCTTTTATGACTTTAGGCTAGATTGATTTTCATAAGATCTAACCATTCACATTATTAAAAATTCCTTAGGGGATGCTTCTAGCATTGTTTTTTTGTTCTTTGAATCAAAACTATTAATATAAAAATAGAAGTTAAGGTCATCCAATTGACATGATTTCTATAAGGAAAGCTAGAAACATGAGTACAAACAATATAAACATCTTAGATGTAAAGAAACAACAACCAAAGGAGAAGCATCTAAAAATAAGACACTGTCATAAAAGCATCATCGAAAGAAGAGGTAGTTTTCCTTTGATTGCTAATAGGAACACTCACTCAAAATAGCATGACAACTAACAAGTTATCTATTCCTGATTTGGGTTGTCATCAAAATCCCATAAGGCACGTGCTTTGGTCAAAGTAAACCCTTTTGATGCAACAACTTGTAAATAGATTGAAGCATTGAGGACATTTTTATATGAAATGTAAAACAAAAGGAGAATATGGAAACTTTACCTCTCTCTCTTGATTAGGGTAGGATAGCTTTAGCAACTGGATGTGCAACATCCACTAGGATACAATGGCAAAATATTTGTAGAGTGCACTATGAGAAGGAGAGAGAGAGAGAGAGAGAGAGAGAGAGAGAGAGAGAGAGAGAGAGAGAGAGAGAGAGAGAGAGAGAGAGAGAGAGAGAGAGAGAGAGAGAGAGAGAGAGAGAGAGAGAGAGAGTAATAAGGAGCTTGGGATTTTGTTTGAGAAGAGCAAGGGACATATGAAAAGATTCAACCTAGTAGAGGAGATGCTTATCAGAGTCATTATTGAGGAAGCTTTAAGTAGAGATGCTCCTGTGCTTAAACGAGTCAGTGAGTTTATCAAATTTAGTCTCACCTATCATCTAAGATAAGAGGAGCAAGTTATAGAGTTTGTGGTGCTCCATATGCCCCTCAAAGTTAGCAATCATCTCAATGTTTTCTAGTGGTTACAAAAAAATAAAAATAAAATAAAAAATTGTATCATTCATTACCAATTTGCATAAATAATTAGATAGACTAAAATAAACATGCTCACCATAATTAGTTAAAAGATAATGATTTTAGAGAAAGTTACAAAATAGAGGAAGTGCAATTATTTTCTTTCTTCTTTCCTTTTGAGAAAATGCAAGATTAAAGAGAGTTAGAAATTGTATATGACTATAATCCTCTCTTAGGCAAATATTAGAAAAACCCCTAATCCCTCTTATAATATGATTAGTATGTCCTAACTAAATCTCGAATATTGTACTAGGTAAACTTAAGGAGATAGGGCCAACAAATAAGCACCTTGGTAGCTTTAAATGTATCTCAACCAGATCATACGATTTGAATAGTTCAAATCAACTATCTAGGTGATTAGCCTATACAGACGATCCAATGATAAGAAATTGATTTATATGGTTTGGTCAACCACTATGATCATCATCTCCCACTTATTCAATTAAACTTGGGATTACAAGAGACTCGTAGTCTCTCCTAAATCCTGATGAGTGTCTATGACTCATGAACAAATCTATTGTTAAGGCCTTAGTTAATGAATTAACCAACATCTCAAAAGTAGGACTATGACTTAAAATCACTTTTCTCTTTTACACAAAATCAAACATATATTAATAATGTACATTTATATGTTTACTGTTAGAACTTAGCTCAACATTCCCATGTATGTCCCTTGCATCTAAGTTTTCAAACACCTTATCTCAATAAAAAAGTCAGAGCATACTTGTAGTTGCAGATCTATTGGAAAACCTTTGATACACATGGCCTCATAACAAGCTAAACTACAAGCCATGGATTATGTATCTACGTTAGACTTGATAATGGACTTTTGCCTTTCACTTTTCTATGAGATCTTAGCACCACCAAACATTAATACATGACCGGCTATAGATCTCCTCTCATCTATGTTGCCCATGAAGTGAAAATCCACAAACATGAGGGGTACAAGCTCATTAGCCTCAAGGTTAGCTTTAAGTCTTTTAGACCCACTAAGCAGTTAAATACCTACTTAACAACATTCCAATATGGAATACCAAGGTTGTTTTGAAATTTTCTTAGAAGGTCCATGACATATCCCATATCTAGTCTAGTGCATGCCATGGAATACATAATACTTCTAATGGCCTGAGCATATAGCTTAGACTCCATAACTAGTCTATCCTCGTCACTTAAGGTTCTCATCTTCTTATTTAATCGAGTACCTTTATAGACAGGTGAGTCCTTAGGTTTTCACCCAAATAGAGATAGGTGAGTCCCTAGATTTTCACTCAAATACTCTATACATTTTTAGCACATGATCTATGTATGATTCTTAAGACAAGCTGGATTTCCTAGATTTCTTTTCTCTTTCAATTTTAACATCAATTATAAAAAGACTTCATCCATATCTTTGATTTCAAATGGGGTTTTCAGCCATTCTTTCATTTTGAAAATCATATTCAATTGTTTCCCATTAATAGTATGTCATCAACATAAAATAAGAATAGCATAAACTTACTCCAACTGATCAAGGAGTACATATAGTGGTCATATCAGTTGGGTGCAAAACCATATTCCAACATAACCTCATGGAACGTATAGTAACATTGCTTAGGAAATTGTTTTAGCTTATATAGAGCCTTAACTAACCTGCACACTTTTCCTTCTAAGGCTTCATCTTCAAATACTTCATAAACTTTCATGTAAATTTCTTTAGCTAAATCACCATTGCAAAAGGCCATTTTCACATCCATTTGGTGTAACTCTAGATCCAAGTGTGTAACTATTGTTGCTAGAAATCTAATTGAGGAAAAATAAGATACGGAGAGAAGGTTACCAATAATTAATCCCCTCAACCTAAATAAAGTTATTTGCTGCAATTTTAACCTTGTGCTTTTGAATGGATCCACCAAATTTTAATTTCTTCCTAAAGATCTATTTACAGCCAATGGCAACCTGACCTTCAAGAAGGTCATTATATTGATGGTCTTAGTGGTCAACCAAATCACAAGATCTAGATCGTGTCATTGACTAAATTCTAGTTGTTAATCACTCTATCTAGAATGATCATCTAGATAGTTTATTTGAATGGTTTAGATCTTTATATTTGGTTGGGACACACATAAAATATCCATGGTATTCATTAGTGGGACCTGTGTTTAATACTTGACTATCATAATAGGTAATGGCTTGAATTTTTGCATAATAAAGTAAATACTTTTGAAAAGGTTTTAAAACAAAAACAAATTGTCTTAATGTTTTGACTATTAACCTATTAACTGTAAGTCGGAGTTCAAGTCTCTAAGTTAGCAAAATCAATTGAATTTTTGAACATCTTGCAACCATAATTGGATATCTCAGGTCATTTCTGATCTTGGGATGAACCATAATGAGAAAATGTGTGGCAGCTTGAGAAATTTACAAGAGACTCATGGAAATTAGGAAAAGTGGATAAACATGCACGATGAGAGTGAGATAAAGTGAATAACAAGGGAGAATTTCTTTTGGGAGTCTAGGAATTTCTTAGAAAACTACGTTGACTTGATTGTTGCCAGCTCCTAACCCAAAACACCTTACAAAAGAACATTTTTTGCTAAAGAGAAATGAATGCATCTTAAGCCCAACGAAGAGAGAATAGAGAAACAGAGGAAAGAGAGGAAAAGAGAAAGGGAGAGAAGACAAAGAAAGAGAAAGAAAGGGGAGAAAAGCTAGACATGTGAGAAAAAGCATAGATCATCGAATTGTGGAAAAGAATAAATAAAAGAACAGAGGAGGAAGAGAATCTAGGTAGAGGATTCTAATTCATCACAATTACCATTGTTTAATCAAATGATTTTGGATGCTTTTAATTTATGAAATGTGTACATACTTCCTTAGATTGATCAACAAATGAAATTGATGCCTACTTAATGATTTATGAATGAGATTCTTCAAAAAAATTTGTTTGATTTTGTTCCATACATCTATGAAACTGAAGCATGAAAGTGGATAGTTTTGCATTGAAATTTATCAATTTCCTTCATGATGTATGCACACTATATTTGGGTGCGTTAGGAAAGATTTTAGAGCAAGTATATAGGCATGATTATCTTTGAAATTGACACATGAACCATAAATTTTTTATCTGGATTTTTGAATACTTAGAATCATGCCAAAAATTATATTTTAATTTGATGCATGAATTCATGAAAAATCTAATCAAATGTCATTCCCTAAATTGTGCTAGATGGTACATGAATCTTTATTATTTTAATTAGGATTTTGATGCTTAAATATTTGGTTTATGTCTTGATTTTTTGTGCACATGAATTTTGACATTTTTGTTGAAGTTTGATATCCTCCAAAATGGGTATTTTTGTGCATGCCTCTTTATGAACTTTAGTACGATTGAGAACATGAATTGTGCTTGGAGTTTTTTTGTTTTGGAGGGGCATGGGCTGGTGCATAGTGCATCTTGTAGTACTTAGACCCATAGCACCCCGAGCAGTGCTTAGGTGCATAGTGTGCCAAGTAGTGCCTAGGCACATCATGCACTTGGTTTGTGTGCATAGTACACTGAGGAGTGCCTAGGTGCACCGTGCACTAGCACATAATGTACCAAACAGTGCATTGTCACATAGAGCACTAGGTCATGCTTGCACACATAAGGCACTAGGCAGTGCACAAGTAGATAGCTCCCTAAAAAGTGCACAGGTAGATGGCACCCTGGGCATTGCGCAGGGTATGCAATGCACTAAACAGTGCTTGTGGCACATAGACATGGCACATAGTGCGTTGGGTGCATGAGACTATGATTTTCGGAGTTAGATTATGTATTTTGTTCATGGGATAGTGGCACTAGGTGTAGGACAGTGCTCCTAGTGCATATGTATAGGTCAATACTTCATACTCTAGAAAATGAGTATAGACCAATTCCTAGTTTGGGGAATGTCATGTACTTCAATAATGCTTAGCCTACCAAGTTAGAATCCTTAAATTATAAACACTAAAAACATGAGAAAATTTACTCGCTTGAACTTGACTATTATCATATTCAAGCCTCTATTTTCCCCACACATTTTAACATTCTTTGGCATCAAATTATGATGAGTTAAACTCAATTAGCTGTATGTTATACTCATGACCAAACTATACAAAATGATATGGCTTACACAATTTTGCAAAAGTTTCAAGTAACTTGTTATTCTTGTTCTAAAATTGTTTAGGCATGGAGACATGTGTTGTCCTTCCCAACCAAATCTAATTATGTTTCTAGTATCAATGAATTTGGCTCACTTTTGAGGAAATTCGTGTTACAATTTGGAAGCTTATGATTGTTAGTGACATACACATAAATATTGCAAATAATATCCATAGAATTAACATTTTAACCCTTCATTTAATTTATCATTAATTAGGATCTATTTTACATTTTACAGGATTAGGGTAGAATTGAGAAAAGTGCACATTTTTGGCAACCTAAAACCTTAAAAGAGAGCTAACTTGTCATTTGAGCATTGTCACAAACCCACATAGTAAGAACTAGGAAGTTAGAAAGTTTAGAATGCTATGGGAGTGTCCTTATCAAATTTAGAGTAGTTAGATACCCTAAGCATACAACCAACATTATCCACACAAAAGAGAGTATCATTACCAAAAGATAAGGTGGCCAAATTCTTGTGCATGCATGCATACAAGCCACTTCCTTGGAGTGCTTCTAAGTGAAGCTAGAATGATATACAATGGAGCCACACGTACAATCTTTATTGAAGATAAATAGTTCAGCGACTGGGTCCTGCACGAAGGTTATTTTCTTTCACTTACTCACTCATTTAGATAAGAGAGGGACCTAACTATGAATCAATGATTTCAACAATGGAGGAAGACATGGCATGCTCTAAAACACATTTTTCATGAGAGAAATGAGGAGAAAAAGAAGGGGAAAAGACATGTGATTTTGAATGAGAATCAATGGGAAGTCTATGGCTCTCTTTCATCCAATCTTTTAAGGAAGCAACGGCTAAGATTTATCTTGAATTAGGGCTTTCCTAATGGCATCCAATGTGACAGTTTTCTAAGAAGAGAATCAAGGGAGTACTTAAGTGGACCAATGGGGTTTTAACATGTAAGTGAGAGGAAGCTTCCTTCAACATGTTTTAATTGGGAAGCTCTTACTAATGGAGGGCAGCATTTCATACCATATATTTTATCTAAGGACAACACATCACAAATAGAAAATAAAGGTAGGATGCTATGTTATGATCTAGTTCTTGGAGTCTTAAGAATAGAAACAATTGGGGATTAAAGGTTATTTAAAAGAGAGCCTTTAGCGTGAGTTACAAAATGAAATACACAATATCTATTGGGGGAAGCATTCTTTCTATTGAGGATGACTTCAACACATCCTATGGAAAGGAGTTTTGGTGTGTGAATTGCTAATGGGAAAAAGAAGAAAAAAAGAGAGAGACAGCAATCTTTCATTGTATACAATGAATATCTTTCATTGTATATAAAGTAGAGTCCATCATGCCAAATATTGGTGTATGTACCATTGTTGATCTTTGAACCCAAATTTGGCAGAGATCGAATGGGCTATTAGTTTTTGGTGTAATTTGGAGATGATTCAATAAAGTTTCATAGAAATTATTGTTATGGAATGTTTCTTTTATTAAAATAATTTTGTTTTGAGTTGTTTCATTCCATTAAAATTGTGGTTTCAATAGCTTTCTAATGCTAAATTTGTTGAATATTCTTATGTAGTTGAAATCTGGAATTTTTCTACCCTTAACTTTGTGCTTTGTTTCCAATAATCTAAACACCTTATTTATTTAAATTCTTTGAAATCCATTTGGATTTTCATTTTATTTATTATATCCCATAGTTACATGATCAGTCACTTTAGATATATCAAATTGAGCCACTTTTGGGGTCCTAGAACCATGTGCATGGTACTAAGTCCCTTTGATCTTTAATCTTTGGTTAATTTGGTTATCAAATCTTGCTTAATAGAAGTTAATTATTATTTTTTCATATTCCTTTTTGGTTTAGAAAGCGTCCTTTTTTAATTTTAGAAAGTTCCATCTTTAGGTAGTTTTAGGGTTTAGAAAGTCTTTTCAATGGTTGTTCCCATTCTTGTGCATGTTGCCAATTTCTTATTAAGTTAGTTTAGATCTCATTGTTAACTTATTTTTGAATGTTGGTGTAGTTTTAAAATTTTACTAACTTGGTTTTAGAAATTTCTACTTTTAGAAAGTTTCTAATTCTAGTTTAGAAAAGTGATAGATTAGGAAGGTGTCATTTTTAGTAATTTTCTTTAGTTTAAGTTTCTTAATTTGATTCATTCTAATTTAGTATTAGTTTATTTAGTTTCTTGCATATCATTTAGGTTGTTTCCATCTTTATTTCTTAGATTTAGTTTTTATTAAGTTTCATTTAAGTTTAGTTTCTAATCCAATGCATGATTCCATTTCATGTTATTTTATTTTCTAGTTTAATCACAACTCTCCTTCTTTGGCTACAGTTAATGAGATAATGGATGTTTTTAAGCATGTGAATATCAATATTTTATTACTCAACTCAATCAAAGAAATTTACTCTTGTGTCAAAATTTTGAAAGATCTCTGCACATAAAAGCTTAAGCTTAATGTCTAGAAGATAACATTTCTCACTATGCAAGTGAACTTGATAATCCAACACAAAACCCCACCTAAATATAGGGATCCAGAGTGTCACACTATATCATGTGTTTTTGGAGGACACACAATTGATAGGGCATTACTAGATCTAAGGTCGAGTGTTAACCTATTGCCATATTCAATTTATGAGCAATTAGGTTTAGGCGAGATGAAACTAACTACCACACAACAATTGGCAGATAGATCAGTAAAAATTCCTTGTGGTGTGGTGAGGATTCATTGATACAAGTTGACAAGTTTTTATATCCTATAGACTTTCTTGTCTTAGATACCAACCCTATAGCCAATCTTAGTAGTCTAATTCTTGTCATTTTAGGTGGCCTTACTTGCCAACATATAATGCTATTAGCAATTACATGACTGGTGTTGTGAAGTTGTCTTTTAGTAACATGAAAATCAAGCTAATTTTTTTTTAATATTGGACAACCACATTTAGATTCTGATGATTCTTTTGAAGTGAATATGATAGAGAATTTAGTGCGTAACCCATCCCTACCAACCTCCAACAATGATCCTTTTGAGGGATGCCTATCTCATTTTGGTTTCAATTATGATATAGACAAGTCCATTGATGAAGTTAATGCTCGACTAGATACAACACCTTTAATGAAAACTTCTACTTGGAAAGCTTGAGTAGGATCCCTTAGATTTCCTGAGTTGGCATTTGCGCCCTTTATTGAAGAACCACTTACTTTAGACCTAGCACTTGTACCAAAAAGTTTAGAATGTGTAAGTTTAGGATCCTCTGATACCCTGCCTATTATCACTACCACAAACCTTGATAAAGAACATGAAGGTAAAACACTTGATGTTCCTACGGAACATCAGACAGCTCTAGGGTGGACAATAGAGGATGAAAAGGGTATACGCCCCACCATTTCTTAGCATCAAGAGGAAATGAACAATCTTCTCCAGAGATGTTGAGCCATCATAACCCTATTATGTTGGATATTGTAAGAGAAGAGGTATTTTAGCTTCTAGATGTAGGCATAATCTTTCCCCAATTTGATAGTACTTGGGATAATTCATCTCCATTTGTACCCAAGAAGTTCATAAACAAGTTAGTCCATGATTCTATTCAATTATCTACCCCCAAAATCACCAATGGTGCATGTATATCAACTACAATAAAGTTCTAACATGGAGTGAGTTCTCCTAGAGGCTCCTGCATACGTAGTGTTAGTATAGGTTTAAGGTCTAGTTGAGTTAGTTCATCTTGCATTTGCATCAACATTCATTGTACATTATTTTGCATCATAGTTGTATCAGAATTTTTGCATCAAAAGATCTATGCACCATCATAGGCATGCAGGTACACTTCTTCCTACCTTTTCTCTTAGCTTTGTTATTTATTTTTCCATGGTATTTAATTCTAAACATTGAGGACAATGTTTAATTTAAGTCTGGGGTTATGGAAATTCAAATTTTGATGTGATCATTATATGTTTTTGAGTATGTTTGTTAATATTTTTAGTTAAAATATTTTTTAATAAAGAAAAAAGAAAGAAAGTTTGGATTTTTCTTTAAATTTTTATGGCACGTTCCTCTAACAAGAATGAGAATCAAACTTTTTGAAAATTCAATGTTACATTTAAAATTTATCTTATTAATATATTTGCATATAATTAGTTCATTTTGTTATCTTTCTTCTAGAGTTTTTCATGAAAAATTGATCTTGGAACACTTAATTGCATGATAGCCACATATACATACTTTAGGTTGAAGAGTAAGTGCAACTTAGAGATCCTAAAAAAAAATAGTAGAAACATATAACTCATGTGACATTAGAGCCATTCTTTCTTAGTGAGGGTCATATATAATTCAAAATTTTCTTTAGCTTTCTTTAATTAGTAATTGGTCTCATTACTCTTTGTTTTGGTCAGCTATTGATGATTGTCATTTAAAGAATATATCATATATCTTTTGAGTTTATGGACATATTTTAAGTCATATGGAACCTAGGAAATGATAGAGGCTATTTTTGTTTAAACCAGAGCTTTTAGCCTATCTTATGTTATTTTTCTACAAGTTAGTCCTTTTGAGCCTTTATATTATAGCCTTTTGTTGCTATCCAATTAACCATTACCCATATTTTAGCCCTATATTATATCTGCTACCCATTGTGTTTAGAAATATGTAGAGAGGGGTGAACAAATTTATGAATGAATTAGTATGAGCAACATAGTTTAGGAGGTGAACATTAAAATGCTTCAAAGTTGAAGAATTCAAAAATGGAAAAGGCCTATATTCGAAGTCAAGTGAAAAGAAAAAAAAGAAGGTTCACTCTCATGTGTGAAAAGAAAATTGTGTACACT